>BSBK01000164.1:0-1200000 GCA_027943335.1 Chamaecyparis obtusa
ATTCTCTAACGCGTCCGGTATATTGGATTCCTAGATGTCGTGAAGCGATTACTTCCTTGAGTGTGACTGACACCAGTCACCTTATTATGTGAAATGTGTTATGATTGCTAGATTTATTTTAGTTATTGATGAATTTTTTGTATTGTGTGTGGGATAGCATTGAATTTTTGAACTTTCTTATGCCTAGACTAGTCACCTAACTCTATTTTCATTACCTATTTTGTGACATTGGTCACACTTGATTTACTGTTGAAATTAGGGCACTATTTTATGCTTTATTGTTTAACTTAGCATTTCTCCACTTGGGTTTTACCTTTTTGATTTTTTTGTGGTGGCTACTTCAAATGTTTGGTATTGTTGGCCCGGTGTTGTGATAAGTGTTATTTCTATCATGTTTGCTATGGACCTCTGATAGTTTGTATAAGGGAGGATATCACAAATATTGTACTATGTTTGTATGTGAAAATAAAAAAAGAATTGTGTATCAAATAGTCTTGAGTGAGTGTTGCATTGACTAGATTTGCATGAACTTCTCAACTTATTTCTCGATGTAGATACGAATGTGTAATTTATACAATTGATTACTAGATGTTTTTTTTCTATAATGATGAATGAATAAAGATCTAGATTTAATTAAAAAATTGATAAATGATGAATGATTGATCAATGTGATCTTTGGTTTTCGCTTAAACCATAATTATATTGCTCTTAGTGATGGGATATGTGTGTCCTTGTGTGAATGGATAATTATGGGATATTTTGTATTAGTTCTTGTGTGAAGTGTGATTGAGTGATGGTTATGTTCATTTTATTCTTTGTGTGACATTTGTAGATAGTAGATTTTAGCTTCTAGTCTATCTTAGTCATTTTTGTTGGCTTCTAGGAGTAAGCCTAATTTAAGGGGGAGAGGATGTAATACCCACCTCTTTACTACCATTTATTTTTATGATGAAAACCCTTTTAGACCACTTTTTCTAAATATTAGATCTTTGGTTACATTTAATGATTCAGCGCTATGATACTTTAATCGTTTGATTTATATCATGATTAGTTAGATGATGATGGTTATTTACATATGATGATGTTACTTATGTTATGGTTTTTAATAAACCCATACTTGCATGTGTATGGTTGGCGTGTATTTTTTATATTTTTGTTTGATGTGTTTGATATGGTTGAGGGACATAGTTGTATTTACTTTCTTGTGAGATCCATGATGCGATTAGATGATCCCCGTGATTGTACACACACACACACAAGCTCATCTTTTATGTAGGATTTTAGGTATCGGGCATCGACTTCCCTAGATTGTTAGGATGAGCATGCCCTATCACATTATTTCAATGGTAAGAGAGAGGAGATACGATCCAGGTCTAAACCCCCACCTAAGCCATTTATTATCCTGAAATAGTGGACAAGTATCTTATTGCTACCTCTAAATTCATCAAGGTGATGTGAATTCATGAACCTTCCTTTTGACTTGATTATGGTATTTTGAGTTTGGTAAGTTTTGCTTTCATTTTTCATGTCAGGTGGTTTGATGTGATTTTGTGTTAAAAATACTTTAAAGATTTAATTAAGACTAATTAAATGATTGAATAATTAAATCTTATTATATAGTAAAATATTAAATATAAGGTATTTAATTAATGAAAATTAATTAAATACTTAAATGTTTATTTAAAAGGACTCAATTAAAAATTCTATTTATAGAAATAGAAGGTTTAATTAATTAAATCTAGAATTTAATTTAAAAACATAATTAATGAATTGATATTTAATTTTCATTTTGCATGTTATTAATATGCTAAAAATATTAATTATTAATTAAATATTAATATGTAATTAAAGTTGCACATTCAATATTAGTAAAATTAAAATATAAATTTAAGGTAAAAGATATTATTTGAAAAAGTGCATGTAATTATTATTAAATTCAAATTAAATCATGCAAAAGGTGGTGATGAAAACAAAGTTAGGACTTGGGTTCTAATTCTTGATTGTGAGTTGCATGCTTTAGTTTAGATTGCTAGGTTTTCTATATTAGAGTTATTTTTGGTCATTTTTGAGAGAGAGATTTGGAGGAGACAAGGTTTGGGAGAAAATTGTCTGGATTGTTGGAAGAATTATTTTCAAAGATTAGGATTAATTTGGAAGCTCCAAGTCTTCGATTTGCCCATTGTTGTTTGAAATCTTCTTGTGAATTCAAGGTAGGGTTTTGAAACTTTTGTGATCTTCCTTTTTTGAAAGATTGTTTACATCATGTTTTTTATTTTATTGAAGGTTTTTAAATTGAACGTTTCATGATTTTATTGTTTGAGGTTTTCGATCTAAAAGGCTTTTGAGTTTTAAGAAATTATGGTATTTTATTATGCATATGAGCATACGCGTATTAATTTCATAGGAGCATAATCTTATTATAGAATTAAAATAAAATTGAAAAGAAAATCCATAATAGATGTTTTGTGTGCAATAAATTCATGTCTATGTTTGAATCTGGTAAACCTTGGGAATTTATTGGAAAACAATAATAAAACTTGAGAATTGAATCTGTTAGGGTTTGACTAGAAATTTTCATCAAACCTTGGAAATTAAATCAAATAGAAAATCAAATCAAATTGGGTATTTGAATACAATTAGAAATTGAATTGCTATAGTTGTAAAAGGATTAAATTTAGAGAAAGAAAATGATGTGTTATTGTGCAAAATTTATTTTAAAAATATATATAAAAAGGGGTTCACTATTTTAGTGGTTACAATAGATGGAGCATAAAGCCAAAAGAGGGTGTGTAATTCAACTACTCATGTGAGAAAGATAATAGTGACATTTTTAGCTTGTGTTTTCTGTCATGTGCCCTCATACCAACAAAGTCTAATAAAATTAAGAACTTGAACTTATATAATATGTGTAGGATAAGTTAATTGCCCTCAACATAAGGAAAAAAAAAACCACAATAATAGATATTACCAAAGTAGTTGAAGTTTATTGCAAGTTTATCTCAAACCTTGATATAAAGCATTGGATTATTGTTAAGAGAGTATTTAAATATTTCTATGGAACTTCTAATTATTATTTATGCTATCATGGTGTGGATGTGGGCAAGTCAATAGACATATATGTGGATTTGTTAATATAGATTGGACAAGTGACTTGGATAGTAGAATTTTTGGTAGTGTTTATGTTTATTATTTGTTTAGAATTTTAGTGAGTTGGATGAGTAAAAGGTAGCTCAGATTTTCTTTATTCATCGCACAGTAGAGTGTATGACTACTAGACACATCTCTCTAAGAAGATAGGTTGATTATAGAGACAATACAACCTATTAAATTTGATTGCAAAATTATTAGAATTAGATTCTTAGAGTGTTATTTTCTTGGTCTAAAAAAATTATGCATTGTTCTTGTTCTAAGTATGTTAGTGCACAAGGTTTGGGGGCCCTAGCTCAATCGACAAGAGCTTCTTTGTGGTAAAGAAAGAGGTCGCGAGGTCTAGTCTCCCCCAACCCATGTGGTACGAGAGGATGTGTTGTGCTAGCGTCACCAATCGTGTTAATATGTTTACCCATCACATTGCATTTTATAGAGGGTGCTATATCCAATTCTCGCATTCTAGAAAAGAAAAAAAGTATGCTGGTGCACAATATCGCTTTGTGTGAGAAATGATTGAGAATGGTGCCATTTTGTTAAAAAATGTTTGACACTCTAGATAACACTATAGATTCACAAATACAAAGCTAATGACCATCAACAAATTATTTCTCAAGATGCAAGATGTCCATGGATTTCTCTATGTCAATCCATGACTTACTAATTTATTTCCTAATACTAATATATGTAATCACTTAAATAATCTTAGGATAACCCTAATTCAATCCATGCCTTACAAATTTATTTCCTAATACTAATATATGTAATCGCTTAAATAATATGATGATAACCCTAATTCGATCCATGCCTTACTAATTTATTTCCTAATACTAATATATGTAATCACTTAAATAATATGATGATAACCCTAATTCAATCCATGCCTTACTAATTTATTTCCTAATACTAATATATGCAATCACTTAAATAATCTTATGATAACCCTAATTCAATCCATGCCTTACTAATTTATTTCCTAATACTAAAATATGTAACCACTTAAATAATCTTATGATAACTCTAATTCAAATAAACAAACTTCAAATTTGCACATTGTTTAAAGAGCGGTCACATGTTCAAAACCCACATGGTTTAAGATATGTATGCCTCGTTTATAATATAGTTAGATACCTCTCACAAGAAGTATGAATTGGTCTCATTTTATTGTTACAATATACAAATCTGAATCGTGGACTATTAAAACTCCTTTTGCTTTCCTTTATTTTAATTAAAAAAAAAATCCCCCCATTTCAACTTAATCTCCCAATAATCTCCCAAGCAACGCAATCTCTCATAACATTTTCAACATCATACCTAAATACATTTACTTTTATGTTTTATTGACCTGTACATATGTTCATGAATATGTTGAACTTCACAATCCGAATTCATGAATTATATATTTATTATCCTCAGTGTATTTTCCGTGCAATAATGAATGATCCATAGATAGTTATTCACCAACACTAGACTCGCACTATTTTGCACTGTCAGCAACCATTTTCACTACAACTGTCTACGACCGTACGTAATAAAGATGTGCCACGGCGAGGAACGTTTCATGCATTGGGAGAATCTCGCCGTTTACGAAGCCTCAATCTATTGTATATACAGAGACCAATTTTTTTTTACTTTTCACTTTCCACTTCACGTGTTTTCCCTGCGACGGCGTTTCACTGGCTATGATCATGTTTTTCATTTCAACTTTTCAACATGTTTGATTATTCATCCTTCCTTATACAATGTATAGATGTTTAATGTTTATGGGTACATTCTAAGATTGGATGTTATGTGATCAAGTTCTTTATAAGGCCACATAAATTGGCCCAATACTTCTCCTATGATAAGCCAATAAGTCAGTCGCCACTGTTCATGTTTTTGTCTTCTCGTATGTTTATTCCTTAAAAAATAGAGTCCTTTGGCAGACCGGGATAAGTTCACTTGTTTAATCTGATGAGGACTCGTGGAAAAATACGTGTTGCATGAATGAATTAGCATTGAAAATTCATCAGCCGTCAAGAACTTAAAAAGATTCGGAACTGCCGGCGTTAAGATAGATTTTCCTGGGCAAGTGAAGCGGGTCCAAAACGAGCTTTTTCACGTTATTATCCGCCGAGCGCGTCTAAGAGAAAGGGCATTTCACAGGGAGGAGTATATTCTATTCCATCATTTTCTTCTTTACTCGTACGCCTCTTTTTTCTTTACTCGTACGTGCTTCTTCACGTGCTCACCGGCCACGTTCACCACAGACATTCACGATCGCACGGCTCACATGCAACCCGACTTGTTGGGGAAGAATGTCCGCCGCTCGATGGGAGGGAAGCGCACGCTCATCTGCCCTTTTGTTCTCTAGGTGGATTCCACTCTTTAGAGTTTGACTGAGATCTTCTTCCCTGTCAAATGAAAATTGATGATGTGTTTCGTTCATAACAAATAGAAAGAATGTAGCCATTATCTATCACATATGTCTCCACTAAATTGGCATATATTGAAGGCTCCTTTGGGTCGCTAATTATTAATTGTAAGGAGTCCTTGTTGGGTTAGAGGCCCACACAGATTTGATTGTTTATTCCATGGTCCATTCAACATTTTGATTGTTTTGGATTTTCAATGAAAGGGGGATCTTCACTAGGGATATCAATTTGGCTTAGCTTTCATGTATCTCAAATGTCAATGGCTTGTCTTTGTCGTATCATTTCTTCCTTACTTTTTGTCATATTATTTCTTATTTAAGTAGGAAAGTTTCTAGTCCTTTTATATTTATTATGATCTTTTATTTATGTTAGTTTCAATTCTTTTTTTTCTTTTCATTTTAATGACTTAACATTTAAGAATTTGAAATTTTTTATTCGTATTGTTGGTTTAAAAGTATAGTATTATAAATGCTCTTATAAAGTAATATATATAATTAGTTCTAGAGGTCCTTCAATAAATGTAAGCATTTAAAAGCCGCACCTAAAGTTAACTTATCAATTCTAAATTTGATTAATCCTTCAAAATAACTTGAAAGACATGCATCGATTAGATATTATATTAAGTATATCCTTTTTGGAAGCATTCCTTGCAAGTGGGTCTATAAACCTTTGATCTTTTATAGAGTTTGACTTCATGCTACCCAAATTAAGACAAAGGGGATTTCCTTTTTTCTAGTTTTGACAACTAAACCATGTGGATGTCATAATCAAGAATGTTCATTTGTATGTGTATTAATCTTTGTTGGTTTTCACCCCTACACCCAAAACATTAATGCCTTTGATGAAAGGGCTCTCTGAGTCCTAGTTTGGGTCAAGTTGCTTAATTTACCTTTGCCTCATTAGTCATTTTAAAATTATATTTCTCTCTTTAAATAATATTGTCTATGATAAAAAGAAGTTGTTCAACCTAAAAATGCATATATTTTTATAATTTTGAAATAATTTATAGACATTCAAATTCATTTATCATGTAATACAAAAAGAGTTATTTACCTCAATCTATTAAGCACCTGTTATGATTATAGATTATCATCTCGTAGTTGCAAAAGCCAAACCAAGTCCTAATCCCAATGTTATGGCATCCTATGCAATTCCACATCACATACGTGCATTACCTTAAATTTAAGACAATTATGTTCATTTTTCTTTATTCATAAGATCCACCAAATGTCTACCTTGTTGCACATAACCAATTTCAAGACCATTAGTTCAATTTTTATCTAGATGAATGTGTGACACATAGAAATCCACATGGCATACTAGCACCCATTAAAATTTTTAGTCTTACTAACGATTGTGTTTCAATAGTATAATGCCTCTACCAACCTACACCATCATCAATAATTGTTAGAACCTACTATTACAAGATTTTGAACCTTCCCTTTGCTTCCAACTCTCACTTTTTGGCTTCATTTTCAAAATTTGGACAACATTCTTGACATTCTCTCATTCACAACAAAACTCCAATGCTTCCCATACCATCTTCTTTTTTATTTCTTCGTCTATTTTCTTACATAGAAATATCTTGAAGCTTTACTACTATCATATGATGATCATTAATGTGGCTTTTGATACCATTTTTTCTTCCTTGTTGCATTTTTGGGCTATCTGATTCCTCTTTATTAAGGAACACTTGGTAATTCTAATATTTATTGATGATACTATCTCATTTTTACATTTGAAATAGGATATTGTATAAATTCTATTGACAGGTCTATTATCTATATTATTCTCTTAGTTGTTTTTGGATGAGGAAATACCAAAATGACCTGGTTTAGCTATGGAAATCTCCTATACAACCACATCAACATATGTGTTTAGTATTTTATGTGTAGATATTAGAGAAGAAGTTATTCCAGTGAATCTTCTCAAGTTTATCTAGTGTTCTTGATGATATATCTTTCCCCACTCTATCATTTTGTATCATAGTTTTATTGGAAGTATTATTGTCAATTGGTATAATTTGCTAAACCTCTCACTTAGTTACATTTTAGCATTTCCTAGGCTTTGTATGTTGTCCAAATCATTTTTATATTTTCTATGATAATCTTAATTCTCTTTTGATATGAGATGCCAATGTGCCATACTATCGTCTATGTTTGGTGCAACAATCTTAGATATCTAGGTTTAACTTGCTTGTCCAACAAATCTTTGTGGTCTACACTATCTATTATTGAGGTTTCAAGAATTTGATTCAATACTGTGTACATTGAAAACTCACATTTTGCTAATAACTAGATAAATTTGTAGGTCATAGTTCCCTCCAAATTTATCTAGATAAATTTGAAGGTCATAGTTCCCTCCAAATTTATCTAAATTGAGGTCACACTTTTATAAAGGAAAAGGTCAACAACAAACAAATTGTTCAACTTTAATGACATAAATGTTGCATTTGTGTTTAGAATTTGAAGATGGTGTAAACTGATGAAATGTGTAAAATTGGATAAAGTTTATGCCTATAATTTTTCAATTTTTCTTTGAGGAAGAATTGACACATTTTTTTAATTTCTGAAGTCCATTTTTAGTTGCTGAAAATGCTAGAAATATGAGGTCTGGTTCTTGCCAAACAAGTATATACAAATAATCTTTTTTCCTCTAATTTTAAAATATGTTATAGATGACATGTATAGCTAGTGCAAAAAATAAGAAAGATTGATTTTCGATATATATTTTCTCTGATATAACTACTCAAAGTCGAACATACCTAAAATTGACAGTTTTCATCTCCCGCCAAATTTCCCCTATCAAATCTACACTATTCAAAAAAAAAATTACATTTTCTTGAAGAGGACTCTCCCCTCTAGTGTTAAATATAAATATAAATTTTTTTTTGTATGATTTATTATTTTTTTCTTTATTTGAAGCAACATCTTCTCGAATGTTAAAATACCTACTTTTAGGTATTTTGAAATTATAATATATTATCTAATCAAAATACTATAAATCTTATATGATAGTAATCTTGACTCTGAGCTCTACAAAAGGGTATTTTTATATTTTTAAAAAAATATCATTAAAAGAGTAGGAGTTATTGAAACATCACTTTTTTGAAATAATTTTATTTCTTTGGTAATTGGACCCAAATTGGTATAAAACATGCATTTAATAGATATTTCCAATTGGAAAAGTTGAAACACTTATCTAATAAATCTAGCTAGACCATATATATGAAAAATAATAGTTTTTAGTTAGAAATATTTAAATTCAGCTGTGTTGATAAGTTAGCCTGAAACGTGACACAAATTTGTACTTTTACCTAGGGAGATATGCTCTCAAATGACTGATTGTTCATTTCTCCCACTCTACACCTACCATAGTTCATTTTTCCAATCTACACCTACCATAGTTATAGAAGGATTCATAACTAGTGGCAATGTCTATCACCTTAAGGGGGCTAATAGGAGACGCTTTCTATTATCTCAAACTAATGATTGTTGGATATGGCACAAGAGAAAGGGGTGCATCAATTTTGACAACCTTATGAAAATCAACACCATAAAAGATGTAAGGGATACACTAAGAATTATCAACCAAAAAAAATAATTATGCAAGGAATGTTAGATGGGGGAGAAGAAAGGGGCGAGCTTTAAGAAAAAAGGTATAATATACTGCTAAACCTTTGGAGCTAATACACATTGACTTGTGAAAACCCATTATAACAAAGGGACTCAATAGTGAAAGGTACTTTATGTTTCTTATTGATGATTATTCTAGAATGACATGGGTTACAATTTTGAGAAAACAAAATTAAAATCACTAGATAAGTTTAAAGCCTACAAAAATATGGTTAAGATTGAAATATCTATGCTACAATCAAATTCCTGAGATTTGATACAGGAGGTGAATGTACCTCAAATGAGTTTGAAAGGATTCGTGAAGATCATGGAATTAGGAAACATCTTTCACCTCCTAAAACCCCTTAGTAGAATGATGTAGCAGAAAGAAAGAATAAAATTATCCAAGAAATGGCCAAGACAATGTTAAAGAAACTAATCTCTTGGATGGATATTGGAAAGAAGTAGTACTTTCTAAGTTATCTATATTCTTAACGGAGTATGATTGAGGGTCAACATCAATAAGACACCTTATAGAATGAGAAACTTGTCATTGTCAAGTAATTCTGAATATCTTGTAGAAAATGCTACATCATTAGAGATGAAGAAGATCTTGAAAAGTTAGATTCAAGATTTGATGAAGAGATCTTCCTAGGTTATTCAACCAAGAGCAATGCCTATAGATGCTACAACAAAAGGTTGGGGAACATGGTTTAAAGTACAATGTTAAAGTAAAAATTGATATAAAAAAGGTAATCCCAACTTATAGTAAAAAAGATTAAAAATTCATGTTCAATTGAGAGATATAATGAAATCTTTGAAAACACTAGGGTATTGGCATCAACTTTACTTGTGCAATGATAGTCTTTTAATTTTTTAACAAAAGAAAAAAAACTAGCAAGATAAGGTTAGAAAAACCTCCAAAATATATAGATAAAATAGATATATGTGGGTCATATGAGATTTAGCTAGGAACACTAGGGAAATGGAAATAGAAAAAGAAAGAGAATTGCAAAAAAATGAAGACAAATGCACAAAATAAACAAGTACATGGGAGAGGAGTGGAGGTACACAACGAAAAATATCTTACCTAACAAATTTCCACATGGACAATCCACCTAAGCACATAAGAATTATTATACACTAATGCCCCCACCCCCCCTTGAGAATGACTTAGGCGGGGATAAAAAAAGGTGGGTCCTAACATCAAATCCTAACAAGGTACCCAAGTATAATAAACTCATAAAGAAGAGGATAAAACCTCGTGGGATTAAACTCTACCACTAAATGAGGGTAGAACAAACTCCCTAAACAATGAGAAGTACAAAACCTCATATGAGGAAAACATCCTTCCCATAAGAGAGAAGAAGGAAAGAGATGGCACGACCCCCTAAGTGAAGAGCCTCTTGTAGTGATGGTAGATCCCTGAAAATGAATGCTGACATGATCCAAGCTTGACTAATAGCATTCCTCCCCCTAGTAAGAGATGACACCAAAGAAATATGCAAATTATCTTACCATTCCTAGAATGAAGAAGATAGAAAAAAAACTCAAAATGATTGAATCCTTTGACCGCTATCCAAGTGTGCCAATATTGATGTTGAAATACAATATATCTAAATAAAGTGCATATGAGAGTCCAAAATAGAATAAAGACCAATGTAGATCAACCTATAAAAAACAAAAAGGTAACCCATGCAAGTTTTTCTCTAAGTCTCTCTACTCCAAAGCCAAAAGGACAAATAATGACGCACACAAGGAACAAGAGGGTCTAAAGATCCCATGGTACATTTTAAGAAGATAATATGATTCCATAGGAAATATCATCAAAGATAATATTAGTATCATTAAGATAAGATTCACAAAACAAGTAAGCCATGTATGGCAAGCACTCATCCAATCTATCTCTAAGCCATGTATGGCAAGCACTCATCCAATCTATCTCGAAGACAAGTAGTATCTCGTGCACATACATAAAAAGCATGTGGCCCATAATCCTCATCCTCGACACAAGAAAATTCTTCCAAACAAGAATCATTACGTGGATCTAAAATAAAGGAGGAATCCTCACGAGAAAAGTGAGAAAAAGGTACAAAACCTATCTTGGTGATTTGCTCTTCCCAAAGCTACTACTTTTACATTTTTTACTCCTACTTTTACATTTCGAATGCTGCAAAAATGCATTTCCAATGCTGAATAATTGAAAAGGAAAAATTCAAAAAAGTGTCGACTTTTGAATTCCAAATTACTGATTTTCCCTCTTAAACATAGGTACCTTTTCTAGGTGGGAAATTAAATGTTCCGTAGAAGGCTACTAAGCCAACAGGGGCCAAAATAGCTCCCTACAACATATACGCTTCAAATTTGATGTGTTTCCAAGTCTATGGGAATAAAAAAATGTGCATGTCGTCTTCTATATGCTATATGTGCTCAGACCAAAGGACTCCCACTATTGAATGTTCAAAAAGTTGGCCAATACGGAAACCACAAATTATGATGCCAAATTAACCACTCAAAAATAAAATTGTCCTCTGTTTTCACGCCAATAACATACAGCCAAATGCTACAATGAAATAAAAATTCTCAACGGTCACATATTTGAAAAGTCAAAGCCAAATGCCAACTCGACTTGGCAAATGAGCAAAAATTTCTGCTAAATGTCTACAGGTGAGTGCAAATTTTGCAAAAGTGTTGTTGCAAATATTTTACAAATATTTTCAAATGTGTTGCTGATTTAACAAATATCAATAAATTTCTTCAAATTTATCCAAGTTTTGCCAAAAATATGAGATATTTTCAAATATTTACAATTTTCTTATAAAGTTTTGCTTCAAACTTCACAGATCTCCAAATAGACTTTACATTCCTACAAATTCTTCCAAATAAGTACATATTTCTTCTAAATATTTGAAAAATATTGATAGCTTTGCAAATTTCAACCCAAATTTGGTGAAATTTCAAAACTTATATATGAAACACAAAGAATTTGCAAATAAGAGTGATAATTTTCAAGTTTTCTTCAAACTACAAAGGAATTTGTAAAGATTAATCAAGTTTCACCACATATTTGAAGAGATTTCACTAAACTGTGTAGATCTATGCTGAATTTGCACAAATACACTATAATTGCAACTCCCACTCCAACTCTTCATGAAAAACTTTCTTACAAATCAATTTGCATCTCCTTTTCTCGAGGAGAGCTCTGACACCATAAGAGAGATTTAGCAAGGAACATTAGGCAAATGGAAACAACAAAAGAGTGAGAATTTTAAAGAAATGAATATGAATGCATAAAATGAGTTGGTACATAGGAGAGGAGTGGAGGTATATACAAGAAGATATCCTACCCACCACCCTTCCTAACTTGTCACATGGGCAAGATTCCACATGGAGAAGCCACCTAAGTACTTAAGCATGATTATACATTAAGCGGTCCTACCAAGTGTTCCAAAATATGAAACTTTGAAAATGTGAATCAAATAAGATGAAAACAATGTAATACAAGATCCAAATTTACACTTAACTATCATTCAAGAAAGTCTAAGATTTACGCATACAATTAAATGATAAATAATAATACCATAGAAAAGACCTTAGATAGCTCCATTTCTTTTTGATAAATAATGGAACTATTTATATAAATTTTCTCTCATATTTTATAGCATAAGTTCCATATCATTCTAATAGGATGAATGCTTGATGCTTGATTCTTTCTAGTGAATGTTAGATTGATAGGAGTGGTGGTTCTCACTTGGAGTCAGCTTGACTCTCTCACTTAAGGCCTCTTCAATGGACCTATTAGGGATTTGTCAAACTCTAATCCTAAGGGCAAGTCACCAAGATCTTTATCCCTCTAACCAAGATCCACCCTATCAACAAGACTCTTCAATGCTCACTAAATTCCACAAGGTGTTTTCTACCAACCTAAGACAACATTCTCACAATGAGTTGCAGGGTTGAATTTCAACCATTTTAGGTCATTTTCCAACTAACTTGAAGTTTTGAAACCATTCTTCAATCACCTTTTCATCGAGTTCTAAAATTTAAAAATTAGGCCCAGTTGCCCCTTGTAGTCCTGTCCTAACACAAAACTGGATTATCTCACAGATTTGGTTAAGGACCTCCAAATATAACCTAAGATCCATATACCCTTTTCAAAAATATTAAATATTTTCAAGGTGAGGAGACTCCAAGTCATTCGTACAACACCTTTCCACTATTAGGGATTCAGTCCTTAAAAATAGAACTAATTGATCTTTTCTTTGATTCTATCTTCATTAGCTAATGAAATGAAGTTAGTAGTTACCACCACTGCATGGAGGGTGTCACCTCTTGTTTAAAACTCTCCAACCTTTGTATTTCTCCTACCAATCCAACCCTGCATTATTTTTCTCTTTGTTACTCTATTTCCCTAGCTAGGCTAGTATGGCCAAGCTCGCCTAGGGCAAGAGCTCAAAATTAAAACCTAACACTTCTACTCCTAAAATAAAAAGGAAACATATGTGCAGTGACTCCTCTATCATTCCATCCAGGCCCATTTTGTTTGCCACGGATCTAAGAATCTCAAGGAGCCCATTTTTTTATGTACAGTCCAGAATTAGACCAATGAACCCTAACTTCAAAGAATTTAATAAATTTACAATACAAAATGAAGTTTATTTCTTAACCTCACACCATACATAATTAATAAACACTTATAAGAAACTAATTATCAAGGAAAGAAATATTTATAATTCATCTATTTGTCTAAGCAATTCAAAATGCTCTATATACTGTCATAGTCTATCTCTACAACCTTACAATGAGTGAAATTTTTAACAAAATGGTAGATCTAACCTTGAAATGTCACCATGGGAGTCCTTAAATAGTCTTCCCCTCCTCAAATCAACCGCTCTGACTGACCTATTTCATCCTCTTGGATGAAAGCCAACTTTTGGACAAAGTTGTCGAGCAACTTTTCAAAATTTGCAATTGTTGCTTTCAACAACTTTTTGTATCTCTTGGTAAATTGGACTTTACTTGTTTTGGCCACCATGGCTATATCACCTAAACCCTAATATCACTTCCTAGGACTCAAAAAACTTCCAAAATGACCTCCTAAGCATCTAGAAGGTTCATTCCATATTTTGACTCACATTATCCTCTAGGACATTACAAAGGAGTGGATGAACAAAAGCTTCCAAAACCTAACTTATCAAACTCTAAACCACTTCAAAATCTTCCTAATCCTTCCTAAACTAACTAAGCAACTAGGAGAGAACACAATCAAAACAAAAGAAGGGATTTTCACCCTAGGTGCTCCTGCACCATTCTCCCCTAACAAAAAGAAGTTATCCCCCATTTGATGGGATCAAGTTAGGGTCTATCCCTAACTTCCGAAACTCTATATCCAACACTCATGTTGCTTCTGAATTCTCTTTACCATGACATTTGATCATGTCCTCCATGTATACCTTGGTCCTTATCTTCTTGGCAACTCTTGAGCTCAAAATATTCTCTGCTTTCGGCTTTGGTGTGACTAGTAGCTTCATTGCTTTTATCTCCTCTACACTCCCAGTTTGATGATGATCTCCTTCTAGATCTGGCCCTTTATAGAGAACCAAATTTGCAACATTGAAGACTGGTGAAAGTCCTATGTCTGCAGGTAGCTTAACCTTATATTTGCATTAGGTCCATACTTGGCTAGAATGGCACAAGGACCTTTTTTGCTCATTTGAAGTTTATTGGGGACACCTTTTTGTAACCTTTCTTTTTTTAGGTGCACCATAACTAGATCTCATACTAGAATTGAACATCTCTTTTTCTTTCATCCACCTTTTTCTTGGTATGAATAGTATTCTCTATTAGTGCCTTTTTCACTGTATCATGGACCTCTTTCATAGAATGGGAAAAATATTTAGCATAACCACTCTTCTCTGTATTACTTCCAAGGTCTTTGAGTTCACATATACCCCTGGGATGAATCCCATAGACCACTTCAAACGTGCTCTTTCCTGTTGATCTATTGATGGTGTCATTGTAAGAAAACTCTTCCTGAGAAAGTAAATGATCCCATGTTTGTCCATACTCTTTGGTGAGACACCTTAAGAGGTTCCCTAAGCTCCTATTAACTACCTCAGTCTGTCCATCCATTTTTGGATGATATACAGAGCTCAAGGAAATATTTATACCAAGATTTTTCCATAGGGTATTCTATAAATGACTCATAAACTTAGAGTCTCTGTTTGATACAATTCTTAGAGGTAGACCATGGATTCTCACTTCTTCTCTAAAGAAAATGTTTTTTATATAACATGCATCATGGGTGGTCTTACATGGAACAAAGTGATCCATCTTACTAAACCTGTCCACTATCACAAAGATACTATCCAATCCTTTCTTGGTCTTAGGAAATCCAACTAAAAAATCCATCCCAAGACACTCCCAAGGCCTATTTGGAGTTGGGAGGGGTTGATACAACCCTACATTAGATGAAGTCCCTTTAGCCTTTTGATAGACTATGCAAGTCTCTACATACCTTTGGATATCCCTATTCATATTTGGCAAATAGTAATATATTTTAACCAATTCTAAGGTCTTTTGAACACTGAAATGTCCACTTAGTGCACCATTTTGTTTTTCATGCACTAGGTTCTCTCTCATTGAATCTCTAGGTACATAGAGTTGTCCTCCCCTAAACAAAATACCTTCTTGAATAGTATAGTCAGAGTACTCACCATGGAAATTATTTTGAAAGTCTTTGCACACCTTGTAAGCTGCTGACAAGTCCTCATCTTTTGGATACAATTATCTGAAACTCTCTATGCTAATGCTCCTTAATTGGATTTCTTGGACTGTGAGAAATCTTATGCTCAATGCATCTTCCACCTTGTTTTGGATTCCCTTCTTATGTTTGCTGTTAAAGGTGTAGGATTGGATCTACTCCACCCACTTCATATGCTTATGAGTTAGTTTATCTCGTGAGTTAAGGAAGCTCAAAGCTTGATTGTTAATGTAGACCACAAAATCTTTAGGGAGGAGGTAATGCCTCCATTTTCTTAATGCTTGCACCAGTGCATATAAATCTAGATCATACGAAGAGTACCTTCTCTTTGCATCACTTATATTTTCACTATGAAAGGCCACAAGTCTTCCTTCCTGACTTAGGAATGTTCCAATGGTAGTGTGACTAGCATCACATTCAATAGTGATCAGTTTATCAAAACTAGGAAGTACCAATATAGGTTGGGTATCTATCCTCTTCTTCAAGGTCTCAAACCCTTTGTCAGCTTGTTCATTCCATTGGAATTTAGTCTCCATACCTCCCTTGATGGTATCCAAAATAGGTGCTCATATTTCACTAAATTGTCTAATAAATTTTTTATAAAATTGTGTTAGGCCATGAAAACTCCTAACCTCTATAGCACACTTTGGTGTGGGCCATTTCAAGATTGCCTCCACTTTTCTTGTATCCATCTTCAAATTCCCTATAGAGATAAAAAACCTAGGTACACCAACTCTTTCTTTAAGAACTCACTCTTTTCTAAGTTGATTTTCAACTTCTCTTCATGCAACCTTTGCATTACCATCTGTAGATGCTTGAGATGATCCTCCTTTATTTTACTGAACACCAAGATGTCATCTAGGTACACAACAACCCATTTTCCTATGAAGTCTTTCAATACTTCATTCATTAGGCTCATAAAGGAGCTTGGGGCATTAGACAACCCAAATGGAATAACAAGCCACTCATAGAGTCCTTCTATGGTCTTAAAATTTATCTTCCACTCATCTCCCTTCTTGATCCTTATTTGGTGGTATCCACTTTTAAGGTCTATCTTTGAAAAATACTTTGCCCCTCCTAGGCAATCCATTTAGTCTTCAATCCTAGGGATATGAAACCTTTACCTTATGGTAATCATATTTATGGCCCTAGAGTCTGTACATAATCTCCAAGTACCACCATTATTTGGGTCTAAGACAGTGGGAATGGAACATGGGCTTATGCTCTTCCTAATCAAGCCTTAGTCAAGCAACTCTTGGATTTGTTTAGCAATTTCAAAATTCTATTGTGGGGTCATCTTGTAGGCTGCTTTATTAGGGAGTGAGGCTCCTAGGATAAAGTCAATTTGATGACTAATGGCTCTCTCAGGGGGTAGGGTAGCTGGTTGACCATCACTAACAATATCCTTATACTTGTGTAGCAAGTATTGTACCTCTAAATGTATTTTTTCTTTCTTGTCTACCCTTCATCCTTAGGCTTCAATACTAAGGCAAATCCCACTCCATTTTCTTCTTCGAATGTCTTCACAAACTCCTTTTCTCTCACTAAGAGTATATTGGGACCCCCTTTCTTCACTTCTCCATCTTCTAAGATTGACTGAATCTTGAATGTCACCCCATCCTTCTTAAAGGTATAAGAGTTCTTAGCTCCATCATGCATGGAAAATCTATCAAACTACCAAGGTCTTCCCAAAAACAGATGGCAAGCATCCATGGGAAAGACATCACATAACACCTTGTCCTTGTATCTCCCTATAGATAACTCTACCCAAGCCTTCTCATTAACTAACACATGTTGATATTTATTCAACCAAGTAACTCTATAAGGGTTAGTATGAGGGATTCTTTGCAATTTAAGCTTTTCTATAGCTTCCATGGAGATAATGTTATTAGTAGAACCAAAATCTATGATAACTTTGCAAACTTTACCTAGAATCTTGCATTTGACTCTAAACAAGGATCTTATTTGACTTGATTCTTTTTTGATGGGCTCTTTAATGAGTGTTCTTCTAATCATCAAATTATCCCCTATCTCTAAATCCAATGCCACCTCTATTGTTTTACTACTAGAAGACTCTTCTTGCACATAATTTACTCTTTTCTCTCCTCCTTGGGATGATGAAATATTTTCCAGAGACCTATATGTAGGGTATGCATATTGGTGATAATTATAGAATTTTATAGAAGATAAATAAGATCCTCTTCCCTGGTTATTGGATCTTCCTCTTGAATTTTTATTAGGGCCTCTTCCTCTATTATAGCCTCCTCTACTATTGCTTTACTCTCATTGATTCTCAATAAGCTTGTACTCCCCCTAACTCTTTTCTTCCAATTTATTTCCTCCAAAGATACCTCTCTGATTGCTTCCATCGCTCCCTCTACCTTTTCCCCTACTACTTGTATCATGCTTCTTCTTAAGCTTCTCCTCCACCTTTAGGGCTAACTGATAACATTGGTGTACAATCTTAGGACTTAGGAGATTGATTTCCTCTTGTATATTCCATCTCAACCCATTGAAGTACCTAGCCACTTTCAAACTCTCCTCTTCCATCACATGTGACCTCAAATACAACTTGTGAAACTCTTCTATATAGGAACTTACCTCAAGGTCTTTTTGTCTCAAGTTTTGTCTCTTCTTGTGCAACTACACCTCATAATCATCTGGTAGATAAGTCTCCCTTAGCTTGGCCACCATACCTTTACAAATGGTTATAGGATTCTTCCCTTCCTTGATTCTTTCATCTTGGACAAATTTCCACCAAGTGAGAGTTGTTCCTCTCAACCTTGTCTTGGCTACCCTTACTTTTTGATCTTCTACTACACTATCACACACAAAGTGATTTTTAAGTCCTTTTATCCACTCCATGACCACTTTGAGTCCATCTTTCCACTGAATAAAGGCATAACTTCCAATGTCTTACCGCTCATATCTTTTAAAGCCTTGAGGAATAGTTCTTCTTGGAGTACAGGGTTAGGTTCTGGTGCTACATCTTCTTCTGCCATTGAATTATCTTTCTCTTCATTCTCTCTTACCAACTCACTTACTATAGCTGTTCAGAGTTGCACTTCATCTAACTTAGTTTCCATCTCTTCTAATTGTTCCTTTATGATTCTAATCTCCTCTCTCTCTTCTTCCACATCCTTTTCTAACTCAGCATTAGTCACCATTTTGCTTGAATCCACTCATTCTAGTGAATACAACATCCAAACTTCACAAGCCCAATCTTTAGGATCTGATACCAATCTAATAGGAGTGGTGGTTCTCACTTGGAGTCAGATTGACCATCTCACTTAATGCCTCTTTAATGGACCTATTAGGGATTTATCAAACCCTAATCCTAAGGTAAAGTCACCAAGATCTTTACCCCTCTAATCAACATCCACCCTATCAACAAGACTCTTCAATGCTCACTGAATTCCACATGGTGTTTTCTACCAACCTAAGCCAACATTCTCATAATGAGTTGGAGGGTTGAATTTCAACTATTTTAGGTCATTTTCCAACTAACTTGAATTTTTGGAACCATTCTTAAATCACCTTTTCATTAAGTTCCTAAAATATTGGAATTAGGCCTAGTTTCCCCTTGTAGCCCTGTCCAGACAAAAAATTGGATTATCTCACAAATTTAGGTAAGGAACTCCAAATCTAATCTAGGATCCAGATACCCTTTTCAAAAAAATTAAATATTTTCAAGGCGAGGAGACTCCAAGTCATCCGTACAATACCTTTCCACTGTTAGGGATTCAGTCCTTAAAAATAGGGCTAATTGATATTTTCTCTGATTTTGTCTTTATTAGCTGATGAAATGAAGTCACCAGTTTCCACCACTACATGGAGGGTTGTTTCACCTCTAATTTAACACTCTCCAACCTTTGGATTGTTCCTACCAATCCAACCCTGCATTATTTTTCTCTCTGTTACTCTATTTCCCTAGCTAGGCTATGGCCAAGCTCGCCTAGGGAAAGAGCTCAAAATTCAACCCTAACATTTCTAATCCTAAAACAAAAAGGAAACATATGTATAGTGACTCCTCTATCATTCCATCTAGGATCATTTTGTTTTCCATGGATCTAAGAATCTTGAGGAGCCATTTTCTATGTACAATCCAGAACTGGACCAGTGAACCCTAATTTCAAAGAAAAATAAATTTACAATACAAAATGAAGTTTATCTCTTAACCTCACACCATACATAATTAATAAACATTTCTAAGAAGCTAATTATCAAGGAAAGAAAGATATCTAATTTATCTATTTGTCTAAGAAATTCAAAATGCTCTGTATACTATCACAACCTATCTCTGCAACCTTACAATGAGTGAAATTTTTAACAAAATGGCATCTAACCTTTCAAATTTCACCACAGGAGTCCTTAAATAGTCTTCCCCTCCTTAAATCAGCTGCTCGAACTGACATATTTCATCCTCTTAGATGAAAGCCAACTTTTGGACAAAGTTGTCGAGCAACTTTTCAAAAGTTTCAATTGTTGCTTTGAGAAATTTTTTATATCTCTTGGTAAATTGGACTTTACTTGTTTTTCCCACCATGGATATATCACCTAGACCCTAATATCACTTCCATGGACTCAAAACACTTCCAAAATGATCTCCTAAGCATTTAGAGGGTTCATTCCACATTTTGACTCACATTGTCCTCTAGGACATTACAAAGGAGTGGATGAACAAAAGATTCCAAAACCTAACTTATCAAACTCTAAACCACTTCAAAATCTTCCTAATCCTTCCTAAACTAACTAAGCAGCTAGGAGAGAACACTATCAAAACAAAAGAAGGGATTTTCACCCTAGGTGAACCTACACTATTGATAGATGCTTGATACATAACTAATGAGTTCTTGATGTATAATATAAAATATGAAGCAACACAAATAGGTAGATCACTTCTCCTTTTCAAAATTGCACATTTAAAAGGAAGATGTCCCACTAAGATCAAGAGGAGACTCAAGCACTTGGTGGAACAATGATCCTACACTAAATATATAGTGATGAAAATGGAAATGATAGGAAAATGTAATGTAGACGATAAATTAGGAAAGCTACTGAAAAATGGAAATAACCATTTGATAGCGATTTGAAATGTTTAGAAACAAAAACTAGAAAACAAATTTGATCTATGACTGAATTCTAGGAACAAAATGTAAGTTACAGGGTAGCAATGACCATCTAGACTTGGTATTCTTATATTTTGAAAGACAATCGTGATGGTTGTTCACATCTTGCTCCATCATTAGCCACAATGGTGAAATTGGCAATGTGACTTTACACCCACAATTGCATTTAATGAAGTTTCTAAAACTCTTCAACAATCGACTTTGTGCATTTCCTAGTTGCAACATTCTAGTATTGTCACAGATAAGAAGAGGAAATGATAAAAGCTATTAAAGTTTCACTCACATCTGTAGATTGCATTAAGCTTCAAAGTTCCTAAATTAATTTTATGTGAAACCGTACTTTCTCTATGTTGATGGACATAAAAGTCATTTCAATACTACTATCATGCATAAGTGAAAACCCTAATTTTTTTGAGCCTTTCCTTCCTCCTCTCATCCCCATGATCCCTCAGGAATATTCCCATATGCTTTGCGTCTATGTGGGAATTTGACACATGGTTTGAGAAAATAAAATATTTATAAATTCAAAGACTAACTCTACATCAGTTGGTTCTAAGTTATGCACCTTTGAAAATGATTATTATGAAAATGCAATTTTGTCTACACTGGAAACCTGAATAAATTTCTTGGAGATTTGGCTTGGAAAACTTAGCACATAAATTTACTAAGGCTTGAAAATAGAAATGAGGTTTATTTCTCATTATCAAGCTATGGGGAAATGACCCTTTTGTCATGAAAATCAACAAGGAATAAGATACATGCCACTAAAACTAGGCTATTTGAATTTCTAGGAATATGCAACATACTAACCTGAATAAAACTCCTCAAAATAGGTGCATCAAAGACCTATCAAATATTCATGTAAGAGACTGAAAATGATTATACATGTTCACTTATGACAAAAGAACAAGTATAATAAAGGATTTGTCATGGAAATTGTTTGGCTTCTATTTATGACCCTCCAAAGTAGGTTACTTGAGAAGATTTTTTAGGGGTATTTCCCAGTATGCAAATGAATTTGTTCAACATAGTTCAAAATATAAAGATTTTGAAGGTTCCATCAAGTTTCATTTATTATATATTATCATCAGTATGCCTTCCTTGCACGTTGGTTGTAGCCTAATTGTGCTGATAGAGACCAAAAGATAAAACATTGTGAGCAACCAAAATGTGTTGGAGCAGTCAACCATAACAAAAATGTTTCTTTAAGATTGATCATTATAGGTCTAGACCAAAAAAACCATTCACCATGATAGTCGTTAAGTGTAGACATTAATGCCACTATTGGTAAGACTATTAAACCATACCAAGAGACAATTGTTAGAGAGTTGTACTGGAACATCCAAAAAGATGACATTAATGAAAAATGGAAAATGGGGTAACCTAATAGACAACACATCAAAGATAAGACAAGAATCCATGATCTAACCCACTAGAATAGGTATGAGAGAATGGAGAGAAGAGAGAGGTACCATGAATCAAATAGTCTAGAAATTTGTATTATACTTGGTGATTCATGGGAGAAGAAGAGGAGGATAAGGAAAGGGTAGCATGTTGTGTTATGATAGTTCTATTTATCCCAAAGAAAAAGGGTAGGAGAATTTATAGTATAGAAATTTTATTATGCTAGTCAATTCTACCTTGAAACATTTGGGCACTGAGGCTGCTTGTGAAATTTTGTGCTCACAGGTGACTTATGGTATTAGTCCAATGGAAATAATTGACTCAATAGGGATCTAAAAGGGATGATAAGTCCTAAGGAAATCATTTTCTCATTAGGGATCAATAAATAAAAAAGCTACATAATCTACAAAGGAGTCCATATATATTCCCCCTCCTCACGATGACAACATAAGACTATGGTGGCATCATAATAAAAAGAGAGCAAGGATACCTACTTCCAACAACAAGGTGATATCTTTAAATCAACAATGTATTCTTATACCCTTAGAAAAGAGTGGAAAATATTTTTGGCCAAGGAGATAAATAATCATGAAATGACATCTACAAGTGGGAAAAAAACCCTTGAATGGAAGAGATCTTGGTGACAAGACATCTACCTTCAAGAGGAGTTCTTGATCAGAGATAACATTTCAAGACAAGGGGGGGGGGGGGGGTGGGGGGGTAGAACAAGAACACACCCTTTTAGTCCCCACTATTTCTAGGTGAAAAATGGATTCTTGATGAAGGATATGACACTTTAATCCCCAAGTAAGGATTTTTTTTAGGATAGACATGTGCTAAGGAAAATATTGTCACTCTAAATCTCCCGAAAATGAGTATAAACTTACGTAAACAAACAACACCATGCCAGGGGCAGGAAGGATATAATATGATAAACAAAGACCACATAACCTCAAGAAAGTGAATCTTTAGAAAGGAATAATAGATTGACAAATGAAATCTTCCCCCCAAGGGTGAAGGTGAGGGAAAAGATAACTCATTATATATTCCCTATGTGATAGATCTTTTTAAATAGAAATACACTTACAAGAAAGCATACATTTACAATTCAAGAAGTAAGTCTCTTTAAAAAAGAAGATCCTTGCGTAAAACAAAAAATAGATGCAAGAAAGGACATCATATAATAAAATAAGAAAGTCTACAAGGGATACTAGATCTATTATAAAGGAACAAAAAAGAGGAAGGAGGATAAAGTATACACACCCTCCCTTTTGTTAGGTAAGGGAATACTTAACAAAGGACATAACATTATGCTCCCTAAGTGAAAGTGAATTTATAATATATACACACACTTATAAGAAAGAAAATCTTGCAACTTGGAATGTAAATCTCTTGAAAAAGAGAAGATCTTTACATAAAAAAATAAATGCATGCAAGGATATCATGTTATAAAATAAACAAGACAACAAATAGAGAAAATGGGTCCTTGGGATTAATAGAAGAGTAAAATAGTACCCTTTCCTCCCAAGTGAGGAGACAAGGAATAAGGACTATTATGTTTCTCACAAAGTATGATTGTACCTAGAATTGCACCACCATAAAAGACAATGAGCCCTCAAAAGATAGGCTAGCAATGTTACATAGTGAGGAGAAACATAATATAAACATAGATGCTATTTATAATCGTCATGAAAAGGTGTCATTCATTGTTTCATGTCATTTGAATCATACCACAATCAATGGATTCTTTAATTTTACACTTCAAATCATAACATTCGTTAGTCTCATGGCCATGAGTTTGATAATACATACACATGGAAGAATTAACATATATATATATTTTTTCTATTTTTTCATTTGGTTTTTAAAGGAAGAGTAATTAAATTGGATTTAAGAAGCTCAAAAAAATATTCTCTTATTGTGATGATAAATTAGGGAAAGAATTTATAAATTGATTGGAAAAATGGGAAGGTTGGAAACCTAGAGTCCTTTTTGAAAAATGTGATGTAGGTTTCTCATATGTTCTAATGCTTTTTTGCACACATCTTATATCATGTCCATCAGAAAGGTTTGATGTATAAAAAAGATAAGGGTCTCTTTTAGATGGAATGAGATTGAAATTTAAAGAGGCCCAATCAATATCCATACATGTGTTAGAATAAGGTGTTTGGTTCTTAAATTTAGGGATTTTATTTTGTTATAGAAAATTGGCATGAAGTCTAAAGTTCTTCAATCATCACCTTGAAGAGTTGAGCCTATTTGCATTGGAGAAAGAACTGAAAAAGGAGTTGGAAATGACATATGAATAGCGTTGACTTGATTGGGATCCTTATGTTCGAAGGTTGTATATGTAGAAGGGATGAAATCAAGGATATTATCCTCTTGAGTATTATTGTTATATGTGCATGGTGCCACATGATAATCAGGTTGTATAGAACCTTTTACAACAATCATTGGTTTGTTTTGACGGTTATCTTGAATGGTATTGACTTAACTAGACTCTTTAATCTCAAAAGACTCATTTGGAAAAGAGAAAGCATCAAGGATATCATCCTCTACTTCTAAGGCACTTTTAGGAGAAGGAAAATCATAACTCATTAGTACTTCATCTCTAGAAGGAAGATGAGTGTAATGGATAGGATAGAAATCTTAATTAAGAGAATTGTCAATCATATCACCCTCTCCCACCACAAAATAATTGTCTTGCACAAAGCTACTCTCATGGGTAAGGTACATATCAAGAGAATAATCAACATTATTCTCTAATTGTTCATCCTAAAGAGCGATATCATTGAGAGAAGGATTAAAGTATGTTATTACATCAATATGTCCTCATGAGGGAGATAAGCTTTGGGAGAAGAATCATTAAGATGTTCATAAAGAAGATTGATGTAAATCCTAATCCTTTGATGAAGGGCCACACCACCCTTACCAACTCATAACAAAACAATATAACAACATGGAGACAAAGAGAAGATAAAATGATTTACAAAGCATACATTAATACTTGAAAATCATTACAACTTGAGAGATCTTACAACATGAGAGATTTCAATGTGAGAGCTTCTTCCCCAATACAAGATCCTACAACTTGAGCTTGCTTATGAATGCTCCTATGTCTTCTTTATATAGACATTTACCACTCAAGGTATTACAACATAGCCAATGTGGGATAAAAGATAGATGCAACTACCTTGATACAAATATTAAATACCTACCCAATTAATATTTAGCACCACCATGTGGGTCAATTAGAAAATTACATTGCCTTTGTGGGCTAATAACAAAAATAGAAAGTTGTAACTACCTAGCTACAAATATTAAATGCAAGAACTTTCCACAAATTTCTAAAATGCCACCTACACACCTCGATAAATAAAATGATTTATTTTTATTTATTTATTTATTTTTTATTTTATTCCACCTATGCACCTTGGAAAATGAAATAATTTTTTTTTCTCTTTTTTTTTCTTCTCTTTTTTTTCATTTTTGTCACTTTCTCTCTCCTCCATTTTTTTTTTATCATGCCCCCTTTTATTTTGTGATGCAAGATGCTCCTGCATTAGACACCCAAGGTAGGAAAATTTTGTGAATATGGATTCACAAAATGAAGTAGCCACTATTGATATTTTTTTTCCCTTCTCTTCCAACACCTTGTTGGAACAAGTATCCGCTGCTGACAATACTCCTCTATAATCAACTTCGTCCAAGTGTAAATCTCATTCTCCTCCAATCTTGTATGATCTAATGCATCTCTAATAAACTCTGTAATGTCATACAAATCTTCTTTTGCATACCAAACATCACTTGCAAGGTCCTCATAAACCATCATCATTATCTTTCAAATCCATCTCAAAGCTATTATCCCATAATTCGTAAAAATTTATCTTTGTCACATCTTTATCTTTGTTTTCTTCTTTCTTTTTTTCAACAAGGCATGTAACTGCTTCTCTCCTTTGACATCCAACTAAGGCATTCCACTCTTCCTCAACTGTTGCAATCTTCATTAATAAATCATCTTTATCAACTTCAGGTTCATAAATATTTTCATGTTCATACTCTTCCTCTTCTTTTGTATCGCTTTCATGATACTCCGCTTTATATTCTTTCTTTCCTGTATCCAAAGAATTGTCATCATCTCTTTTCTGATGAATCTCTCTTCTCTTTTTTAGCTCCGCTTCTAATTCAACCACTTGCTTCTTCAAATCCAGTATTCAATTCTTGTCTCTTCTTAACATCTCTCTCTAATTTTCTCAAGTCTAGGAATTCTAAGAATCCATCCAATCACAAAAGTCATCTTCTTCTTTCTCTTCTCCATACTCGTGTCCTCTTAAGAAAAATTTCACCCAACCCAAGGTCCTGGTGCAAACTGCCTCACATTCATTGATCTGTCTACACACTCAAGAACTCCTGCTCTGATACCATTGATGAAGGGCCACACCACCCTTACCAACTCATAACAAAACAATATAACAACATGGAGACAAAGAGAAGATAAAATGATTTACAAAGCATACATTAATACTTGAAAATCATTACAACTTGAGAGATCTTACAACATGAGAGATTGCAATGTGAGAGCTTCTTCCCCAATACAAGATCCTACAACTTGAGCTTGCTTATGAATGCTCCTATGCCTTCTTTATATAGACATTTACCACTCAAGGTATTACAACACAACCAATGTGGGATAAAAGATAGATGCAACTACCTTGATACAAATATTAAATACCTACCCAATTAATATTTAGCACCACCATGTGGGCCAATTAGAAAATTACATTGCCTTTGTGGGCTAATAACAAAAATAGAAAGTTGTAACTACCTAGCTACAAATATTAAATGCAAAAAATTTCCACAAATTTCTGAAATGCCACCTACACACCTTGATAAATAAAATGATTTCTTTTTATTTATTTATTTATTTTTTCTTTTATTCCACCTATGCACCTTGGAAAATGAAATAATTTTTTTTTTCTTTTTCTTGCATCATCCTTCTATCACAATAATCAAATTTTGACAAAAGGAGAGTTTAGGGGGTATCGAGGTATACTTAGTAGAGATGAAGTCATCAAGGACTTCATTCATCATATTCAAATCTTCACTACTAAATGGATCATTAAAAGTAGTAAAGATTTGGACAGGGAAATCAAACATTTTTTTAATGAAATAAGATAATGTTATGAAATAAGACATTGAAGGAACTATTCTAAAGATACATAAAAATGCATGAAAAGACAATAGTTTTGAATTTTTATTGTTTTTAACATGTAAATGCAAGAATGAATCTATGAACAATATAAAAGTTTTATGGAATTTTTTTTATTAATGAATGCAAAAAGTAAAACTAAATGCATGAAATGTAACAATGAAATGCATAGTAGTCAAATCTAAATAGCAAATCAAATGAAAAATACAATATTTTTTTTCTTTTTAGAATTGAAAGGAACAACATACGCATGCAAGATCTATCTAGATCCAAAATAAAAGGTATAATGCATGAAAGAGATAGGTTCACCAAAATGTACAATATAAAATGGGAAGCAATGCAAATAGGTAGATCATTTCTCCTTTTTAAGATTGCCCATTTTGAATAAAGATGCCCCACTAGGCTCAATAAGGGGACTCAAGTACTTCGTAAGACAATGATCCTTCAAGTTAAATATGTAATGATGAAAATGGAAATGATAGGAAAATGTAACGTAAATGATAAGTTATGTAATTTACTAAAAATAGGAAATAATAGACTAGTATAGACTGACAAAGAATTGAAATGTAAAAAAAAAGAAACCGGAAAGAAGATCTAACTTGTGGCTGAAATATGAGAACATAATGCAAGGTACAAGGTGGCCATGGTGATCTTTACCTGGGTATAGGGCAATAATGGTGATATGTACATGGTGTTTTAGATTTAATTTTCTAGGGATGTTCCAATAGTTTTTGATATTTCTAGATCTTGTTGGATAGCTCCATAATGTATTCTTGTACATATAAAAATGGGGAAGAATGTTGGATAAATGGATTTGCTTTAGTCGAACCCCTATTTAGGAATCAACCTTGAAAATGAAAAGAAATTGCATAATAAATGATGAAATAGAAGCTAGATATAATTTTTATCATGCCTTGATGATGAAATGCTTCTTTGGATATGACCACAAATGTTGATGTAATAGCTTGAAATCCATAAAAACTCATAAAGAGAACATGAAAGATAAGCCATCAATGATGGATGTTGTAGTTTTCCAAAATTCTTGATGAGGAAGAATGCTATGAAGGTTTGGATGCTCAATTATAGAAGAGATCTTGAATTTTGATTCCTTGATTTATTATTGATCATGAATGCTTAAAAATATTAATAATTACGAAAATAAAGAGATATAGGGATTTTTATACTCAATCCATCATTTTAGGGGCTAAAACTAAATTAGTTCGACCACAGGACTAGATTTCCCACCAAAATATTGGCATAGATCTCCAAGTCAAATTTGATCCACAATCCTATACCAAATAAAGTTTTTCATTCTTATTCTTCAATTCATAACAGAATTATGTAATATAATTAAATCAAATTAACATAATGTCATAGATTCATTAATAAGTTCCCCAATGAATACCATATCCATATCTTTCTCATACATCTCATCTTCATGTTAATATCTCATTCCTTCACCATTATTTCCTTCTTCAGATGTTTGTAACTATCATGACAAGTACAGTCAAAACTAGTTGACATCAATGACAATATAATAAATGGTTTAATGTCTCACATATACCTTTATAGATCGATGATCATCAATCTCTCCCTTAAGATATTCAATTACTTGTAGTATAACAATATCTCCCTTTGGCATTGATGGCAACACAATATGAAATATGTCGGGTATGTGCAGGATTATGGTATGTCAAAAAGTGGTGATGTGAAAAAGAAGTCCTGATTGATAGACACTTTGAAAAACAACTATAACTTTAAAACAATATAACATTTTTGAAATTTGAAATATACATCACATTCTATGCTTCACCTAATACAATAATGATAAATAATTCTTTTGATTTGATAAAGTTTAGACTAAGTTAAGGTGGTCAGACATGAGAGTTTTTATATTCAGGAAAATTTGTAGCAGAAAAATCATAATTAATTATTTACTTAGAAAAAAATATAAATAAATATACATCACATCCGGACATGAGTCTACTATTTTTATCTAGAATCTTATAAAAAAATATTATCATTTGATTTTATTTATTGTGGTTAGACATACACCTACTTGTTATCTTTCTAGTCCTGATTGATAGACTTATTGAAAAATAGCTATAACTTTCAAAACTGTATAACATTTTTGAAATCTAAAACATGTGTCACATTCTATGCTTTTCCTACTACAAGAAAAATAAAAAATAGTTTTCAATTTGATAAACTTTAGACTAAGTTTGATGCAGGAGCATCCTGGGTGTAAGAGCAATCTTGCATCACCCAAAAATAATTCTAGTTTCTTTTCAATAAGGGCTATCTTGTGCAGAGGTACCATTTTTGGAAATTTACTATTTTTAGTAAGTTTTCCGTTCGAGCTCAGAATGGTCTATTTTCTTCCCTGGAGGTTTAGTTTGGTCATATTAGCATGTCGATAAAGTTTCATTGCTAGATCAAGTCTAGTTTTGAAGATATTGGAAATTTTTGGTATTGGCAGCAGGGTACAAAAACTTTGAACTCAGTTTTGAAGGCTTTCGAGGCCCTGGATGAGGTTGAAACTTTGGTTGAATGAAGCTTTCTTGATTTATGTGTTATAGAGCGCTTTGTGCCCTTTCCAAAATGGGGTCATAATAGTCAATCGGGTCAATGGGTGATGACTTATGGTCTTCGGAAGTTGGGCCACCTGAAATGGTAGAAAATAAATTTCTTTCAAAATTTTTGTTTGGGTTTCAAAAGATTTTTTGAGCCAACTCTGATGTAATAAATTGAAAAATAAAATAATTCTAGGGTTGGTCGGCCTTAGAGGCTAAATTTCTGGAACCTTCCCAGGCGGTGGAAAATTGCTTATATAAGGAAGGCCCGTAGTGTTGTCTAGGGTAGTTCAGAGCAGTTCTGGGTAGATCTGGGTAATGATTTGAGGCTTTTTCCTATAGAATACTGTAAGGGAAAATGCCCATGTGGCTTTGCATATTGTAATTTTAAAATTTGTAATTCCACATTTGTGGAGATAATAAGAAGCCCATTTTTTGTTCTTGCATATTGCTATTGTTTCTTTGTTTTTGTTATGTGTTTTTGGCATTAAGGGGACAATCCTTTATCAAAGTTAACATGGTCAGACACAAGATTTTTTGTATTCTAGAAAAGTTGTAGAAGAAAAAATCATAATTAATTATTTACTTGGAAAAAAATTACAAAAAAATATTTGTCACATTCAGACATGAGTCTACTACTTATATCTTAAATCTTGTAAAAGAAAATTATCATTTGATTTTGTTTAAGGTGGTTAGACATACACCTACTTCTTATTTTTTTCTTGAAATTTTTGTACTACTACATTCAAATTTAAAAATTTCAACATATAGAATAATTGTTTTTGAAAAAAGGTCTAGTATCTTAGAAACTAAATTTAATTTTCTACATATTCTCTTACATATTTTTGATATAATATTTATAACTGGTTCAAATTTTTATGTCAACATGCCTAAACCTGATTTTCTAAATTTTCATTGCCACTTAAGGGCCTAGTTTGGCATACCATGATCTTGCACATACCCATGCCATAGAATACCAAACATCTATCTAAAACTCTGTCTATATATGTCGTGAATCGGTAAGCTCTCCCTAGCTTATGCATTTAATATGTTTAATCACTACACAACATTAATGTCTCTCCCTGCATGTAATCTCTCTCTCATTCTTTGTTATCTGAATATTTCATTGATTATCTCTCCCTGTAGATCTTTCTTGAATATTTCATGCAATCTCTCTCCCTTTGAAAGCAATACCAAAAATAAAATAAGATCTTTAGTAGCCATTTGAATCAATATCTCTGTTGTTTGATTCAGATTATAGTACCTTGGATGTACTAATATGCAGTTTCATCTTGTCTTCCATCTTTCACAACCTTAGGAAACCCAAAGTGTGAACATCATGCATCAACATCATTGTATATTCTAATCAAGTACAGGTAGATGCAACCTAATATCACCTTAGTGAGTGTTAGACAGGGGATGGACCCCTAGTGTACTTCTCATGTATTCAAATGTGTCCTTTGGTAAAGGTTTAGTGAATATATCAGCAAGTTGCTCTTGTAATTTCACATATTCCAATTTGACTTTCTTTTCTTGAACTTGTTCCCTCAAATAGTGATACTTAATAGATATGTTCTTTGTCTTTGCATGCATCAGCGGATTCTTTGAAATATTAATAGAACTTGTGTTATCACAATAGATTATCACCGGATCAGTGATCTCCTCATTCATACCTTCCAATAGTTTCTTTATCCATGCAATATTTGAACAATTAGCAGCAACAACATATTTTTCTTCTGCAGTGGACTGAGAAATGCATCCTTGTTTCTTACTTATCCAAGTTACCAATCTTTCTCTTAAAAAGAATACTCCACCAGTAGTGCTTTTTCTATCATCAATGTTTCCAGCCCACTCAACATCAGTGTGCACTTTTAGTTCAAAATTGCCTTCTTTCTTATACTATAAACTATAATTTTTAGTATTCTTCAAGTATCTAAAAATTCTTTTCACAACAGTCATGTGTGATTCTTTAGGATTAGAAGAGAATCCAGCTACAATTCCAACCGCATGTGCAATATCTAGTCTACTATGCACAACATACATCAATTTACCAATCATTGATCTATACAAGGTTTGATTTACCTCGGTTAACTTTTCATCATTTGTCAGCTTGCATCTGGTGATCATAGGTGTACCAAATGGTTTTGAATCTTTCATACCAAATATCTTCAACATTTATTTGATGTAGTTTGATTGTCTGATGTATATGCCTTCCTTATGTTGTAATATTTGCAATCCAAGAGAAAAATTGATCTCACCAAACATTGACATTTCAAATTCTTTCCTTATTTCATCAACAAAAGATTTGCATAAGTTATCATGACCTCCAAATATGATATCATCAACAAATATTTCAAAAATACAAATCTTGTCATCACTTTCACATTTCAAATACAAATTGTTGTTTTTTAGTTGTTCTAACAAATCCAATTCTTATGAGATAAGAATGTAGTCTTTCATACCATGCTCTCGGTACTTGTTTCAGTCCATATAATGCCTTGTGCAACTTACATACCATATTCCTCTTATTAGGATTAATAAAACCTTCAATTTGTTCAATGTATCCTCTTCCTCAAGTATTCCATTTAGAAATGAAAATTTCACATCCATCTGATAAACTTTAAATCCTTTGTAAGAAGCATATGCAAGCAATATTCTTACTCCTTCAAGTCTAGCAATGGGTGAAAAAATTTCTCCATAGTCATTTCCTTCTTCTTGTGCATAACCTTTACAAACCAATCTTGCTTCGTTCCTTGTTACATCTCCATTCTCATTCAATTTTTGTCTGAATATCCATTTGGGTCCAATCACATTTTTGTCTTTAGGTCTCGGTACCAATGTCCATGTCCTATTTTTGTGTATTTTCTCAATCTCTTCATTCATTGCCTTAATTCATTCATCATTTTCTAGTGCATCTCTAACTATTTTAGGCTCAAATTCATAGACTAAAAATGTGTTGTTTATTAACTTACTTTAAATCATCATTCCTTCTCTTTTATCTCCAATTATTTGATCTTGTGGATGTTGTCTTCTCACATACTTTGCAAGTATAGGTTAAGATCTCTGTTCTTCAATGTGTTCTCCACTCGGTGCATGATTAACATTCTCATTAGTAACTATTTGCTAATGCTCTATCTATAAAGACTGTTTCTCGATAGCATTATTTTGTTACTCGATAATGCCAGACTGTTGTTTGGGTAGAGTTTCATGTTCTTCAATATAAACAAATCTACCATAGTCTTCTAGTTCCTTTTTTCTTTCTTCATCATTCTTTTCTATAAACTCATCAACTCTCACATTTGCACTTTCAATCATCTTGTTAGTAGCCTTGTTCAAACATTTATAAGCCTTTCTTTTAGTAGAATATCCTAGAAATATCCCTTCGTCACCTTTTGAATAAAATTTCTCATTTCTATCATCTTTAAGAATGTAACATCTACTTCTAAAGATTTTGAAATAGCTCACATTAGGTGTGTAACCACACCATAATTCATAAGGTGTATTGTTTGATTCTTTCTTTAGTTGAACTCGGTTCAGTGTGTAAACAACAGTACTAAAAGCTTCTCTCCAGTACATTTGTGCAACATTTTTTTCATTCATCAGTGTTCAAGCACAATCAACAATTGATCTATTCCTCCTTTCAGAAATCCCATTCTATTGGGGTGTCCTCAATGTAGATACATGTCTCTTAATTTCACTCTGATTACAAAAAATAGTGAACTCATCAAAAATAAATTCACCACCTCTATCTGGCCTCAAGCATTTCAGTTCCTTACCACTTTCTTTTTCCACTTTTTCTTTGTACCATTTAAACATTTTGAAAGCTTCTAATTTTTCTTTTAAGAACATGATAGTCATCATCCTAGAGAAATCATCAACAAAAAAGATAAAATATATGTCTCCATAATAACTCTCACTTCTCATTGGACCATGCAAGTCAGTATGAACTAACTCCAAAATAGTATTAGATGAGTAATATTTTATCTTGAAACTAAACTTTGACATCTTACCCATTTGACATTATTTGCACATTACATGGTCAGGTTTAGATATGCTCGGTAAACCTCTAACTTTCCTTTTCTTACTGATCTTAACCATGTTGTCAAAGTTCACATGACATAACCCCTTGTACCATAACCATACATCTTCATTTTTAGCCGATTAACAAGAAGTTTCAGCTTTGTCTAGATAGAATAAGTTACCTTTTGATTGTTCGCCAGTACCGATCAACTTTCTAGTCTCATCATAGATTTTTACCTTCTATTCTCAAATGCAACTCATTGACCAATATTATTTAGTTGTCTAGTTTTTAAAGGATGCATGTATTGTGAAGATTGATTTTGGAGATAAGTTCAAATTTTGATGTTGAGCTCAATTTGGATTTTTTTCAAGTAAAATTTAGAGTATATGATCAAGAATTATACCATTTTTTAGTCATCAAATAATAATAGAGCTCTATGGAAAAACCCATGGATTTATTTTGAATAATTAAAGGCTCTATAATTTGAGAGTTAGGGACTAAGAGATTAAGAACATGGATCTAAGATACACCTTGTTAAACATACAAAAAGGCTAAGAGGGGGGTGAATTAATCTTAAGAAAATGCTTAAAATTTCCTAGTCACAAATACTTATCAACCATATTTAACCAACTAAACATGAATGAAAGTGAAGAAATGAAAACCAAGCACATGAACACCAAATTTTTACATGAAAAATCAATGTGGGAAAAAACCATGGTGAGAATCACACTCACTATATGAATAACTAAATAAAATATTTCAAGCTCAATGAAAAGGTAGCTCACTACTCTTGATTTGGACATACATGATAAGGAACACAATCTTAGGGAAAGATACAATGGACATAAAAGCTGAGATGCATGATATTAGGGAAAGATACAAAAGAAATTGTATGAAGAAGCCACTACTTTAGGGCAAGATACAAATTTAAAAAAGATACTAGTTCAAAAGGACTCAATATATTTAAACAAGAATAGAGAAATAATAATTTATATTGAATAGGACCTATTGATAACGAAATTATCCCAACCACTATGTCAAGCCACCAAATTCATGCCAAACACAACACACACATCCATTGCCTCAAAAATCTGTCATACTAAAAGATAAAATCATCAAAGTGCATCACAAACTGATAGTTGCACTTATGATTTATCGGCGTATATTCTTCTTCATCATTCAAAATAAATCAACAGACCAATCTACATGTCTATATATATCAAATTATTAACTAAAACTCATAACCAAGTTGGCCATAGGTCGAATAAACATAATTTACACAAGATTAACCATCATAAATAAGTGTGATGAGTGTGGTCCACTCTAGGAGATTAAAGGTACCAAAACACATCAAAATACATCTTCCTAATTAAATTCAAATGAATATATTTAATAAATAATCCTCTGAAGTTGACATCAAACATATAATATAGATGAAAAATACAACATGTTAACTTGTCGACCCAAAATATATTATCCAATGCACATAACCTAATGTGGATCCTCATGTGCCATGGTAAAACCCATAATAACATCTAAACTCAACCTATAATGCATATCTAGAAGAAAAGGATATGATCGAATCAAAATAATGAATTGAGTCTGTTAGGGAAAAACACAAACAATAATGTAAAAAACAAAATGTCACAACTTCACTTCTAGAGAAAACCAACACAAAAAATAATGAACTGGACCACTACACAAATAATTTGAACATGTCCTCAAATCCACACAACAAGAAACAATATTGTAGAGAATGCTTTAGGCCAGTCCTATGAAAAGGCCTCATTGTCAGCAAACAGAAACACCCAACTTCAACAACTGAACCATCGACGATCCAAAAACATGATTGTGCAATATCTATGGAAGAGAGAAACCAAATCCAACACTATAATCCATCAAATTTAGATCTAGAAAAATGTAAAACATTATCCCATAAACACTTTAAATACTCAATCTTGCATTTATATCTTCCAATATAGTCACATTCTAGAAAAACCATATACTCATTGGATATAAACATTAGACATCATAACAAAATTTGAACACTCATTTCTAGACTTTTAGTAGACACCACAAATTAGGAAAATATCTACTCATAATAGGTTGACATCAATGACAACACTAAACTTGTATTGCTAACACACCTTAATGAGGGTTAAGAGATATCTTGATGGATCCTCAATTGGTTTAGGATTTTCTTGTTTAGGAGAATATTTTCTCAAAGACATGTATTCATATTATGGAATCAACTAATTTTTCTATCTATGGCTTAAGTGGGGTTCCCTTGGAAAGGTAAATTTGATGATTTAGGATCAATGCACTAAGGGGGGAATGTACATGTAACACTTAATTTATCACACTGTTATGTTATGTAGTTGATAGTTAGTTGATATGCAACTTAGATAGTTATTACAAGTGCATAGTTATTCCAACTGCACCCCTTGTTTGTATATGTCTATTTTTATTTCATCAAATATATCAACAATGAATAAAGCATTCACCTTTATTAATTAGAAAGATTAGTGGATGTAAAATATAAAATTAGCATATAGATTGTTGAGGTAGAAGGATGAAGAGGGTGTAATGCATAAAGGAAATAAATCAAATATTATTTAAATTATTTATTTGAGGCAGGAAAACTAAAAGAAATGTTGAAATTTACTTTATTTCCAGAAGAAGTGTTGCCTTATTAAATAAGTTTTGAAAATACTTTAATTATAGTGGACCAAAAGATGAATTAATTAAATAGTAAAATTATTTAATTAATATTGGAGGGAAAATGATCAATTAATTAAATGATTACACATTGTTTAATTAATAATGAAAGAAAAAGGATAATGAATTAATTAAGTCATTAAAAAATATTTAATTAATAAGAATAGAAGAATTAATCAATCATGGTGAAGTGACAAGATGAAAATATGTGTCACTTTGTAGATGTCTACAAAGAGTTTTAGGGTTCCTTATAGGTGGAAAAATAAAAAATTAATCTCTAAAGCTTTCAACACTTAAATCTTGAGTTTGCATACACATTCCTTTCATGATATATACACCCAAATTACCTCCCAAGATTCTTCAAGGCTATTGATGCAACTTAAATTATTATTATTATGATACAAAATAATCTCTTTCTCTTATAATGAAATGAGGTACATGATCCCAACCATGAGGTGTATACAATCTATAAGTAATACAAAACATAAGAAACATATGCATGCATTAATATTTCCATGAAGTATTACTTTGAAGACCTAGAGTAATAGTACACAGAGGTTCAATAGAGTAACAATCTTGGCGTATCACAATATAGGTATAACAAATTACAATACAAGAGAACTAGATATCTAAGATCATCTTGAAGGATATCTATATGTATAATAAGGTGATCACATAAACACTATCAAGATACACCAAGAATCACAGTCATACTCATCTAGCCAAAGTCATATATAAATATTGATAAATCAATCTAACACCATAATATATAACAGGAAAAATAAATTATGTATCTAACCCATGTTATCCAATTAAGAATCCTTATGAAGAAGGTAAACTCATTAACTAGGGCCTAACTTGCTAAAAACTTGAAAGAAATACAAGACTAGGAAACTTACTCAAAACCTCAAATTAGAAGGGGGAATTCAAACTAGTTTTTGTCTTATTATGAAACATGCACTTGGGGAATAAACCTATTTTTAAGGGATCACCCATAGTCCAATAGACATATAAGATTTATGTCAGTCATCCCTCCAATATATTACCTATAGTTCACACACACACACACACACACACACACACACACACAATATCGATGTTCTACCATCTAATGGATTACCTATAACACTACACACATTAAATTTATATTAGTTGCCTCTTACATAGATTACCCATGATGCAACTTACATAAAATATTTGTGTGATATATTTATCACTCAATCCAACAATAAAATAAGATCTCATTCCATTTGATGTAGGCACTAGGAGGGTTTGATGATAGACTATTAAACTAAAATGTAAAGACTTAAACATAGAAAAAATATAAAATTACAATAAATTGAATAGAGAAATGGTTTCCTACTTTTATTTATCACAACAGTGTCAATATACTCAACATTAAAATTAATCATTTAAGCCTTGCAATTAACATGCAGAATAAACACAATATAACTCACTAGGAACTTATTTGTAACTTATATATGAATCACAAATCTATTATATAATTTGAGTTCCACCATAAATATTAAGGTAGTTATCTACACCACAAGTAATGCACTTTCATACCCACTCTAATGAAATACTAAACTTCTAATCTCATCTACTTAGACCAGACATCCCATTCAAACTCTTAGTTTTTCTCATGATCTGATCTTCTTTACACCAAGCTCTGCTTTCATTCCTCACTACTCAATCGAGTGTAAAACCTTGGTTATCAAGGCAAAACCTAAAATGTAACCCATTACATATATCCAAGGAACAAACCTTTCCATGTTTTAATACCATTACTAATCAAGGATACGATCTTATGAAGTATTTATCATTTATAACTTTCCTTCATCAATTTTAGGCCATCAAAAAGAATGATTTTCTCTAGTGGCAAGAAATATATGTTCATGAATGATCAACATGGTCACATATCAGTAAATGTGTAAATAGGTACTTAGGGAATGATCCCAACCAGCACATTTCTTTAGATTAAGTTGAGGAATATTTCCCTATTATCCTCCACATAAAATAAAATTGCTCCAATTTAAATAATTAAAGTTTGTACTACCTCAAGGTATGAAATGTTATGAAATAAAGCTTAATGATGTTCTTTTACAACTTCTAGATGATACATGCTATCAATACCTCTAGCATTTTTCACATGCTATCAATTCAACCTCTATCTTCATGCAACAAATAAAACTTAACCAATGACAATGAGCCATCACAATAAACATGCTTGAACTTTGTATGCTCTTAACCCTATAATGTGTATTAGGTTATGAGTACTATGGCAATTTGGACTCTACTTCAAACACTTTATAGTAAAATATTATAATAATGATAAAACATTTTAATTAGATCAATTTAAAATAAGTTAATTTGAATCTAAACAAATACCATGACATAAATGATCTTATCCAAGAGATATGAGCCCACTAATTCTTGTGCCAAGCTTGACCCCAATTTAAACACTTTAGTGTGCAAAATGATAACAATGGTCATATCTTTGAATGTGGTCAATTTAGAATAAGTAGAAAATATATTTGAATATTGACAAATACCATTAAATAAATTTACAAAATGTAAAACTATTCAATAAATAGAAAATTAGTCTATTTCAATACAATACTAAACCGAAATACAATGTTAATATTATAAATACATGAATTTATCTTACATAAATCAAAATATAATTGTAACTAAATATATTACAAAAAATAATATATTATTATGATTCGAAGGTACTCTATCTTAATTTAAGAGAAATTATTTAAACTTTTCTTCATAAAAGTAACCGCAATTAATGGTATTTCTCAAACGTTGAAAAATATAACAACCATTTAACATGTTAGAAGGGAAATGTCAAACATCAAGTGCTAATAAAACACCGGAACATAATTGCAGATCTGTCTGTGATTTAAATCCCAAAAGCAGGGCGGACGGAATGATTGCTTCTTTTACCAATTCCTCATCCGGAAACAAAAGAAAACGGAATTTTTTATTTCTTTTGCTTCCCCATCTGAAACTAAATTTCCTCTGGAAGAAAGCGGACTTACCTCTGATTAATTAACACAGAAATCGAAGACCTTTAAACTAAACAAAAATTGTATTAAATTATAGACTACTCTTCAACCTTCCTGTGGATCTCACCAGATGTGTGAAAATTAGGGCGGCAGATCTTATTTGGTAGGTTTTAAACTATAACAAAAATTCATTTCCAACACATAAAACAGCGATCTTCCTTATTGCTTTTAATTGAATTGGAGATAAAAAGAAGCAATGGATCTGTTTAGAGAGTCAAACATGATTTTACCCAAACCTGCAACCCTAGAAATGTAAGAAAATTACTGTATTACTTAGCAAAAATTCATTAAATTCTCACAAAAATGAATCTATACCTGAAAGTTAATTGAAATCAATTTGTAATTTCTAGGGTTGTATTCCAACAAATTCATTAATTTGCAATTTCTAAGGTTTTAGAACCCAATAAATTCATTAATTTGCAATTTCTAGGGTTCTATCCCAACAAATTCATTACTTCGCAATTTCTAGGGTTCTATCTCGACAAATTCACAGAACGGAAATGAAAACTGTCAGTTATCTAGCAAATTTCCAGAAATGAATCCTCCGTTATCAAACAAACTGTCAATAGTATTCAAATACATTTATTCATTAATTCCATCACAACTTTTTTCTTAATGTGCTTGAATGATCCCTGCATATATATCTAAAATTTATTAGAATGATTTCATCATCTTCTTCATACAGCCAGTCCAACCAATCACAACAACATTTTCAAAGAGAAACTCTACCTTATCAAGAAAATATGGCGCTTTCTCCTTTTCATACTGCTGCACATGCACTAAGGATCATGGAAAACACATCTACAAATCACAGCATCTACCTTGCGAAAATTGCTGTCGTTTCTCCTTCTCGTGCTGATGTACATGCACTCAAAGATCAAGGGAAACATTTCCACAAATCAAAATAACAGTATTTTTAGGATGATTTCTTCTTCATATCTAGGATGATTTCTTCATTTTCTTCTTCATACAGACAGGCCAATCAATCACAATAACAGTACTTTAAAATATAGAAGCTTTACCTTGCAAAAATTATGGTGGTTTCTCCTTATGCTGTTTGGCGTGCAATCAAGGATCAAGGCGAACACACCCACAAATCACACTTGCACTACTCTCTCCACAAATCAGCTTCAAATATCCTCTCATCTTCTTAGCACTTCAATGGTGAGACATACTTTTTCCTGCTTTGATATGATATATCTAAAAACTAAACAACAGATTGTGAAGAGCAGAACACATTTTTCTCTTATTTAACAGAGGAAGATTATGATATGTAGTTTCCAGGAAGCTCAACAAAGTCCAACAAAGATTGTCATTTACAGAGTCCTATTCTAACAAATTGTCAGAGTTTGAAATTAACATTCAAAGACAAAGAAATTTCCTTACTGTTGTTTGAAACCCTATTCCTATTGCGACTTGAAATTTCTATATTTGACCATCTAAATATTTCTCCATCAAATATTTACACAATCAATTTCAAAAACTTCAAACTAATATAACTAACCCTATCAACTGTCTAACCAAAACTGCCAAGAATATTAACATGTATTTGTTGATTAATTCCAAGCACTTCTCTCAGTATATTTGAAGGGCTTACAAGCCCGCACCAAGCTGTGTATAAAACTGAAAAAGCAAGCGAAAAAGCTTTGAGTAAACAAATTCTTTCAGATTTCGAAACTCAAGTGATCCATCGAACTAAAAACCATGATTAAGAAAAGAACAGTAGATGGTATCATCTCGAGTAGATGGATTGCTAATTGGAAATTTTATTAATTATTAGGGATTGGAACTCGAACCTTCTTCTATCAGCATATTCAGGGGCTTACAAGTCCTGTCCACACTGTGAATTGTGTTCAAAATGTTTCTTCATACGATGTGAATTGTTTATGACTCTTAAACTTCGTTATGATTGCACACGGTGTGAATTGTTTTGTTAAATGTGTTCATTATTAGACCATAATTACTTTGTTTTATGTTCCTAATCTTTGTTCTAATCATAGGCATTTTGGCCTGGTTTCCGAACACTCCTCCTTGTCATATCCTTATTATTAGGGCTCACATTTGATCAACGTTCAAAGTTATATTTGACTGCTATATCAAAGAAGATCTCTCAACTTCCGATTGAAAGCAGTTGATACACAACAATCAGCAAAAGGAGGAGCAATTTGTCAGTCACTATCATTTCGATTGAACAGCTCATTAACCAGGTCAATCATTTGGAAACCCATCCATTGTTCAGCAACATATTCATGAAAATGAAATATTTCCCACTTGAAAATGAAGTCCAGAGAGAAAAAAAATTTGAAAATTTGTGTATTCCCAAAAGTATTATATTACATGTATATTTGTTATGTAGACCCAAATAATGAGGTGGGCGTTTCTGTCCTTCCTATTGTCTGGTTGCCTCCAGCATGTTTGAATTTTTTCCCCCTCTCCACAGCGAAGCAACATGGTTGAGATTCATGTTCTTCCCGAAGAAGTTGCATGCCTTGCTTACTAGTGGCTGTAACTGAACACTAGGCAAGGAAAATCTCGGCATTTGCTTCTTCTCCAAGTCAAGATTGTGCTGATTAATATGACAGCATTCTAACAACTGCAGGTAAGTGGCGAGGTCGTGAATACAGCAAGGATGTTGCGTCTTGGGTTGGAAGAAATCTGAATACAAGTTGTGATCCAGCGCCAGCTCCACACCCACATGACAGTAACTCCAGGGGATTCTGTCCAACACATTCTCCCATATTTTGAAATTCTCATTGAATATCACGCCCGGTAACTTCGTTACCACGTCATGGACGTTGACAACTCTTAGAATTCTGAGGCCGAGCTCTTCGCATCTCTCCTTGAACGCAGCGTTCCCCACCCGAGGCCCCGCGAAGGAGTACACTGTGATTGGGAAACTGGACGAGGAAGTATATTCCGGTCGATTAATACCCAGCTCGGCAATGTCGTATGCACACAACGTAGCCAATGCACTGCCCATACTGTGACCTGTTATGCTTATGCTCAGCTCTTCTCCCTTGTACTTTTTCACAAGCCTTGAAATCTCCGACAAAAGCTGCTCTCTTGCACTGCCATTGTTGAACTTGCATGTCGAATCCTCAGATGTATAGAGCCCCAAAAAGCCCTTTTCCACCTTCACGTCTTCGCTGCAATTCAGGGGATTCAATCGAGCAGGAGTCAAGATATCCATGAAATTGGCGACCCATTCCATGTGTGTTGCAGTGCCTCTGAGAGCAACAACAATGTCTCTTCGCCCCAGCCGTTTGATTTCCTCCTCGTCCTCTGAAACTGCCACGTAGCCAATCCAGTTGGATCCTTCTCCTTCCACTCTATTCTTCAACAAATCCGGGATGTTCACATCTGGCGTTGCGTAGATATACTTGGTGACTTTATACCCACAGTCCTCCATACCCAAGTCGGACAAAATGCTCTTCCGGCTGTACTTGCAGCTCCCGTAATGCTTGGATCCTGGCTGAAGTTCAATGGCCTCGTAGCAGGTTCTCACAAACACTCCATATCTGATGATTTCGGCTGCCAGAGTAGGATTCAAGGGACTCAGCAATCCTTCCCAGTTGTTGGATCCCTGAATTTCTCTCCATGACTCTGACAAACACAACTCCTGATTGTTGTCCTCACAGGGTACTGAGGATGATGATGATGGAGGAGAGTCCGGATTGTCCAGATGTGTGAAATGGAAAGTGTCATCTGAATAAAGAGTGGAGGGGAAAAATGGAGCCAATTCGGGAGTGGGGCTCTGCAAAACCAGGTGCCTGTTTGTGAGGCGAGGAGGAGCTACAGTGGCAATGGCGCTGATTTGCAAACTTCTCGATTGTTTCTTGTTGAAGGCGTTGCCGATTGTGGGGCAAGATTTTGCTGATTTCGCTGCACAGGATAAGCGGTGGGAAGAGTGGGCAAGCATCTTTAATGTTTGCAAATGCTTTGCCCTTTTGTAAAATGCTTGTTCACAAATTGGGTTTATATAGAAGAAGAAGATGTGTTCGTTTCAAATGTCAACGGGCATATAGTCTGGAAATCATCCGGCGAGGGAAGTTAGTTGAGTCGATTGATTGACTTTTATGAATTGAGGCAGCGAAACCCTCGAGTTGGATTTCGACTGACTGTCTTGCCCGTTTGCCACTGTGCACTCCTCCACCCCGGCTTTAAAGGAGCAATGCCCAATTCATTCTTTATTTTAAGGGACTTACAGTGTGATTTGACCGGCTAATTTTCCCTGTTTCCGCCCAAAATGTCCCATGCTTTTTCGGCTGCGCTTTAAACGTTGCACTACTTTATTCAGGTTTCGACTTCAAACCCGTTGAATTTCACATATTTCCTTTTGTCATCTTGCTCCTCCGGTCAAAACATTTGCAAGACTGCTCATCTTTTTTATATGATTTCATTGCTACTGTGCCGTTGAATTGGAGACTCCCATATTTTAAACTCTGAGTTTTGTCTGTCTCGCGGGGATTGAAGGCATATGTTTCTTTTCTACCGAGTGAAGAATGAATCGAATTCAACTCGGTTTGCTTACCCAACTACAAAACAACATATTTTTTAGCTTGCCTGAAAATGTTGCTGACTCAGCCATCTGAGAAAGCTGCTACGTCCACGCGGCACTGCAAGCACGAAAAACATTATTTCTAGAACTAATATCACTTTGTGTTTTTTTTAATCTTTATTCAATGGCTGCATTAAATAATCAAAATGATTGCCGCTTGGATTGGAAGATATCCAAAATCAACGACAACCCATTACGTTGCTTCTGCATATTCGGTACAAAAGAATCCAGCAATATTTCTTTCCTGCACTCCATTACAGTTTGTTTTATTCACCGCAAAAATGATCTCCAAGCATAGATTGGCTAAGCATTTGGAAAAAAAATACCAAAAAAATCTGAATGGCATTTTCGTATAGAAATAAAAATATACGAAATATATTATAAAGCCTAGATTTTCGTATAGAAGTAAAATAATATGAAAAATATTATACCACCACCATTATCTAAGACGTAGAGAGACTCTGGCTTTAAAGTTAATATAAATTAGATAATTATTAGCTGTAAGCTGTTTTAAAAAGTTGGATTCAACTGCTTTGCAGATTTGTGGTTAGGAAAGAAAGTTTTGTAGTTGGTAAGGAATGTTATTGAAGTGTTGAGGTGGGCTACTTGGAAGCGTTGTGGCCAGCCATTTTCATGGAGTAACTAGCCTATGACAGTGATGGTTCTGATTGTTCATGAATGTCAATCTTTATCTTTACATTTATTCATTCCATTATTGACAACTTATCGTAGTGTGGCATTGTGTTAAAAGTTATTTGAAATTTAATCAAATTGTTAAAATAGAAGAGCCTTTTGTGTTGAAAATAAAATATTCTTTACTTACAACTAGGTATCAGTTAAGATCTTATCTATTTTCAAAGTGTTTTTATTCTCTAAACTATATTGTAAATATTCAATCATCTCCGAAAGCATGTAAGATCACAATGGATGGAATAGTAAGAAAATGATTATTAGATGAAAAATTATTAACATTTGAATTTAATTGTTGATTTATATGAATACATTGTCAATATTTACATGTTTTGAATTCAAATCTCTTCAAGAAAATAACTTGAGACTACTTCACATTTAGGCAAGTGATATTCTTAAAATTTGCAAAAAATCATAAATTAAAGATATGATAGTTCTACCATTCATTAATTATAAACTAAATAGCTTCTAGGAGATAATTAGGTATCTATTCTGGCATCAATATATTTGTATGATATATCATAATCCATAATCAACATGAAGGATAGAATCACACATTGCATACATTTTTTATTAGGGTAAAAGAGGTTTTGAAGGGACGTGGAACGCTTTTACAAACTGAGTTTGAGAGGGATCTAGAACCCAACATAAAAAAATGGCTGCATAAATTCTAACTTTTTAGAACAAGAACCAACCAACAACATAGCAACAACAACCTATCAAAACATCATCACAATAAGAACAAGCTAAAATAACACCAAGCTGAGTTGCAACTCAAAGACTAGGGTTTTCAAACGCTTCGTTAACGTTTGTAGAAAACCATGAGTTTTACCAAGCACCATAACCTAAGAATACATGGGTTTTAACAAGGTTCCCACAACCTTCACTTTAATTAGTAACTTGATAAAATAATAAACATTTGCAGGAAGATTGACAAACCAAGGGTTTCTCCAAGCTTCTTTAACCTAAGAATTGGGTTTTTTCAAGGACCCTAAAATCTTCAGACTAGGTTTTAAAATGGCTCTTACAACTATAAGATTAGGTTTTAACATGGCTCCCACAACTATTTTACAACCAACGACAAAGGCTTTGTGCTTGCCTATCTACCACTCTCCTATGACACTCCTCCCCACCTAAAAGAGGAAGATCCCATCTCCATAGGAACAACTAAGAATAAAAAAACAAGAAGGGACACCAGAGCCTCATTATCCCCTACATCCAAGATGCCACAATGAAGACAAGACCACAAAAAACAACAATTCTCCACACACACGAAGAAATTCTCCACGTCGATAGGAAAATTTTCCCACTCAATAGGCCATTAGAGAGAGGAAGAAAGGTGTAAGTTGGTCCAAACCCATAGCATAGCCACACAAAGGAATCCCAATTCAATAGTGGATAAGAGCCTTATAAGGAAGAACCCAACTAGGAAAAAGAATAATCCACCTTGGAAGATGAAAACTATAGCTTAGGGCTCCAATAGGGCCAAACATATTCCCCACATAGAAAAACCCTAACCAAAAACATGCTAGGGAGGGCCCTTAAGAATTAGTAGTAGCCTCTTTACTACTAGAAAGAACCAAGCCAAGAAAAGGAACCAACACCAAACAAGAACAACTCTAAAAGAAAAACTAAAAAATTACTAGAGCAAAAGCCAAAATGCTCAAGATGAGATCCCAAAGGAGGCCTTGGAAGAAAGAGACCACACCAAGGAACCTAAAGCTCCACAAACCTCAAAATAGAGGAGCCCAACAGAGCACAAGAGAAAGACCATCCAATTGAGAGAAGCCAAGATGCAAACAAAATTAGCCCCCCAAATATAAGGAACTCGTAACAACAAACTCCACCGCACCACTGGAAGACTCTAGCCCAAACATGAGTAGCCTCAAATTGAGATCTAGAGAAGAGGCTACTGTCATAGAGAAAACACACCCACATAAGGCCCACCAAGCACAGAGTTGTAAAGATAGAAGCTAAGATGCACTAACCAAATGAAATGAGGCAAGGAAAAGCTAGAGCGAGAAAGGAGAAACACAAACCATTCATAGCCATTGTGTGATCAAAAGTGTGACACACTTCTATGAACCTTTACTCTTGAGAAAAACCCATGGAAGAGGATAACCCAAGAAGTGGCTCATAGCTTCCTATTCGAAGTGATTCTAATTCTTCTCAAGATACTCATCAAATTGGCATGAAGGATTAGTGACTTGACTACTCCAAAATAGAAGATTCAAGTGCAAGAAAATGTTCAGCTAAGATGCAAGAATGTAACCTAGAAATGAGAAATTAAGCTAAGGTGAATGCAAACAATTAGTAATCTAGGATAAAGGTGCAAGAACAATGCAAGAGATAAACTAGATTAACAATGCAAGATTAAGCTAGAAATGAAGCTAAGCTAAGAAATGAGAACTAAAGCTAAGAATTCAAATTATTAAGATTAGTCTAAAATGAAAGAGAGCTATAATGCAAGAGAGCTAAGATTATTGAAAAATTAGGGACCCTTGAGAAAGGGAAGAGATTCCTTTTAAAAGAATTACCTCAATAATGAAGGGTGGAGATTAAGAGGCAAAATAATGAGTGGATGAGATGAAGAGGCAAAAGGAGATGCAAGGTTAGGTAGAGATGAGTGGTGAGGATTAAAAGGCAAAAGGGAAATGTTAGGTAGAATAAGACAAAATAGCATTTGAAAGCACAAATCCTTTTTAATTGCTAATTAATCATGATTAAGTATGCACACATGTGAATGTGTTCTTTTAATAATAGTGTAGGAACTTTATATTAAAAGAAAGGTTATAGAAATTAAATAAATATGCAAGCTCTAGAATTACACCATAGTAAAAGCTTGATATAAGATTTTAGATTTTTTATTTAATTATGGAAATGGGATTTAAGATTTACTTTGCATAATTATGTTTAGTAAATAGACAATTTGATCAAGAGGGGGGCTTAAGTTCTAGTAGACCAATTTTAGGTGATTACATTTTCCCCTCTTTGACTAATGTGTGACGCAGTGCAACACGAAAACATTTGAAAATGGATAGTCCAATCTACACTAGCAACCACAATACAACAGAAACACAACAAGATAATGCTCAAATAGAATTTCATTCAACATGCTCGACTGTAAGGCCTTCTGGGTTAGGGCCAAATACAATCAATTACAACAATAATTCTGCAATCTTTCAGCTAGTCCAGCTCTGTGACACATCAAAAACTGGTAGAAACACTAAGGCAGATCTAAAATTGAGCTCACAAGCCACCAAGAAATCTCCTTGTCTTCAAGCATGCAAACCACTAGCTCTGCTTTTACAAATATCAGACAAACAATCTGATCTACAAAATATCGTAGGATCCAACCTCTAAAATCTCTTTTCTCCCCTCACTGACTCCCTAAACAACTACCCAAACCTTCCTTAATTACATTTCTTAAACCACAAGTCGGCTGGAAGAAATAATTAACTCCTAAGCCAAGTCAGCTCCTAAAACAAATAAATATTAAATACAATACAAGTCAGCTCTCAAATAGCCCTACAAACAATTAATTTTCCATGTTGGCCTCTAGATCTACATAGGAGAATGAAACACAAGCTACCAACATTAAATACATCAATTTGGCCAACCAAATCCCTAAGAACTCCAGTCGAAAATCCAAAATTACTGAGCGCCAGTAAAACAACCAAGCCAGCTAGGCATCACTGAGTGAACCTGTTGAGCGAGCACCACAAGCATCGCCAAGCGCAGGTTTTGTCAAGCACCAGAGTTTACCGAGTTCCCTTTAGCGACTGAGCCCTTCAATGACTGAGTCCCTCGATCAAAGCTGCAACCGAGTAACACAGAAAAACTCCAACATATAGGATTTCCAACTACCCTAGGATGCTCCTACATCAGACACCCTAGGTGCGAAAAGATGTTCTCAATGGATGGAAGAACAACTTCCGAGATTCAACACATAAACCCCAAACTAGTCACTACAACATTTGGGGTCAAATTTTGACACCAATTTACGACGCCACTACAATTTGTGTTTGTTTTTTGTATTTTTTTTTGCAAGTGCCCCTGATGGTGTCATAATAGCGATGATATTTTCGTAATTGCGACACCCATTTGGTTATAAAAAAAAAAGAAAAAAGAAAGTGTCATTTGTAATTTGTGAATTCGAAGAGCTACTGCGAAGATGACACACCACTTTTGCTTTGCGTGAAGAGGGAATTTGAGTTTGGCATGCGCGAAGAGGCTGACACCCACATGTGGAAAGAGCGCACTAGCACTTGAGGTAGGCATTCGAGCTTTGTCTTCTCATTAAATCAATTTCAGTGGCATTGTTTACATCTTAACATTGTTAATAGTGGCATTTTTTACATCTTAGCATTTGGAATGCTCGATGACCCGCGAGTTTTGAGAGCTAGGGCTTTGTTGCTATTACCTACAAGGCATTGTGTGAAGTGTTTGATCTCTCTTTATTTGTTTTTCTATTGATATTCACTATGTTCGTACTCCCCGTTTATGATCATTTCATGAGGAAATGTCTTGATGGCTCGCAGGTTGCAAGCTAGGGCATGATACATTATTTATGAGCTCACTGTTTAATATTGACATTGTTTATATCTTTTCATTTGGAATGCTTGATGACCTGTGAGCTTTGAGAGCTAGGGCATCATTTATATTACTTTCAAGGCATTGTGTGAAGTGTTTGATCTCTCTTTATTTGTTTTTCTATTGATATTCACTATGTGCGTACTCCCCATTTATGATCATTTCACAAAGAAATGTCTTGATGGCTCGCGAGCTGCAAGCTAGGGCATGATACATTGTTCATGAGCTCACTGTTTAATATTGGCATTGTTTACATCTTTTCATTTGGAATGCTTGATGACTTGTGAGCTTTGAGAGCTAGGGCATCATTTCTATTACCTTCAAGGCATTGTGTGAAGTGTTTGATCTCTCTTTATTTGTTTTGGTGTTGATATTCACTATGTGGTACTCCTTGTTTATGATCATTTCATGAGGAAATGTCTTGATGGCTCGCGGGCTGCAAGCTAGGACATCATACATTGTTCATGAGCTCATTGTTTAATACTGACATTGTTCATGAGCTCACTGTTTAATATTTGGCTAGGCCATGTAAATGGTACCAGGCCAACCCAATCAGCCCAAAAAAATGTGTCATGTTTATCTTTGTCAAATACACTCGTTCACCATTTTGTTCTTGTTCTTCACACAAATATTGTATCAAAAGTAATTGTAAATAATGACTTAAAGAAAAAAGAAATAACTACAATAGATCAGACCCCAAAAGAATACAGTCAACTACAATAGCTCATAGTCTCAATGAAATAAATAGTGTATAAAACAATATATGGTGCACAACAACATCAAGCATGCAATGACAACAATAACATTGCATGATAAAATTCAATATTCTTAGTTTTTATTCAAATCTATTCAAAACTCCTATCAACTCATTGTCCAATAGTTAAACTAACCTATGACTTCAAAGGAGGAATTATGAAATATAGTTGTAGGTAATTATCTCTTCTATAATGAAAATGGTACCAAACCAACCCAATTAGAACAACAAAATGTGTCATGTTTATCTTTGTCAAATACACTCATTCACCATTTTGTTCTTGTTCTTCAAACAAATATTGCATCAAAAGTAATTGTAAACAATGATTCAAAGAAAAAAGAAACAACTACAATAGATCAGACCCCAAAAGAATATAGTCAACTATAATAGCTCATAGTCTCAATGAAATAAATAGTGTATAAAATAATATATGGTGCACAACAATAGAAAGAATGCATTGAAACAATAACATTGCATGATAAAATTCAATACTCTTAGTTTTTATTCAAATCTATTCGAAACTCCTATCAGCTCATTGCACAATAGTTAAACTAACCTATGACTTCAAAGGAGGAATTATAAAATATAGTTGTAGGTAGTTATCTCTTCTATAATGAAAATGGTACTAGGCCAACCCAATCAGCCCAACAAAATGTGTCATGTTTATCTTTGTCAAATACACTCATTCACCATTTTGTTCTTGTTCTTCACACAAATATTGCATCAAAAGTAATTGTAAACAATGATTCAAAGAAAAAAGAAACAACTATAATAGATCAGACCCCAAAAGAACACAGTCAACTACAATAGCCCACAGTCTCAATGAAATAAATAGTGTATAAAATAATATATGGTGCACAACAGTAGCAAGCATGCAATGAAAGAAATAACATTGCATGATAAAATTTAATACTCTTAGTTTTTATTCACATTGCACATGCATAATTGTATATGAGGATCAGTAATAGGGTGCCAGGCATTGTTTCGATCCTTTGGATCTAACCCCATCTTTTCCTTCCTTGCAGGTTTTGGATCATACAAGAGCATACTAGATTGAACCCTGGGTCAACACTTCATTACTTCAGGCAATGTCTGGTACCTTCATTATTTATGTTCATCCACTTATGTATGTTTGCATTCATTCATATTCTTCTGAAATTTAATCTTTATGAGCTCAAATTCAAAACTGTATGTGTATTATTTTATTACTGATGTCCCTATTTGATCTAATATCATCAATATAACAAACATAGCACCAACCAATCAAATTGGGACATGAGGTGCTCAAATAGTGAGCTCATAAAATAATATATTTAGTCTTAATAAAATCTTATAAAACAACATATATTGTGTGAAGTGTTTGATCTCTCTTTATTTGTTTTGGTGTTGATATTCACTATGTGGTAGACCCTGTCTATGATCATTTCATTAAGAAATATCTTGATGGCTCATGGGCTGCAAGCTAGGGCATCATATATTGTTCACGAGTTCACTGTTTAATACTGACATTGCTTACATCTTTTCATTTGGAATATTTGATGATCCGCGAGATTTGAGAGCTAGGGCATCATTTCTATTACCTTCAAGGTATTGTGTGAAGTGTTTGATCTCTCTTTATTTATTTTGTTGTTGATATTCACTATGTGGTACTCCCTGTTTATGATCATTTCATGAGGAAATGTCTTCATGGCTTGCGGGCTACAAGCTAGGGCATTATGCATTGTTTATGAGCTCACTTTTTGAGCACCTCATGTCCATATATATACTTCAAATGAGGAATTGTGAAATATAATTGTAGGTAGTTATTGTTAGAAATAGTCCCAAGAGATAACTAAGAGGAGGGGGCGTGAATTAGTTATCTACAAGATTCAATTCTTTATCCAATTAAGTATACTTAAACATAAAGCATAAACACAATGAAAGAATACATGAACACAAGACCAATATTTTGGTTACGGGGAAACCCAAATAGGTAAAAACCCCAGTGGACTTGATACCCACTAATATTATGTACTAGTGTATAATGATCCTTGTTAGAAGATCCTTTACCCTATTAGGAGTAGCTTTACAATATATTAAGTACAATAGACCTAGTCAAGGGTCGGACCTTGTTAGGAGTCTTTTACAATTGTCTCTTTTAGGGGAGAGGATGCACTATCTAAGAGCTCACTGCTCAAATGGGCGAAGGCTACAACCTTCTGAATAATAGATACACACTATATCTGGATCTTGGTGAAGTACGCTTTGATCTGGTGTTTGGATTAGTTCCAATGAATAGCACAAGTACTTTACTTGGTCACATAGACCTTCTTTTGATGGCTTAACACCTTGCACACTCTGCTCTGGTCTACTTCATCAACTATGAACCACACTCAAGCAATCACAAATGACTGCCTATAAATATCTTTCCTCCAAATGATATAATCAAGTTGGCCTATTAGAACCACCTTGAAATCATATTAGAGAAATCATAACAAACTCCAATACACATTCTGTCAGCTCTATTATGCATGCAACACATTCTGGGACCTGTCCAATAAGATAATTGTAGATGCACACTACACATTGTCGGCGCTACCAAAATAATTAGAACTTTCTCTGTAAGCTGAATTAACTCATGCACTCTTAACCAAACATCAATAACTATTCTTTAAGCTTAAATATAAGGGCACATACCCTAAATATAGGCGCAACTCAAGAACCAATAAAATCTCTGTCGGATCTTCTGAATAAACACATGAAATTGCTGCTGGTGAATAATGACTAAATAACTTCACTTCTACTCATCAACAAACTATGCGTCCATAAAGAAAAAATCACTAACATGTCTTCAACATATATCCAAGCACACAAGGCTCTATGATAATTGTACGAATAACCATGCAGAGAACACTGTCTATTACTCTGTGAGGAACACTGCTGACACTAGCTTCTATATAACTGTCTCTACTAATAGTTAACCTTTGTGCCCATGATATCATGCTGATATCATGTCCATGCTACATATACTAAAAGCTTATTGCATAAGACTTTCACACATGCTACTTTTCATATGTTGTCATCAATGACAAACATACAGTCAGTACTGGTCTGCTGGCAAATCTCCAACAATCTCCCCCTTTGGCATTGATGGCAACATGTGGAATGAAAAACCACCACCAACTCAAATGAACATTTCTTTTATAAAATTCTCCATTTCCTCTTCAAAACTCCCCCAAAGATGAATCCCCCATCAACTACAATATTTTCTAATATTCTCCATTTCCTCAACTGAACTGTTGTCATAACTAAATAATGCTCCCCCTTAGTATTTTACTCCTCTTTTTGCTTCTGTTTTTCATGACTCTATATATACTCCCCCTTTGACATCAATGGCAAAGGGCACCATTCATTTTAAGCACTGGTACTACTCCTGAGGTAGAGTAGTCAACCTTCCACCAGTCCCTCAGGACTGATGCCTTTCCATCTTTCTTCTAAGCAGAATAAAGGAAGGGAATAACTCCCAACTTCTCCCTGAGATACTCAAAAGTATCCTTAGGCAAGGGCTTTGTGAATATATCTGCCAAATGATCTTTAGTACTCACATAGTCCAACTTGACTTCTTTCTTTGCCACTTTCTCTCTTAGGAAGTGATTCTTGATCTCAATGTGCTTTGTCTTTGCATGCATCAAAAGGTTCTTTGACATATTGATAGTGCTAGTGTTATCACAGTGAATAACAATAGGATAATCAATTTGAATTTCAAAATTCTTTATCATCTGCTTGATCCAAACAATTGTAGAATAATTCAAGGCTGCTGCAACATACTCCACTTATGTTGTTGATTGAGAAATACAATTTTGTTTCTTTCTTGTCCAAGTGACAAGTCTATCACCAAGAAACACTGCTCCACATGATGTACTCTTTCTGTCATCAACACATCCTACCCAATCTGCATCAGTGTACACATGAAGCTCAACATTTTCTAAATTAGGATATCATAGACCATAATCTATAGTGCCCTGCAAGTATCTGAATATTCTTTTTACTACCATGAGGTGACTTTGTTTAGGCTCTATTGCAAATCTTCCAACTATGCCAACTGTATTGGAAATATCAGGTCTAGTCTGAGTAAGATATATGAGTTTACCAATCATAGACTTATACAATGTTATATCTACTATTGGTGAGTCATCTTCTTTTGTAAGCTTGCATCTAGTGATCATAGGGGTTCCTAGTAGCTTGCAATCATCCATCTTGAATTTCTTCAGTATCTCTTTCACATACTTTGATTAATTAATGAAAATTTCTTTTTCTGTCTGCTGCACATTTAGTCCCAAAAAATACTTGATAGGACCAATCATACTCATCTCAAACTCATTCTGCATTTCTTTGGAAAATTCAGCACTGAGCTTGTCATTACCTCAAAAGATAATGTCATCAACAAATATAGCTACAAGTAGTAAACTTTCAGATGTCTCTCTAATGAATAGATTACAATCTGTTGCTCCTTTCTTGAATCTAATCTTTGTTAAGTATCCATCTAGTCTCTCATACCATGCTTTAGGGGCTTGCTAAAGTCCATATAGGGCCTTCTTCAATCTACATACCATATTAGGTCTATTTGATAAGGTGAATCCTTCCAGCTGCTCAATGTATACTTCTTCTTTCAAGTCTCCATTTAGGAATGCTGACTTGACATCCATCTAATAAACTTTGAAGTTTTTTATTGTAGCATAGGCTAGAAACAACTTAATGGCTTCTAATCTTCTCACAGGTGCAAATGTGTCTGAATAATCAATGCCTTCTCTTTGTGCATATCCCTTACATACTAATCTTGCTTTATTTCTTACTACTATACCATCTTCATTCGTCTTGTTTCTGAATATCCACTTTGTTCCAATCACATTCTTATCACTAGGTCTTGGGACCAGTTCCCAAGTGTTATTCTTAATAATCTGATCAAGTTCTCCTTTCATAGCATCATGCCAATCTGAATTATTACAAGCATCTTCAACACTTAAAGGTTCAATCTGAGATAGTAAACATACCGCTTCACTGCTAGCTGAGTTCTTTTCTTGTGATCTTGTTAAGACTTTGCTGCTATGATCTCCAATGATGTCTGCCTTGGAATGATTTCTTGATGTAAACTTTGGAACTTTAGGTGATGCTGACTCATTAGCCTTAGGAGTATTTTCTTCACTTGTCTCAGGGTCATTGAATAACACATCAATACTGTCAAACATTTCCTCAATAACTGTCTCACTAGTGGAGGGTCTAGGTTCTTCTTCAATCATGGGTGAGTAATCATGATATCTTTCTTGAATCATAAAATTTTCATCAATCTTTACACGAGCACTTTCAATGATCTTTTTCAATCTTAAATTGAAACATCTATAAGCTTTACTTTTAGTAGAGTAACCAAGAAAAATACCTTCATCACTTCTTGCATCAAACTTACCTACTGCTTCATCCCTCTTGATGTAGCATTTGCTTCCAAAGATTCTGAAGTATTTTACTGTGGGAACATTACCAAACCATAGCTCATATGGTGTTTTGTCAGCGCCTGGCCTTAATTGAATTCTATTGATGGTATAGACTATTGTATTGACTGCATCTCTCCAATAGGTGTGTGCAAATTTTCCTTCTATCATAATGGTGCGTGCTGTATCAAGAATGATCATATTCCTTCTCTCTACAATTCCATTATGCTAATGGGTTCTAGGTGCACTTAACTATCTCTTTATGCCATGTTCTTCGCAGTACTCATAGAATCTGTCAGAGGTGAATTCTCGTCCTCTATCCGACCTCAAATATTTTATCTTTAGTCTAGATTCATTCTCAACCTTAGCTTTGAATATTTTGAACTTCTCAAAAGCTTCTAACTTGTCTTTTAAGAATGCAACCCACATCATCCTAGTATAATCATCAAAAAACAAAATGAAATACCTTTCACCATAGTATGATCTTGTTTGACTTGGACCACATAGGTCTGTATGAATCAGATCCAACTTGTTCTCTGCTGAATTCTGCTTGCTCCTAAAAGAATTTCTCACATGCTTCCCCATCGCACATTCCCTGCATATAGTATCAACTGGGTTTGCTATGCTAGGTAGATCTCTTACTACCTTAACATTTCTTATCTTTACTATGTTATCAATATTAATATGACATAGTCTTTTATGCCACAACCAACTGTCATCAACTTTAGCAACAAAACAACTTGCTTCTGAATTGAGTTGAAAAACATTACCTCTTGTCTTTGAGCTTGATGCAATCATAACACCATCTTTATTGTTAATGATTCATTTGTCATCTTTGAACTCCAATTGATATCCTTTTCCAAGTAACTATCCAACACTGAGAAGGTTATGTTTCAAACCATCAACATAAAGAACATCATCAGTACTGTTCTTTCCATCCAAAGTGATGGCTCCTCTACCAACTATAGGTTTAGGAGTGTTGTCTCCAAATCTGACCATACCTCCATTGTATTTGTCAAAATGAACAAACCTGCCTTTATCACCTATCATGTGATGTGAACGTCCACTGTCTATAATCCAGTCTATCCTTATGTCAGCTTGTGAAATCAATGCTAGCTCTTGATTCTCCTTTTTATCTTTATGAACTGTCACTTTGAAAGTTGTCTCACTCTTAGGTTATGTCTTCAATCTTGAAATCTCAAAAGATGAGATTTTGCTGATCAAGGTCTCTCTCTTGAAATTAGATGTAAGCTGCATGGTTTCATCAAGGATGCTAATCTTACTTTCATATTCTGGAGTAAGAGTGGTCATCAATTTATCCATAATGTCCTCCTCTAAAATCTCTCCACCATTGTTCCTGATTCCAGCAACTACTTCATTTATTCTTTGATTATAAGCTCTGATGTTTTCTTTAGGCAACATCTCTAATGCATTGTATCTTTTCTTCCATGTCTTTTTGCGTGCATCTTTTTATTGTTTGTCTCCTTCACATATGTCTTCTAGGTGCTTCCATATTTTATGGGCTGTATCTACATTTTTTACTTCTGAAAATTCACCATCAGATAGGGTGCTCATAAGGGCTTCTTTAGCTATAACATTCTGATGAAACAATTCCTTTTGTGTGTTAGTAGCATCATCTTTTGCAAGGTCTTCTAAAGTAGGAATCTTGGCTGTTTTGATAGTTACATTAAAAACTTCAAAAGAAATGCACTTCAAATGAGTCACCATCTTGTTCTTCCAATCAAGATAATTCTCTCCATCGAACTTAGGACTTTCTTTCCTAAAGTATGCCATTTGATCAACCTCAATCTGTTAAACTTTCTCTCCGAGGCACTTGGCTCTGATACTAATTGTTGGGAATAGTCCCAAGAGATAACTGAGGGGGGGGGGGGGGGGTGAATCAGTTATCTACAAGATTCAATTCTTTATCAATTAAGTATACTTAAATATAAAGCATAAACATAATGAAAGAACACATGAACACAACACCAATATTTTGGTTACAGGGAAACCCAAATAGGTAAAAACCCCAGTGGGACTTGATACCCACTAATATTCTGTACTAGTGTCTAATGATATTTGTTAGAAGATCCTTTAGCTTGTTAGGAGTATCTTTACAATATATTAAGTACAGTAGGCTTGGTCAAGGGTTGGACCCTGTTAGGAGTCTTTTACAATTGTCCCTGTTAAGGGAGAGGATGCACTGTCTGAGAGCTCACTGCTCAAATGGGTGAAGACTACAACCTTCTGAATAATAGATACACACTATATCTGGTTCTTGGTGAACTGCACTTTGACCTACTATTTGGATCAGTTCCAATGAATATCACAAGTACTTTACTTGGTCACATAGACCTTCTTCTGATGGCTCAACACCTCGCACACTCTGCTTTGGTCTACTTCATCAACTATGAACCACAATCAAGCAATCACAAATGACTGCCTATAAATATCTTTCCTCCAAATGATATAATCAATTCAGCTTGTTAGAACCACCTTGAAATCATATTAGAGAAATCATAACAAACTCCAATACACATTTTGTCAGCTCTACTATACACACAACACATTCTGGGACCTGTCCAATAAGATAATTATAGACACACGCTACACACTGTTGGCTCCACCAAAATAACTGGAACTTTCTCTGTAAGCTGAATTAACTCATGCGCTCTTAACCAAACATCAATAACTCTTCTCTAAGCTTAAATCCAAGGGTGCATACCCTAAAGATAGGCGCAACTCAAGAACCAATAAAATCTCTATCTACTCTTCTGAATAAACACAGGAAACTACTGCTGGCGAATAACGACTGAATAAATTCACTTCTACTCATCAACAGACTATGCGTCCATAACTAAAACATCACTAACATGTCTTCAACATATATCCAAGTGCGCAAGGCTCCATGATAACTGTATGGACAACCATACACAGAATACTGTCTGTTACTTTTTCAGGAACACTGCTGACACCAGCTGCTATATAACTATTTGTACTAATAGTTAACCTCTACGCCCATGATATCTTGTCCATGCTACATATACTAAAATCTTACTGCATAAGACTTCCACACATGCTACTTTCCATATGTTGTCATCAATGACAAACATACAGTCAGTACTGGCCTACTGGCAAATCTCCAACAATTATCTCTTCTATAATGATGGAGGAGTGAAAGGTAATGATCAATGAAGTTTCTGCTATTAGATCATACATTAACACACTTACTATTTTGAATTCGAGCTTAGGCATCATGCAATGTTATTGGTGTTATTGCATGATTGTTGCTATTGTGCACCTTATATTGTTTTATACACTATTTATTTCATTGAGACTGTGAGCTTGGTTTTTCTTTCAGAAGTGTATGACTTGACTATACACATGCATAATTGTAGATGAGGATCAGTATTAGGATGCCATTCATTGCTTAGATATTTTTTTATCTTAACCCCCATCTCTCTTTTCTTTGCAAGTTCTGGATCACATAGGGGCACACTAGATTCATACTTGGGTAAAAAATTCATCACTTCAGGCAATGTCTGGCACCCTTATTATTAATGTTCATCATCTTATGTATGCCTGTACTCTTGCATTTTCTTCTGAAATTTATTTTCCTTGTATAGTATATACCAATTATTTTTTATATATATACATGTAATCTTTAGATGCAAAAATTTCTTTTCCTTTACATGTATCTTTGCATGAAATGAACACAAATTAAACAAGATCATCTAATAATGCAAACTAGGGTACTATAGTCATTCATCTAGTAATTAGTTCTCCAAACCATTACTAAGGATTGAACATAAGTCTAAGTCCCCAAATTTATTGTTCTATGTGTATAAAACAATATATGGTGCACAACAACAGCAAGCATGCAATGATAGCAATAACATTGCATGATGCCCAAGCTCAAATTCAAAGAAGTACATGTATTAATATATGGTCTAATAGTAGCAACCTCATTGATCATTACCTTTCAATCGTCCATCATTATATAAGAGATAACTACCTACAACTAGGGCATCATGCATTTTTTATGAGCTCACTGTTTGAGCCCCTCATGTCCCTATTTGATTGGCCAGTACTCAAACAGTGAGCTCATAAATTGTGACACCCATTTGGTTATAAACAAAAGAAAAAGAAAAAGAAAGTGTCATTTGTAATTTGTGAATTCGAAGAGCTGCCGCGAAGATGGCACTGCACTTTTGCGTGGCACGAAAAGGGCATTCGAGTTTGGCGTGCGTGAAGAGGTCGACATCGTGTGGGAAGAGGGCACTGACACTTGAGGTAGGCATTTAAGCTTTGTCTATTTGATCATAAACGGGGAGTACCACATAGTGAATATCAACAACAAAACAAATAAAGAGAGATCAAACACTTCACACAATATATGTTGCTTTATAAGATTTTATTAAGACTAAATATATTGTTTTATGAGCTCAATGTTTGAGCACCTCATGTCCCTATTTGATTGGTCAGTGTTTTGTTTGTTATATTGATGCTATTATATCAAATAGGACATCAGTAATAAAATAATACACTATGTGGTACTCCCTATTTATGATCATTTCATGAGGAAATGTCTTGGTGGCTCACGGGCTGCTACAAGCTAGGGCATGATACATTGTTCATGAGCTCATTGTTTAATAATGGCATTGTTTACATCTTTTCATTTGGAATGCTTGATGACCTATGAGATTTGAGAGCCAGGGCATCATTTTTATTACCTTCAAGGCATTGTGTGAAGTGTTTGATCTCTCTTTATTTGTTTTGGTGTTGATATTCACTATGTGGTACTCCCCATTTATGATCATTTCATGAGGAAATGTCTTGATGGCTAACGGGCTACAAGCTAGTGCATCATACATTGTTCATGAGCTCATTGTTTAATATCTGGCCAGGCCATGTAAATGGTACCAGGCCAAACCAATCAGCCCAACAAAATGTGTCATGTTTATCTTTGTCAAATACACTTGTTCACTATTTTGTTCTTGTTCTTCACACAAATATTGCATCAAAAGTAATTGTAAACAATGATTCAAGGAAAAAAGAAACAACTACAATAAATTAGACCCCCCAAAAATATAGTCAACTACAATAGCTCACAGTCTCAATAAAATAAATAGTGTATAAAATAATATATGGTGCACAACAATAGCAAGCATGCAATGACAACAATAACATTGCATGATAAAATTCAATACTCTTAGTTTTTATTCAAATCTATTCAAAACTCCTATCAGCTCATTGTCTAATAGTTAAACTAACCTATGACTTCAAAGGAGGAATTATGAAATATAGTTGTAGGTAGTTATCTCTTCTATAATGAAAATGGTACTAGGCCAACCCAATCAGCCCAACAAAATGTGTCATGTTTATCTTTTCCAAATACACTCATTCACCATTTTGTTCTTGTTCTTCACACAAATATTGCATCAAAAGTAATTGTAAACAATGATTCAAAGAAAAAAGAAACAACTACAATAGATCAGACCCCAAAAGAATACAGTCAATTACAATAGCTCACAATCTCAATGAAATAAACAATGTATAAAACAATATATGGTGCATAACAACAACAAGCATGAAATGAAAATAATAACATTGCATGATGCCCAAGCTCAAATTCAAAATAGTAAGTGTATTAATGTATGATCTAATAGCAGCAACCTCATTAATCATTACCTTTCACTCCTCCATCATTATAGAAGAGATAACTACCTACAACTAGGGCATCATGCATTGTTTATGAGCTCACTATTTGAGCACCTCATGTCCCTATTTGATTGGCCGGTGCTCAAACAGTGAGCTCATAAATAATGCATGATGCCCTAGCTTGCAGCCCGCAAGCCATCAAGACATTTTCTCATGAAATGATCATAAACGGGGAGTACCACATAATGAATATCAACAACAAAATAAATAAAGAGAGATCAAACACTTCACACAATATATGTTCCTTTATAAGATTTTATTAAGACTAAATATATTATTTTATAAGCTCACTATTTGAGCACCTCATGTCCCTATTTGATTGGTTGGTGCTCTGTTTGTTATATTGATGCTATTAGATCAAATAGGGACATCAGTAATAAAATAATGCACTTATTGCTTTGAATTTGAGCTCATAAAGATTAAGATATCTTACTATTTTGAATTTCTATGTGATGCAGAGGTAAGGGTGGCGGTTGAGGTTTTACAAGTAGAGTTTAGAAATTTCAGAGGTTTAGTTACTATCCCCAAGCCCTCAAGTTCTCCAAATGATCACAATCACACCAAGACTAACCCAAATAATAAATTATGATGGGAATGGTATCTTTAGACCATATTAAGGTGTATTCAAGAGGTTTTGTAGTTCCAAGTAAGACCCAACACTTCTAAACCTTCAAAACTCCTCCAAACTGCCACTAGGCCTATTAGCCCTGTCTTGTAGCTGTTAGAAAGTAAAGATCCCCAAGATAACTGAGAGGGGGGGGGGGGGGGTGAATCAGTTATCTGATAATTTAACCATTCAACTACTTTAAAAAATATAATTAATGTACTAACCAACCATAGAAAGATAACCATACACAATTGCACAATAACACAAGATATGTTGACTAGGAAACCTCTTGAAAAGAGTAAACCCTGATGGGAATGATGCCTACAAAATGATGCACTAATATGAAAGTTCCATGTTAGAGGATGGAACCTATTAGGAGTCTTATGAAATACATTCAGTACATATAAATCCCTGTTAGGAGATTTTGAATCCCTGTTAAAAGATTCTAACCCAGTTAAGAGTTTATGGAAGACAGAAGGACCCACTGCCCAAACAGCTTCAAGGCAAGATCTTTGAACCCACTGTCCAAAAGATCTTAGAATTATTCAATAGAATAATATGAAATATATGACCTCCTTCACACTGTGCCAAAACCACACTCTCTGCTACACAAGATCACAATTCCAGATCTCTGTACTCACAAGTCTTCCTTCATCACTAAATTAGCTCTTTTCTTCACTTCATGCATATATTCGCATCTCAACCTTCACAGTAGATATTGCAAAAAGGAAAACATTCCTTCTTATATACCAAACTCAAATAATTACAAATGAGTCGGTCCTCAATTACAAAATAATAAATTCTACACGCTACACACAAAATTTCACATAAAACTATTAGCTTCCAGATACTGTAACTTTCTCCAAACATATCTTCAAAGTTTGCACTATGAACCATGTCATCATTAATGAGTGTCTAACATTCCTTTAACTGTGCAAAATCAGATTCCATCCCAGCTAAGAGATATCCTCCGATTTCTAAAAATCGCTTCACAAAAACACTGTCTAAACACTGCTTTTACCAAAATGCTCATAACTCTCATAAATGAATGAATTTATTTTTTTGCTATTAACCATAGGTTAATAACACACCAAAGAATATATCATCAATTGTGCAAAATCCAATCTATGATAAAATATGTGCACAAAACAAAATTGTACCTACTTTCCTGTTGATATCCAGAATATCACTGTGTTGACATCAATGACAATCCAAGTCATGAATGCAACAACAACTGCTACAGAATGACTGCCAAAATACTTTGCATTCATTCCTAACAATCTCCCCCATTGGAATTGATGGAAACATAGATGAAAAAATCCAATGTTCCAAAAATCTAATACTGCAACATCACTGTAAAATATCAAATTAAATCTTGCTTCATTTTCCTATTCAACTCTCTCATACAATCCTCAATATTTTTCATGTATATCTCTCCCCCATTGAAATCAATGACAGAAATTCCATCACTAAGTCAACAACAACTTAATGTCAAAAGACACTTTTTAAAAAAATACAATAACAAGAGTCCTCATGACTCAGCTCATAAACTCCCCCATGGAGGAAGTTCCAACATCCAATCTAGAAGAAAAATAGGGCTCATATACCACTGGACGGATGCAATCATCTGCATCAATTCTCAAAAAGAGGTTGGGGCATAACCCCAAGCATACCTCTCAGATACACAAATGTATCCTTAGGTAAAGGTTTTGTAAATATATCTACTATCTATTCCTTTGTGCTTATGTACTGCAATCTTACTTCTTTTTCTGCAACTTTCTCTCTTACAACATGATACTTGATCTCAATATGTTTAGTCTTAGAATGTAAAACATGATTTTTTGACATACTCACTATACTGGTGTTATCACAATGTATAACAACAGGCTCATCAAACTTTATCCCAATATCCTTCAACATCTGCTTCATCCAAATAATCTGATTACAATTATTTGCTGCTGCAACATATTCTACTTCTGCTGTACTTTGTGAAGTACAATTCTACTTCTTACTTAACCAAGAGACCAATTTTCTTCCAAGAAAAAAGGCTCCACCACTGGTGCTTTTCTTGTCATCAATGTTGCCGCCCCAATCTACATTAGTATAGGCACATAAAGTAAAATCATTAGAATTCTCATACCATAATCCATAATCCATTGTTCTTTTCAGATATCGCAGTATCCTCTTTATTGCTACATAATGTGATTCTCTAGGTTCTACTTGAAATCTTGCTACAATCCCAACTGAATGTGCTATATCAGGTCTTGTATGTGTCAAGTACTACAATCCTCTAGTCATAGATCTGTATTTTTTCTACTCAACTGCTCGTGTCTCATCTTTGCTAGATAACTTATGTCAAGTTACCATAGGTGTTCCAACAGGTTTAGAATCTTTCATTCCAAATCTTTTCAATAAGTCATTCAAATACTTAACTGAGGGTGCATGTCCAAACCATAATTCATAAGGTGTCTTGTTTGTATCTGCTTTGATTTGTACTTTGTTCATAGTGTATTCTGCTGTGTTCACTGCTTCTCTCCAAAAAGTCTTAGCCAAATCATTTTCAAACAACATAGCTCTTGCTGCTTCAGTTATTGACCTATTCCTTCTTTTTGTAATACCATTTTTTTCTGGTGTTCTAGGGGCTGAAAGTTGTCTCTTAATACCATTCATTTCACAAAAGGTGTTAAACTCTCTATATGTAAATTCACCACCTCTATCAGATCTTAGACACTTAATCTTCATTCCAGATTCATTCTCAATTTTTCTTTTCATGATCTTAAATTTATCAAATGCTTTAGATTTTTCTTTCAAAAATGCAATCCACATCATCCTTGTAAAATCATCAATAAGAATCATAAAATACCTTTCTCCATAGAATCCTCTAGTCCTAGTAGGACCACTCAAGTCTGTATGAACAATCTCCAGCTTCTCTGTCGATGTGAACTTCTTGTTGGGAAATGAACTTCTTTTCTACTTTGCCATCATACATTCTTTGCAAATCATGTTAGTAGGTTTCATAATTCTAGGTAAATCTCTTACCGCAAGTGTAGTGCTCACCTTGACAATATTATCAAAGTTTATATGACAAAACTTTTTATGCCATAACCAACTGTCATCAATCTTAGTTATCAAACATGTCATCTCAGTAGGATTCAACTGAAATACATTACCTCTGGTTCTGGATCCTTTTCCAATCAGATTTCCATCTTTATCTTTTATCACACAAGTTTTCTCAGCAAACCAAACTTGATAACCTTTATCATCCAATTGTCCAATTCTTAGTAGATTATGTCTCAATCCATCAGCAAAGTAAACATCATCAGTGTTAGTCTTTCCATCAAGAGTAATAGATCCTATACCCTTAATCAAACAAGGTGCATTATTACCAACCCTAACAATTCCTCCATCATAATTATCTAACTTAACAAACTTTCTTTTATCTCCAGTCATATGATGTGAACAACCACTGTCTATAATCCAATTAGATTTTTTTTCAACTTGAGAAACTAATGCTTTTTCTTCCCTTTTATCAGATTCAGAACTTTCTTCTTTAATTGCTACAAATCCTATTTTCTCAAAGTTATCATTATCACTATCACTTAAATGTCTTTCAATTCCTGCTTCAAGATTTTCATCATTTGCATAATAACATTCTTTAGATCTCCTAGGTTTAAAGTTGCTTCTATACTTCTTAACTCTTTTAAGACATTTAGATGCAAAATGACCATATTCTCGACAAGTCCAATATTTAAAGATTTTCTTACCATCTAGTTCTCTTTTTACAAGTAATGCAATACCTTCTTCAATCTTCTTATCTTCCTCAAATTTAGATCTGCTACTGCTGGCATAATCTCCATTCACACTAGTACTTCTTGTAGGTCTAATGTTAAGAGCACTGAATGTTGTTTCCATTCTAGGTAGCTCTCCTGATAATCTCAAGTTCATCTCTACTGTTTCTAATCTTCCAAGAAGAGTCTCTCTTGAAAAGTTTGATGTACAAGGTATCACTTGTTCAATCATCTGTGTTGTCTTCTTGAATACTGGTGTCAAAGTTCTCATAATTTTCCATATCACTTCATTCTCTATCTTATCACCTCCACAAGACTTTATTCCTGTTACAATCTCAGACATCCTACCAATATAGCTTCTAATAGATTCATCTTCCATCATTCTGATATCTTCAAATGCACAAATCCAATTATGTAATCTAGCCTTCTTTGCATGGTCATCACCTTCAAAAGTAGAATGTAAAGCTTTCCAAATTGCATGAGATGTTTTCAAACATCTTACTTGACTATATTCATTCTCCAGTACTGCTGACAAAAGTGCTTCTCTGGCAAGTATGTTACACATGAATAGATCTAGTTCATCTTTAGTTCGTGCCTCTAGATTGTCTTCCTCAATGATAGTCTTCTCATTCTTTGTAATCAACCAATAACTTGGTCCTAAACACAATAGACAAGTCTTCATCTTTTATTTCCAGCTATCAAAATTTACTTCATCAAACTTAGGGCTTTCTTTTCTGAAATTCGCCATGGATCTCCTTAAGTTGTTAAACTTTTCTTTCAAGGACCTGCTACTCTGATACTAATTGTTAGAAAGTAAAGATCCCCAAGATAACTGAGAGGGGGGGGGGGGTGAATCAGTTATCTGATAATTTAACCATTCAACTACTTTAAACAATATAATTAATGTACTAATCAACTATAGAAAGATAACCATACACAATTGCACAATAACATAAGATATGTTGACTAGGGAACCTCTTGAAAAGAGTAAACCCCGGTGGGAATGATGCCTACAAAATGATGCACTAATATGAAAGTTCCTTGTTAGAGGATGGACCCTATTATGAGTCTTATGAAATACATTCAGTACATATAAATCCCTGTTAGAAGATTTTGAATCCCTGTTAAAAGATTCTAACCCGGTTAAGAGTTTATGGAAGACAAAAGGACCCACTGCCCAAACAGCTTCAAGGCAAGATCTCTGAACCCACTGTCCAAAAGATCTTAGAATTATTCAATAGAATAATATGAAATATATTACCTCCTTCACACTGTGCCAAAACCGCACTCTCTGCTACACAAGATCACAATTCCAGATCTCTGTACTCACAAGTCTTCCTTCATCACTAAATTAGCTCTTTTCTTCACTTCATGCATATATTCGCATCTCAACCTTCATAGTAGATATTGCAACAAGGAAAAAATTCCTTCTTATATACCAAACTCAAATAATTACAAATGAGTCGGTCCTCAATTACAAAATAATAAATTATACACGCTACACACAAAATTTCACATAAAACTATTAGCTTCCAGATACTATAACTTTCTCCAAACATATCTTCAAAGTTTGCACTATGAACCATGTCATCATTAATGAGTCTCTAACATTCCTTTAACTGCGCAAAATCAGATTCCATCCCAGCTAAGAGATATCCTCCGATTTCTAAAAATCGCTTCACAGAAACACTGTCTAAACACTGCTTTCACCAAAATGCTCATAACTCTCATAAATGAATGAATTTATTTTTGCGCTATTAACCATAGGTTAATAACACACCAAAGAACATACGGACCAAAAGCCTTCCCTTCTAAATGTTCAAGAAAAGATGGATGGAGACAGAATTGTATGGTCTATCCACAATACTAGAGACCTTGAAGTCTCACAGGTGCTTACCCACTTTGCAAGATTAAACGATCATAAAACTAAACAACTCTCAGATAGGTATAAGAACCTATTTGAAGATTATAGTGTACTTTTTAAAGATAGGGAATTACATATCATCAAAGAAAAGGAATTGGAAAAATGTGTGGATGATCTACATCAATAGATAATCAATATGCCTATAGTTACCCTTGCACCACTAGAGAAGCCTGCATTGCTAGAAACTCATAGTGTATATGGAGAAGAAGCTATTGCAATGACAGAGAAGGTGAACTTGGAAATGAATGAGGCTATTTTGAAATCCATTTTGAAGATTTTGCAGCATAGGATAGAGGTCTTGAAGGATAAGGTAGATATAGTATGTACTGCATATAATAAATTTACTTGATTGCAGATAGAGGTGAACAATTTTGTTTCTATTTTGAAACTTGGTCAGCAAGGACCTCATTGTTTGAAAGACTAGTAGTAGTGTAGTCTCTAAGGAAGGATATCCCAAAATTAGTTTTACAATTAGGGGATGAGATTGAGAAGATAAGTGTTGCTTCATCCTTATTTAAGGGCAAATAAAATCAAATTGAAGCAAAAATGACAATGTTTGGACCTAGTTTCAATAGGTTCATTCCTCAAATCAAAATAGAGGATGGAGCAATAAAGAATTTGGATACATGGAGCTCAGATTTTGATCTCTTATTGCCTAAAAGGGTGGCTTTTCTCAATGATAGAAATGAAGTAGATATGGATCACTTCATCATGATTCTTGATGAGGCATTCAAAGCAGAGATGCATTTTAGTAAGTTCATCACAGATGTAAAGTAGGTTGCTGATGCTAGTTGGGAAAGACAAAAAGAAAATTGCAGAGCATTCAAGAGTTCTAGTGCCCAATAGTAGAATAGGTAACTACATGGGACAATATTACCAAGCCAAAAAGGAGGAAGCCAACAACATATGATATTGAAGATATAGAAGAAGATAGAGCTCGAGCAGCACACCTAATCTATGAGCACAGGGAGAGAAATATCACAAAGAGGATGATGTAAGTTATCCCGCTAGAGGTCATCATTCACATAACAAATTCAGCAGTTTCTCTGAATACTAGAAAAAAAGGGTGCATCTCAAAGGGAAACTCAGCAACTGAAGAAATAACTTCTGGTGCCCTTTTCTTTCTATTTTCAGTGACAAAATTAACTCTTTTGTAATATAGTGCAAGTTACTATCAGAACCATCTGAAGCTTGTTGCATCCTTTTCTCAAGGATCCCAAGATGATTTCTCTATATATAGAAAATTTTAACTCACACCAAAAGGTGGTGAAATACTTATTGTAATAGGAGCTTATAGATTTAGTTTTGATTCTCTGGAATCCAAGTTTTTCTGAATGTACTAATAGAAGAAGTTTATCAATAAAATATACTGAAGTTCCATGTATATCTTTTATTGACTTCATGTGTGATTTTGATTTCTCTATGTGTTTAAATTTGCAAGGTATTTTAGATACATCTTTCTATAAGGTAGATAGTGGGATTGTATCTTGAATTCCTTTCAAGGGAGGGGTAAATCTTGAGTGAGGTCTCTGAGATTTCATTTTTCATGTATGAATTTGATGATATGATATGTGCATAAGAAGATAATTTGTAGGCATTTTATCTGTGGTTTGGGTTTATTTGATTTGAGATATTTTCTGTAGATATGCATTTGTTGACTCTGATGCCCTAGGATTTGGAATTGGTCTTTGCTTAGTTTTCATTTGTTTTCACCATCAATCAATTTAAATGATGATTTAATTTAAAGTTGTGAGCAAGTTATGTGATTAGATCTATATCAAGTATACAAGTTACTATTGTGATATTTGAAGAATTTAATCTTAAAAGGTAATACCCACCTGTAGCTTAAAGCTCAAAGAGAAGAAGGATTACAAATCCTTAATACCTTAGTGTTTACTATTGTTGATGCATTTGTTGGGACTACAAGAGTTATGAATTAGAGATTTTCTGATTAATTTTTGATCATCTGCAATTTTGAATGCTAACATAACTCTTTTTCCTATTTTCTTTGAGAGGCTGGGTTTTCAGGGAGGCCTCTTGAATGGAAAAACTATATATGCTGGGGCATAAAACAATTAAAGGGTTAGAATTTTTAGAGTAGACTTAGTTTTAGAAGCTCAGATCTGAACTTTTGATTTTTGTTGTAAATGAAATTAGATGGAAAGATATAGTAATCACTATTGATTTCAGATTTTTCTTTGATCGGGCATAGATATTTCAATAAAAAGCTCAGTTTAAATCTTTGAATCTGAACTCATGGTGTATTAATTTCTCTATGAATTACTATATCTCCTTATTTTTATGTTTTGTTGATGCATTGAGATTATCAACCTTTCCAAATAATTCAAGTATCTTTAGTTTCTTTCATGAAGTTAATTTCTAGTAGAAAAGGAACTATGCTTTCCTTTAAATATTTATTTGTCCTAAAAATACCTCAATACCTAAGAGTATTTGATTGATCCTTGAGTACTTTCTGGTTAAAAGTACATGTGTTTGTATTAGTTTTAAAATTCATTGAATATCTTATAAAGGGAGTCGTACCTTATCAAATTCAAAGGGAAACAATATTTCATGTTTACCCAACTGTTATTGAATTATTTTTTTTCAAAAAGGCATAGAGTATTTAAAGGCCAATGAGTGAAGAAGACATATTTGTCCACCAACATGAGCATACATTGGGTCTGCAAAAATAGTGATCTCAATTCTGTCATAAGGGAATTTGATATAGCGATGGTATGTTGAAGGGACAACTTTCATAGCATGGATCCAAGGATGACACAAGAGTATGTTATAAGGAAAAGGAATATCTAGGACTTGAAAGATGACATCCCACGGAGAAAGACCTACTTTGATTGGTAAGACTACCATACCAAGTTATAAAGGAATTCATCTTCATCATATGCTTTAATTGTTATTTTTCATCTAGGATCAATAAAATATTCAAAAAACCCAAGAGCTTTAAATAGCTTAAAAGTACAAATGTTTAAACCCGAACCTCCATCTATTAAAATGTTCTCAACTCTAAATTGTTGAATGGAGACTTCAATGTGAAGGGGTTGATTATGAGGGTGATTGGTAGAGATGTCATCTTTTTTTGAGAAAGTGAGAGAGGGAGATGAAGTGATGTGTTAGACCATGGACTAGAACTTATCAACATCTAGGTCCTTAGGAACATTTTCCACAAGAAGGGCTTGATCAAGAATCTTATTTTGAGAAGGTGAGAAGCCAAGTATCTTAAGTATTGATATTTGTGTTGTAGTGTGTTGAATTTGGTTAACTCAATTAAAATCCTATGTAGTTGACAGGATAGTTGGTTGAGATTAAAATATGCTTAGAAGTAGAGGAGGAATATAAACCTTCTCTTGATGGAGCTTGAGAGTTGGTTTCCATTTTATGTGATTCAACTTTAGCTTTGACTTTAGCATGATTAGAAGATTCAAGCATGTTGATCACATTGTCATTATTAGCATAAGTGTAGGAAACTTTATTATTCTTTTCCTTGCAAGATTCTCCTTTTTCAAACTTAGGAAAAGGCTCCATGAAATCCTTATGATCATTATTTTCTTGTAGGGAGTCGGCCACAATGGTCTCATTATCAATTAGATCCTGAATACGATTTTTCACTTTCATGCATTCACTGGTTTTATGGCCTTTTTTGCGATGATAATCACAATAGTGGTTGTCATTCCACCATTTAGGCTTGATTTCAGGATCATAAGGTTTTGAATTATCAGGCAAAGTAATGATCTTGTTAGTGAGAAGAGTCTGCAAAGCATTCTCAAGTGATTCTCCAAGAGGAGTGAAATTTTTTTTAGGCTTGGGAGCCCAAGGCTTATCAGTTTTAGCCTTTACAAAAGTAGACATATTGAACACTGGCTATTTGGTAGTGGTAGATTGTGAAGTTAAAGCCAAAATTCTATCATTGACGACATCCGTCACTTATCTTTGGCTTTCAATTGTAGCATGTGATTTCTGGATCTCTCATGGATTGTTTCCTTTGATCACACATCTTGTTGTTCCTTTTCATGGATCTTTTATTCATTTTTGGGTCAAGTCTATTTCATGTACATGTTTCCTTCTTGGGGAATGCAATTCTCATTTGGCCAACCTTTAGAGGCATTTCCTATATGTAATAACTCAATATATCTTGAGAAGTATTGGTTGGTTCAAGGAACCTATTATGAATAATAGTTCACCAATACAACTAAGAGTGGAGGGGTGAATTAGTTTTATGAAAAATTATTAAACTTTAAACTTTGAATAGAAGTAATATCAAATCAAATGAACACAATGAATTCCAACACAATAACACAATTTTTGTTGTCAAGGAAACCTTGTTAAAGGTAAAACCCTGGTGGAAATTAACACCCACTAATGATGTACTGAGAGTATAGTATCCTTGTTAAAATATCTAGCCATATTAGGAGTTGATTGAATCATTACAGTACATAGTGCTTGTTAGAGGACAAACCCTATTAGGAGTCAAAGAAAAGAGTAGGCTCACTACCCAAAGAAGGTTGTATCCACCTCTAAAAATCACTATTCATAACTATTACAGGGGCATTCTAGGGTACTCGATGAATCTGAATGGAGGTGTTTTTTTTGGTTCTGTGTTACTCAGTTGCAGCTTTAACCGATGGTCTCGGTTATTGATGGAATCTCAGTAGTTGAAGGAACTCGGTGAAACCTCTTGTGCTCTATGAAACTTGTGCTCAATGATGTCTTTGGTGCTCGGTCGACATGATTTCTCGGTGATGCTAGGCGTGGTTAGTTGTTTCATTGGTACTTGGTTGTTTCTCTAGTGCTTAGTAGTTATGGTTTACCGACTGGAGTTCTTGGTGATTTGGTTGGCTGACTTGGTGCATTTATTGTTGGTATCTTTGGTTTTATTCTCCTAAGTAGATCTAGAGGCCAACATGGAGAATTAAATAATTGTAAGGCTATTTATGAGCTGATTGTTGTTGTATTTGATAGTTTTTTGTAATGGGAGCCAACTTGGCTTAGGATTTAATTATGTCATCCAGCCAACTTGTGGATGAAGATTAGTATTTTAGGAGTGTTTGGGTAGTTGTTTAGGGATGATCAGAATGGGAAGATAGAAGATAGACTTGGTTCCTATGAGATCTTGCAGATCAGATTGATTTCTGATAGTTTCTAATAGCAAAGCTAGTGATTGTTTACTTGGAGACTAGGAGATTGCTTGGAGGCTTGCGAGCTCAAGTTAAAATCTCCCTTAGTGTTTCAATCAGTTGCTGATGTGTTTCAGAGTTGGAATAGCTAGAGTTGGATTGGATCTTGGTTGATCTTGCAGAACTATTTCTTGATTGTAATTGGCCCTAACCCAAAAGGCCTTATAGTCGGGCATGTTAATAAAAATTCAATTGAAAATAATTGTCTTTTTGTGTTATTCCGCATTATGGTGTTTGGTTCCTTGCGAGGACTATCCTTAATTGGATCCTCCTTGCCTACCCTATGTCAAGTGGTATCAGATCTTGAAGATCTCGAGTGTGTAAACCAATCAAGGTTGTTTGCACCAGGACCTTGTTGGTGACTTATTGCTTGGGGTTTTTTGAAAATCTTGAAGGATGCCTCCAAGAATACTGGACCCTAGAGTGATTGCATATCTCGGTGATGTTGTGGAATCGAAGATTGTAGAGAAGGTGAAATCTGATTTTAGATCTGAGATGGAATTTATGAAGAATGAAATGATTGCTGAGGTCATGAGAGCTATTGCTGGTATGCCAAGGAATCTTGGTACTGATGATGGTTATGAGGAAGCCACTGAAGACTTTGAAGCTACTGGATCTAGTGGAGATGATTGGAGAGATAGATCTAGTGAAGATAGAAGTGGTTGGTTACATAGCTCTGGAGCTCGGTTAAGTACTATTTATTGAATGGAGGTTTCTACTTTTTATGGTACTTTGAAACTTGAAGACTTGATTGATTAGATTGGTCAATTAGAAGACTTTTTTGAGCTTGAAGAAATTGAAGATCCTCTTTGAGTAAGATTGGCATAGACTAAGTTGAAAGGACATGTTGCTCTTTGGTGGAAATAATTACAAAGAGATAGAGAAGACGAAGGTGAAATAAAGATCAATCGGTGGAGGTTGATGGTGACTAAATTGAAAGCTAAGTTCATACCTATTGACTATGACCTTGAATTTTTTAAGAAGTTGTATAATCTGAAGTAGAAAGATTTGACTATGGAGGACTATACTGAGGAGTTCTATAAGTTGACTATTCAGTCTGGAGATAGAGAGCTTGGTAAATAAAAAGTAGCTCGGTATGTGAATGGTTTGAGATTTAATATTTAGGATGAGCTTGGTATGTTGAAGATTGATTTTGTTGAAGATGCTTATCAGAATGCTCTGAAGGCCGAAGATAAGTTGAAAAGGAGACAACATAGTAATCCCTGAGGGAAGGAAAATATTGATCATTTAGTGAAGGATAAATTAATTGTTGAAGATGAACTGAAACTTGTGGAACCAAAGAAGAAGATAGATAGGGTTATCTTTAAGGGTACTTGTTATAATTGTGGTGAGGAAGAACACCATTCTTTTGAGTGTACACAAAAGAAGCTTGGTGACCTACAGACTGCTGTGGTAAATGAGAACATTTAGAATGAACCTGAATCTAAGAATTTTCTAGTCTAGAGAACATTGCTCGGTACAAAGAAGGAACCTTGTCAAAGGAGTAACTTGTTCAAGACTTGATGCAAGTCTAGAGGTAAACTTTGTGATGTAATTGTTGACAGTGGTAGTACTGATAACCTTGTTGCTAAGGACATGGTTTAGAAACATTGTTTTAATATAATGAAACATCCCCATCCTTATAGGATTTACTGGTTACAAAATGATCATGCTCTAGAAGTGAGGGAGCAGTGCTTTGTTGATTTTTCAGATTGGCCAATATAAGGACCTTGTGTTGTGTGATATTATGGAGATGAATAGTTGTCATATATTGCTTAGTAGACCTTGGAAATATGATTATAGAGCAATGTATGATTGTGTCAAGAATGTGTTTACTATTGAGAAGGATGAGTATTGGTAGCCGAGTTGAGTTGGTGGATCCTAAGAGGAATGAAGGTTAGTATGGAGAACAAACCTGTGTGTTATCAAGGAAAGACTTGAAGAGATAGAGGAAACTGAAGTGGAAGAGGACGCAAGCTAAAAGGTTGGAGGACTTGTATGTGAAGAACCAGCTCAGGGTTTATGTACTAAATCCCATAAGATGTTCTTCTAGCCTCCGAGAACATCTTTTTGAACCTGGGGTGTCTCATGCAGGGGCATTCTAGGGTACTCAGTGAATTTGTATGGAGGTGTAATGTTTTGGTTATGTGTTACTTGGTTGCAGCTTTAACTGATGGTCTTAGTTATTGAAGGAAGCTCGGTCACTGAAGGAACTCAGTGAAACCTCTTGTTCTTGGTGGAACTTGTGCTCAATCGATGTTGTTGCTCAGTGATTCTTAGCATGGCCAGTTGTTTCACTAGTGCTCGATTGTTTCTCTGGTGCTTGGTAGTTCTGGCTTACCAATTGGAGTTCTTGGTGATTTGGTTGGCCAACTTGGTGCATTTATTGTTGGTATCTTTGGTTGTATTCTCCTATGTAGATCTAGAGGATGACATGGAGAATTAAATGTTTGTAAGGCTATTTATGAGCTGACTATTGTTGCATTTAATATTTGTTTGGAATAGGAGCCGACTTGGCTTAGGAGTTAATTATGTCATCCAGCTGACTTGTGGTTGAAGATTAGTATTTAAGGAGTGTTTGGGTAGTTGTTTAGGGATGATAAAACTGGGAAGATAGAAGATAGACTTGGATCCTATGAGATCTTGAAGATCAAATTGATTTCTGATAGTTTGTAATAGTAAAGCTAGTGGTTGTTTGCTTGGAGACTAGGATATTGCTTGGAGGCTTGCAAGCTCAAGTTTAGATCTACCTTAGTGTTTCCATCAATTTTTGATGTATTTCAAAGATGGACTAGCTAGAGTTGGATTGGATTTTGGTTGATCTTCTAAAACTACTTCTTGATTGTAATTGGCCCTAACCTGGAAGGCCTTACAACCGGGCATGTTAATAAAAATTTAGTTGAAAAAATTTGTCTTGTTGCATTATTTTGCATTATTGTGTTTGGCTTCTTGTGAGGATTGTCCTTAATTGGATCCTCCTTGCCTTCCTTGCATCAGTAACACAAGTGTATATAAGAGAAATACACAATCCTTGTGAACTGTCTGATAGAAACTATATTTTCTTGATCAGTTCCGATGAAGCTTATGTCAATCTCTTCTCTACATCCAATAGATACTGTGCATGTGAAAATTGTACCTAGCTGGGAACACAACACTTCAATAAAACATTAGAGGTTAGCAAATCAAAAAATCTACAAATAAGACAATATGACTAGCCAGGCGATTTACTACCTTCTAGTAGATGCGAGTTTGATATTCTCAAAATTGAACCAAGACCAGTGACAATGCAACACCTAGAAGGATTTAATGATGAAAGGTGAATGAAGGATGAATGCAGATTAATCTATTTTTTTTATTTTTCTATGGAATATGTATGAAAACTGTATGAAATTGATCTAAAACTGAATTGAAATGAATCCAAATCTAATCTAACAATGATATGAAATTGCTATAAAATGAATGAAAACAAGAATCCAAGCGATAGCACAATCTCACAAATTGCCAGATCATACAAGACAAATTCTCAAGATTCGCAAGAGGGTGATCATTTGTGAAGGACTGAGCCTCATTTATATAGAAATCCAGGTTCTGGGGGAGCTTGTGAAAAGCCAAAAATCTCTCCCTAATCAACTCAGATTAATAGTTGAGTTATCAGAAAATCAGAACTAGTTAAGTCATAAAATCATGCAAAATCAACTTTTTAACTCAAATAGGAGTTCATATCACTTTTTCAACTCACAATCACATGTTGAGTTTGAAAAGTTAACAAATTGAATTGATTTGTTGATTTAGAGTTAACTACTTTTTTTTGAATGGGCATGGATAATTATAAATTTATTTAATATTCCAAGTGATTTATTCTCAACTTAACTGATTTTTGAATAAAAGTAACTGATTTATGGGTTAATCAATTACTTAATCAAACTTTATCCCATAACTATATCATTAAATTTGACAAATTGATTTAATCAATTAAATAAATGCTCAACTGATTAGTTTCAAAATTTTGATTTATTATCAAATAAAAATAATATTAATTAGGATTAAATGTAATTAAATCTAATTAAGTGATATAATTACATTTAATTAAGTAAATATTTGACATATTTAATTGATTAACTTTAGGATAAATAATGTCATTTATCACCAAATAATATTTAATTAAAGACAATTAGGATAAACTAGGAATATTTAAGAATATTCCTTGATGCAGAATTTAGATAGAATTGATTAGGGTTTTGATGATTTGATGTGCGAATGTACCTTAGGTTTGGAATTTTATGTTGATTTTGATCAATCTGTCGATGTACGAGGTTAATGGTCCTGAAGCCCATTTTTAGGGTATTACATTTTCTCCCTCTTTGAATTACTGTGCAAAGCGCAGTGGTTCAAAGATTAATTTGTTTCTAATGATGATGCAGACTCAGTTATGTGGTGGAGAAACTGATCCTGAAAGGTTAACCAATTTCGAGACATAAACCAATTGAGAGGTTTGAAGATGTTGATTCAGGTCCTAGTTGACCAAAGAATCAAGATGATGTTAACTATATCAACAATGAGCTGATGATTACGAAGAAGTGCCAAAATGCCTAATTCTAAACCTGTGATTAGGAGGAAGTGAATGTCTTGACTCTAGACTTGATTGTCCAAAGGAATCGTAAGGATGTCAAATCTGAACCCTTCAGTTACAAATAATAAAGGAAATAACATGACTGAATCGATGGTTACAAAGAGCTAATATAGCTGACAAGATGAAGAGAACACCACATTGATATGGATTTAGATGAATCTGATATGCCCCAAGTGATGTGCCCCAAGCGATGAGGACTTTTGATGAATCAACAACTAGACATGGTTATTGTCTTGATTATTGAAGAAAGATTTGATTGATAGATCTTCTTAATGATGTGTAAGACCATGCCCCCTTTGGGATGAAAATTGATATATGGCAAGAAAACCAGCATGAATCAGTTTAGAGGTGATGTAATCAATTTAAAAAATGGTTATGCATGTCTGAAGACGTGTTCTGCATCATTTGGAGGTCATGTTGACCAAGTTTGACTAGGTTTTACCATGAGTTGACCATAGTTGACCAAGTTGAATTTTGAAGAGTTTGATGTATGATAATCGGTTAAGTTGAATACTAGATTTCTGTGATGTTTTGAAGGTCGATTATGCAAGCAGTCGGCTGTCCTGGGTCCAAAAATTTTTAATCATGAATTTGACAATATAAACTATCTTAGATTTCAATTTTGATCTCGAAAATGGGTTCAGAACATCGAAATTAGCCAGGGGTGCAATTTTCATGCAAAATGGAGCCCTTTGAAAAACTAGGTCAAAACCTATAAAAGGCCCAAAAGGGTCATTTTTCAAATCATTTTTACATTTGACTTTTAAAAACCTTATGGAGCCCTTTGAGTGAAAATGAAGGTTCATGTCTACTTGCATCGATTTGAGTGCAACAGACTATACAAGAGACCTCTGCAGTATGGTAATCTGGTAAGTGGACCTCTGCACCTCTTTGTGAATTCAAATTTGTATCTTTTTATTCATTTTAGGATCTATTAGCACTTTTTAAAAAATTTTAATTTTTGCACCACGTAAACTCATACAATAGTCTTTTAGGACTCGTACGAGTTTTCAATCCCATGTAGAGTGTCATGTAGGAAATATTTGTAACTCCTATGAGAGAGATCTATTTGTCATATGACATTTCATTGGGTCCCTCAAGTATCGTGCGAGAACATGCATAATGTTGTAGGACCATGAAGTGTTGTATGGGACCTAGTATATTGTTGTACGACTTTTGGCACTAGTCTGTATTGTCGTATGGAAAATAGAGACCATTTTTGAGGTCCTTGGTTAATTTTTCAAAATTTTTGATTTCATGGTTAATTTCCTTGGTCTTTTATGCACGTTTTGAAGTATTCATTTTCTCGCTTTCTGTTCTATTAGCCCAATTTCTGAACAACTTACTGATAGGTTGTCCTATTTTTGTGTTGTGTAGGTCTGTTACCTAGATGTCCATGTCTACATTTCACATCCTTCCACACAAAGACTCTGCTTGTCATTGCCCGACCATATGAGAGTGCTCCTAGCAGCTTGTGGCTTTGAGTTCCTTATCTAGTTACCTCATATTCACGTAAACCATAGGCTTATTACTATGCTTGTCGAGCATTTTCACTCAAAGACCCAGATGTTCCACTTCCCTAAAAGGGAGATTACAATGACTCTAGAGGATGTCTATAGGATCCTCCATATTCCATTTCATGGCCCGCGCCTAGATTATACCAGTGCGGGTAACACAAGATTACATGCTTTTCGCACATTATTTAGTGTAGATGAGCAAATAGCACAACAATTTTCATGGGAGACACTTGTCCAGAGATATGGAGCATCCCACTGGTTAGAGTGTATCATAGCTGGGATGATCGGAGGGATCATCATGTTTGACCGTCAGCAGAATGGGCCCCGATGGTTGTGTGTTTGATGGTGAGTCCTACTAAGCTCGGATGGGGTCAATGCTTATTAGCACACATGCTCTCTAAGATGCATGAGATCATCTACCATGAGGAGAAGACGTTCACTTCTAGTGCTTTAGTTCTTCATATTTGGGCCTAGGAGCATATCCCTATATTCTGACCGATCTGTATTGATGAGTGACAGCCTTAGGAGCTACTGATATACAGATATTCTGGGTATGTTACATAGGTCTGGATGGGTCATATTGAGTACTAGCAATGGGTGCTAGATGATATGACATTTGTCAGTTGGAGACCTTATTTTTGTAGATTGAGGTGTGGTCAGCCATGCCTCGTGCCTAGTTTGGGTATTTTTGTCAAAGTCGGGTCTTGATGGGATGATTGACCATAGTCTTGGAGAGATTTCTTATTACTCATGTTTATCTTGTCAATAGAGATTGGGATTATAGGCCATAGGTTACTGATGCTGGAGTTACAGATGCATTTATTGCATATTTGGCAAAGCATCTGATGAGGCATTTCTCTGATCCCACAGAGCTTATTCCTACCATCAAGGACATTGAGGATGTCACAGGTGCCTCTATGGGCATAGGCCAAAGATGGAGAGATGTTTAGATACTAGTGGTGCATCTGACACCACCCAAGCTGAGAGCAATGATGACCCCTCCTAGGCCATCATGACAGATGAGACCTCCTAGGCCATAGATAGTTCTAGCAGGTAGGCCTGCAATATTACATCGTAGATATACCAAAGGTGAGGGTGGTACTCTAGGCAGGATTGGTAGTTCAAATGAGGTTCTAGGAGCTTAGTAGGATGCTCCAATGGAGGAGGTAGAGGATGCTCCTGATTTTGACTTGGGTGCAGAGATTCATCACCACAAGGTGCGGACAGAGGCTAGCATAGATCAGCCTATGGAGGATGTAGAGACAGTAGTAGCTAAGGTAGATCCAAGCTTGAGATTGATGCTATAGGATGTTATTAGGTGACTCAAGTAGTAGTTACATGATCAGGGGATCCATAGTGCAACATTAGAGGTCTAGCTCTGAGATCATGAGAGACAGTTGCGTAGTTGATAGGCTGTTGTTAGACATTTGTAGGCTGAGGTGATACACCAAATAGGTCATGTAGCCTATTATGTTTTAGCATATTATTCTGTGGTGCCACCTGGACAGAGGATGCCATCCTATTCCCAATATCTGATAGATTCTAAGGGAGCTAGGGCCCCATGTGTTGAGTCACAACTTGATCCACCTTTTGAAGGAGGAGTTTCACTGGATGGCCAGGACTAGGCAGATAGTTGATCTATTATAGTTCTCTATTTTTGTCATTTTGATTATACCTCATAGCTCATTGTAGCTCATTCTTTTGTATATAGCACCATTAGTGCACCCCATTGTACTCTTCCAATATTTTGATATATATATGTATGAGATCAATTTTTGGTTGTGACATCATTGTACTTGTCATTTAAGTTTATGATGTAATATCATGTGATGCATATGTACGAAATGCTTCTTTTATTATGCAATGTATGGATTATGCAATGAATTTGTTCTTTCAAATGGATGAATATGTAATATAATGATAGATAGTAGATGAATACATGTACATGTACATGTACATTTTATGGATGCACATGTATGTATGTAATGAATTGATGAAATAATTTTTTATATGACATGCAATGTAAATGCAATGATACACATGATATGTTTTTGTAGGTATATGAAGAAGACAAGTGCTTAGTCATTGTCAAAAAAAATGTGTAACCTGGGATGGTCACTTCTTGGTGATCAGTTAAGGGGACCTTCATACAATGTTAAGTCCTTGTGTTTTGTGTAGTGCAAATTAGGATAATTCAAGCATTGATCTGAATTTAAGCCATGAGAAATGTGCCTATGCAAAGTGAAAAATGTAAAATGAAATGAAAGACCTAGGACTTAGTCATTGATCATGTGTCGGTCATTATCATCACATAATTTATTAGGTAACCAGATAGTCGATACAATGTCCACTGGCTAGACAACCATAGACATGAATATTGACTTTTAGTTGTAAATGTTAGATTAGATATAAGCACCAAGTCACAAAAGCCAGGATGACCAGAATATCATGTCCATTTTGATTTTTCAATTTGTATAAGCATCAAAATATAAATGTTGTGATGACTTGAATATGTCTTGCATACAAAAACACCAAGCAGTTGGGAGATCATTATGATTCCAATGTGAATTACCCGATGTGACCCTTTATTGTTCGCATCCTTGGGTAGAATTGTGTTTCACAGTAGGAGCAATAAATCACTCAAAAAGACAATAGTTAGATTAGACTCATTGGAAGCATCCGAGTATCGATGGTCTAGGTACACATGGCCATCCAATACATGATGGAGGCACTTATAGTGGACACCAATTCAGTCCAGAATTTCTAAAGTTGTTAGATTTTCACATACAAACAGAAGACAAAGAAAAGATTATGCCCCTAGTCATTACTCTCCAAATCCCACAAAGGACATCATTGAGGAGTTTGAAGGGACATAATATGCACAAAATATCAATGTGAATCAGTTAGCATATAAGGAGATAAAAGAATTTGTGCAAAGATTTGTTTTGTTTGTTTGTTGTTGTAGTTCATTTGGTGTGGAAAATCCTTTTCTGGTAGGGAGACAAACAAAATGACTCAGATGTAGCTTGTGAAGACTTTGACTGGACATGACATATCTAAGGTATACTGAGGACCATAGGATATGACATTGGTTACCCCTGAGTTTAAAACATTGATAGGATACAGACAGTTTGGCTTTGGTGCACAGATCAACTTTATTGAAAACAAGATACGAAAGAAAACAAGGAGATATGTACAAGCTAAAGTAGACTGAAAGATGGGAAATACCAAGATTGCACTGATAGATGGAGCATTTTTGATACAAGTGGTGCCCATTTTCTAGGTTTTCACCATCTTGGCAAAGATTCTATTTTTGCTACCAAGGCGCCTATTTACCAAGTTTTCACCAAGGCACTTTTTCTTTTTCTTCTTTTTTTGTATTTTTCATCTTTTCAATATTTTTGTATTTTTCCATTTTTTTTTATTTTTTATTTGTGAACCATCAAGGTGCCTATTGCTAGGTTTTCACCATGAGGATCATTTTTTTCATGAATTTTTCTAATTTTTCTAATTTTTTTCAGGATATTTGCACAGACTGAATGCCTTAGGCATAGAATTTCTTCAGATGGAGAATGTTGATTGGTTCTCAGAGTTGTTCTCCTTCATTCATTGAGAGTTGATAGGCTCTAGAGCCAAAATTAGCAGTGATAACAAAGGGATCTAGCCAGTTGGGTTCAAACTTCCCCTTGTGTTCTCGATATGATTGATTTTTGGGATTTTCTCTCAAGACTAGATCGCCGAGCTGAAATTCTCTATGTCTGACTTTCTTTTTGTAGCCTCTAGAAATTATTTTTTGATACACTCTAAGATGATCATACGCAGTTTGTCTACCTCATCTAGTAGTTCAATTTCTTACAACCTAGACACTCTATAGTCATCATCAGTTACCAGACCATGCATTCTGATTCATAGTGATGGAATTTCAACCTCAATAGGTAGTACTACTTCAGACCCATAAACTAAAGTGAAAGGATTAGCCCCAATGGGCATTCTGATACTTGTTCTATAGGCCCAAAGAGTTGGATTGATCATCAGGTGCTAGTCTTTGTCTGTCTTGTTGATTGTTTGATGCAAGATTTTCAATAAGTTCTTATTGGACATTTTAGCTTGTCCATTCCCTTGAGGATAATAAATAGATGACCAATGTTGAGTGATTTTTAATTTTGAGCATAAGGAATCTAAGTCCTTGTTCTTGAATTGGCCTCCATTTTCTATGATGATGGAGTGCGGTATACCATATCTACAAATGATGTAGTTTAGGATGAACATTGATATTTGTTTTCCCATGGGCTGTGTCAAAGGAACTACTTCTACCCATTTTGTAAAATAATATGTAGATGTTATGATATGGGTTTGACCATTAGAAGAATGAGAACAAATAGCCCCTATGAGATCAAATGCCCATTGTTGTAAATTCCATCATGTTGTAAAGGGAATCAAATCTCTTCCTGGTGCATGAATCAAGTTTCCATAGACTTGACACTCTTGACAATTCTTAGTATATTTGACGGCCTCTTTTTCCATGTCTGGCTAATAGTACCTAGCCCTAATAAGTTTTTGAGCTAATGTCAGACCATTGGAATGTGATCCACAAATACCTTTGTGGACTCCCTCTAATGCACGTTGTGACTCCTCATGTTCTAAACACATAAGAAGTGTACCATCCAGACTTTGTTTGTATAATCATTACCAATGATGACATATCATGATGCATTTTAGATTAGGTAACATTTTTCATGATGGTTAGAGGTATCAGGAATGATTTGGTCTCAAAGGTAGGAGTATATGTCTTTGTAGTGGGAGGAATCATGACCAATAATGTTGCAGATCATTCGGGTTTCTGGACAATCATAGGCAGGGAATGAAAGTTCTTCCACCAGGAACTCGTAGCATAGCTCATGTTCAGGCTAATGTAGTAAATATGACAGTGTTTCCATGGCATTAAAAACATTGTTCTCCATTCTAGGAATCTATTCAAATGTGATAGATATGAAATACTTCTTAAGGTCATCTACCATGCATTTGTATGGAACAAGTTTCTCATCTTTTGTTTGATACACATCATTGACTTGGTGTATGACGAGTTGTGAGTCTCCATGAATGTGTAGTTCTGTTACTCTCCATTCAAGTGCTATTTTCATACCATTTAGTAAAGATTCATACTTAGCTATATTGTTGGTATTAGGGATATTGATTTTGAATGCCTTTGGAATAGAGTAACCTTGCGGTTTGAAGAACAATATGCCTTCTCTAGATCCATTTTGTGTGTAGGATCCATCAAACAATAATTTCCACATTCTATAGGATAGGTGCATGATAGAAGAATCTATAAATTGCATTTGCAATGGTTGATCATCAAACATTGGAGAATTAGCTAACTGATCTGCAATCACTTGTCCTTTGATAGCTTTTCTTTCAACATATTCTATGTTGAATTCACCCAGTAGCATGACCCATTTAGCTAGTCTACCTATGAGGGAAGCTTTGCTCAATAAGTACTTCAATGGATCAATTTTAGCTATCAATTGTGTAGTATGAGATAGCATGTAGTGTCATATCTTTTTTGATGAAAAGATGACAACAAGACATGCTTTTTCTATCATGGAATAGTTTTTCTCGTAAGCTACCAGTGTTCTGCTAATGTAGTAGATAGCTGACGCAGGACAAGCAAGGAGGATCCAATTAAGGATAGTCCTTACAAGTAGCCAAACACCACAATGCATAATAACACAACAAGAAAATTGTTTCAACTAAATTTTCATTAACATGCCTGACTATAAGGCCTTCTAGTTTAGGGCCAATTACAATTAGAAATAGTTATGCAAGATCAACAAAGATCCAAGCCAACTCTAGGTAGTCCAGCTTTGAAACAAATCAGCAACTGATGGAAACCCTAAGGTAGATCTAAACTTGAGCTCACAACCCTCCAATAAATCTCCTTGTCTCCAAGAAAACAACCACTAGCTCTATTATTACCAACGATCAAATAACAATCTGATCTTCAAGATCTCATAGGATCTAGATCTAATTTATAAATTGATGTCCCTAATCAACTACCCAAACAACCCTTAAATACTAATCTTTAGCCACAAGTTGGTTGGATAATTAAATCCTAAGCCAAGTTGGCTCTCATTACAAACAAATATTAAATGCAACAACAGTCAACTCTCAAATATCCTTACAAACATTTAATTCCCCATGTCAGCCTCTAAATATACATAGGAGAATACAACAAAAGCTACCAACATAAATGCACTAAGCCAGCCAACCAAATCACCAAGAACTCTAGTCAGTAAATCAGAACTACCGAGTGCTAGAGAAACAACTGACCAAGACAAGAAACACTAAGCAACATAGGCATCATAGAGTGCAAATTCCACCGATTTCCTATAGAAACTGAGCTTCCTCTAATAATTAAGACCATCAGTTAAAGCTGCAACTGAGTACCACAGATCCAAAACAACACACCTCCATGCAGACTCATCGAGTACCCTAGAATGCCCCTGCATTAGACACCCAAGGTTCGAAAATATGTTCTCATAGGCTAGAATAACATCTTCCAGGGTTCAACACATAAACCCCAAATTGGTTCTTCACATATAAGTCCAACTTTTTAGCTTGCATACTCTTCCACTTTAGTTTCCTTTGTCTCCTCAAGTTTTTTTGGATAACACATAGGCTTGTTCTCCATACTGATCATCATTCCTCTTAGGATCCAACAACTCAACTCAACTGAACTACCAATACTCATACTCCTCCTACTGAGTGTTGTACCTAGCAAACGCATCAGGGAAAACTTCTTGTCATCCTTCTCAATAGTAAACACATTCTTAACAAAATCATACATAGCTCTAAAATCATATTTCCAAGGTCTACCAAGCCATATGTGACAACTATTCATCTCAACAGTATAACATAACACAAGATCCTTATAGTGGCCAGTCTAAAAATCAATAAAGGACTGCTCCCTCACTTCCAGAGCATGATCATTTTATAACCAGCCAATCCTATAAGGATGAGGATACTTCATTCTATTCAAACCAAGTTTATGAACCATGTTCTTAGCAAAAAGGTTATTAGTACTACCACTATCAACAATTACATAAAAAATTTTACCTCCAAACTTGCACCGAGTCCTGAACAAGTTACTCCTCTAACAAGGTTCCTTCTTTGTACTAAGCAATGTTCATCAAACCAGCAAGTTCTCATATTTAGGTTCATTTTGAATGTTCTCATTTACCACATCAGTCCATCGGTCACCAAACGTCTTCTATGTACACTCAAAAGAATGATGTCCTTCTTCACCATAATTATAACAAGTACCCTTAAAGATAACTCTACTTTTCTTCTTATTGAATTCCATAGGTTTTGGTTCATCTTTAGAAGTTAGTTTATCCTTCATCGAGTGATCAATATTTTCCTTCCCTTGGGGATTACTATGTTGTCTCCTTTTCAACTTATCTTCTTCCTTCAAATCATACTTATAAGAATCTTCAACCGAATCAATCTTCAGCATACCAAGCTCATCCTGAATATTAAATCTCAAACCATTAATATACCGAGCTACCTTTTCTTTACCAATTTATCTATGTCTAGACCGAATAGTCAACTTATAGAACTCCTTGATATAGTCCTCCACAGTCAAATATTTTTTCTTCAGATTCTACAACTTCTTAAACAAGTCAAGCTCATAGTCAACAAGTATGAACTTAGCTTTCAATTTAGTCACCATCAACCTCTACTGATTGATCTTTATTTTACCTTCATCTTCTCTATCTCTTTGTAATTCTTTCCACCGAAGAGAAGCATGTCCTTTCAACTTAATATGTGCCAATCTTACTCTAAGAGGGTCTTCAATTTCTTCAAACTCAAATAAATCTTCTAATTCACCAATCCAATCAATCAAGTTCTTAGGTTTCAAAGTACCACAAAAAGTAGAAACTTCCATTTGGTAACTATTACTTAACCAAGCTCCAGATCTATGCAATCGATAAGTTTTGTCTACACCATATCTATCTCTCCAGTCATCTCCACTAGATCCAATAGCTTCAAAGTCTTTAGTAGCTTCTTCATAACCATCATCAGTACCAACATTCTGAGGTACACCAGTCATAGTCCTCATGATCTTAGATATCATGTCATTCTTCATCAATTCCATCTTAGGTCTAAAATCAGATTTCACCTTCTCTATAATCTTTGATTCCACAGCATCACAGAGATCTACAATTGCTCCAGGGTCCAATCTTCTCGGAGGCATCCTTCAAGATTTTTGAAAAACTCAAAGCAATTAGTCACCAACAAGGTCATGGTGCAAATAGCCTCAACTCATTTACACACTCAAGATCTTCAAGCTTTGATACCACCTGATGCAGGACAAGTAAGGAGGATCCAATTAAGGTTAGTCCTCATAGGAAACCAAACACCACAATGAAAAATAACACAACAAGACAATTGTTTCAACTGAATTTTCATTAACATGCTTGACTATAAGGCCTTCCAGGTTAGGGCCAATTAGAATAAAAAATAGTTTTGCAAGATCAACAAAGATCTAAGCCAACTCTAGCTAGTCCAACTCTGAAACAAATCAGAAACTGATGGAAACCCTAAGGTAGATCTAAACTTGATCTCGCAAGCCTCTAAGCAATCTCGTTGTCTCCAAGAAAACAACCACTAGCTCTTCTATTACTAACTATCAGATACAATCTGATCTTCAAGATCTCACATGATCTAGATCTAACTTCTAAATTGATGTCCCTAAACAACTACCCAAACACCCCTTAAATACTAATCTTCGGCCACAAGTTGGCTGGATGACATAATTAACTCCTAAGCCAAGTCAGATCTCATTACAAACAAGTATTAAATGCAACAATAATCAGCTCTCAAATATCCTTACAAACATTTAATTCCCCATGTCAGCCTCTAAATCTACATAGGAGAATACAACAAAAGCTACCAATAATAAATGCACCAAGTAGGCCAACCAAATCACCAAGAACTCCAGTTGGTAAATTAGAACTATCAAGTGCCAAAGAAACAACTGACCAAGCCAAGAAACACTAAGAAACATAGGCATCACTGAGCACAAGTTCCACCGAGTTCCTATAGCAACCGAGCTTCCTTCAATAAGTGAGACTATCAGTTAAAGCTGCAACCAAGTACCACTAAACCAAAACAACACACCTCCATGCAGATTCAACGAGTACCCTAGAATGCCCCTACATTAATAGCCCCCTCCTTCTTGTTTCCATCATGTTGCATTAATAATGCCCCCAGTGAAGTATCTGTAGCAAAGACATACAATATCAATGGCTTCCCTTGTATAGGGGGCATGAGAATAGGTGGATTTTCTAAATATTTCTTGATGTGGTTGAATTTCTTGTCATATTCCTCATTCAATGCGAAGGTCACACCTTTATATAATGTCTTTGTGAAAGGTTTTGATATGTCTGCTAGCTGAGATATGAAACACCTAATTGATTGTACTCTCCCTTGTAAGGTCCTCATTTGATTGATATTTTTAGGAGGTTGCATCTCCATGATTGCTTTGACCTTTGCTGGGTCTACTTCAATTCCTTTCTTTGAAACAATATACCCTAGAAGCTTCCCTGAAGTGACACCACAAGCACATTTCTTAGGATTTAGTTGGAGACTAAATTTTTCCATTCTATCTAGTATTTTTCTCAAGTTAGCTAGATGTTCAGATCTCATCATTGATTTAGCTAGGGTGTCATCAACATAATCCTCCATAGTTCAATGCATCATATCATGAAAAATTGATGTCATAATTTATTGATATGTAGCACTAGCATTCTTAAGACCAATTGACATGACATTCTAGCAGAAATTACCCCATGCACAGGTGAACTCTATCTTCTCTTGATCTTCTAGAGCGATCTTGATTTGGTTATATCTAGAGAAACCATCCATTAAAGAGTACATCTTAAAGCTTGCAGTCATGTCCACTATCATATTGATGTTTGGTAGTGAAAAATCATCCTTAGGGAATGCTTTGTTTATATCTCTAAAGTTTGTGCATTCTCTTATAGATTTGTCTAGTTTTGAAATGGGAACTATGTTGGAGATCCACTTGGCATAATCTATAACTCGGATAAATCTGACCTTTAGCAGTTTCTCTAGTTTAGCTTTAACAAGGAGTGCCACATGAGGATGCATTTTTTGCAACTTTTGCTTGATTGGTTTGACTCCTAGAGTGATAGAGAGATGATGCATTATGAGATCAAGATCAAATCTAGGCATATCTAATATTTCCATTCAAAGTTAATCTTCTTCTCTATTAGGAAATTTGTAAATGCTTGTTTTTCCTCTTCTGACAAATATTGTGCTACATGAATCAACTGTGGTTCTTCTATGGTACCCAAATTGATAGACTATGTTAACTCTATAAATACTAGAGATCTTTCCTATAAATGGCTTGGAAGGACATCAAATATCTCTTCCTTAGGTGCCTCAGAGAGGTTTTCCCCTTCAGATGCATCTTTTATTTTTACTATTTTAGGTTCTCAGACTACCACATAGTGGTTTTCAACCTCAAAACTCCTTTTCTATTTATTTTTGTTCTTTTGACTGAGATATTTGATATCTGACTCAGTCATGCTAACTCTAGATTCACTAATGGAAGTCATCATAGGTTCTACTACATTTAGGTAGTAGGCAAGAGCATAGTCTAATTGAAAGGTATGGATGTCTTGGCATGGATCAATAGATGTTTGGTTAATAAGCTCAAGGTGTTGGATGGTAAGTGTGGGAAAGGATTGAGTAACCATGTTTACACATATAGTGTTTTCATCATTGGCTCTAATTCAACTCTCAAATTCCAAGATGATATTACTACTCAAAATGTTTAGTTTATTAAGCATCTCAATGCCATCATTAGATCCTACATTAGTGATAAGTGAATTAGACTCATGAGGTCTTTCATTTCATTCTAGACTCATTTCGGACATAGGTGCATATTGGTGAATGACATCTATGTGTTTTTTTGTTATAAGCTCATCCTCTTCTGGAACAATTCCCCATTCACAATCATTTGATTCTTCATCTGGATCTCTGGGAAAATTAAGAACATGTGTGAAGTCACGATGGATGCCCCAACTAGGATTACCTTCGGAGTCTGAGCAAAATTCATATTCATGGGAGTCCATCTTAGAATCACTATTGTGTCCCAAATGCTTAGCTATTGTCATAGTTTCACCTTCTTCCTCTTGCTTGTTTTTAGGATCAGTCGATTCTTTTGTTATGATTGTCTCTTGTTTAGTAGTACGTTCTTGTGTGTCTACTACATTAATTCTTTTAGGTTATTTTTCATTATCAAGAAGGTCTAATATATGCTGAGGTATGCATCATAAGGAAAAACATTAGTTGTATCTGAATCATCACTGTCTGAGTGTTTAGGTTCTTCCTTTTGTTGAATATTTGGTTCTATTTGTTCTAGGACATGTGCGGAACTCCCACCGAGATGAAAAGACTTCTTGTGATAACCTAGTCCTGTAGTATCCTTTGTGATTCTCCCACAGTGTTCAATGGGTTTTATGATGCCTTTGCCTCTTGTTCCTAGAGGTCCTTTTCCTGAATATCCCATTTTAGACATTAGCTTGTGACCTAGTCCATATGACTTTATAGGAATCTTTGGTGTTTTAGAGTCACATTTTTGGACTATCTGTGATTGAGATTCATCTTTGTACAACCATGCTAGTATAGCATCTTCTTCATGTAACTCTTGTTTTGATACTTGCTCTATGAAAAAACTCCCATCAAATATGACCTTGGACTCTTTAGATGTCACTTTCACCTTTTTTGAAGGTTGTCCATAGGATTTAGGTGAAAGTGGGAGAGATGTGAGAGATAGGATTAGTTCCATTATGTATTCTCCCATGCCGGTCTCTTTGATCTTGACTCCTTTCGATAGGTTTTCTATTTTAGATATAGAAGCTATGTCTATTTATTTAGTAGGAGACTCTTTGTTGTGTGGAACAAGTTTGTCTGCACTTTCCTTTAAAGCATTGCAAGATGCTGATGTGTCTATTGGTATAGTGACCTCTACTCCATCATAGGGAAATTTTAGACATTGATGATAAGTTGATGGAATAGCTTGCATCTCATGTATCCAAGGTCTTCCTAGAAGAATGTTATATGCTAGGGGAAGATCTAGTACTTGATAGGTCATATCTTTGATGAAAGGTCCCATTCTGATAGGTAGCACAATGACCCCATTGGAATTTCTTTCTTGTTTGTCATATGATTTTATGGTTATCTTCTTTTTAGGATCATTAGCATCTTCTGAAAATCCTAGTTGTGTAACCAATTTGTAAAAGAAGATATTTATACCAATGCCTCCATCTATCAACACATGTTTGACATGATGGTTTTGGATTAAGAATTCAATATGCAAGGGTTGCTTATGTGGGTGACTCAGCGAGTTGTGATGCAGGAGCATCTTGGATCCTTGAAATCCTATGTCACCAAAAACATTTTGGAGTTTGTTTGTGTTTCTTAGTTTTTGCTTTGACTGATTTGGTCGATAGTTGGTTAGTTTCCTTTGGTTACCGTGTGTGGTCGATTATCTCTTGGGTGGTCGATTGTTTCAGTAGTGCTCGGCATTGCTTGTCTACTACTCGGTTATCTTTGCTCATCGACAAGTTTAGTTTTAGTTTCTATTATGGTTAGCTTGTGTATTTATGTTGGAATCCATCATTGGGAAGCGTGTGGTCCCATATCTGACCATTCCTTTCATTGATTGTGGATCAAAAGGCTGACTTAGTTTGGTTGACTCTTGTATAAATGTAGTTGTTTGGTTGTAGTTTAGGACATAGTTTTGGGTAGAAGATAGGAGATAGTAAGAAAAGAGATTATTGGTAGATCCTCACATGTTTGAGGACTTCTATAAATCATTTTAATATCTAGCCCTAACTGAGAAGGCCTTACAGCCTAGCATGTATCATTCTATTTGATGAAGTATATGAAAGCTTCTGCATTCTCTCTCTCACTGTTGTTATTTATTTTCTTTCATATGTGTTGAGAAGACTTGGATGATTAGGGCATGCCATTGTTTGGCCCCTATTGCCCCCTGCTTGTGTCAGGTGGTATCAGAGCAAGGTGAGATCTTGATCTAGGTTTGTGGACCTAGGTTTGCAGGTTCCTCTTGAAGCCCTAGTTGATTGTTGTGGGGTAGCAGATTGTGATCTGACCTTGAATTGCAGAGGGTTGTCAAGATGGTTTGTGGGAGGCAAGATGTAGATCCAGGATTGGTAGATATGCTAAGGAAGATTTTTTCTAGGTTAGAAGTTGTTTAAACAGCCCAAAGAAGAGGCATACATCTTGAAGATGTTAGTGATGATGAAGTTGAGGAAGAATAGGTAAGTGCAGAACTTGCACTTGTTATGGATCAAGGTGAAGAAATATTTTTGAAGGCTTTGACAAGTCTAAAGTCAACACCACACTTTAATCCTCCTGAGTATGGTGGAAAGCTAGATTCTAATGAATTGGTGGACTGGATCACCGAGATCGAAAAGTACTTTGAGTATGAAAACATTCCTGAAGATAAGAAGGTGAAGATTGAAAGTACAAAGTTGAAAAGTCATGCATCCTTATGGTGGGAACATCTGTAGTTGGATAGGAAGAGGAAAGGCAAAGACAAAATCAAGGTATGGAATAAAATGGTGAATAAGTTGAAAGGAAAGTTCTTACCTTGTGATTGTCAGATTAACCTAGTTCAGCAAATGCAAAGTTTGAGGTAGAAAGATAGCTCAGTAAAGGAATATACTGAGGAGTTCTATAGATTAGATATCAGATCTGGACATGATGAAGATAATGTGGAAAGAATTGGTAGATACCTGAATGGTTTGAGAGTTTCCATCCAAGAGTAAATTAGTATGGTCAAGTTGGAGAACATTGAAGAGGCTTATCAATTTGCATTGAAGGCAGAGGAGAAATTGAACAAAAGACATGAGCAAAGACAAAGAGGTCAAGGTGGTAGATTCCCTAGAGGAAGAGGTAGATCTAATGGTGAAAATGGTAGATCTAAACTAGAAAAGACAAATCTAGACAAAGGCAAGATCGAGTGGAAAGGAGAAAGTTCATCTAGAGGTAAAGGTAGTTATAGCAGAGGAAGTTTTTGAGGAACCTGTTACAATTGTGGAGAAGAAGGACATAGATCTTTTGAATGTAGATATGCTAGTAAGAAGGTTGGTAGCAATAGAAATGCTTTGGTGCATGAAGAATCACCGAATGAACATGAGAAATAAAATAACTTGATGGTAAGGAGATCACTATGAAATGAAAGAAAAAAGGAAGATCTGGTAAGGTTGTGCAGGAGCACCTAGGCTAGCCTCCATTGTTTAAATGTTCTTGGCTTGTACTTGACTCTAGCCAAGTCAAGAGGATAGTTTAGTTTTCTTGAAGTCCTTAGAAGGTCATTTGCAATGTTGGCTAAGTTAATTGGTCACTAGGACTAAGGTCACATTAATAGCCATTGTTAGTTGTTTATTCAATTTCTTAGTGCTAGGAGCTTAACATAAGGTTGGAGTCTTAAATGTGTTCTACACACATATTGTTGTTGTGAAGATACCATATGGTCATAAATGGCCTTGGATCCTTAAAACATAAGAGGTTAGGAGTCCTATAAAATAGGATCATGGCATAAATCAAAGATGCCAATTGTTGCAAAGAAGTTGTCATGACAACATTTGCAATTATTGCAAATGTTGCATGCAACTCGGATAGATTTGGATCCCCAAAAATTTAGGAGGTGGGGAATCAGAGAATAGGCCTTAAAATGAAGGAGATGGCATCTAATCTAAGCCAAGACTTGAATCTCAAGTAGTTAGTGGCATTATAATAGTTTTAAAGTATGTGAATAGAGCTCTGCAAGTGTTTTTACTAGGGAATTCTGAGACTTTGTGTTGATAGTCATACTTGATGGATTGATAGTTTCAATACAGTGATTGTTTAGTATTCAATATATTGTTAGAAGAATTTTTCATTTTAATAGCAAAGTTTTTTGAGTAGGTTTAGGGCATCGGTTAAAGTAGGCTTTGTTTTAGAGTCCCACTAGTTTTGTTCTGACTTGCTAGTGCTTTCATGGCTCCCCCATGAAATCTAGCGATGGGAAACAACTCATGATGGATGGAAATATTAAGGGAGTCACTATTGGAAATAATTTTAGGTTTAGGAACTAGGAAATGAGGAAATCTATTTTTACCATTAGGCCCTAGGCAAGCAGATAGGAGCCCAGTTAGTGGTGTAACAATGAAGATTTGAAGACTTTATGCAGGGACGTATGGTACAGTACTACTCCAAGAATTTTTGAGTAGGTGTTCACCATATCTAACCATCCTATGTAGATTGAGATCATACCTATCACCAAGGTTTGGGTTTGAGTAAAATTTCTATTGGGATTTAGACTGTCCTTAAATCTAGGTCAATTAGGCATGTTTGTCCTTGTTTATAGAAAGGAGGTGTACGGAGACTTCTAGGTCCAAAAAGTTGTAGAATCCTTCAGAAGAGCCAAAAGGGTATCCAAATACCCAATTGGTTTGACAAGTTTTTTGAGAAAGATTGGAAATAAAATCCAAAAACCTCTGCAAAAGGCTACAAGGATTAGGCTTAATTTTAAGGTCTCAAATGGTGAACTATTGAAGCTGATGGAAACATGATTCAAGATCCTTCCAAAATGGATCAATTTGACAAGATTGTGAATTTTTTCATGATGGAGAATATCCCTATAATGAAGAATGGAATTCGTGAAGAATGGACACTTAGAGTCTTCTAAGTGAGTGTGAACAAGAGTACTAAAACTAGGGTGTTAGTCTTCTAAGGTTAAGCACAAAGGATAAAAGTCTTGGAGAGGAGTTAGGATTGGGATTAGTTAATTACCTAAACAAATCAGGACCTAGGGGAGACTAGGTACCTAGAAGAGACAAGCTAGGTCTCTTAAGTAGCAGTGCAAGCACCTTGGAACACTCACATCATATTGGTATGAGAGCTTGAATTGATTAGGCTTGTGGTTGATGTTGTAGCCTTTTGAATTAGTAGGAGAGAATACACCAGATAAATTCATGGTGACTAATGCTAAATTAGCCAAGAAGGTTGAGGAACAAGAGGAGGATAACAAATTGCTAAGGCAAAGACTAGCTCAAATGGAGCAGCTCTTGGGTGAAGTCCAAGTCTAAGCAGATAAGGTCAAGGATAAGATTGACCAAAAGGAAGAAGTTGAAGCAAGGAAGAAGGAATTAGAGTTGGAGGAAGAAGCACCAAAACCTGACCCTATTCTTCTTGAAGATCCATTCTTAAAGGAACTAAAAGTATTGAGTGGTAAAGCTTTGGAAGGTGTGCCACTATTTAGTGGACAAATGGATCTAGATTCAGTTGTGAATTGGATAGATAGCATTGAGAACCATTTTGAATGTGATGGTATCTTTGAGGCACAAAAAGTTGTGGTGGAAAAGTCTAGACTAAGAGGATCAGCTCTTACTTGGTGGAAGTTTGTGCAAACTGAGAGAGAAAAGGATGGAAAAGGTCCTATTGTGACATGGAAGGGCATGGTATCTAAAGTGAAGCAAACCTACCTTCCTGATGATTATGAAGTCCAAATTCATAGGAGAAGACACAATCTTAGGCAAAAGGAACTAGATGTCCAAGCCTACACCAAGGACTTTCAAAATCTATGTTTGAGATATAAGGTAATTGAAGAGGAAATAATCAAGCTAGCAAGGTACTTGAATGGCCTCAAATGGTCTATTAGAGAGGAGATGAGCCTAGTGAATTTCAAGTCCAGTAGGCATTGCTATCAAATGGCCTTGAAGATAGAAGAGAAAAGAAAGAGGAAGCAAGAAACCTCCAAAGGTAAAGATAAAGGAAAAGATACCAAAGGTCAAAGAGGTGGCTATGGTGGAAGAGGTTCTGAATCAAGAGCACAAGGAGACAACAAGTTCAGTGAACAACAAGAAGGAAGCTCAAATAGAGGTGGTACGAGAAGAAATTCTAACTCTAGTTTTAGAGGAAGAAGTGGTGGTTCATCACAAGGAGGAAGATTCAATTATTTTTCTAACATGAAGTGCTACCATTGCAATCAAATGGGGAACCCTTCTTATAGATTCCCAGAGAAAGGTGGTTCATCACAAGGAGGTGACAAGAGGACAAACTTAGTTCAAGATGAGTTTAATATAACAGAGAAGCATGTTGAGGTACCATTGAATTCAAAAGAGGGAGAGAACCTCATGATGAGGAGAATTCTAATCAAGGAGTTGGTGAAGGAGGAGCCAAGACAAAGGAGAAATTTTTTTAGGATCAAATGTAAGATAATGGGGAAAGTATGTAGGGTCATCATTGATTCAGGCTCTACAGACAACATTATGTCAGAAGAAGCAGTCAACAAGCTAAACTTGGCAAGGATACCCCACACCAATCCTTACAAGGTCACTCGGCTTAACAAAGGCCACCATGTGTTAGTGAATGAGCAAGCATGGGTGGAGTTATCCATTGGTAGATACAAAGAAAAAGTTTTATGTGATGTGTTTCCTATGGATGCATGCCATTTTCTCCTAGGTAGACCTTGGAAATTTGACCGCCAAGTCATACATGATGGAGGAAAGAATTCTTATTCTTTCAAGAAGGATAATGTGACCTTCAAAATATAGTCATTTTTGGAGGATGCTGAGGTGAAGATAGTAGGTCCAAATGTACTTATGGTGAGTGAAAAAGAGTTCTTGAAAACCATGGAAGAGAGTGAAGGCATAGGCTATGCATTGGTGTTGAAACCAAGAGAGGGAGATGAAGGCAAGGTGACTAAGAAGATAGAGTTACCAAAGGAGATTCAAGGTATGTTGCAGACTTACCAAGGGATTGTAAGTGATGGAAAACCATAAACCTTACCCCCTCAAAGAGCCATAAGTCATAGGATAGACCTAATCGTAGGAGCCACCCTACCAAATAAAGCTGCTTACAAGATGACCCCTCAAAAAAATGAGGAAATAATAAGACAAATACAAGAGCTCTTAGGCCAAGGCCTAATTAGGAAGAGTATTAGTCCATGTGTTGTACCCATCATACTTGCACCTAAGAAAGGAGGAACTTGGAGGCTATGTACTGACTCAAGGGATATCAATAGGATAACCATAAGGTATAGGTTCCCTATCCCTAGGATTGAAGACTTAATAGATTGTCTAGGTGAAGCCAAGTACTATAGCAAGATAGACTTGAAAAGTGGTTATCACCAAATTAGAATACATGAAGGTGATGAGTGGAAGACAACCTTCAAGACCAATGAAGGGCTGTATGAATGGCTTGTCATGCCATTTGGATTGTCAAATGCCCCCTCCACATTCATGAGGCTCATGAATGAAGTCCTCAAAGACTACATAGGCAAGTTTGTAGCTGTATGTCCAGATGATATAATAATTTTTAGCAAGACAAGGAGTGAGCATCTAGAACATCTTGATATTGTTTTCAAGAAGCTACATGAGGAGAAGTTGATGATCAACTTGGATAAGTGTGAGTTCATCAAAATAGAGCTAGTGTACCTTGGGTTTGTCTTATCACATGGCAATTTGAAAATGGACAAGAGTAAAGTGGAGGCTATGATGAATTGGCCTACTCCAAGGATAGCAATAGAGGTAAGGAGTTTTCATGGCCTTGTACAATATTATAGAAAGTTCATAAGACAATTTAGTGCAATTTGTACTCCTATGTTGGATACTATCAAAGGAGGAATGAAAACCAAGTTTGTTTGGAATGAAGATGCTAACAAGAGCTTTGACTTGTTGAAGGAGAAGATAGATACCCAACCTATTTTAGTGCTTCAAAGCTTTGAGAAGCTATTCACCATTGATTCTGATGCTAGCAATGTAGCAATTGGGGCTGTTCTAAGCCAAGAAGGCAGACCGGTGGCTTTCCATTCTGAAAAGTTGAGTGAGGCTAAGAGGAAATACTCGTCATATGACCTAGAAATGTATGCATTGGTCCAAGCTCTAAGAAAGTGGAGGCATTACTTTCTTCCCAAGGAATTCATTTTGTATTCAGACAATCAAGCACTTAGTTTCCTGAATTCACAAGAGAAGTTGAGTCACAAGCACATGAAGTGGGTTGAGTACCTACAAGCTTACACCTTTAATATCAAGCACAAGAAGGGTGTTCTAAACAAGGTAGCAGATGCATTATCAAGAAGAGCCCTCACACTCCAATAAATTTAGTTGAAAAACATGGGGATAGATCATTTCAAGGATCTATATGCAGATGATGAGGATTTTTCATACATTTATAAGGTATGTGTTGAATACAAGAATAATTTTCATAGTAAATATGTTGAATATACTTTGCAAAGTGATCTCTTGTTTAAGGGGAATCAATTATGTGTTCCTAGAGGCTCTATTAGAGAGAACTTGATGCAAGAAAAACATAATGGTGCTTTGAGTGGTCACTTTGGGATCACTAAGACTCAAGACCTGGTTTCAAGGTTTTATGATTGGCCTAGACTAAATCTTGATGTTAGGACGTATGTGGAAAGTTGTGTTGTATGTCAAAAGGCCAAGGGCACTTCTACAAATGCTTGTCTTTATGAACCACTACCTATTCCTACTAGGCCATGGGAATGTTTAAGCATGGATTTTGTAGCTGGGTTACCTAGGACTAGACAAGTCATGGATAGTGTGTATGTGGTTGTGGATAGGTTTAGCAAGATGGCTCACTTTGTGCCATGCAAGACCACCAATGATGCCACTCAAATAGCCTCTCTATTCTTCAAAGAAATTGTAGGAATCCATGGGTTACCTATCAGCATTGTGTTAGACAAAGACACTAAATTTATGAGTCATTTTTGGAAGACTCTTTGGAAAAGATTGGGCACCAAATTATCTTTTGGATTAGCCTACCATCCCCAAACTGATGGTCAAATCAAGGTTGTCAATAGAAGCCCTAGGAATCTTCTAATATGTTTGACTAAGGAGTATAGTCAGCAATGGGATTAGTTGATTGGGTAAGCTAAATATGCCTACAATGACACCATAAATAGATCCACAGGGAAGATTCCATTTGAAATAGTATATGGAATACATCCTAGAGGTGTCTATGAGTTGAGAGATCTAAAAGATGGAGTGAAAGAAAGTGGCTATGTTGATGAATTTTCATATGCTATGCAAGAGATTCATGAAATAGTAAGAAAGACATTGACAGAGAACACCATAAAACACAAAGCTAAGGTGGATGAAACTAGAAGGACAATTGAGTTTAATGTTGTGGACTTAGTCATGGTGCATCTTAATAAGTCTAGATTGAAAAAGGGAGTACCTCACAAGTTGTAAATGAGGAGAATAGGACCCTATCCCATCTTGGCAAGGTATGGTGATAATGCCTTTAAGGTTGAGTTGTCGAAGGATAGTGGACTATCACCAATCTTCAATGTTGTAGACTTATTCCATTACAAAGGACAAAAACTAGACATAGAACATAGTCTTGATGAAATGATTAGAGATGTGGAAGAGTTGCAATTGCCTACTACTACTGTCACAGGACCACATAGTATATTGGACACAAGAGTCTATAAAAAGACTAGAACAAAAGAGTATGAGGAACACCTCTTCAAGAGGTATGGATAGAGTGATGTTGTGTTGGAATTAGGAGAGATAGGTACTGAGAGGGGAGGGGTGAATCAGTGCCTTCAAAACTTTACTTGTAACAACCTTCCTGATATATAATTGAATACTATAATAATCGATGAAAATAACTTGAATCTAATTGCATAAATCAATCATCTAGTTAACTTAAGAAAGTAAACAACATGAAATCAATATGACAATCACATAACACAAGTATTTTGGTAATGCAGAAACCCTTGTTAGAAGGTAAAAACTGCAGTGGGGATGATGCCCACAAATTCTTCACTACTGCAGATAGAAAAGATTTTCCTGTTAAGGCTACAAGTTTTGATCACTTCTGGTGATCTTACCTTGTTAGGAGTAACATATTAGATCAGCTAGATCTACCTAGTTATAGGATTAACAACACTATATGAAGTGTGTACTCGGTTAAGAGATTTATACAAAGACTGTTAAGTCTACTCTGTTAAGAGATTTATACCAAACTCTCACAATTGTCAGAAAGTAATAGGTAAATGTCTGCTAGTTGACAACTCACTTTTCTAAAATAGATCTATAAGTGCTTATCAAAATATCACCTTAACTGTGATGGTTCTCTGCTCTGTTATGTTCGGTAGCCTTGACTAATTCTACTCAAATTGATATCCTTTATGTTCTGTTTTGCTTGATAAACTGATTGTCTTGAAGATAGGCAATTTCTTCAAGTGCTCCATGATTCATATATATTAGTTCAACAACCCCATAAAATGGTGTGAACATATACAATATATAGTGTTCTATTTTGCCACCTTAGCAAAAATTAGGTTACAAAAATAATCATAACCCTAAGATCTACGGTGCAAAATAACCTAGATCAACTAATACAAATAAGATAATCATTGCATTTAATGAATATCTTTTACAATAAATGCTCCTTGATCTTGGTAAACCATTTTACAATTTGTTATAACCATTTGCATAGAATAATGTGCCATTTCTGATTACTATGCCATTTTGTGTGATCATCGGTAAACATTGTATAATCTACTCGGTGTATACTATGATGCTCAGTGTTTACTGACCATCGATGTTGGTGTCACTGATGCTTAGTTAACTATGTGATGCTTGGTGTAACAAGCTTTACCGACTACTCTGTCTTACTTCTGGTTACCGATTGTCTCAATATAAGTAACCGACCAACCTGTTTACTATCCTTTGATACTAATGACAACCTTAAATGCTCAACAGAGATTAACAATCTCCCCCTTTGGCATTAGTATCAAAACTTCAAATGTATATAGACAAAATGTTTCTATATATTCCTTATATCTCCACCATATACATATCCACAACAAAAAACTTCTAAGTACAAAAAGTACTCCCCCTCGGTGCATGCTCCTGGTATTATGTAATATACATATCAAAAATATACTATTTGGCATAGACATGTTTTCCCCCTTTTTGATAATAATGCCAAATACCCAAAAAGTATGTAATGTATACTTACATCTTATCAAAAATGTTCTGGTGGCTTCTCTTTACAGACTCCAAGAGGTTTTACCATTCCTCTTTCAAGTTGGTAAGAGCAATTTTCTCAAGACCGACTTGTGCATGCATGTCAAATATTATCCAACACCAAAATCTCTAGTGTTGCCACAAGTTACTCAGCTTTGATAGTATGTGTTTCAAAAATCTTCAAGTAAGGAGTGAGTTCTTTCTATAAATCTGTAACCTGATCAGTGATGTGCGCTTCTTGTTTCCTTAAGTCTGCTATTAGCCACCGGAGTTCCTGAACTTGGTTCATGTGCTTTAAGAAAGTAGTTGGCTCGATGATAGCTACTTGTGTCCTCAACTTTATTTCTACTTCTAAACCTTTTATCTTTTCACTGACTTCTACAGTGAAGGTGTCTAAAGTAAAAAGCTTTATTAGCAGTTGATAGATTATCTGGGTGATAGATTTTACCTCAGATAATTTTACTTTGTTCAGTGCCACTTCTGTGCTAATCCTTTCTGCCAATTTACTCTTAATCTTTGATTCTACCCTTTCTTCTATTTGTTTGTTTGCATCTGTATCAGGGGAATTGATTTTTTCAGTGAGTGTGGCAAGTTGATCTATGATGGGAGTATTCTCATCAATGTTTGTTTTCAGTACTATCTATTGTAGAATATCCCGTACATCATTTAACACTTCCTTGCATTTGTGTTCTTGCCTCAACTTCTCTTGCATCACTTTCCTTGAACATAACTCCCCATACTAACTTAGTTACTCAGGGCTTAGGGTTCTCAGGTCACATTCAAGTATAATGATAACTTCATCAATGGTGACCAGCCCTTTGGCTTTCTTCTTTTTCTTCTTTGGGGCAAGAGGTGACTTCTTCTCACTTATGACAATAGTTTTTTCTTCACTCCTTGGAGTATCCTTACCAGTTGACACTATATCATCCTTCTTCTACGCCTTAGTAGATTGAGTGGGAGTCTCAATTGTAGTGTTAGGTGGGTTCACCTTAGTTGACTTGGTTTCTTTAGGTTCCTTTGGTTCTGTAGACTGTGCCTCTAGTTTGTTAGGCTCATTTGTATCTACAAGTTGCTCAGGTGCTTGAATCTCAGTTGTATCTTTGGATGGCTTAGGATGAGAGACATCAGGTTGTACTTGTGAAATGATTTCAACTACCTCTACAAGTATAGGGAGTTCACCCAGTAGTGATGTGAACACACTAGCTATGTCAAATGCTTCATCTTTGTATTGTGTAATGGTCACATCTTCATCATCTACATCATCAAGATCACCCTTAGTGATGTCCTCAATGAGTGCATCATCATCAATTTTATTTTGCAAGTGGATCTTGACTTGATCCAGTGCATCCTATGAAATTTTGATTTCTTCCTTTTGTTCAGTGATATCAATTACCTTGGTAACTGATATACCGGTGTCTTCTATTTTCTTGCCTTTTCTATCATCAATGAAAATACTTTTACCTTTTGAATTGTGTCTCTTTTTAGATAGTTTCAGGAATGCTTCCTATTCATCTTTCTCTTCTGCTTTCAAAATTGATGTCCATAGAGAGTCACATACAACATCCATATCATCTACATTCTCATCCATGATCTACATAGCTCTATTCTTGACTAAAAATCTAGGCTGATACCTTGTCATGTATTCACTAACCACAACATAGCTAAAGTGGGTGGTTGCATGGCTTAGTGATCCTTCTCTTTTTCTTTTCTTTGTATCTAGTGCAATAGCCCATCTCTCACTTATTTTGTCATCAAGTTCCTTTGGCAATTGACATGCAAATTCCATTGGTGCTCTCTTGAATTTAATCATCATTTGAACAATAGCATGTTCTATCTTTGTCTTGTCCTCAATTGACATGTTAAATTTGTCTATGCCTAGATCATTAAGATTTCCATTCTCAATTATATCTTCAATAATTTCTTCTATAGTACTTTCCCTATTATGAACTAGCTTGAATTGATCAGGGTCATTTTTAGTGTCAGTCTCCTCTATATCTTCCTTACTCCTTATGTATTTCCTCTTTTTCTTAGGTGGCTTGGCTATCTTCTTGTTCTTTCTCTTGATGTATTTCTTCGTCAGTGTAGCTGCCCTTCTTTTTGCAACTTTTACAGCTTCTTCTTGTTCGGTGGATTGTACAGTAGTTGATGAATGGATCTTCATCCTTTCAGGTTCTTGTGGCTATATATCTTGTTCATCATTGGTGGGTAGCTGAATTTCTTCTTCATCATTGGTGGGAGGAGCTGGTGTGTGATCTTTTTCTTTATCTAACTCAGTCTCCTCATTGTCATAGGGCTTGTCAGCCAACTATAACTGACCTTCAGTTGCTTCATCAACTAGTGACTCCTTAGGTAAGTCAGATGTAATTCCATATCTTGCTGAGAGATCCTTTTTCATTTTCTTTTCCCTTCTTGAAATTTTACCGATCTCAATGTCCATTGTGATTATGGACTTAGCTTCCTCATATACTCCAAACCTACTAGCAGTGATGTCTATGGGTAATGCCAGCAATGCATTGATAGATCTCAAAGAGAAATCATGATTCATTTCATAACCCATTGGTGCTAGCCATTTTGTTCTTAGTTCTACTGCCTTTATCATTGAGTGGTCTATGCTTACCACAAAGCATATGTCATCTTCAAATTTACTTACTAATTCCTTTGGAATTCTACTTCTTTGTTGCATTCTTGTTTGAAATTCCTTGAAATATGCATTGAACTCCTTGTTTAGATTGTCTCCTAGACTTCTCATCATTTCACTGATTTGAGCAGTTATCAGTTTGTTTGATTGCCAGTTTACTTTTCCAATACCTGGTACATATTTTTGCAAATAGAGGAATGTACAGACAAGCAATGATCTGTACTTATATGAATTGGACTTCTTTTCTTTTATTGTCTTCATGTTGTCATGTAGTTGGTGTAGTAGTAGCTTGGCAAGATCAACCTGGTGATCTTTCTTCATAATTTTGTAAGCCATGTCCACAGTGCTGTAGGGTACACTATTTGGTCTACTTGATTGAAATATCTTGTACCCGATGACATGAGTTGTGAATTTTACCACTGGATCTTTGATAGTTGATATTTTCAGTGCCCTATTGTCCCATTGAGGTCTAGTGTTCTTTTCTATATTGAGACGAGATGAACTTCGAAAGGCTTTGGCTTTGTCAGTTGTAGGGTACCCAATAGCCCTACTGATAATCTTCTTGGTGACCTCAATAGGTTTGTCTAACCAAAATTTTCCATCATGAAATCTGCTTAGCATGATTCTTATCTAGTCATTATGAAATGATTGTGGGAAGTATGTGAAACATCATAACCCTGACTCTTCAATCTTCTTATATTCAGATTTGATCTTACCATCTGGTCCATATATTTTTTGATAAGCTACTACGGTCTCAATGTCACATACTTCACTGATCTTGCAGTGAATGTAAGCCCTAACATCTTCTATTAACAAAACCTTATCAAGAATACTAGAAAATGCACCCATATCATCTGTTTGTGCTACGACCTTGGGTGAGGTTTGAATTTCTCCTCGGCAAAGTGTGCCCTAACAATTAATTCCACTTCCTCCTCAATGTTCTATGATTTTCTTGTGGTTGAAGATGATGCCATAAATTATTTCTAGGGTTTCGACAAACAATAGATAACCAGTGTTCGGTAGGCAGATGAACTTACTAGTTTTCATCAAAGAATTGTCATCGGTTCGATCTATAGTGGCTTTGAATCTATGTTGAAAATCTTTAGCTCAAACTCTTCTCTATAAAATCTCCTTTCTTCGAAATTGCAATGTAACAATGAACTGTGTTTCCACGTATATATAGGGTTTTTTGATATTCTCACTCAAACTTTGATGCATTGAATGTGTGACCTAACTTTTGGTACAAGACGGCTGTTAGCTCGATAATGTCTACAATATCTTTTCCTCAGTTAACATAGAATTTCTACATCAGTTTGAACTGTTGTCGGTTAACATTGTATAGTGATTAGCGATGGGTAACCAACTCATGTTTCTTCTTTTATCGACTATATGACATTTGTAATCTTATAACATGTAAGCCATAGTGCATCTTTCTTCATGCAGATTTGGTATTTGAACATCATATATAAGGAACTGTATGAAAAATGTGATCATTTAAAATGTCAGTTCCATACATACCTTTGTCATCTTTAAGTGGAGGTACCGATATCACCCAATCCAGTGGATGAGGTTTCACTGACAGTGTTGCTAGACTCAGCATTCTCATTAGATGCCTTCTTCCACATTGTGTTCCTTAACTTCGTAATATCTACAATGTTATATCCACTCTCAAATATGTGGTTTTCATCTCGTGCTCAGTCTTTGCAGTTCTTGCTTACATGACCGACCTTGTGATAGTGCATACATGCCATTCCTGCATTTTTCCAATTTCTTGATTGTCCAATCTGAGTCTTTCTGAAATAGTTTTCTGCAATATGTCCATACCAACCACATGCAGTACAATTAGTCCATGTATTATAATCCCAAACATATGAGTTACCTTGTCTCTTCAGTTGATATGGGTTTCGTTGTAGTTTCTCTTTAGGTGTCCAAACTTGTTTCATTTTTGCCTTGCAGTCCCTTGCAGTGTGTCCATGCTTATTACAAGTATAGCATATTTTCTCCTCAGTAGTATTTTTAGCAATGTCATTCTTCTTAGCTCTGCATTCATAAGCTAGATGTCTAAACTTACCATAGTAATAACAATATCCATTGAATTTTGGAATGACAAGAGGTTTACCTCGTGCTTTGCTTCTGCACACATTAGATGTAAGTCCTTTTTTTCCACAGTGATAGCATGTCAACACTTCAGGTTTTTGACTTTGATTGTTGTTGACTTCTTTAGCTTGTTGTGATGATTCTCCTTCACCAGTGTAGCCTATACCAACTCTTCTTCCGAATCTCCTCTAATTAGTCAGAAAATCATCAATCTTTTTAGAGCTGTCCTCGGCTATCTTCATCATCTCATTGTGTTGCTTTTTTGTTTTTATTTCATTTCTTAGTTTTTCATTGTCTTCTCTAAGTATTGCAACATCTTCAAGTCTTCTTGATAATTCTCCATTTACTCGGTTCATTTCTTGATTAACTGTCATCATCTGATTTGATACTTGGAAGTGATGATCAGTGAGTCTTTGTATTTCACTTTCTTTTTCTTGAAGTTTTTCTGTCATCAGTCTTCGGTCTTCAATAGCTAGATTCTGATCTTGTTCAGCTTGTCTACCATTATTCATGATTTCCACCATTCTCACCATTTGAGATTCATGACCGATTTGAAGTGCTTTCACTTGCTCAGATAGATGTTGATTCTTTTTAGATAACTCAGATATTATGCTTTTGGATCCGTCAAAGATGCTTCCAGAGCTTGATCCAATATGATCAAATATGTCATCAATAGGTTCTTCATGATAACTTATTTCATTCAATTGAATTACAAGGTTCTTTCTTTCAACCAGTAATTTCTTCAGTTCTTCCTTGCCTTGTTTATATTGTTCCACAAACATCTGCATTTGTATCTTCTGATTCTCAATAGTCTTGTCAAGCTTGTATCTCTCCATGACTTAGATCTTTTCCCTTCCATGGTTAAACTGTTCAACAAGAGAATTGGGCTCTGATACCAATTGTTGGAATTAGGAGAGATAGGTACTAAGAGGGGAGGGGTGAATCAGTGCCTTCAAAACTTTACTTGTAACAACCTTCCTGATATATAACTGAATACTGTAATAACCGATCAAAATAAATTGAATCTAATTGCATAAATCAATCATCTAGTTAACTTAAGAAAGTAAACAACATGAAATTAGTATGACAATTACATAACACAAGTATTTTGGTAATGTAGAAACCCTTGTTAGAAGGTAAAAACTACGTTGGGGATGACACCCACAAATTCTTCACTACTACAAATAGAAAAGGTTTGCCTATTAAGGCTAAAAGTTTTGATCACTCCTGGTGATCTTACCCTATTAGGAGTAACATATTAGATCAGCTAGATCTACCTAGTTATAGGATTTAACAACACTATATGAAGTGTGTACTTGGTTAAGAGATTTATACAAAGACTGTTAAGTCTACTCTGTTAAGAGATTTATACCAAACTCTATCACAATTGTTAGAAAGTAATAGGTAAATGTCTGCTAGTTGGAAACTCACTTGTCTAAAACAAATCTATAAGTGCTTATCAAAATATCACCTTAACTGTGATGGTTCTCTGCTCTGTTATGTTCGGTAGCCTTGACTAATTCTACTCAAACTGATATCCTCTATGTTCTATTCTATTGGGTAAACTGATTGTCTTGAAGATAGGCAATTTCTTCAAGTGCTCCATGATTCATATATATTAGTTCAACATCCCCATAAAATGGTGTGAACATATACAATATATAGTGTTCTATTTTGCCACCTTAGCAAAAATTAGGTTACAAAAATAATCATAAACCCTAAGATCTACGGTGCAAAATAACCTAGATCAACTAATACAAATAAGATAATCATTGCATTTAATGAATATCTTTTACAATAAATGCTCCTCGATCTTGGTAAACCATTTTATGATCTATTATAACTATTTGCATAGAATAATGTGCCATTTTTTATTACTATGCCATTTTCTGTGATCATTGGTAAACACTATATAATCTACTCGGTGTATACTATGATGCTCAGTGTTTACTAACCATCAGTGTCAGTGTCGCTAGTGCTTGATTAACTATGTGATGCTCAGTGTAACAAGCTTTACCGACTGCCCTATCTTACTTTTGGTTACTGATTGTCTCAATATATGTAACCGACCGACTTATTTACTGTCCTTTGATACTAATGACAACCTTAAATGCTCAATAGAGATTAACATGCTGATGCAATATGGATCAAGGAGTTAGAGTTCAAGAGAATGGGGATTGATCCTATCATCATCAATCCAAGGGTGGATTGAACTTCTTATTTTAGGGAGGATGGTGTAGGAGCACCTAGGCTAGCCTCCATTGTTTCAATGTTTTTGGCTTGTACTTGACTCTAGCCAAGTCAAGAGGATAGTTTAGTTTTCTTGAAGACCTTAGAAGGTCATTTGAAATGTTGGCTAAGGGAATTGTTCACTAGGACCAACGTCACACTAATAGCCATTGTTAGTTGTTTATTCAATTTATTAGTGCTAGGAGCTTAACATAAGGTTGGAGTCTTAAATGTGTTCTAAACACATATTGTTGTTGTAAAGATGCCATATGGTCATAAATGGCCTTGGATCCTTGAAACATAGGAGGTTAGGAGTCCTAGAATATAGGATCATGGCATAAATAAAAGATGCCAATTGTTGCAAAGTTGTCATGACAACATTTGCAATTATTGCAAATGTTGCAGGCAACTCGGATAGCTTTGGATCTCCTAAACTTTAGGAGGTGGGGAATCAGCCAATAGGCCCTAAAATAAAGGAGATGGCATCTAATGTAAGCCAAGACTGGAATCTCAAGTAGTTAGTGGCATTGTAATAGTTTTGAAGTATGTGAATAGAGCTCTGCAAGTGTTTTTACTAGGGAATTCTGAGACTTTGTGTTGATAGTCATACTTGATGGATTGATAGTTTCAATACAGTGATTGTTTAGTGTTCAATAGACTATTATAAGACTTTTTCAATTGAATAGAAGAGTGTTTTGAGTAGGTTTAGGGCATCGGTTAAAGTAGGCTTTGTTTTAGAGTCCCACTGGTTTTGTTCTGACCTGCTAGTGCTTTCATGGCTCCCCCATGAAATCCAGCCATGGGAAACAATTCATGATGGATAGAAATGTTAGGGGAGTCACTATTGGAAATAAGTTTAGGTTTAGGAGTCTAGGAAATGAGGAGAAATATTTTTACCATTAGGCCCTAGGCAAGAAGACAAGAGCCTGGTTAGTGGTCTAACAATGAAGATTTGAAGACTTTATGCAAGGTTGTACAGTACAGTACTGCTCCAGGACTTTTTCGAGTAGGTTTTCACCATACCTAACCATCCTATGCAGATTGAGATCATACTGCAGACACCTAAATTTGATTACATTATTTAGTAATTTTATTTAGTTTCCTCCTAAGACATTTTATTAATTAAATATTATTATTTAATTAATTTATGTCATCCCCTAGTTAATTAATTTAATTAATTAACTATAGTCCAATTAATTATCTAAATGACAAACCTATAGTCTGATAATTGATTAAATCCCTATTCTTCTATTAATTTAAATAGATACACTTATCTAAATAAATTAATTCACAAAACCCTTTTTTCTCCTACTTGAAATTAAATAAAATATTTAATTCTAAAAATCTTAATTCTCCTCCATTAGCTAATAATCCATGCTTAGTTAATCTAACCATCCACTCATTCTCTCTCCTCCCATCACATCTCCCTAATCCTCCACTTACCCTCTAAACCAAGCCTAATCACCCCTTAAACATTTACACAATCATAATCCAAGATTAAGAAATGCTAATCCATCACAAGTCAACCCTCATATCCAACACCTCCACATCCTCCAATGATAAATCATAAAGCCCCTTACACCTCTTACACACTTGTCCCCTCTCACACCTTCCAAAGTGGACACATCCTCCAAGAATTTGACCTCTCCTCTCATCCTCCCTCATTGTGACACTTGTCACAATGCTATACATTTGAGAAAGCACAATCCATGTGCTCTCTCTTGGATGCATCTCCACTATTGCTCATTCCCCTTTTGCCTCTTAATCTTGACCATCCATTTCATGCATCTTTCTATAAAAGAGAATCTCTCCTCCTTCATTTTCATCCATCTTTTATGCAAAGTTATCATGCTAGTTTGAGAGCCTAAAAACTACCAAGCTACCATTATAATGCCAAAATCTTCATTGAAGCTTGAGCATAGCATTTGAGCACACATTCCATCCTTGGGAAAATCTTCTACAACTTGAAGGCTTCTTGGTTTGAGGTTTGCATTCCATTTGTGATTTTGTCTTCATTTTGTAGGTCTAATCATAAGTGTTTATTTAGATTGCTTTGTTGAATGTTTAGCTTGCTTCATGTTCTTAGACATTGCATTTTAGGTATTACATTTTGGCATGCCCGGTGGGACCCACTTCAAGGGTCATTTCTCTCCATCTTTCTTATTTTTCTTTGCAAAAACTAACCCAAATGCTAAGGTTTATTGTTGTTTGAGTGGGTTGAAAGGGATTTTTGGGTATTTTGTAGGTTTAGGGCAGAAGAAGACCTATTTTCATAGACATTCCCACTGTCAAATTTTACACAACATCAACTTCCAAAAAATCCATAGTTTTGTGGGAATGCTTGTACGAACGTAGGAACACCAATCTCTCCATGGGAATGCTTGTACGAATTTGTAGGAATGCACTCCCACAATGAAAACTTCTATTTTCCATCTTTTTCTGCTCTATGTCCTGACTCTGGCAGTGATTGACTGTACCTTTTTTGTGGGATTGCATTCCCACAATGCAGGAATGTGCGTTGACTAGGTGGGATTGCATGTGTACCTTTTGTAAGTCATACGACATTTACTATTGTTTTTTTTTTGCCTTCATTCCCGCAACACGGGATCACTGTTTGACTATTGCAGGAATGTTGTTTGACCTGGCAGGATTGACTGTTAAACATTTGTAAGCTGTATGGCCTTGTCAGTTTTCTACCTTCATTCCCACAACGTGGGATTGACAGTTGACCTACGGGAACACTATTTGGCTTGTGGGAATGCAACCGCAGGTATCAAAATCATGTCTTTATTTATTTTCTATCATTTCAATTTCTCTGACAGTCCACAGGAACGCCTGTATGACTTTGTGGGAACGCAATTTTTCTACTGCAGGTTTGCAAGTCTTTGCAGGAACGCGGGTTAAATTTTTAAACAAAATTAATTCATTTTTTTTTTGGTGCATTAAAAAGAACACCGTATGCCAAACAAAACTTCATCATTTCAATTTGGGTTTAAAATGAACAAAGGTTAAAATTGAACAAGGCAAACATCACACTTCCTTTTGGTGCTTAAAATCAATAAAAATTCAATCTTGAATGCATAAGGGACAAATAACCAATGCGATGAACACTTCATTTGGTGCTTAAAAATTTGATCAAACACAATCTTGAATGCTAAGAGGAGTAAACATTTTCCTTGTTTTTGCAAAGCAATCTCTATTTTTCCAAGCATTGTCATTTACTTTTCAAAAAGAACCTTTCATACTAAGCACGAGTGTTTGATGTTCTACAATAGAAAAAACTTAGTCTAAAACTAGGTTCAATTTGGAATGAATACTTCTTGGCATGTTTGAAGGAGTGTTTTCAACACTTCCTTAGAGCTTTTTCATTTTTGCATAAACCTTGTTAAAGTAAGTGACGTGGAAGCAATCCACTTGCATCTGTATCCTCTCCCCTTGCCTTTGCGGATCTTGAGTGAAGAGAAAGATCAAGTTCAATTGATGACACTTCTAGTGAGGCCTGTCTAGAGAGAAGCACTTCCTCTTTAGAGAATGACCTCAAACCGATAATTCCCCAGCTGGTATATAAATAAGGCATTGAGAAAACTCTCACCTTAACTCCGCAAGCTCAAGTAAGGTGTGTTGATGGTAGCCCAAGGTAGGTGAATATCCCTATGATTTCAGCATGGTCAACTAGGCTCTTAAGTGAGTCACGCATGTACAAACTGATTGAGGGGACACCACAGACCTTACTAGAAGCCATTAATAAAAAGCCTACCTAATCTACTCCTGAAAGTATCATAATATTTGTGTAAGGACCAACCCAAGTGGTTTCTTGGGTCGCCTAAAGATTACTCACCATATGTATTCCTCTTTTGGAATATCAAGCTGTGGGAAAAGGTTGTGATACTAGCCTTTCTTATAAGTAGGAACTTCTTGTATGTGTTCTCAAAAGTGATTAGACCTAGTGAAAACATCTGTTGAACATACACAAAATCATAATTACAAAGTTCTTTTTCCAAGAGAGATCATCTGCCTATTTTCCCGCAAGATTGCTTTGTCTCTTGTGAGGACTGTTTGTCAAGACAATACCCTAAAAGCAAAACCAAGTTTGTTCAAAACCAAGCCAAGGTATACTTACCGTAGTCAATTCCTAGCTTGATCCAACCCAGTATCCTAAAAACAACTACATTTTGTTGACCTATGACCAAGATTGTGATGCACAAGAAAGCTAAGTTACCCATCCCACGTGCATATCAAGAGAAGAAAGTTATAGAAAGAAAGCTTAAAGATTGTCAGCATATTATCACTACAGCCTACGAAGAAGAAAAGTACCAAAACTGATTGGATAACATACAGTATAATGCAATAATTAAGTAGTTTTCCTTTCAGATCCAAGTTGATCGCTGCTTTGTTAGATTAGAGAGTGAAGACTAGTGGGCACAATTTCCTCCTTTTTCAAAACTGTGAAGTTGTCTTAGCATCCTTTCATTTTAGATAGTCCCATAGGAACATTTGCATCATCCTTTTAGGTAGTTTCATCTAGCATCACTTCTTATCCAAATCCTAAGAACCATCATCTGAAATCCCCAGCACATTTGAGGACTCACCCTGAGTTCTCCCAACCTCATCCTTAGATTCAAAATCTTAGCCACACCCTTTGACTAAGCATTATCTAGGGTAGCTAGAACTTTCTCGTGTGAACCTCATCATCTCGATCCAGAGATTAGTTCATGTTAGTAAGGATCCTATTGTTCGAAGATCACAAGTCTATCCAAGGATGACAAGCCTACATATTTTGATCCCACATCAGGAAAGGTAGCTCATCACAATCCATTAGAGAAATCCACCATCAAAATCCTCCATCATCCACCATCCTGCATCTAGGTTATCATCAATCTCATCCCAATCTGCAAATCCCCATCCCTAGCATCATTCTAATACATCTGCATTCTCCCTCATCTTAGGACTCTGCATTTTCATGCTTGTTGTGACACAATCAAAGAAGAGAAAAGAGATGGATTCTGACTAGGCCACTACATCGGCAGAACCAAATGATTCCATGGGTGAAATAGTGATGTATGACCCCCAAGAAAAAATAGTTTAGAATGTATGGGAAGATCCCAATGAGACACCTACCACCAACTCCATGAAGCTTTCACGTGTCTTCTAGGACATGTGCAAATGGTAAGCATAATTATTGCACAAAATCATCTAGCCATCTTGGCAAACTATATGCAGGAGGGTACTCCCATCCCACCATAGTTACGCTCTTTTGACCCCACAAACCCCTTCCACATCTTCATCAATGTTGATTCATTTGTCATCTAGCAAGTCCATGACCCGACCATGCAAGTATCCCATATAGCATCACCCATCCCACTTCTCTTGCAACCTGATACACCAATCCCCACAAGTGCTCCACTTTCCATTATGGGCGTACCACCCCCTGCCTCCTTGTAGATTGCCACTCAAGTGCAAGTATCCACCCAAGCATCTACTCAAGAAACACCATCTCCTACTGCATCAACACCTCTTTCACAAGGAGTCACACAAACCACCCCACTCACATCCACCCCACAATCTCAATCCACGCAAGTGCCTCTCACATTTTCTGCTAGCACACAGACCCAACAAGTCACTTTGACAATAGGAATTCCACACATGCCATCCCACAATCCTCCACCTGCAATGCAAAATCCCATATCAACCCCCACATTTGTGGCTAACTCTACATCACATCCTATCCCAGGGATTGACACCACCTGGGGCCTTGGCCAAGCACAAATAAATGCCATGGGCATACCCACACATGGCCAACTTTACCAAAAATCCCATTAGCAAAAAACCATCCCACAAGCAGTACAACAATCAACCCCATCATCATTCGCCACACCTCCACCCACATTTACCAACTATTTGTCTATGCCATCCATTGCTTAGCAAACCAATCCTCCACAATCGTAGCAACTTGGTGTTGTGTGTATAAATTTTGTACCTAGCTGTAGACACAACACTTTAGTAAAACATTAGAGGTTAACAAAAACCGAAATCTACAAGTAATTGAAACTATGCTAACCAGGCAATTTACTATCTTCTAGTAGGTGTGAGTATGATGTTCTTAGATTGAAATCAAGATCAACGACAATACAAAACCTAAATGAAGGATTTGAATGCAAAATATGAAAGACTATATGAATGCAGATTATTCTAGATTTTTGTATTTTCTATGCAATAAGAATGAAAAACTGTATGAAATTAATCTAGAATGAATGAAATTGAATGCAGATTTAATCTAAGAATGCTATGAATGAATATGAAAAACTATGATATGAAACTATGCAAAAGCTATGATCAACTATGAAAGATCTCACAAATCACCTGTCGCAAGTGCTTAATCCTTCAATCGCCAATTCGCTAGAGTAATTGTGCAAATTTGAGAGATATGCAATTGAAAGCTTGAGGGATTTAGAGAGATAAATTATGAAGAGTTGAGCATTGTTTTTATAGAAATTCAGGGCTTAAGGATGCATTGAAAAAAAATCATAAATCACTCTTGATAAACTCAGGTTGATTTTTGAGTTAACAAGAAATTAAGAAAAAATGAACTCATAAAATCATGCAAAAGTAGTTTTTATCTCAAAATAGAGCTTTAGTTCACTTTTTCAACTCATCATCAGATGTTGAGTTTAGAAAGTTAACAAATTGAAAATAAAAATTGATTTAAAGTTGACTATTTTTGTGATTGTGCATGATTTAATATAAATTAATTTAATAAATAAAATGATTTATTTTCAACTTAATTGATTTTTGAAATAAAACAATTGATTTATGGGTTAATCAATTATTAAATAAAACTTTTATTCAAAACCATATTATTAAATATTGACAACTGACTTTAATTAATTAAATAAAAATTTAATCAATTAGTCATGAGATCTTAGATTTATTGTCAAAATAAAATAATACAATTTATGAATAATTTAATTAAATTTAATTAAATTTAATTAAATAATTGAGTGGCAGTATTAAATCTAATTAATTAAATATTTAGAATATTCAATTAATCAAACTTTAGGATAAATAGGATTTATCACCAAATAATAATTAAATTAAAGATAATTAGGATAAATAGGAATATTGCTAGGAATATTCTGCGATGTAGAATTTAGGATAATCAATTAATTTTGATAATGTGCAGATGTGCCTTAGGTTAGAACTTTGATGTCGATTTCATTCGAATTTGAAGATGTAGGAGGTTAATGAACCTATAGCCCATTTTTGGGGTATTACATTTTGCCCCTCTTTGAATCACTGTGCAAAGCGTAGTGGTTCAAAGAATAGTCTGTGTATGATATATGTATGAAACTGATTTGAAAGATGAAAGATTAACCGATTCTGAGATAGAAACTGATTGAAATATTAGAAAAAAGAGATACCGACCCAGGCCTAGAATGACCAGGGATCTAGATGATGCTAGCTATATTGATGAAGGATGCTCCCCTTAATACCACAAACACATAATAGAAACAGAGAAACAACAACAACAATATGAAAGAATAGAAAATTGGCTTCTTATTATTTCCACAAATGTGGAATTACAAACTTTTAGAATTACAATATGCAAAGCCATAGGGGCATTCCCTTACAATATTTTGTATGAAAAAGCTTTGAATCAATACCCAAATCTACTACACAGAACTACTCTAGACAACACTACGGGCCTTCTTTATATAAGCAATTTCCACCGCCCGAGAAGGTTCTAGAAATTTAGCCCTAAGGGCCGACCAAACTTAGAATTATTTTATTTTCAATTTATTACATCAAAGTTAGCTCTAAATAAATTTTGAAACCCGAACATAAATTATGAAGGAAAATTATTTTCTGCCATTTCAGGTGGCCCGACTTCCGAAGACCATAAGTCATGACCAGTTGACCTGATTCACTATTATAGCCCCATTTCAGAAATGCCACAAAGCTCTCTAATGGCTTGACTTGTGCAAGTACCCATCACCCAAATTTTTGACCTCATCCAGGGCCTCTAAAGTGTTCAAAATTGAGTTCAAATTTTTTGTACTGTACTGCCAATACCGAAATTCTTCAATATCTTCAAAACTAGACTTGATCTAGCCATGAAACTTTGCTGGCAGGCTGATATGACTGAGATGAACCTCCACATGTAAAATCAAAACATTGTAAGATCGTAAGACCAACTTACTAAAAATAGCCAGTTTCCATAAATAGCAGCTCTACACAAGATAGCCCTTATTGAATACAGAAATTTTTTTTTTTGGGTGATGCAAGATTTCTCTTACACCCGGGATGGGATGCTCCTACATCAGACACCTGGGGTAATTTGAGAAGTGACCCCATCACGACTCAGGTGTGTAGAGGAAAACCAAGATGGTTAACCTCCTCCCTTGTTACCCATGATGAATCTTCAACAGGTCATCCTTTCCACTTGACCAAATATTCTTCATATTGTGCTTCTGCCAACACGACTATCCAGTATGTCTTCAATCTCCTTGATATCTGAACTGGTTGCTGGAATACTCCACTGTGTTGTTGTGATCTCATCTTCAACACCTCCCTCATGATACTCTGCTAGATCTAAAATGTTAAACATTGGTGAAATATTCAACTTAGTAGGCAATTCTACTTCATAAGCATTTCTTAAATCATGCTTCTTCAGTATTTTACAAGTCCCAAACTTCTTCATTTTCTATTTATTATATGTACCAACTAGAAATCACTCCTTCCGCAAATGAACCATGACTTCATCTACAACCTAAAGTTCCTTATGTCTCCTTTTCACATCTACCTTAGCCTTATACTTTGCATTTATCTTGGTAATATGCTTCCTCACCTCCTCATGGATGTTCTTCAAATGTTCTGCAAAATCCTCAGCTTCAGCACTACTTATTTCTCCTTTATCTATCTTTCTCAACTCAGATGCATTTCTGGGACTACTCCCATATACAATCTGGAATGGTGATTTAACAGTGCTCTTGTTGATAGAATTATTATATGCAAATTTTGCCTATGGTAAAATCAAATCCCATCCTGTCAGCTTATCTCCAACCAAACATCTCAGCAAATTTCTCAAACTCCTATTCACCACCTATGTCTGTCCATCAGTTTGTGGATGATGCGATGAACTGAACTTCAAATCTATCTTCAAATTGTTCCACAATGTATGCCAAAAATATCCAATGAACTTAGTGTCCCTATCTGAAACTATGGTCTTTGGCAAACCATGTAGTCTTACTACTTTGAAAAATAATTCTGCTATATGAACAACATCATTAGTCTTCTTGTAGGGAATGAAATGTGCCATCTTTGAAAATCTATCAACCACCACAAAAATTGAATCATGTCCCCGTTGTGTCCTTGGTAAACCAAGAACAAAGTCCATACTGATATCCTCCCAAGGATTCTCTGGTACAGGTAATGGCTGATACAACCTTATATTCTACTGCACTCCTTTTGCCATCTAACATACTCTACAACTTTGTACAAACTTCTTGACATCTTGCTGCAACTGTGGCCAATAATAATTATTACTAACCAAAGCAAGGGTTTTATCACAACCAAAATATCCACCCAATCCTCTGCTATGCTTCTCCTTGATGAGATTCTCCCTCATAGAACTTTGTGGAATGCACAACTAACTCCCTCTAAATAGCATATCATCCTGAATGATGAAATCTAGCCACTTTGTCCTATCTAGAGTAACAGGTTCTTTACAAGCTTTCCAAGCTTCACCAAAATCAAGATCCTCTGGATACAAATTCTTGAGTTTCTTGAACCCAACCACCTCAATCTACATCTCTGTCAGCAATAGTTGCCTTCTGCTAAGTGCATCTGCAACCCTATTAGACTTTCCACTTCTGTGTTTCAAAACAAATGTATAACTCTACAAAAACTCAACCCATTTCAAATGCCTTTGATTCAACTTTTCTTGACTATTTAAATATTGCAAAGCTTGATGATCAATATACAAAACAAAATCCTTAGGAAGTAGATAGTGTCTCCACTTCTTCAATGCCTGAACTATAGCATAAAATTCCTGATCATAAACAAAATATTTTTTCTTAGCATCATTTAACTTTTCACTAAAATAAGCACCAGGTTTACCTTCTTGGCTCATACCAGCTCCTATTGCAGTACCACTAGCATCACAATCTACTTGAAACACCTTATTAAAATCAGGAAGTGCTAAAATAGGTTGTTCTGTAACCTTTTTTTTCAACAGTTTAAAACTCTTATCTACCCCATTAGTCCATTTGAACTCTTTTCTATCCCCTCTCATTGTTTCAGTCAAGGGTCTACAAACACTGCTAAAATTTCTGATAAAATTTCTGTAAAAGCTAGCCAAATCATGAAAAGACCTTACCTCAGTAGCACTCCTTGGAGTAAGCCATTCAAGGATAGCCTATACCTTCTCTGGGTCCATTTTTAGACTTTTTGTTGAAACTACAAATCCCAAATACACTAACTCTTTCTTCACAAAACTGCACCTCTTAAAATTAATCAACAATTTCTCATCTCTCGGCTTCTCAAACACCATATGAATATGCATCATATGTTCCTCCAATGTCTTGCTAAAGATCAAAGTATAATCTAGGTAAACAATGACAAACTTACCCAGAAATTCTTTCAGAACCTCGTTCATGAGCCACATGAAAGTGCTCGGTGCATTGGTTAGCCCAAAAGGCATGACTAACCACTCATATAGTCATTCCTTTATTTTGAAGGAAATCTTCCATTCATCTCCTTTGATCTGAATCTAGTGATATCCACTCTTCAGATCTATCTTTGAGAAATACACAGCTCCACTCAAACAATCCATAATATCATCCATTCGTGGCAATGGAAATCTATACTTGATTGTGATCTTGTTTATTGCTCTGGAATCTATACACATCCTCCATTCTCCATTCTTCTTTGGTGCTAATACCACTAGTATAGCATAGGGACTCAGACTCTCTCAAATCAACCCCTTCTGTAATAACTCATGTACTTGTCTGTTCAACTCTTCACTTTCTGCTGGTGTCATTCTGTGTGCTACCTTGTTTGGAAAACTAGCTCTTGGAATCAAATCCATCTGATGACTGATCTTCCTTACTGGTGGTAATTCATCATGTACATTATCAAATACAATATCTTGAAACTCATTCAACAGATTTGCAACCTCTACAGGTACATCCTCTACTTCCTCTTTACCAACTTTTGGAATTAAAGTAAAACACACATGCTCATGCCTCATACCATCTAGAAATTTTGTTCCATCAAAAAAAGTTATTCTTGCATTACCACATACCTTTTCTTTGGTCTCCTTCAATGGCTTTAGCTTATGTCACACTCCATCCTTTGTCAGGGAATAGGTTTTTACACGACCATCATGTACAACACATCTGTCAAACTGCCACAGCCTACCCAACAACATGTGACATGCATCCATAGGTATGATATCACATAGTACCTCATCATGGTACCCACCAATCTTGAACTTTACCAGGCACTGTTCACTGACCATGACCTTGTGGTCATCCTGCACCCAGGCAATCCGATATGGATGTGGGTGTTTCTATCTCTTGAGCTTCAACTTTGTCACCATCTGTTCTGACACCAAATTGTCAGTGCTTCCACTATCAATAATCATATCACAAAATTTACCCTCACACTTGCATCTAGTGCAAAACAAGCTCCTCCTTTGTTCAGGTTCATTCTCACCACTCAGTAGGATCCTTTTGTTAATCAATGTTTCTCCTCTTTCAGCATCTTCAGAATTTGAGGATCTGGCATCTTCATCGACATGTGTCACTCTGGCCTAGCCTTGATTCCTCCTATCCATCCTTCCTTGGCGTTGAGGACATTCAAATGCCTTATGACTTTCTTTTCCATAGTGAAAGCATGTTCCATGGAAGCCTCCTCTTCCTGAACCTTATCCTCTTCCTCTTCCTCTCTGATCTCTATTGTTCTGATCTTGGAAATGATTGGAATTGTTTCTTTTCTAATTTTGACTGCTGCTGGCCTCATCCTTCTTTTTCAGATCTTTGTTTTGGCCTCCATATGACCATCCACTAGATCATCCATCGTGACCTCTTCCATTTTGTCTACTCTCAAACTTCTTGTTCAACTTTTCCTCCACTTTTAGGGCAAACTAGTATGCTTCTTCAATACTGTTCATTCAAACCAGATTCAATTCCTCCTGAATGTTGGGCCTGAACCCATTAAGGTAATGAGCAACTTTCTCCTTATCAACTTCCACATGGCCTATTTTGATGAGGATTTGATAGAACTCCTTTGTATACTCCTGAACAGATCTTCTTACCTGCTTCAAACTCTGCATCTTCTTCAATAGGTCAAGCTCATAATCAACAGGAATGAACTTCTACTTCAATTTATCCACCATTCGATCCCATCTTGTAATTTTATCTTTCCCTCTTCTATTTCACTCCAATTGAATCTCTTGCCACCAGATCTTCGCATGACCTTTCAGTCTGGCCTTTGCGAATTTGACCCTATCAGGATCCTCAATATCTTCATACTCAAAATATTCTTCACATTCATTGATCAAGTCGATCAACTTCTCTGGGTTAAGATTTCCTGAAAATGTAGGAACCTCAATCTTAGGTCTTTTTTCAATCTTGGAAATAGCCCAAAAAAGTCTTTCTTCCTCTTGGTTCACAACTTCAACTTCTCCTTCTTGATCTTCTTCTTCAGCTTCATCCTTGCTTTCATCTCTGACATTAAGATTCATTCCTCTATGAATCTCCTCTTGAAATACTCACACTTGTCTCTGGAGCGCTCTAACCTCGGGTGTTACAATACCAACTCTTTCGTCATGTTCCCTTCGTGGAGGCATTTTCATGATGTGTACTAAAACCCTAACCACAGTCTTAGCGCAAACTGTCTCACAGTCGATGATCTATTTACACACTCAAGAACTCCTGCTCTAATACCACTTGATGAAAGGTGCTCCTCTTAATACCACAAACACATAATAGAAACAAAGAAACAACAAAAACAATATGCAAGAATAGAAAATTGGCTTCGTATTATTTCCACAAATGTGGAATTACAAACTTTCAGAATTACAATATGCATAGCCACATGGGAATTCCCTTACAATATTCTGTACGACAAAGCCTTGAATCAATACATAGATCTACTACCTAGAACTGCCCTAGACAACACTACGGGCCTTCTTTATATAAGTAATTTCCATCACCCGAGAAGGTTCTAGAAATTTAGCCCTAAGGGCCAACCAAACTTAGAATTATTTTATTTTCAATTTATTACATCAAAGTCAGCTCAAAATAACTTTTGAAACCCGAACATAAATTTTGAAGGAAAATTATTTTCTACCATTTCAAGTGGCCCGACTGCCGGAGACCATAAGTCATCACTAGTTGACCCAATTGACTATTATAACCCCATTTCAGAAATGCCATGAAGCACTCTATAGGCTTGACTAGTGTAAGCACCCATCACCCAAATTTTTGAGCTCATTCAGGGCCTCTAAAGCCTTCAAAACTAAGTTCAAATTTTCTGTACCCTGCTGCCAATACCAAAAATCTTCAATATCTTCAAAACTAGACCTGATCTAGCTATGAAACTTTGCTGGCATGCTGATATGATTGAGATGAACCTCCACATGTAAAATTAGAACATTTCAAGATCGTTAGACCAATTTACTAAAAATAGCCAGTTTCCATAAATAGCAGCTTTGCACAAGATAGCACTTATTGAATACAAAAACAAATTTTTTTTTGGGTGATGCAAGATTGCTCTTACACTGAGGATGCTCCTGAATCATATATCAACAATGAACCAATGATTATGAAAAAGTGCCAAAATGCCTGATTCTGAACCTTATGATTGTGAAGAAGTGAGTGATAGATTCCAGACCTCAATGTCCTTGTATGAATTATATTGGTATCACATCTTAAACCCATCAATTACAAAGAACCAAGGAAATAACACTAATGAACTGATGGTTACGAAAAGAGGATACAGTTTACAAGAAAGATTTAGGATACTAGATTGATATGGATCTCGATGAATCTGATATGCCCCAAGAGATGATAGAGTTTTCCCCAAGCGACAAGGACTTTAGATGAATTAGTAACTAGACGTGGTTGTTTTCTTGGTTATTGAGAGAAAGATTTGATTGATAGAATTGAGTTATAGACTTTGAATGATGTGTAATACCATGCCCCCTTTGGGATGAAAATTGAAATCTGATAAGAAAAGTTATCGTTATGTAGTTTAGAAGCATGTTAATTGATTCGAGAAGTGGTTATACACATTCGAGAATACATGCTGCATCATTTAGAGGTCCTAGAGACCAAGTTTGACTAGGTTTGACCATGAGTTGACCATGGTTGACCAAGCTAAAATTTTGATAATTTGATGTAAGATAATCAGTTAAGTTGAATTTTGGATTTTTGTGATGATTGAAGGTCGATTATGCAAGCAGTTGACAATAGAAACGATCTCAGATTTTGATTTTGATCCTAAAAAAGGATTCTACTTGTTGTTTCATTGGAGGGACCTTCATACAATGCTCATTCCTTGTGTTATGTTTATCATTTTCTATTTTGAATAATCATTTAAGTGTTCAAGCAATTTGTGAGATCATGCAAAGTGCAAAATGAAATGCAGAATAAAATGCAAACCTAGGACCTAGGACCTAGTCACTGATCATGTGTCAATTTGTTGTCATCATTGAACTTTTAGGTAACCGTATAAATCAATACAATGCCCACTAGTCATGAAACTATAGACATACGAATATCGATTTGTATGCCCAGGAATCAATACAACACCCACTAGTTAGGAAACCATGGACATATGAATATTGATTTTATTTTCGGAATGTTGGATTAGATATAAGCACCAACGCACAAATGCCAGGATGACTTGAATATTATGTCCATTTTGATATAGCAATTTGTATAAGCATTAGAACATAAAAATCATGATGACTTGAATACACCTTGCGTAACAAGCACATCAAGCAGTCAAGAGATCATTCTAAATCCAATGTGAATTGCCCATAGTGACCCTTTATCGTTCACATCCTTAGGTAAGATCGCATTTCACAATAGGAGAAAGAATTCACTCAAAAAGATAATAGCTAGATCAAACTTCCTTGAATTTTTTGAGTATCAATGGTTGAGGTACTCATGACCATCCAATTTGAGATAGAGGCTCTTATAGACGGACACCATTTCAATGCAAAATTTCCAAAGTTGTTAGATTTTCACATACAAGTAGAAGACAAAGAAAAGATTATGCCCCCAGTCATCACTCTCTAAATCCTATAAAGGACATCATCAAAGAGCTCAAAGGACACAATATGCAAAAATCTCAATGCAAATCAGTAAGCATACAAGGAGATAAAAGCATGTAAAAATCATAGATTGTTTTCAGTTTGTGTTTGATTGCATTGTTGTAGATGCAAAATCCTTTCTAGTGATGAGACTGATTGACTAACTCAAATGAAGCTTCAAAGGACTTTGACTGGATATGACACATCTAAGATACATTGGAGGCCCTAGGATATGACATTGATTTCCCCCAAGTGTGAAACATTGATAGGATATAGATGCTTGAACCGATTGGTGTATAGACCGACTTATTGAAAATAGGAATGTGAAAACAAACTGGGAGATATGTACAAACTAAAGCAAGACTAAAAGCTGGGAAAGACCAAGATTGCATTGATAAATAGAGCATTTTGAACAAGTGGCACCTATTTTCCAAATTTTCACCATCTTGGCAGAGATTCTATTTTTGCTACCAAGGTGTCTGTTTCCAGGTTTTCACCAAGGCACTTTTTCTTTTTCTCATTTTTTTGTATTTTTCATTTTTCTAATTTTTTTTTTGGTAGTTTTCCATTTTTTTCTTTTTTTGTGAGTCACCAAGGCACCCATTGCTAGGTTTTCACCAAGATGTTCATTTTTTCAGGACTTTTTTTAGATTTTTTAGATTTTTGTAGGACATTTTACCATAGACTGAATGCCTTAGGCATAGAATTTCTTCAAATGGAGAATGTTGATTGGTTCTTGGAGTTGTTCTCCTTCATTCATTGAGAGTTGATAGGTTCCAAAGCCAAAAGTAGTAGTGATTACAAAAGGACCCAACCAGTTGGGTTCAAACTTCTCCTTGTGCTCTTTATGTGATTGATTTTTAGTATTCTCTCTCAAGACTAGATCGCCAACCTAAAATTCTCTATGTCTAGCTTTCTTGTTGTAACCTCTAGACATTCCTTTCTGATACACTCTGAGAGGATCATACTCTTCTTGTCTGCACTCATATAGTAGTTCAAGTTATTGCAACCTAGACACTTTGTAGTAATCATCAATTACTAGACCGTGCATTCTAATTTTTAGTGATGGGATATCAACCTTAATAGGTAGTACTAATCAGTATGTACAAAGGATGCCCCTAGATAGAATGGGCATCAAACTCCCAAGAAAAATCACATCGTGTAGTCCCAATGTCTAGCAAGATGGAGAATAAGAAGGATTAGCAAGCTAGTGGAAGAGATGGAAGACAAGAGAATGAAGGAGAATGAAGGGAAGAAATCCTCAAGGGAAAACTCCTCAAGGGTACCCAAGCTAGGGAAAAATTGTCATGTCAAGAATATTTGGACAATCAATGAAAGGTTAGCATAGGATAAGTCACAAAAGCATAATGCCAAAGAAGGAAAGGATGTAGTCTAAAGGAGTAGACATGTCAAGAGATTTCAAAGCAGCATTTTCTACTCTTTTTTCTTTATTAGATCAAGACCAAAGGGGAAAAGGATAGCAAAAGGTTAGAATAAATGGAGGAAAATAAATATGAAGGCTAAATAGGAAGGGAATGAAAGCAAGATCATCGTAAGATAGCTCACAAGGTAGCCAAATGTTCGTGTATAGATCAACATTGTCAAGATCAAAGAGAGAAGATGGAATAGATGAAATATGAAGAAGAACTACGCATGATGCCTGATTGCCAGGTTTTCATCATGGTACTTATCCAAGGCACCACAATGGAGTGGTTTTCACCATATGAATAATTTATTTCTCTTTACTTTTACTACCAAGGTGCCTATTTCTAGGTTTTCACCAAGGCACATTTTCAAAAATTCATTCATTTCTTTCTTTTTTTTTTTTTTTGGAAAAAGGCAAGCTTTTTAGATAATGCTCTTTGAAAGGATAAACGATGATATGCTCAAAGATGCTGATAGGGAAAGGAAGATGGAAGAGAAAAATGGAGAATAAAGTTTTATGTAAAGCGAGTGAGGTTGGAAGATAGGAGGAATAGTCAAATGAAGAAAAAGGATAGAAGGTAGAAGGATAATGAATGGAAGGATTGTGAAAGGGTAAATGGAAAGGAAGGAAAGATCAACATCAACACACACCTTGAAGGGTGGTGAGAGGATGGAGGAAATGTGAATGAAGGAATATGTGAAGGAATGTGGCGAATGGATAGCAAAGGTTGTGATTTAGGTGCATGGAATGGAAGAATGTTTTTGGAAGAAGATGAAGTGGAAGTCTTTGGAAGCTTGAATGTCAACTTCACTTATTTCTCAACACTAGACTCTTTCAAGAGATACTTTGGAATCCATATAGCCATAGGATTTTTATTTCTTTTTGATGATTTAGAGAGAATATCTTCAATGATGGATTTTGGAACCCATACTTGTCTTGTGATTTTTTTCTTAGATATCTCTTTTGACTTTATGCCTCCATGTCGATTAGAGGAGACATGGTGATCTTTTTTTGATGGATTCTTGTATTGTTTCTTTTTAATGTATTGATCATTCAAGTTACTTCCAAAAGATTTGGCACTTGTGGAAGAAGAGGGAGGATATGATGGGCTTAGATGGGTGAGTGGATGAAAATGATTCAAGGGTATGAATCTATGTTGATCTTGAGAAAAGATAGGAGATGGAGGGATGTAAGGACCCAAAATAGATGACAAATTAGGAGAGTTAGGAGGGGAAAGTGAAGGGACATAAGGGCCCAAGATGGAAGGAAGACATGAAGCTCTTAGTATTAGTGGAGGAGGTCCAAGGATGGACATGGAAGATACACAAGGATAATCAATAAGTTCATCAACATCTATATGACAACCAAGGACATCAACATATTTAGAGTGAGCATTAGGATTTTCAATAGAATCATGGACATCTTGAATATGAGCACCTTCTTTGATAGGATTGTTCAAAGCTTGCAAAGACTTAGGAAGAGTAGAAAGTGGAATCGAACATGGAGTGGTAGAATAAAAAGATGAAAGACTTTGATCTTGACAAGGAGCTTTGGATAGCACAAGCATACAATTTTTTTCTTGATTTTCAATAGGCTTAACATTGGAAGTAAGAACATTAGTTTTAATAACCTTAATGGAAGTATCATCTTTGGAAAGCACAAGTGTAGTAAAGTTATTTTGATTGTCAATAAGCTCAACGGTGTAAGTGGTAGCTTGATCTTTCTTAGGAGAAGACTTAAGACATGGTGGGATGAATGAGAAAGGGCGTACAGGATCAAAAGAATCATGGAATAGATAAGAGACATCATGAAAAGGATTGGATGACATGGAGGGTTCTTGATCTTGATCTTTTTTTATGTTCTTTTCTTTATCATTTTTAGAGTCCTCTTGACATGGAACCACTTCTAAGGACAAGGAAGTAAGTTGGGATTGTATGGAAGACTTTGGAAGAGATGGTGGAGGACTAGCTGAAGTGGGCATTATAGCGTATAAAGCCTTAGGCTCTTTAGATTTAGCATTATTGAAAGTATTTTTAGCCAAATGAAGGTTAGCTTGAGTATCTTCAAGAGGTAGCCCTTGAGGTAAACTATAGGGAATTGCATGAAAAGTATTAGGATTTTTGTCAGATGAAGGACTTGTGAAAGATTTGATAGGCTTGGAAGCTTTAGGAAATGTATGAGTATTGGAGGAAGTAGGGGATGGAAGGGAACCATCACAAGACAAAGGTCCAGCATTAACATAATATTTCTTGAGAGTGTAATCTTTATTTTCAACATGAGAGTTCTTAGAGGAGAGATCCTTATAATATTGGCATTTATAATCAGTGCGGATAGCTTTCTCTTCTTCAAGTGAAATAGATGGATCATCTAGGTATTGTGCACAAAAATCATCAAAGTGTCTTTCAAAATTAGAATCATATGGATCACCATCATGATCTATCTGATGTGACGTCCCATTTTCAGTAAGCATGAGCACACGATGAGGAGGACTCTTAGGAACAAAGGTGTCATAGGTATCATTATATTGTCCATCATCATAGTTATCATAGTCTTCAAAGATGGGTGTGTCACTCTCCATGGAAGAGGTATCATAAGGGTTATCATGTTGCTCAACATGGTATGTCTTGAGACAAGGAGTAAGATTCTTGGGAGAAGTAGAAGAGGAAAGAGATCATGGAGAAGAGGAAGGTGAAGACCTAGTGGAAGAAGAAGACTTGGAAGATGAGGAAGAATGAAAAGACTTAGAAGATGGAAGACATTTGGAAGGAGGTCATGATAGGATCATGCATATGATCCTAAAAAAGGTATATGATTTAATTGATTTTTCTTTTATTTATGTCATAAACTTATCACTCATGGGATTTTTGGAGGAATAATACTCTTCAAATTGAGCAATGAGTTCAAGATCATCCATTTTCAAGAGAGGTTCCATAACAAGATAGTTTAAATTCATGGTTCTAGAAGAGGAGGAATCAAGCATGGAAGTGACAGAAGAGATGAATAGAAGAAAGTAGAGTAGATAATAAGAGGAAAAGAATCAAGAAGATGTGAAGAGTTTTAGGAAGAAGAGGAAGAAGCATGAAGGAATAGGAGAAAGGATAGAAATGGGAGATTAGGAAGACATGAGAGATGTGGAAGAAAGAAGACCAAGAGTCATTTTGTGCAACTTGATACCATTTAAGTTCATTTGGATGTTGAGCAACATGTCATAGCACCTAAGATTTGACCCAGACCGACCAAGGATGACTAGAAATGATAGGAATCAGTTCGCTATTTTGACAAAATTTGGGAATAAGCTGTAAAAACTAGATTTTTGACAAATTTGACCAATCTCTGACAACTTTGACTTTGGATTTGATACAAGTTTTGAAATTTTAGGATGACTTTTGACACCAGAAAGGATTTTTGCTTCAGATTTGCAATTTTTCAATTTTTCAATATCAGTTTGTTTGCAAATTGTCTGTCCAGATTTCAAGATTATACCGGGATTGTTCATTTTTAGTAACCAAATAGATAAACAAGCATGCAAAATAACAAGCAAGTGATTCCAAGCACATCTGAAAACAATGAATAGGGGACAAAGCAACCCTGCACATGAATAATCAAGTGACTGAATGTGATAATCCTTAGGAGTGCTAACTGTGTATCTTCCTAGAAAATAAATTTTTTTTGGCCTCAATAGGGTTTGTAGTAATGGTCTGAATCTGTAACTTTTGTGATCTCAAGAGGGTGAACTCTAATCTAGGGGAACCAAGGTTTTGACACAGTCCAAAAATTTAATCAATCGGGAGCTGCTAGGGAGATCTGACAACCCAACAAGAGACCACACCTATGAAAATTTCCTCCACAAGGACATTTATATAGTGGTTGTTGCTACCATGATGAAAATGGCTATTATCGATTGAGGTTCCATCCACGTGGTTGACCCAATTAAAGGAATGTCCACTATAGTTAACCCTCTCTAAAGGTGACTGACAAAAGATACCACAGGAGGACTAGATCAAATTCAAGGATCTGGGTTTCTGGTACTATCCAAAAAGGAAGTAGAGCATAATACCCTAGCCTCTTCACTTCACCAAAAAAAAGTAGACAAATTAATCTAACATGCTAAGACCAAAATTATCTTGTAAAGATCTATGATGCCAACCACTTATGATCTATCAACCTCTCCAGAGAGAGAATGTATCAATCAAAAGTTGAGGATGCACAAATCTAGTAGAACACAAGAAAATCTTAGTAACCTCCCTACCTACAAGGGGATCTATTGTCAAGAAGATCTTCACATGCATGAACAAGTGAAAGAAGCCCACTCTCTCAAGATCATCCATAAATAGTGTTCATAGGGCCTAATTACTATGTGTAACAGATATGCAAAAAGAAAATCTATGTTTGTTTTAGAGCCCAAAACTGAAGTGTGAATTATGAAAGTTGTAAAGGAACTCAAGCTTGACACAAGAGAGTTTGTTGTATGTCCCAAAATGAAGTGTTATCAGATGTAATAGAATACCTAAGTTCCTCGCAACACGCTTAGTAGATTTTACCTATTTTAGCAATTTTTGAGCATTTGTCTTCTATCTTTTGTATCCACAGGACGCATCTACACCTACACCTGCAAACCACTATTATGAAAAACTTACCTATTCTTGTACATGAAACCCACTATTATAAAAATCTATAAAAAAATAACACAACTTGACAACCCCATGTGGTAGAAAATTAGGTTAGTCAAAGATAATATGTCATTTGGTAATCGAAAAACCTATTGTCATAAAAAATTAGATTCTGACCAATCTATACTAAATCAATAATAAATTCTGAAAATAAAAAGAAAATTAATCCAAAACAACATAAAATGAAAGATAACTCAAATATCTTTCCAGAAATATAAATTTTGGATCTGTATCATGTCATATGTGCATGTACCAATAAAAATTTTAGTCAGATTTTATAAAATCAGGTTCAGACCAGTCTTCACTAAAATGATCATAAATTTTGAAAATCAAAATGAAATTAATCCAAACCAATGGAAAATGAAAGCTAACTCAAATACCTTTCCATAAATATAAATTTCGGATCTGTATCATGTCATATGTGCATGTACCAACAAAAAAATCAGTTGGATTTCATAAAATCAGGTTCAGACCAGTCTTCACTAAAATGATCATAACTTTTGCAAATCAAAACAAAATTAATCCAAACCAATGGAAAATGAAAGATAACTCAAATAAATTTTCATAAATATAAATTTTGGATCTTTATCATGTCATATGTGCATGTACCAATTAAAATATCAGTCAGATTTCTGGAAAAACAACCCAAAAATTTATCACAAAATTCACAAAAATTAACCTTGTGGTCGTGGGTTCGAGAAAAATGATAGAATAGAATGGAAAACCATTTCAAGGCCCCACGGTGGGCACCAAAAATGTGTGTGTAAATTTTTAACCTAGCTGTAGACACAACACTTCAGTAAAACATTAGAGGTTAGCAAAAATTGAAATCTGCAAGTAATTGAAACTATGCTAACCAGGTGATTTACTATCTTCTAGTAGGTGCGACTATGATGTTATCATATTGAAATCGAGATCAGTGAAAATGCAACACCTAAACGAAGAATTTGAATGCAAAATATGAAAGACTATATGAATGCAGATTATTCTAGATTTTTGTATTTTCTATGCAATAAGAATGAAAAACTATATGAAATTAATCTAGAATGAATGAAATTGAATGTAGATTTAATCTAAGAATTCTATGAATGAATATGAAAAAATATGATATGAAACTATGCAAAAGCTATGATCAACTATGAAATATCTCACAAATTATCTATCGCAAGTGCTTAATCCTTCAATTGCCAATTTGCCAAAGTAATTGTGCAAATTCGAGAGATATGCAATTGAAAGCTTGAGGGATTTAGAGAGATAAATTATGAAGAGTTGAGCCTTGTTTTTATAGAAATCCAGGGCTTAAGGATGCATTGAAAAAAAACCATAAATCACTCTTGATAAACTCAGGTTGATTTTTGAGTTAACAAGAAATTAAGAATAAATAAACTTATAAAATCATGCAAAAGCAGTTTTTATCTCAAAATAGAGCTTTAGTTCACTTTTTCAACTCATCATCAGATGTTGAGTTTAGAAAGTTAACAAATTGAAAATAAAAATTGATTTAAAGTTGACTGCTTTTCTGATTGTGCATGATTTAATATAAATTAATTTAATACATAAAGTGATTTATTTTCAACTTAATTGATTTTTGAAATAAAACAATTGATTTATGGGTTAATCAATTATTAAATCAAACTTTTATTCAAAACTATATTATTAAATATTGACAACTAACTTTAATTAATTAAATAAAAATTTAATCAATTAGTCATGAGATTTTAGATTTATTGTCAAAATAAAATAATACAATTTATGAATAATTTAATTAAATTTAATTAAATAATTAAGTGGTAGTATTAAATTTAATTAATTAAATATTTAGAATATTCAATTAATCAAACTTTAGGATAAATAGGATTTATCGCCAAATAATAATTAAATTAAAGATAATTAGGATAAATAGGAATATTGCTAGGAATATTCCCTGATGCAGAATTTAGGATAATCAATTAAATTTGATAATGTGCAGATTTGCCTTAGGTTAGGACTTTGATGTTGATTTCATTCGAATTTGAAGATGTAGGAGGTTAATGAACCTATAGCCCATTTTTGGGGTATTACAGGTGTTACCCATCCCATTAAGTCCCATATGCAACCACCACTAGTGCACACCCAAGCTAGCATTCCCACTCTCAGCAATGTAGGTATGCACACATCTTATATTGGTCAAGTGCATCACCAAACCCAACCACAACCATTCTATCAAACTCCCCCACAACAACAATACTTCCCAACATCGTAGACTAATCCCCTCATCCTGCAGCAGAAAGCCCTGCCACAGCATGCACCCACCTTACACCAATAATACATCACTCAGTAGGCTAACAAGAACCCATTCCAGATAGCCTTTTCAGTCGAACAATCCCCATACCACAGCTCACCATATCCTCCACATATCCCTCCATATTCACCCACACCATCCGATCCATTCTCAATGCCATCAAAGAGCTCAAGATTGGTACCGAGGCTAAGAAATTCAAGTTTGAGGTCTATCCATATCCATTCGATAGATCAATCATAGTGATCCCCTTCCCTAAGCATTTTGAGACACCAAAGTTAGAAAAATATCATGGGAAGGGTGATCCAGTCAGCCATGTCAAGGAGTTCTACATGGCATGCCAAGAGGTGGCATTCAACAACATATACCTCATGCACCTCTTCCCCAAGAGTTTGGGAGGACCTGCCCTTGAGTGGTTCTACAAAATACCGTACGGGTCTGTTTCCACATTCCTAAAACTTTCAAAAACATTTGTAGCCCAATATGCACACAACATTGAGAATGAGCTCACTTTATTGGACCTATGCAATACCAAGCAAAAGGGGGGAGAAACTCTAGTTGACTACCTGCAATGATGGAAAAATCTCACCATGAGGTTGTCATACCAACCGCTAGAAAAACACCTTTCCAAGATCTTCATTAATAATCTGCACCCAAATTTATCCCACTTTATGAAGATGAACTACATTCAAACATACCAAGAGATCAAGGGTAAAGGCATGGATATTGAGTGAGCTCTTTTGGATGATGGCAACATCAAACATTACAAGGAAAGTTCTCAGGAAAGACCTAACAATGACCATTCTTGATACTGGAACAAGAATAAGAACATGGTCACAGATGGAGCCACAAACACCAGGAATGTCCAAGTTGTGGTCACAGGTCCTAATCCCCCTCCTCCAGCATACTAACAGCAAACACCTATATATCAACCACAAGCATCCGTGTGTCAACAACAAGCACCTGCCTACCATATATCAACCACAAGCATCTGTGTGTCAACAACAAGTGCCTACCTACCAACAACCACCTTGTCAGCCTCTTGCTAATCAAACCAATGCTATATCTATTACTCAAGGATGAAATAAGCCCCATGTTCAAAATGACCCAAAATGCACGTTTACCCCCCTTGGAGAACCTCTGGATGCTATTTCTTGCAAGATGGTGAGTGCCAACCTGGTTGTGTATTCGCAAACCCAACCCTTTGATGATTCGACACCTAAGCTAGCCTGGTATAAGGACAATGAGTACTGTGAATATCACCATGTTAAGGGACATGCTACCGCTAAATGCATGAAGCTCAAGAACTATGTCCAGGACCTTATAGACTAAAAGGAGATCAGAGTTGACACTCCTCCCTATAGATCCCTATAGTTTTTTTTATCATTAGTGTTTCACACTTAGTCATTTATCTAGGCAATGTTGGTCGATCATCACTGTGACTGAGTCATTTTGTAAAGGCCAAGTTTTGTATTGTATACTTACCGAGTAGTAGTACTACCGAGTATAGTCTTGGTCACTATATGTTTGTAATATGCCAAGAGTATAGTTATTGCTGAGTTACATATATCAGTGGTTACCGAGTGATAGAGAAGTTCAACTGATGTCAATTACAGTTTATGCCGAGTGCTAGGAATAACTTTTGCCAAGTTAGCCAGAATTGACATACAAGTCTGGAATGGCACAATGATTGAGGTAAACCATTTTTGGTGATAATAATGTTTTTTATTTTGTCTATTGAGGTAATTACAGAGATAATTACACATCCATATTGTTATCATTGATCCCTATGTAAAACCTAGAGCCAATTAGAAAATTATATAGTTAAGGTGGCAATAGAAATAAATCTGATCCGTAGATCTTGAAATAGTAAAACATTTTTGTTGTTATATAAGGGAAAGATCTAGATCAGAGATGAGTGTGTGAATCAGAGAGATAAGATGGAATTAGTATGAGAAAATGATCAGAGAAGTATTTTCAGAATAGAAAAGTATTCAAACAGAGTTCAGTGGTTGAGCTAAGTAGTGAAAGGACGGAATCAAGAAAGATCAGATAGAAGAGATTAGAATAAAAGAAAAGAGGAGATCTGTAATTTGCATACTAGTGCAAACTGAAAGATCAGGTACTGAGACATTTTGACTAGTGTATCAAGGTAAATCTCTTAACCGAGTAGTCTTAGCAGACTTTTTGTAAATCTCTTTACCGAGTGCTTACTTTATTGTAAGTTTACAAATCCTTTAACAAGGTAGACTATACAGTCTTTTTGCTTTTAACCAAGTAGACCTTTCACAGGGTAGATCATGATTTGATCACATTTTGTAAGCCTTAATAGGCAAAACTTATTACTATAGTAGTGAAGATTTGTGGGTGTCATCCCCACCCCAGTTTTACCTTTCAAGGGTTTATGGGTTACCAAAATCTTGGTGTTATGGTTAAATTCATGCATGCTTCTTTATATGTTTTGTTGCTTACTATGATCAAGTTCTATTTATGTTATGCATAAAAGTTTTATCAAATCAAAAGATAAAAGTAGGTAATATCTGATTCACCCCCCCCTCTCAGTATTTACAATTGGTATCAGAGTAGCAAGGTTTCTCTTAAGGAAGTCTAACCACTTGAGGAAAAGATCTTAAAATGGAAGCTTACAAACTAGGGAAGATTATAGAGAATCAAAAGATTAAAGCACAATTATCATTACAGTAATTGGAAGCAGCTAGAGGAGAATTGAAGAAATCTTTGAGCAAGAGAAGAGAGGTTGCAATCCAACAGAATGAGCCACAGTACAAAGAGGAAGACATCTCTAGACTATTTGACAAGGGTAACTCTGCCGAGAGTGATAAATCTATAAAGGAACTACTAGAGAAAAATACCATACTAAATGATGACATTAGAACTCTAAGGAGAGAACAAGAAATTCAATCTATCAGACTTTTTGAATTGGAGGAATAGAAAAAGAAAGCTGAAGATGAAAAGACAATGGCTGAGGAAGACAAAAGACAAATTGCAATCAGACTAGATGAAAGAACAAGTGACATGCAAAGATTGACTAATAATCAACTAGACATGGTAAATCAGCTACTGATGGTTAATCAGGAATTGGGCAAAAAAGATATGGAAATTAATCAACTAAGGTCTAAGAATGATCAGTTGAAACATGATTTGAGAACTGAAAAAGAGATCAATGAAAGGATGGAAAAACCTAATGAAGCTGCAAAATATTTTGAAGAGTTGTTAAGATCACCTAGAAGATCCAGTGATAGATCAGGACTTGGACTGAATGAACATTCATCTACTAAAGAGGGAGAATTATCAATGAATGGAAAATAGAAGATGGGTAAACCAAAGATCACCAAACCCACATGTCATCACTATGGAAAACTAGGACATATAGCCAACATATGTAGAAGCAAACATGGTAAGTCTGATTCTAAGCCTAAGTTTAATGGACATTGTTTTAACTGCAAGAAGCATGGACATCAAGCACATGAATGTAGATTCAAAGCTAGTAATTCATCCACCTCACCCAAGTTTCAAGGAAGTTGTTTCAATTGTCAGAAATATGGGCATAAAGAATTTGAATGCAAATCAAGACCAAGGTGGTCATCAAATGAAAAAACAAAGCCAGTCACAAAGCACAACTATTACAATTGGGATTACAACACTTGGTATAATTGCCATTATTGTGGCAAGTATGGACACATTGGAGAAAATTTCATGAAGACTCACTTTAGAGGTAAATTTAAAAGCTAGATGAATGGAAGCATGGTTTGTTACAAATGTAATAAGGTCGGTCATTTAAAGAAAGATTGGAGATCACCTATGCCAAGCAATGGAAATTAGAATGGAGGTATTCATGAGAAACTAAAGAGTCAGATTGAAAAGACATGGAAGAAGAAAGAACAAGAAAACTCAAGAAAAGCTAGCACATCAACGATCACCCAATCCAATGGATTAGGTGATCACACTTCTTTGAATTAAGCTTGAAAGGTATGTTCGGAACTGAGTCTTGCAAAGCCTTACCTTTCATTAGTTCCTAACATAGAACTAAGAAAAATTCCACATCAGCATAGATAAAGATGCACCAGGACATATGTGAGAAAAATAGAAAATTTCACTTTTGATGCTGAGCATCAGTGTCAACGATTGAGCTATCAATGCATGCCATGCACCTACAATGACCGAAATGCTATGTACACCGAGCTTTGTCACAACAGTTATATTGACCGAGCTTGTGAGTTTCCCGAGATAGCTGTAATCTACCAAAATTTGTATTGAGCATTTATGAGGCCCTAATCCTATTTTTTCAAATTCTATAAAGTGGAAAGTTTCCGTTAATTTCATTTCACCAGGCTATCTGAGATTTCTGAGAGTGATTTAGAATTTGAGCAACTAGATTAAGCAAAGTGATTCTGAATTCTCTCAGCGTGTCATCTACAAAATTCATCTACAGGGTTATTGACAAAAAGGTACCTTACCGAGAAAATATTTTATTTTTCAAAAATTACAGTTTAAAATGGCATCATCATCATTTGCACCAGTCAAGAAACAAGGAATGGAAGTTTTCAAAGTGCAAATTATAAGGAACGAAGTTTGCAAACCAAGGGTATTCAAGACAATGTCAGAAAGTGTTGTCAGAGGAGATTTGAATGGATCCCTATCTTCTATTCTGGAGAATGTATTACTGCTGAATGACATTAGGTCTTGCTATATGTGCAAAACTAGAGAAATTGGTGATTATGAGATCAGGGAAGCATATGACAAACTATGTGTCAATAGAGTACTGAAGCCAGTACATAAGGTTGTTACCGATCAAGGGTTAGTGCATGCCCTAAATTTCCCATAAAATTTCAAATTGGAATGGATCAAGATCATTTTGGGTCGAGTACACGACATGTAGTTATGGTTGGAAGACAGACCAGTAAAGATCATAAAGGAAATGATACACAAGGTCACTTGTTACCCTACAATTGACGGGAAGAGAACAATGAAATGTGCAGGAAAAGAGGATATTCAAGAAAACACCCAGGCAATTTGGAACAAACGAAGCATGATAATTTCCACCATTACTGATCCAAAATTTAACTTCACTATTAGAGTCATCTTGCACAAGTTTTATCAATCTAGTCAGTTGGACAACGTCCCCTGTATGGTAGTGGACTAGGCATGGAAGATTATTAAGAAAGGGCACACATATGACCTTGTTGAGCTCCAGCTGACTCAACTTGCTAAGAATTTGAGCTCCATCCAGATGAAGAAGAACTCTATGTGTAAGTTTGGTTCCCTACTGATCTGTATATTCTTTTATGTTAAGAAGTGTTTTCCTACACATGGTTATGTCACATGGGATAAGAAGAAGCCCATCACAGTTCAAATTAATGATTTTATAAACTACATTGGTGATGATTTTGAAGGAATTATGGATAATTATTTCATTGAGTTTAAGAAGAAGATGAGGAATAGGACTAGAATCCCTGTGTCTTTAATTGAGAAGTATAGAAAAGATATATGTTTTCTAGTAGACATAGACTTTACCTATGCACAAGCAGTCCTACTTAGGGTTTCATGGTTAATGCCATTACCCTATGAACTCAACATAGATGAAGCTACTACAGCAATCACAGACCTCCTAGCTGAGGAAATTGATACTAAGGCACCCTATTTTGGAACATTTGAAGAGGCCAAATCCAAGATTTCTTTGGGATTATTGGCTACCACCACTGAAAGGAAAAGAAAGAAAATAGTGAGAAATCTAGAGGAATATGTCAAAGAATCTAAGAAGGATCCACCATTGGAGTTAACCCAAGGATTGGGAGAAGATGAACTGAGTGCAACTAGTAGTAGTGAGAAAGAAGAGGAAGAAAAGAAACTAGTAATTGTCGAGTCCCCGCCAAAGAGAAGAGTGTTGAAATGAAAAGTGTCAATGACACCATCACTAAGGCCTCAAACTAGAAGAGCTACTACAATGACTCCAAAGAAGACTCCTCCATCTACAAAGCAAAAATCTACTCAACCCAAGGCAGTGCCGACCAAGGTTATGAAGAAGGCGAGAAGGAAACTTGTTCTAACAAAAGATGAAAAGGAAATAGAAAGTGATGAAGCAATAAAGGGGAAGGCTACACAACAAGGTACACATCAACTCACTGTTGATGAGTTATGTCTTAAGCTTACTAAAACAATAGTAGTAGATGAGGTAAAAAGATTAAAGTTTGGAAAAATGAGTATTGGAGATAAAGAGAAAGTTGAGGATGCTATTCTTGAAATGTTATGCATTTTCAAGATGTTGCCAATTGAAATTGAGAATAGAATTCCAAAGGAATTGTGCAACAGGGTCACACAGAAATGGGAGTATGCTCTGCAAACAGAGAAGGAAATTAAGGAGAGTACACTAGCACAAGTTGAATCCACTCTCACCCCTGTAGACATCAAATAGACAATTGAGCAATATAGAGGCAAGTTTGATCCTAAAATTAGAGCCTATCACATTCTTCAACACAAGATTGAAGATGTTGTCCAAGAAAGTTTAAGGATTTGGAAGGTATTATATGGTTTGATACACACTCCTGATGAAGAAAAGGATGAAGAAAAGGATAAAGGAAAGAATGAAGGAAAAGATGCCACCACTTCAATAGTTGTTGAACTTGACACCAAGCAAAACAAAATGGAGACTGATACTCCTAAGGAAGTGAAATCACATGATACATATAAGGTTCACATTGTTGACATACTGGAGGAGAGTCCTATTAAGAATTCATTATTAACTAAGGATGATTTGAAGAACACAAAGGCAACTGACACACCCCTACCTGGTAGAAACACTATACTATTGCAAGTCATGGATTATCCCACCATTGCAAGAACACAATCTATCATTGATAATCCTACTCTACCTGGAGTTGCTATTGTTGATCAGTTAGTTGGTACAAGTTCAACCGAGGAACCCATTAAGTTGGTACCACTAAGTCAATCTACTGAGGAAGAAGTTAAAGCAACAGACAACATTCAAAGTCCTCCTAAGGAAGAACACAACATAGAAGAATGAGGAAGCAAATTAGATAAACAAGCTGTTAGCCCTCATGCTAAGGAGAAGGAGAAAGGAGAAGCAAACCCAAAAGGAAAACTCATTGAAGACAGGAACTAAAGGAAAAAGAGGCAATAAAAGCTCTTGTACAGATGCCGAGTGGAAGCACTCCACCGAGAGGACAAAAGGAGAAAGATGAGGTCACAATTGATGAAGAAATTTTTATTCCTAAATGAGATATAGATAATCTTTCCTACGAGCAACTACAAATAATGAAAGATTTGTTGACAAGAAAGAGCAGGCAAGCAGAACTTCGAAGAGAACATCAGAAAAAATAGGTTCTTCATGAAATAAAAGATATACTTAATGAATTATATGACTTATTTGATGTAAATAGCTCCATTCCTATATTAGAAAAACTTGTACACATTGTTCAAAAAGTAAATAATGAAATTATTTGTGCAAGTGACAAGTTATTTGAATGGTCAGAAAGAAGATTTGAGACCAAAATGCTAAACAAGATATCTGTCGAGATAGCAATAAAATAGGTTGAGCTATCCAAATTGGTAAAGGAGACTGAGGGATTAGTTGTGAACGAACAGTCTCTATTGGCCAAGATATGTAATGTTAAACTATTCATAGAGGAAAATCAACAATTTCTTGAGACTCTCAAGCAAGAAATCAAAGCTACAAGTTAGTCCCTAACCTTGGATGCCGACACCATTGCCAGAAATTATGTGAAAATTATGTAGACACAAGGTAAATTAGCTGACCTAATGGCTAATGATGGCAAGATTTGTTCTCACCTACTCTCTAGTAAAACTGTGTTAACACCGCATCTAGAGGCTATACAAAAGTTTTGAACCTTGCTTCAACTGCTTGGACCGATGCACTCTACATGATTATAGTGATGCATAAACCTTTTCTAGAGAAAATTTGTGAGCTACCTTCTGATGAAGAGATTAATAATGTCAAAAACAAGGGGGAATCATCATGAAACAAGTTTGAACAAGGGACATGAGTTTGAACAAGGGCAGAATAGGGACAGGTAATAAAATTTTGAATGTGTATACATATATCTCAGGGGGAGTATGAGTATTAGGCTAGTACAAATATACTTTTGTAAATTGTGTATTCCAATGTCATGACAAAGTGTTTTTGCCACTAATGTCAAAGGGGTAGATTGTAGATCCCTATAGTTTTTGTTGACCATTAGTGTTTCACACTTATTCATTTATCTAGGCAATGATGGTTGGTCATCATTGTGATCGAGTCATTTTGTAAAGGCTGAGTTTTGTATTGTATACTTACTGAGCAGTAGTACTGCCGAGTATAGTCTTGGTCACTATATGTTTGTAATATACCAAGAGTATAGTTATTGCCAAGTTACATATATTAGTGGTTACTGAGTGATAGAGAAGTTCAACTGATGCTGAGTATAGTTTATGCCGAGTGCCAAGAATAACTTTTGCCGAGTTAGCCAGAATTGACATACAAGTCTGGAATGGCACAATGATCGAGGTAAACCATTTTTGTTGATAATAATGTTTTGTATTTTGTCTATTAAGGTAATTACAGAGATAATTACACATCCATATTGTTATCATTGATCCCTATGTAAAACCTAGACCCAATCAGAAAATTGTATAGTTAAGGTGGCAATAGAAATAAATCTAATCCGTAGATCTTGAAATGGTAAAGTACTTTTATTGTTATATAAGGGCAAGATCTAGATCAGAGATGAGTGTGTGAATTAGAGAGATAAGATGGAATTAGTATGAGAAAATGATCAAAGAAGTATATTTAGAATAGCAAAGTATTCAGACAGAGTTTAGTGGCCGAGCTAAGCAGTGAAAGGATAGAATCAAGAAAGATCAGATAGAAGAGATTAGAATAAAAGAAAATAGATCTATAATCTGCATACTAGTGCAAATTGAAAGATCAGGGACTGAGACATTTTGACAAGTGTATCAGGGTAAATCTCTTAACCGAGTAGTCTTAGCAGACTTTTTGTAAATCTCTTTACCGAGTGCTTACTTTATTGTAAGTTTAGAAATCCTTTAACAAGGTAGACTATACAGTGTTTTTTCTTTTAACCGAGCAGACCTTTCACAAGGTAGATCATGATTTGATCACATTTTGTAATCCTTAATAGGAAAAACTTATTACTGTAGTATTGAAGATTTGTGGGTGTCATCCCCACCCCAGTTTTACCTTTCAAGGGTTTGTAGGTTACCAAAATCTTGGTGTTATGGTTAAATTCATGCATGTTGCTTTATATGTTTTGTTGCTTACTATGATCAAGTTCTATTTATGTTATGCATAAAAATTTTATCAGATCAAAAGATAAAAGTAGGTAATATTTGATTCACCCCCCCTCTCAGTATTACTTTCCCATTTATATTTCCAACACTCCCTAGGCATCGCCCAATGCCAACTTGCAAATATACTGAAATGTGATTCCTAAACGTAATACTGGAAAGACCCAAGTCAATGCTAACCCTCCTGTAGACCAAGATAAGGGTAAAAAAGATGACCATGGCAATGGGAAAGATTATACCACTGCCTACATCAACTATGATAAGTTTGTTGGTTGTATCTCCTAGGTCGAGCCTACTGTGAATATGATCCATGTCAGAGGGGATGACAATCAATGTGTCATTACTACCTGTAGATGTTGGATATTTGTTGTCAGTGCTAATACTACAACCATCCCTAATGCACAATACAATCTCTTGGAACACCTTGGGAACACACCTGCACAAATCTCCATTCTTGATCTCCTTCACACATCACCCCTCCATCAAGAAGTCCTCAATAAAGCCCTCCAATAGGCCCACATCCCTACAAACATCAATGCCATCCAATTCAAGAACCTTGTGGGGCACCTATCCACACTGTCCACCCTCTCTTTCCAGCCATCTAACATGCCATCTATTGAACTAGATCATAATCTCCCACTCCGCATTGTCATCATGATCAATGAATTTTTCATCAAACGGGTCATGATAGATAATGGTTTGGCCCTAAATCTTTGTACATTAAAGTTTGTTCAGCAGATTCACCTCACAAAAGTAGACATCTCCCATGAGGTGATCACCATCAAGGCCTATGATAATCTAGAGCATACCTCTGAAGGTACCATTTTGTTACCAATCAAGATTGGTCCTATCACTTAGGACACAATATGCCATGTTGTTGATCTTGACCTCCCTTAGAACATCCTCTTGGGTCATCCATGGATCCACTCCATCTAAGAAGTCCCTTCCACCTATCATTAGTGCATCAAATTCCCATACCAATGCATGGAAATCACCATCCACGTAAATCCTCAACCTTTTTCATATTGTTGTGTGATTGAAGCCTCATTTCCCCACTCCACTCACTATCCTGGAATTGACATTGGCACATCCATCGCTAGCTCTTCTCAATCCCATTAAGATCCATAAAAAATCCTTGCCTCTGCTCTTTCCTCCATCAAGATCAACAACAAAAGCTATAAAGAATATAGCCTTATCGATACCTTTGCAGTAGGGGTTCTCCCCCTAGACCCGCACACACAAGGACGGCCCAGTCACCAAACTAAAGCCCCTGAAGAAGGCCCCAATATCAAAACCATGGGCTCATCTTCCTTTGTCTCCAATAGAATTCTGAATGGCCAAGAGTTAACACTTGATATCAATCAATGGTTTTACAAGGATCCCCCACCTCCTGATGTTGAGTTCCTCAGGTACTTCAAAGAAAAATATCCTATACCACATAAATGGGCCACTGAACAATGGGATTATCAAGGAGGTGGTCTGGGACCCAATGAAGCTGGAATGAAGGATAGCATGGAGGCCTCTAAGAATCCACCAAATCGAGGCCTCGACTTTGGTCCCCCTCACCTGCATATATGAGGACTCAACGCCATGACTGGGGGCACCAATTCATCCAACGTAACCTTTCTAAAAATCCAAGATGAACTTGTGGAAGTTGAAGACATTCCAGAGGAGGAAGAAAAATGGTCCTACGATGATATCTTTGATGATGAAACCTTCTTGGGAAATTTTGTCCTTCGCCAACTTGCCATCAACCTGATTGACCTCCCACTCATTCATCCCACCTCATAGACTAGGACCAACTAAGCATAGTACATATCGATGAGTTTCAAAGTGAGGCAACACTCCTAAGATTCATGGGCACCATCGACCAACAACTAGAATGGGGGCAGGAACCGGCTGAAGTATATTAGCTTAACCCAAAAGGATACTTCGGGGAAGAGGAAGTCTCTAGCTACAAAAATAAAGATAAAAAAGAAAATAAAGAATCCTCATGTGAAAACCCCTTTGGGGGGCATCCTAATTCAAAAATAGTAAAAACAAAGGGTGTATCCAATAGTGAAAACCTCTCTGAGGCATTGGAGGATGGAGACTTGCCTCTTCCTCCCATCTAGGATCACTGGTCAGAATAGTCATCCATTGTCATCGAGGAAACCAAGCCAGTCAATTTGGGCACAGAAGAAATCCCAAGGATCACCTACATTTCTACATCCTTAACTAAGGGAGAAGAGTCAACCCTTGTGACTCTTCTATGAGAATCGATCATAAATTTTGCATGGTCGTATCCACACATGCCTGGACTCAACCCAAATCTTGTTGTCCACCATCTCGTAGTCGATCCTATGGTCAAACCAGTCAAATAGAAGCTAAGAAGAATACACCCAAAGGTGGCCCTATTAGTGAAAGAACTCAAAACACTTCTCTAAGAAAAGATCATCAGAGCTATCGACTATTCCAACTAGATCTCTAACATGGTTCCTGTTACCAAGCCTACTCCCTAACATTGATTTCCCACTCCCCAACATTGATATGATCGTAGATCTCATTGTCGGTCATGAGATGTTTTCACTTGTGGATGGCTTCTCAAGGTACAATTAGATTAGAATTGCTGAAGAAGATCAATGCAAGACAACATTCACTACACCTTGAGTCACATTTTGTTATAACATGATGTCATTTGGACTTTAAAATGTAGGTTCTACCTATCAAAGAGCGATGACTATAATTTTTCACGACATGATCCATAAGATTGTTGAGGACTATGTAGATGACATTCTAGCAAAATATAGAACACAATGTGAACACCTTGATGTCCTTGAGGATGTGTTTGATTGGCTGCACAAGTATGGTTTGAGATTGAATCCAAAAAAATGTGTATTTGGTGTAACATCTAAAAAACTTCTGGGGTTCATTGTATACAAGCGTGGCATAGAGATTGATCCCAAAAAGGTAAAATCCATCATGGAAATGCCTCCCCCTAGAATGCTTAGATAGTTGAGGAGCTTGCAAGGAAAACTACAATCAGTCTAGAGATTCATCTCCCAACTAGTAGATAAATGCCAATCATTCACACACCTATTGAGAAAGGATACCTCCTTCAAGTGGGACCGAATCTGCCAGCATAGCTTTGAGAACCTTAAACATTACCTGGAAAATTCACCTATCCTTGTGCCACCGACACTTGGTGAGCCCCCCATTTTGTATATATCTACTACTACTATAGTGTTGGGGGAACTCCTAGTCCATCTTGATGACAACAAAAAAGAGAGAGCCATTTACTATATCAGTCATACATTGGTTGGCTATGACTGGAACTACTCTTCGACGGAAAAGGCTTTCCTAGTAGTTGTCTTCACTACCTATAAGCTTCATCACTACATGCTCGACCACACAGTAAAGCTAATCTCAAAGGTAGACTCGCTCAAATATTTACTCTTAAGGACCACACTCACAAGGTGAATGCTAAAGTGGGTAATGCTACTTAGTGAATTTGACATCCGGCACGTCGATCGAAAAGCCATCAAGGGACAAGTTATTTTTGATTAGCCCTCAAAAGCTCCCTTAATTGATGTATACCCTCTAGTGATGGAATTTCTAGATGAGCACCTTTGTATGGTCAAGGAACAACCCCAGTGGAAATTATATTTTGACGGCTCATATACTTCACATGGATCGAGGGCAAGTATACTATTTGTGACCCCTCAAGGAGACTGCATTCCAAAATCCTTCAAGCTAGGATTCATGAGCACAAACAACATTTTAGAATATGAAGCCCTCATGGTAGGTCTTAGAATAGCCATCGACTGGAATATCATAGAACTACAAGTGTTCAAAGATTCCCAATTAATCATCAAGTAGGTCCTTGATGAGTATCAAACAAAGGATGATGAGCTATTACCCTACAAAGAGCTTGTAGATAAACTCAAAGAACATTTTGTCAACATACAGTTCACACAAGTACCAAGACTTTAGAACAAGGCAGCAGACACTATGGCCACCATTAGCTAACTATTGGAAATCCCCCGTGACACCATGCAATATGAGTTTTGAGTTGAGCAGCTACACATGCCCACTTATGAGAACGTTGGTGCTGATATGGTATGTGTCTTGGTTGGTCCCCAGTCCCTGTAGTACCATAACATTCACACTTATCTAAAGAATGATATCATATCCCCTCACCTCACAAACACCAAATGCCATAACCTTATTCACAGAGCATCCCGCAACACTCTTGTAGACAACACCCTATATCATCATGGGTATCATAACATCCTCTCTTGATGTTTAGACTCGAATGAGGCCATCATGGCTTTACAAGAGGTTCATGCTAGTATTTGTGGTGCTCACACAAGTGGCATCATCCTTGCAAATCAGCTGCTTAGAGTTGGGTATTATTGGGTGACCATGGAGCATGACACCTGCGAGTTTGTAAAGAAGTGCCTACAGTGCCAACAACATGCCAATTTGATCCATGCACTAGCATAGGACTTACAGCCCATTGCACCTCTATGCCCCTTCTTATGTTGGGGTTTTGACCTTGTTGGCATGATCCAACCTCATTCTTCTAACAAACACAAGTATATCATTACAGCCATCAAATACTTTACAAAGTGGGTAGAAGCAATTCTGCTCAACTTAACTACTGGTGTCCAGATCTCTAAATTCATCCTCTGCCACATTATTTTCCATTTTGGCATTCCCTCCACCATCTTCATAGATCACGACTCTCCATTTGGAAACCAGCATGTCAAAGAGCTCTGTGACCGGTTCCAAATCCACCAATTCTTTTCTAGCCCATATTTTCCACAAGGAAATGACCAAGCTGAGGCAACTAACAAAACCATCCTAAAAATCCTACAAAAAGTTGTCAATGATTATGGCCACAACTGGCATTTGCAAATCAATCCCACCCTTTGGGCCTATCACACCTCATTCCATACCCCCAAAGGTACCACCCCATAATCCCTAGTATATGGTGCTGAAGCTATTCTACCAATTGAGGTCATAATCCCTTAACTACGTGTGTCCATGAAGAACTACATCACAGATGAAGACTACCACATGGCATGCCTCACCCAGTTGGACTTGCTAGATGAAAAGAGGCAATGGGCCTATGATCACTTGATCCTATACCAAAATGATCTCAAGAGGAGCTTCAATAAAAAGTTACACCCTCAACAATTCCAAGTGGGAGATCTAGTCTTGAAAGAGAACTAGAAAGTACAAGCAAATCATGAAAAGAAAGGGAAGTTCAAGCCCACCTGGTTAGGTCCCTACATGGTGACAACCCTCTTTGGCTCTGGTGCTTATCAGTTGTCTACACCTGAAGGGGAGCCTCTTAATGATCCTATTAATATCATACATCTAAAGTGGTTCTATGCTTGAACCATGAACTATGATCTTGAAAAAATCCTAAAAATAAAAAAAAGTCCTAAAAAAATCATCATCCTAGTGAAAACCTGGCAAACAGGCGCCTTGATGAAACAAAAAAAAAAAATTAACAAGAAAAATACCATCCAATGGTGAAATCTTGGTAATTCAAGTGCCTTGGACAAGTATTTTGGTGAAAAACTAGCAAACAGGCACCATACATAGTGAACCGCATCATTATCTATCAAAATCCCATTCCCAAACCATCTGAATCCATTCACCACTTTTTCATTCTGTTTCACCCACCCCTTGTTCCCAAGGTGTCATTCCCACTATGCTAGCACATGAGATTCACTATCCTACTTCCTGCAATGATGTACATACTCACTATATATATTGTCCCCATCTTGTACATATCATCTTGGTCTCTCCTAGTAGTCCCTTTTGATCATAAAGCACATGACCTGCAATGACCATAATATCAATAATGTTCCCTCAGTAAGTATCCCATGTCACTATGATTCTCCAAAGGTTGTCCATTTGCCCATCAATAATTCCCAATGCAGTCAGTACCCATCAACCAGGTCCTTGTAGGATGCATCCTTCCTCCATGTTTGACCTAATCTCAACATCCACAGTCGATCGATCTCTTTTGGCAAAGGATGTCTTTTGGTCTTATCACTTTGGTTTTAGTTCACTTGCTTTATCCTTTTAGTTGATTTTGTGATCTCAATTGACTACTCCCCTTAAGGCTACCACAATCATTTATATCATGGTGTGCTGCGATAGGAGGTGTTATTCTGGGGCACTGATAGGGAAAGGGGATGAACTGATCACTAGTTCATGCTTCTTGTCTACCACTGAGACCTAAGCTGACTTGCAAGTCCACCAAATGGATCTATAGAACCTTCTTTAGTCTATGATCCCCTAATCCTAAACCCCACTCTTCTATCTTGAAAAAAATCTTTCTCTTGCCAACTACTAGGCTTTCATGCTAGGTGAGGAACACACAAAGTTCCTAAGTTCTCCTAGGGTCTTTCTTCACAAATCTTTGCACACATCTTGCAGGGTCATGGAGATGCTTCAAGACCTCCCAAATTATTTTTTTCAATGCCTAGGTCAACCCTAAACATTGAGCTTCTTTACCAATTCTTCACTTTTCCACCAAAATAGGGCTACTAGAAGGGAGCCCCAATTAGCCCTCCTGCTCCAAGAAATTAGGCTATTACTCCAATTTCTTCCATTGACCATCACTAACTTCCTTCAGAGACTCTCAATCATTTGGCTAACCCTTAAATATTTTTTAGGTTTTGGGTCTCAGGAAGGTCGTACTATATCTCTGCACAATGTGATGGTTTGGAGGGTTTCTAGGCATGTCTATTTCTTAACTTGGTTTGATGCTTTGTGGGATTTCCACAAACCTCTCCTTCTTTTCAAGGGACCTTAATGTACTCCCCTAACTATTTTGTGCTTTCTTTCTTCATTATCTTCACAACCCTGCTTTCTCTAACCTCTACAAAGTCACTCTTCCCTAACCGGGCCTACTCTGGCTCACCTAGGGAAAGAGTTTAAAAATACCTCCATAGCTTTTTAAGGGCCCTCATCCTAAAAGCACAAAGTAAATTATACCCACTCACTATCCCCAAATGGCCATACTGAATCTACTTTGGGATAGTGAGTTACATTGCTCACAAGACCAACTATCTGGTTCAAGACAGTGGACAGTGTACTTCTTTTTCCTAGGTAAACCAACCACAAAATCCATACTTACACATTCCCATGGTCTATTTGGTATGGGGAGAGGCTGATAAAGTCTTGCATTTTTAGAAGTACACTTGGCTCTTTGAAATATGATGCATTTCTCAACATAGGTTCTGACATCTCTTTGCATTTTAGGCCAATAGTAGTACCTTTGGACCAATTCCAAGGTCTTGTTGAGGCCAAAATGGCCACTCAAACTCCCATTGTGTTTTTCTTGAATGAGATTCTCCCTCATGGATCCTCTTGGAACACACAATTTCCCTCCTTTAAATAAGAGTACATTATGCAATGTATACTCTACAAACTCACCATGGAAGTGATTCAAATGTTCTTGACACACCTTGTATGCTACTGCAAAGTCTTCATCAGTTTGGTACAGCTCCTTGAAGTTATCCAATCCTATGCTTTTCATTTGGACTTCTTCAATAGTGAGCAGCCTTCTACTCAAGGCATCTACTACTTTATTGACCTGCCCCTTCTTGTGCTTTATGGTGAAGGTATAAGACTGTAAATACTCTACCCACTTGACATGTCTATGACTCAACTTTTCTTGGGAGTTGAGAAAGCTCAAAGCCTGATTGTCAGTGAACACTACAAACTCTTTGGGCAAAAGATAATGCCTCCACTTTCTAAGGGATTGAACAAGTGCATAAAGTTCTAGTTGATAGGAAGAGTACTTTTTCTTTGCTACATTTAGCTTCTCACTAAAGAAAGCCATTAGTCTATACCTTTGACTCAAAACTCCTCCTACTACTATGCTACTAGCATCACATTCTATGATAAAGGGTTCATCAAAGGTTGGAAACCTTAGAATAGGCTTAGTAGCTACCTCTTTGTTTAATGTCTCAAATCCCTTATCTACTACAGGTGTCCACAAAAATTTAGTTTTTAATCCACCCTTGATGGTTTCCATCATTGGAGCACATATCCCACTGAAGTTCCTAATGAAATTTCTATAGTACTGAGCTAGGCCATGGAAACTCCTCACTTCACTAGCATTCTTGGGAGTTGGCTAACTTAATATTGCTGCAACTTTAGTGTCATCCATCTTTAGATCTCCTTGGGATAGAACAAAGCCTAAATAGACTAGTTCTTGCTTCATAAAGTCACACTTATCTAGATTGATGGTTAGGTGTTCCTCTTTCAATTTAGACAACACAATCTTGAGATTCTTTAAATGTTCCTCTTTAATCATGCTAAAAATTAATATGTCATCTAAATAGACTACCACAAACTTACATGTGAATTCTTTCAACACCTCATTCATGAGCCTCATGAATGTGCTTAGAGCATTGGAGAGGCCAAATGGCATGACTAGCCATTCATAGAGTCCTTCAATGGTTTTGAAAGTTGTTTTCCACTCATCTCCCTCTTTTATTCTTATTTGATGATAGCCACTTTTAAGGTCTATCTTTGTGTAATACTTAGCCCCTCCTAGGCAATCCATTATATCTTCAATCCTAGGTATGGGAAACCTATATCAAATTGTAATTTTGTTAATGGCTTTGGAGTTTGTACACAATCTCCATGTTCCTCCTTTCTTGGGTGCCAAAATAGTAGGAACATCACATGGGCTGATGCTCTTTCTTATTAGCCCTTGATCCATCAATTATTGTACTTGCTTTTCAACTTCCCTATTCTATTTAGGGCTTAGCTTGTAAGGTGCCTTGTTTGGAAATGATGCCCCCGGAATCAAATCTATTTGATGGTTGATTTCTCTCTTAGGTGGCAAGGTTGCAGGTTCTCCATCTGATATAATGTCATTGAACTCCTTCAAAATATGCTACACTTCATGAGGTATGCCCTCTTTCTTGGTCTCTATGTCCTCCTTGGGTTTCACTACAATAGCATAACCCACTCCCTCTTCTTTCTCAAGAGTCTTCATGAACTCTTTCCCCTTCAACATCAATACATTAGGTCCACTTCCTTGGCTATCTTGTTCAAGTAATGACTGAATTTTGTAGCTCACTCCATCCTTCATAAAAGTGTATGAGTTGAGATCACCATTTTTCATGGCCTTTCTATCAAACTACCATGGCCTACCTAGTAATAGGTGATAGGCATCCATTGGCAAAACATCACATAAGAGCTTGTCCTTATACCCTCCTATGGTGAACTTAATCCATGCCTACTCATTAACCAAGACATGCTACCCTTTATTTAACCACGTGACCTTATAAGGAGTGCTATGAGATATTTTAGGAATCTTGAGCTTAGTAATGGCCTCCTTGGAGATAATGTTATTAGTAGACCTTGAGTCTATGATAACTTTGCAAACTTTTCCCATTATCTTGCACCTTACCTTGAAGAGTGACCTTCTTTGTTTGGGCTCCTCCTTGACTAGTTCTTTGATTAGGACCCTCTTTATCATCAAATTCTCACCACTCTCTGAATCCAATTGAATATCAGGAGACTTCACACTTGAAGTATCTTCATTTACATATGCCACTTTCTTCTCACCTTGTGAAGATGATCCCTTTTCAGGACACCTATAGGCAAGATGCCCCAATTTCTGACAGTGGTAACACTTCATGGTGGAAAAATAAGATGGTCCTCTTCCTCCTGGTGATCTACCTCTTCCTCCAAATCCTCTACCTCTACTTGAACCACCACTTTGGCTGGTCTCTCCACTTTGTTCAGTCAGCTTGGACTCACCTTGAGGTCTGCTATCATTACCTCTACCTTGATAGCTTCCCCTATGTCCTCTACCATCTCTACCCCTTCCTCTATTCTTTGAGGTCTAGTCCTACATCCTCTTTCCTTTCTCTTCCACCTTCAAAGCAATTTGGTAGCATTGATGAAATATTTTAGGAGTGACAAGGCTCATATCTTCTTGGATGGACCACTTAAGACCATTCAAATATCTTTCCAACCTAATGCTTTCATCTTCCACCACCTTGGACCTTAAGCATAGTTTTTGAAACTCTTTGGTATAGGAGTGTACATCCATCTCCTTTTGTCTAAAGTTCTATCTTCTTCTATGCAACTGTATCTCATAATCATCAGGAATATAATCCTACCTGATTTTAGTCACCATTCCTTTCCAAGTAACTATGGGGTTCTTCCCTTCCTTCTCTCTTTCTATTTGGAAAAATTTCCACCAGGTTAAGGTAGAGCCTCTTAACCTTGAATTTTCTAGTTTGACCTTTTGAGCATTAGAGACACCATCACATTCAAAATGGTTCTCTGTTCCATCAATCCAATCCATGATAAGATCTGGATCCATCTTGCCACTGAACAAGGGAATGCCTTCGAAAGCTTTTCTATTCATTTCTTTTAGTGTCTTCAAGAAAGGCTCTTCTAGTATAGTAGGGTCTGGTGTTGGGGCTTCTTCCTCCAACTCAATATCCTTCTCTTTGGCTTCCTACTCTTCCTTCTCCTCCATCTTGTCCTTGACTCTATCTACCTTGTCTTGGACATCACCTAACAACTGTCTAGTTGTGCTAGTCTTTCTCTCAACAACTTGTTGTCTTCCTCTTGCTCTTCAACTTTCTTGGACAATTCTACATTGGTCACCATCTTTCTTGATCCACTAGATTTAGTAGGTGAGAACATTCACCTTTCTCTTCAATTTCTTTTCCCCCACCTTTATAAGGCTCTAATACCACTTGATAGGGAGAGGGGATGAACTGATCACTAGTTCATGCTTCTTGTCTACCGCTAATACCTAAGGTGACTTGCAAGTCCACAAAATGGATCTATAGGATCTTCTTCAATCTATGATCACCTGATCCTAAACCCTAGTCTTCTATCTTGAACAAAATTATTCTCTTGCCAACTACTAGGCTTTCATGCTAGGTGAGGAACACACAAAGTTCCTAAGTTCTCCTAGGGTCTTTCTTCACAAATATTTTCACACATCTTCTAGGGTCATGGAGATGCTTCAAGACCTCCCAAATTACTTTTTTCAATGCCTAGGTCAACCCTAAACATTGAGCTTCTTTACTGACTCTTCACTTTTCCACCAAAACAAGGCTACTAGAAGGGAGCCCCAATTAGCCCTCATGCTCTGAGAAATTAGGCTATTACTCCAATTTCTTCCATTGACCATCACAAACTTCCTTCAAAGAATCTCAATCATTTGGCTAACCCTTAAAGATTTTCTAGGTTTGGGGTCTCAGGAAGGCCATACTGTATCTCTGCACAATGTGAGGGTTTGGAGGGTTTCTAGGCCTTTTCTAGGCTTTCCTATTTCTTAACTTGGTTTGATGCTTTGTGGGATTACCTCAAACCTCTCCTTCTTGTCAAGGGAACTTAACTTAATCCCCTAACTATTCTATGCTTTCTTTCTTCATTATCTTCACAACCCTGCTTTCTCTAACCTTTACAAAGTCACTCTTCCCTAACCAGGCCTACTCTGGCTCATTTAGGCCAAGAGTTTAAAAATACCTCCATAGCTTTTGAAGGGCCCTCCTCCTGCAAGCACAAAGTACATTGAACCCACTCACTATCCCCAAATGGTCATACTGAGTCTACTATGGGATAGTGAGTTACATTACTCACAAGAACAACTGTCTGGTTCAGGACAGTGGACTAGCTAAACAAACTATTTACAAACTTGCAAATGAAAAACTATACACACCTAATCTAATGAATTAAAATCTACTCTAAACAACACAAAATATAATGCCAAAGTATTATAGTAGCAAACTTAGCACTCTAAATATTTCATTCATTCATTGTGATCCTTTCTCATGTACAAAATAGTTACAACAGTCTCATGTCCGTACTCTATCACACACATTCTGACAATATTAGGGTTTCTTGAGTTAATATATGGTCTCTTAGGTCTTTTCCTAACATGTCTAGGGTTCTTGTCACACTAGAAGTGAAATCCACCATTATAGGATAGCATGACTAAATGTTGTCGAGCAACATTTTCAAAGTTGCAAAGTTGCACTTTGCAACTTTTACAACTTTTGCAATTTCTTGTCCAATAGGCTAAATCTAGGCTTTCTAAAGCTTTTGACTCCTCTTAGTGGAAATCTAAGTGTTCGATCATTGATTTCAATGTAAAATAACTTCAAAAATCCTAAAATGGACCTCTGACATCTTCAAATGACCTCACTCTAAGAGGTACCTATCAGCTTCTAAGGCCAACCAAGGAACTCCTAAGACCTTTAGACCCTTAACCATCATTGACACTTACAAAAGATGGTCCTTGGACCTTTATTTTACTTAAAATTCTCATTAAGAGCACCACACAACAAAATTGAATGAAATGGTGAGGGACCTATTCTCTAGGTGCGCCTGCACCAGGCATGGTCTTTTGTGATCTTTTTGTTTCTGCCTATGAGTCAGTCAAACATGACCCTTGCACGGTTCACTTGTGATCTTTTGGGTTACTTGGTGCACTTGGGAAGTGTTGTTTGTTTGTGGGTTCCCTCGCATTATTTCCACCATGCGTCCTTTGGGGTGCATGTGTGATGTTGGGGAAACCATTGCATGTCTTTTTTGTGTCAGTCCTATCCAACGCTAGTGACATGGCCTCGCATTCTTGGAAACTTTGGCTCATCCCTTCTATTGCTATATCAAAATAAGTTCTCAAACTACATGGTGGTGTTCCTCCGAAACATCCCATACTCAAGCTTCACTAAAACATCCTCTGACCTATCAAGATCCAAACAAAGCTTCCATCATCCCCATCTAGTATCAAAACATCATCCTAAAAAAAAAAAGACAAGTCCCTCAAGAGTATCTCTCTCGCATCCTCCTTGCATCCCATTTTTCACCCCTCTTCCCCCCCATCAACACCTCATCATAATGAAAACTACTCCACCCCTCTCACCTCACTTTCTTGACCTTTGGATTGTGATTGTGCAAATATCCCCCTTCAACCATTGTCCCCTACCTCCCTCAGTGAGGGTGCAGTCAGGAAGTGATATGTTGTGCCATCCATTATGCCTTATCCTCGATCCTCCATCTACATTCATATTCTCTCATGCATACATTTCATTTCCCACCCCCACCATAGGTTTCATTATGTCATCTCATCCTACGTTCATTCATTATCTTGCATTAATTAGAGCCATTTCATATCACCCACTTTTATTTTGTATTATTTCATCATGTCATATCATTTATCACCATACATTCATTAGGTTCATTCATATCTTTTCATATCATTTAGATTCATTTTAATCTTGCATTTTTAGGGTTCATTTTAGGTTCATTCATATCTTTTCATATCATTTAGATTCATTTTAATCTTGTATATTTAGGGTTCATTTTAGGTTCATTCATATCTTTTCATATCATTTAGATTCATTTTAATTTTGCATTGTTAGGGTTCATTTTAGGTTCATTCATATCTTTTCATATCATTTAGATTCATTTTAATCTTGTATTATTAGGGTTCATTTTAGGTTCATTCATATCTTTGCATATCATTCATTCATTTTTCATCTTGCATAGTTAAGAATTCATTTTAGGTTCATTTTATTATCTTTCATTAAGTTGTCTTAGATCCCTTAGGTTCATTTTGTAATTTTGCATTGTTAAGTCATTTTTATCTTACATTGTTAGAACATATTAAAAATCCATCAACATATGAATTCCATCATGACATACATGCATCATATATCAAAAGTATTTACATCACATCCTGCATCCACAAATCATCAGTGCATACATCTCATATAAACATCTCATAATGCATATCACATAAATCACATCACATCCTACATCACTCACATTTCAATCTCATAGCATATAGAAATCATATCACATCCTGCATCATCCATGTCAATATGTCATATGCATCCATACCTCCATACATTACACATCATATCCCACCCAGCTCATCATATATATATATCAAAAAATCATCGCAAATAATAAAGTACATGTCCCAACCCAAAAGCATGAAAGAATAAAAGTTTGTCTGAGCCCATGACAAAATCAACAATATAGATCTACATATATAATCAAGACTATGCCCTCCATCAATAAATAAATCATACAAGTACATGATCAAAACTACAGCATATCATAGCCTATCTTCCTCTCTTGAGGGAGGTTGCATGTCAAAATCCTTAGCCAAGGGGTCTGCCTCTGGTGGTACCTATAGGACTAGTGGCCTGCCCACTATACCCTATGTACCTATGCCCTCCACACCTATACTCCACACCTCCCTAGATATTTAGATAGCTCCTATATCCATCTCCATCCCTATAACTACCTCAGATCCCTCTGCCATCTACACTGAGCCACCAGCTGAGTGCTACTGACTCTGTGAATGGCCCGACCAATAACTCCCCTACACTATCCTGTGGCTACCACTAGCCCCCAATCTATGACTCCCATTAGAACTTGTCCTCCTACTCCCACTAGATCCTGATTCTATAAGTAGTGGCTAGCTTAGATTCCTATAATGTTGTGCTCTCTCTAGTGGCACAGCTACACAAGATAGCCCCAATAGAAACCAATCTGCTCACCCAGTCTCACCAATTATCATTGGAGGTGGGATACCTCCTCTGATTTCTCATGGGACCCCCATTTGGTGGTGTCCCTCTCCCCTAGTAACTGGTCCCGCTCTGACCATAGACCATCCCTCTCCACCACCAGGGTATCCCTCTCTACCACCAGTGCATCCCTCTCCCTCTGCAGCTACTCCCTCTCATCCATTGTCATCAAGATATCTAATATAGATTATACTAGGTGCGTAATCAATCTATCCCTCTCTTGAATTAGGCCATCTCTCTCTGCCACCAAGAGATACCTCTCAGTCCTCAACCCATCCCTCTCTCCCACCAATCCATCCCTCTCCACTCTCAAAGCATCCCTCTCCCCTTGTACATCATGGAGCATCTGGGTAGTCCTATCATGTGCAGCCTACAGTGAGGCTAGGCACCCTACTGTGTCATCCCCTTCACCTCTTAATGACCCTATCCCTACCGATGGTGGTGGCCTCACTAGTGGTGGTGGACCTGCGGGAATCTATCCTCCATCCACATCTATCCCATCCCCATCCCCATCTTTGTCTCCATCTCCATCTCCTCCTCTCCCTCCTCTCCCTCCTCCATCTCTCCCTCCAATCCTCACCTTGTCCCCTCCTCTAACCCTCCCTCCTCCTCTCCCTGCCCACCCCCTGTACATAGCTAGTGTGACCCCCTCTCCATTGGTAATCCTGACCACCTTACCACCCTAGGTGGCTAAAACCATGCATCACATGCTAGCGTACTCCCTGGATTAGCCACCCCACCAACCTAGTCCCACTGAAATGGTTGTATGGCCTAATAAGAAGCCAACAACCCTCCCCTATCCACTAGTTGCCCAAACTCAAATACCCTCTCACAGGTGACCTACTGATACCATCGCTCTCCATTTGGCATGTCCTGCATGGATCTAAACTGGCATGAGGTCCTACTAGGCCTGTACTACTTGACAATATAGTCCCATTGCCATGTGAGATGCATCGACATAGTGATGTAAGGGAGCTCCCATGCATCCTTCACCCATGGCGCCTGTCCAAGGTATGGATGCCATGTAATCTAGTCCCGTATACCATATAGTGTCTCCTGCCAGAAGTTTTTATCCTTTCTCTCATGATAAGTAACTAACTCTCCCCAGCTATATATTGTAGGCTCATCAGCCTACCTATCCACTCGGCCTAAGGGTCGTAGCACTATTATGTGCTCCCAAGCCCACACTTGTAGAAGGGAGGAAAAACCAAAACTCCTCCCCATCATCCCCACTCCATGGTAGACTATCTGATATAAATCTTGGTAGATCTTTACAAGCATCAAGGTCCCCCATGTTGTTGGTGCCCCTATGTCCATGATTTGGGAAATCATCAGGATCAAAGCTAATGTCATGCTCTTCCCCCCTATGTCTGGAGAAACATACCCCGACACTAGTCCTAACACATAATAGTGTACCCATCATGCTGCTAGTGCCACTCCTGCATGCTGTGCTAATGCTAGCTACCCATCTGCCCAAATCAGTGCTACCCCTGGCCCCAATAGTGGTGCCACCACATGTGCTGATGTGTATACCCCTTCTACCATAGGTGTACCTCACACTGGTAATCGAAAGATGTGATATACATCCTCTAGAGTCATAGTCATCTCCCTAATGGGAAGATGAAATGTCGCTATCTCTGAGTGCCAACGCTCATAGAGCACTATCACCAAGGCCATGTAGGTCCACCTCCATAGTATTCATGCAAGGTATCCCAACCCTAGTCCATCCACCCAAGCCCAGTCTTCTACACTAAACTGCTTTGAGATGGTCAAAACTATTGCGTGTCGCTCTCGACTAGTCAATCAATCCACCAGCCACTGCATCCAAGCCAAGGAAATCTATCAATTTTCTACTCTAACCAAACCTAAGTTTCTTTTCCCCACATTCCCATGAAGGAAACTTTTTCCTGCATTCCTACAAGATTTGTCTTCCCCACGTCTGACAGAGAACCTTGTCCCCATGTTCCCGCATGGGACTCCCTCCCCTCATTCTCACAAATCCCTAGTGACGTGGGAATACATTCCCACACCTCTTGCCTTTTTTCCCTCTCCCCGTGGGAATGCCATTTTCTAGCACCCCACAACCCTAGCCCACAAGAACACGATCCCGCAAGATCTTCTTGCAAGATCGCGGTCCTACGACATATCTTTGGATTTTTGTGTTCCTGTGAAAATCCCCTAAACTTCCCATTTTTCCCCACTCATGCACCTTTTGTGAGAACATGATCCCACCAATGTAGGTGCGTTATTGCCAGGTGTGTGCCCCGCCAAAATGTATTTTTCAACATACAACGAGTAATAAATGACTAAAAAACATAACAAAAAGCTAGGTTTTTCAATTCTACCTATTGGTCAAGTCCTCCACATCACCGTACATGTCTCACAATGTCTATCCAATGCGTCAGTCACCCTCTCTATGCTATCTTGTCCTCGCTTATCAGAGCTCCAAAGTCATAATTTCTAAGCTCTTGATGTGCAAATGACTTCATTTTGACCCCTCCAGCCCTTATAAAGGCCCTCCCTAGCCTTCATTTTCACCCCCGGATGCCTTTTTCCCTCCTTTTTCTTCTCCTCATACCCAGTCTCATCCCTCATTACCATTTTCACCTCTCTTTTCCTCTCTCATCCCCCTTCTTAGCCCACAGCATGCCTTTTTCCTTTTTTGTCCTTTGTCCTTTCGAGCTACCACCTGGGCCCCTTTTTCTTTCCCTGTCATCCTCTCGAGGGGGAATCACCTAGTCTAACCATCCTAACCCATAACTAGGGCATCTTTGCTACCAAGTCCATTCTTCGTGCCATTTATTTATTGCTAAAAACATCTTTGAAACAATGTTATTTCAACGAAGAGGGGCAAAATGTAGACACCTAAATTTGATTACATTATTTAGTAATTTTATTTATTCTTCTCCTAAGACATTTTATTAATTAAATATTATTATTTAATTAATTTATGCTATCCTGTAGTTAATTAATTAAATTAATTAACTATAGTCCAATTATTATCTAAATGACAAACCTATAGTCTAATAATTAATTAAATCCCTATTCTTCTATTAATTTAAATGGATACACTTATCTAAATAAATTAATTCACAAACCTCTTTTTTCTCCTACTTAAAATTAAATAAAATATTTAATTCTAAAAATCCTAATTATCCTCCATTAGCTAATAATCCATGCTTAGCTAATCTAACTGTCCACTCATTCTCTCTCCTCCCATCACATCTCCCTAATCCTCCACTTACCCTCTAAACCAAGCCTAATCACCCCTTAAATATTTGCACAATCATAATCCAAGATTAAAAAATGCTAATCCATCACAAGTAAACCCTCATATCCACATCCTCCAATGATAAATCATAAATCCCCTTACACCTCTTACAGACTTGTCCCCTCTCACACCTTCCAAAGTGGACACATCCCTCAAGCAATTGACCTCTCCTCTCATCCTCCCTCATTGTGACACTTGTCACAATGCTATGCATTTGAGAAAGCACAATCCATGTGTGCTCTCTTGGATGCATCTCCACCGTTGCTCATTCCCCTTTTGCCTCTTAATCTTGATTGTCCATTTCATGCATCTTTCTATAAAAGAGAAGCTCTCCTCCTTCATTTTTCATCCATCTTTTATGCAAAGTTATCATGCTAGTTTGAGAGCCTAAAAACTACCAAGCTACCATTATAATGCCAAAATCTTCATTGAAGCTTGAGCATAGTATTTTAGCACACATTCCATCCTTGGAAAAGTCTTCTACAATGTGAAGGCTTCTTGGTTTGAGGTTTACATTCCATTTGTGATTTTGTCTTCATTTTGTAGGTCTAATCACAAGTGTTTATTTATATTTCTTTGTTGAATTTTTAGCTTGCTTCATGTTCTTAGACATTGCATTTTAGGTATTACACATACCAATCACCAAGGTTTGGGTTTGAGAAAGATTTCTATTGGGATTTAGACTATCCTAAAATCTAGGTTAATTAGGCTTGTTTGTCCTTGTTTATAGAAAGGAGGGTTACAGAGACTTCCATGTCCAAAAAGTTACAGAATCCTTAAGAAGAGCCAAAAAGGTATCCAAATCCCCAATTGGTTTGACAAGTTGCTTGAGAAATATTGGAAAGAAAAGTCAAAAGCCTCTGCAAAAGGATACAAGGATTAGGCCTAATTTTAAGGTCTCAAATGGTGAACTATTTAAGCCAATAGAAACATGATTCTATTGGCAAAATGGTTAGCACTCCCCCTAAGATTCATGACATGGTTTAATAGCCTCTTGTGTCTTCTATAAGTCTAGTGGTTGTATTAGGCATTAATAGGTCGATCTTTTGGTGCAACGACAACCACTACTTGTAACAAGTGGTATCAGAGCTTGGTCATAGGTTTGAATCCCCTCAGGTAGAGCTGAGGGGGAGATTGTTGGTAAAATGGTCAGCACTCCCCTCAAGATTCATGACATGATTTAATAGCCTCATGTGTCTTCTATAAATCTAGTGGCTATATCAAACATTAATAGGTCGATCGTTTGGTGCAACGGAAACCCTACTTGTATCAGATTCAAGATCCTTCCAAAATGGATCAATTGGACAAGATTGTGAAGGTTTTCATGATGGAGAATATCCCTGCAATGAAGAATGGAATTCATGAAGAATGGACACTCAGAGTCTTCTAAGTGAGTGTGAAGAAGAGTACTAAAACTAGGGTGTTAGTCTTCTAAGGTTAGGCACAAAGGATAAAATTCTTGGAGAGGAGTTAGGATTGGGATTAGTTAATTACCTAAGCCAATCAGGACCTAGGGGAGACTAGGTACCTAGAAGAGACAAGCTAGGTCTCTTAAGTAGCAGTGCAAGCACCTTGGAACACTCGAATCATAAGGAAAAGTTTGTTCAAGACCAAATGTAGAGTTTCTGATAAATTTTGGAAGGTAATCATTAATAGTGGTAGCTCAGAGAATCTGGCATCTGAAGAGATGGTCACAAAGTTGTAGTTGGAAATGTTTGTACATCTAAATCCCTATTAGATTTCATGGATCAAAGATGAGCATACACTCTTGGTAAGTGAACAATGTTATGAGAATTTGAAGATTGGAAAGTTCTATGATAAGGTGTTATGTGATATCATGCCTATGGATTTTTGTCATATTTTGTTAAATAAACCTTGGCAATATGATAGATATGCTATATATGATGGAAGATTGCATAAGTATACTATTGTGGTTGATGGAAGAAAACAAATCTTGTTGCCTTTGATGGAAGAACCTGTAAGTAATTTTTGCACATCTGTGAAAGTTTGTTAACTCTTTGAAGAAGAATGATGTATGTTTTGCTGTGATTCTTAACAAACCAAGTAAGAAAACAAAGGATAATGTCCCTAAGGATATTTATAAGTTACTCACCAAGTAGAGTGATATCATTTCTGATAATGTATTTGATGGTTTGCCACTGAAAAGAAGCATTGATCATTGTATGGACCTAATCCTTGAAGCAAGTTTACCGAATAAGGCACCTCATTGGTTGACACCTACCGAGAATCAAGAATTGAACCGACAGATTCAAGAGTTCCTAGAGAAAGGTTTGATCAGAGAAAGTTTGAGTCCTTGTGTAGTACCTACTATATTGGCACCAAAGAAAAATGGAGAATGGAGAATGTGTACTGATTCCAAAGAAATCATAAGATAATAGTGAAGCATAGGTTTCCTATACCGAGAATGGATGGCATGATGGATAGTTTGACTAGAGCAAAGTATTTCACCAAAATTGATTTGAAAATTGGGTATCATTAGATTAGAATCAGAGAAGGTGATGAATGGAAGACTGCTTTCAAGACAAAAGAAGGTTTGTATGAGTGGTTGGTTATTCCTTTTGGTTTAACTAATGCACTGAGTACTTTTATGAGGCCGATGAATGAAGTTTTGAAGAAATTCTTGGGTAAGTTTGTGATTGTATATCTTGATGATATTATGATATTTAGTAAGACCAGAGAAGAACATTTGTTGCATGTTAGACAAGTTTTGCAGAGATTGAAAGAAGAAAAGTTGCTAATAAATCTGAAAAAAATTTCATTCATGAAAGAGGAGATTGTGTATTTGGGATTTGTTATTTTAGTCGATGGTTTGAAGATGGATCCTGAAAAGGTTGAAGCTATTTTTAATTGGCCTACACTTGTGAATGCTAGTGAGGTAAGATCATTTCATGGTTTGGAAAGTTTTTACTAAAATTTCATAAGGAATTTCAGTTCAATTTGTAATGCTATGATTGAGACTACGAGAGGAGACAAAAGAGAATTCAAGTGGACACATGGAGCTAATAAAAGTTTTGAGAATCTGAAGAAAAAGGTTACTAAATTATCTATTTTGGCATTACCTGATTTCAGTAAGGTATTTCAAGTGGAATGTGATGCAAGTGGAAGTGAAATTGGAGCTATGTTGAGTCAAGAAGGTAAACCTATTGCTTTCTCTAGTGAAAAGTTGAATGATTCTAGAAGGAAATATTTTGTGTATGATCAAGAATTCTATGCTATTGTTCAAGCACTAAAGAAATGGAGACATTATTTTGTACCGAGTGAATTTGTGTTGTATACTAATCATAAGTCTTTACAATATTTGGGTAGTCAAAATAAGTTGAATCAGAGGCATATGAAATAGGTTGAGTATTTGCAGAGTTACACATTTGTGATAAAGCATAAGAGTGAAGTCACTAATCGAGTTGCTAATGCATTGAGTAGAAGAAGATTTGATGACCGAGATGAAAATTGAAGTTCTTGGTTTTGATGAGATGAGAGATTCTTATGAGTTTGACCCTAATTTTTTTGAGCTATGGAGAAAGTGCAAAGCACCTATTCAATATCAACAAGATACTAAATGGGATGAATATTTTATTCAGGAAGGTATCTTGTTTAAAGGCATTCAGTTGTGCATACTGAGAGGAGTAATGAGAACTAATTTGATAAAGGAGAAGCATAGTAGTGGTTTGGTTGGACATTTTGGTATTGATAAAACATGGAATCTTCTTAAGGGGAAGTACTATTGGCCATAGTTGTATAAAGATGTTTAAAAATTTGTAAAAAGCTGTGGAATTTGTCAAGTTGCAAAAGGAGTAAGTCAGACTACTAGATTCTATGTACCAATTGATGTTCCTAAGAAACCTTGGATTGACATTAGTATGGACTTTGTTCTTGGCTTACTGAAGATAGTAAGAGGTAATGATTCTATATTTGTTTTGGTGGATAGATTTTCAAAGATGGCACATTTTATACCTTTTAGAAAGACATCAGATGTAGTACATGTAGTAGATCTTTTCTTTAAGGAAATTGTCAAATTGCATGGATTACTTAGAAGTATTATCTCTAACCGAGACAGTAAATTTATTTTAATACTTTTGGAAAACTCTTTGGAAGAAATTTGGAACTGAGTTGAAATATAGTTCTACATTTCACCCATAAACTAATGGACATACTGAAGTTTTGAACAGAAGTCTGGGAAATCTTTTGAGATGTTTAGTTGGAGACACACCGAGTAATTGGGATTCTATGTTGGCACAAGTAGAGTTTGCGTACAATAATTCAGTGAATAGGAGTACTGGAAAGACACCATTTGAGATTGTGAATGACACACAACTAAGAGGTATATTTGATTTGAGAGACATTGCTGATGAGAATAAGAAAAGTGTTGAAGGAGTAAAATTTGCTGAGTATATGAAGACATTGCATGAAGATGTGAAACTGAAGCTGGAAGATAGTAATAAAAAATACAAAGACAGAGATGATAGATCAAGAAGACATAAGACTTTTGATGTTGATGATGAAGTGATGGTTCATTTGAAGAAAGGTTGATTTTCTGTTGGAACATATGGGAAGCTGAAGATGAAAAATTTTGGACCTTGCAAGATTTTGAAGAAATTTGATAGTGGAAATGCATATGAGATTGAGTTACTTGATGACATGGACATACCACCAATTTTCAACATAGCTGATTTGTATGAGTATCATGAACTTGATGAAGAAGTGACAGTACTGACAGAATATCCTAAGAAGCAGAATGAAGAAGTTGAACAGATTTTGAAGGAAAGAGTTGGCAAGAGTACAAGATGAAAATAATATATGGAATATCTAGTAAAGTGGAAGAATAGACTGATGGAAGATAGTTCATGGATTTCACAGTCTGAGTTGGATGCAGCTCAGAGATACCTACCAAATGATTTGGAGAATCATTTCAAAATAACCCCAGGTGTCTAATGCAAGAGCATCTTGGGTCCTTGGCAATCTTGTGTCACCAAAAAATTTTTGGAGTTTGTCTGTGTTGCTCAGTTTCTTCTTTGACCAAGTTGGTTAGTAGTTGGTGAATTTCCTTTGGTTACCAAGTGTGGTCAGTTATCTCTTGGGCGGTTGGTTGTTTCACTGGCACTCAGCATTGCTTGTGTGTTGTTCGTTATCTTTGCTCACTGACAGGTTTAGTTTTAGTTTCTATTGTGGCCGACTTGTGCATTTATGTTGGGTCATAGATTTAATGTTGGAATCCATCATTGGGAAGCATGTGGTCCTAGATCTAACTATTCCTTCAATTGATTGTGGATCTGAAGGACGACTTAGTTCGGTTGACTCTTGTATAAATGTAGTTGTTTGGTTGTAGTTTAGGAGGCAGTTTTGGGTAGAAGATAGGAGATAGTAAGAAAAAAGATTATGTTGGAAAAATGGTCAGTGCTCCCCTCATGATTCGTGACATGGCTTAACCACCTCCTGTGTCTTCTATAAGTCTATTTGTTGTATCAGACATTAACAGGTTGATCTTTTGGTGCAACAGCAACCACTACTTGTAACAAGTGGTATCAAAGCTTGGTCACAGGTTCAAATCCCCTCAAGTAATGTTAAGGGGGAGATTGTTGGAAAAATGGTCAGCACTCCACTCAAGATTTGTGACATGGCTTAACCACCTCCTATGTCTTCTATAAGTCTAGTGGTTGTATCATACATTAACAGGTTGATCTTTTGGTGCAACGACAACAACTACTTGTAATAGATTATTGGTAGATCCTTGCATGTTTGAGGATGTTTGTAAATCATTGTAATATTTGGCCCTAACTGGGAAGGCCTTACAGCCTGGCATGTATCATTCTATTTGATGAATTATATGAAAGCTTTTGCATTCTCTCTCTCACTATTGTTGTTTATTTTCTTCCGCATGTGTTGAGCAGGCTTGGATCATTAGGGTGTGCCATTGTTAGGCCCCTATTGGCCCCTACTTGTGTCAAGTTGTCATCTTCTTCTAAAAAGGATATGTATTGAGGGGATGTCAAGTGACCCACCATTGTTTGGAATTTGTCAAGATCAAGATCTTTAGGAACATTAGAGCCAATCAGAGCTTTATCTAGGATTGCACAATGAGTAGGAGATATGTGAAGCAACTCAAATATAGAGCTTTTGGCATTGGTATGTTGTAGTTGTTGGATGATACAATATGATATCTCTTTAGACTCTTTAGAATTGGAATATTTGGAAGTAGTCCTTTGTTTGGATGCTGATGCAAGATTGAATGGGACCTTTGGGGCATTTGATGAACTCAAGATTTATCCTTAGAGATTTGCCTAAGCTTGAGATCGAGTAACTGCATTAGCTGTTTGGTTATCTTTGTCCTTTCTGACAATAGTGATGACATTGCAATGTTTAGATGAGCATGGTTCTACCATATTGATGACATCATTGATACCAGAGTAAGTGTAATTAACTTTGGCACCCATATTAGGTTTAGAAGATGAATCTCCTTGATTATTCTTTGGAAAAGGTTCCATGAATACCATATGATCATTATTGGATTTATGGTTATCAATTACAATTTCCCCAATGTTAATTTTGTCTTGAATGAGATGTTTCAAATGCATTCAGTTATTACTTTTATGGCCCTTGTTTTGATGGTGTATCATCAGAAAATGGAAGCACTTCTATTTAAGACTGGTTTAGCCCTCTGATTAGGTAGTGTAGGGTCATGTCAAATGCCTCAGGTAGGTCCTGGCTTGAATCTAGCTTTTCTCGTCACTCTACCCCTTTTTCCACCCTCTTTTTGCCCTTTTGTCTCATTCTGGACTGAGATCCTAAGATCTTTGACTTTAGGGTCAAGGTTGACCTCGACCCTAACCTAGGTCAAAGTTAACCTCAACCCAAGGTCCAAATTTCAAGATTCCATGATTTCCAGATGTCAGGTTTCGAAAAGATTTGTTTTCCCACTTCTAGGTCGGCTATTTCAGATTTCAGAATGGTAAAATCTTAAATTGTATTTAATCTAGGTCCATTTCTAGGGGTTAAGGCTTAATCAGAATTTAATTCTCCTGTGTTGACCTCTCTAGAAGTTTGTGCCCTAGAATATTATAAAAGGATGCCTTCCTCTCTCATTTTCACCAAGCAACATCATGAGATCACTCTCAAATTCACTTTCATGCTCAAGCACTCTCAAGGAGACATTCATGATCAAGAAAGCATTCAAGCCATTACCATCCATTCAAGCATTCAAGTTCACTATTGAAGATCAAGGATTCAAGAATTCAAGCCTTTGAAGGAATTTGGTTCAAGAATTCATGATTCATCATTCAAACCCTAGATCTATCCATCATGGTGGTGTGATCTTCCTTCAAGATCCTTTGTTCATCTTCAAGATCCATTCATTCTTCCCTCAAGGTAGATTCCAAGCATACAATCATGGAGGTTTTGATTTACATTTATGGTTTTTAGTGTTGATTCCAAGCTTTCATATCAACATACTTGTTTACATTTCAAATACAGTTGCATATCTATTGAATATTATAGCTTCATTGTTAGATCTACTTCTACTACTTGCTAGCATTCTCTATTTCAATTTCATTATTAAGGTTGATTTTAAACTAGGGTTCAACTAAGGAAAACCACTCATCCCTTTAACAAAACCATTTTTTATTGTAGGAGCAGGTGCGGGTTGATGAATATTAGAGTAGATCTAGATACCCTTTTCAGTGAACTTCCAGGATCCACGAACAGAATTTATGTCAGAGTTATTTCAGGTCAAGGATGACTTTCAGTGGGGCCAAGATTGTACCTCAGGGTAAGATCTTACCCCAATCCTGAGGTCAAGGATGACCTTGCTCTGAAAGACATAATTTTTCTCAGGTTTCTCTATCTCTACATTTCTAGGATAGATCAGGTTACAAAATTCCCTGAAACTGAGCACATACATCAGATAACAGTGATTTCTGCATCAGCCTCTTTTCAAGATAAGTATTCCTATTTTATTAAGTTTGTATGTCCATAACATTTTCCATTACATATTTACACATTGGTAAATTATATTTTATACTTTACATTTTGGTGAACCTGACAAGCTTACCCCTATCTTTTGTGGAATTAGATGCTCTATTGTATTACATTTCAAAAAAAAATTTAAAAAAAATCATATAAAGAAAAATACAAAAAAAAAATATTTCTTGCATTTCATCTACTATGAAGATTTTTAAGATACTTTGGTGTGTGATTATTTTCTTTATTGTTCTCCTCTTAGCATCTCTTTATCAAACTTATGATGTTTATGAGAGTATCATTCACTTCATTATGTTGGTGACCCTTCATCTTTCACTTGCCTATACTTTTGTGAAATTGATCGATACTAGTCTTCCTACTTTCAAAACTTTCATTAAAGATTTGTGTGGTGGACTTATTACTCTTTTGGACTATGTGAAGAATTTTGTAGATGATACATCATCTCCTAATCTTCCTAATCCTAATCCTATCATCCCTAATTTAATTCCTAACCTTCCTACTCCTAATATTTTGATGCCTAATATGTCTAATTCTCCATTTTCTAATCCTAGTTCTTTGTTAGAATAACTAAGAGGGGGGTGAATCAGTTAATCACTATCCCAATACAAAATGTATAATCCAAAAACAAATACTTCAATTTTTTCTGCTCGGTAACTTAAAATAATTTTACTGTCTATGCTTTTACCAATTATCAGTCTAAAACATATAGTAGTTACCAATCAAATAAAATATGCAACATGTAAATATGACATCAAAACAAACATCACAATCAACACATAACATAAGAGATTTAACGTGGAAACCCTATGAAGGGAAAAACCACTTGGGACCGAAAACCAAAAATATTCACTTTTCTAAAGTGATCTTGGTGAAGACCCAACCCTGTTAAAGGTTACAAACACACTGTTAGGTGTGACCTTGTTAGAGGATTTAAGACCAATCATTATCATTCAACCAACAGTCACTCTGGGGTTGACAAGATAACAATGTTCATTCTATGAATGATAAATAATAAGACTTTCTTAGTCCAGTCGGTTAAGAGATTTGACTATGTACAATGGTTAAATATGTAATAGTAGGTGATCTATCTTAATACAACTTCAATTGCAAATATACAGATCAATGTTTAGCTCATACAAATCTTTCTGATCAATGTAACATTTCTGATTCAATAATATATCAACTTACTATCTATCGATAATCACTCTCTATCGCTTGATAATTCTCTATAGTAGGGTTCTCCTTAACTAGTATGATCAGAATGTATGAAAACTTGTTCACGTGATGATTCTGCAGTTTCCTTTTCTTCTGGCATCACACTCATTGTGAAATTTCCAGTCTCTTATATAGACATGTAAACCATTTTCTTTTGCTGCATCAGATTTTTTTGCGTAATCATCTTTGTTGATTTTGCCTCTGAAACATACCTCAGCACTTGTGTCAATAACACATTTGATTCTCATCCTTTAGATCTTTCCTGAATTTTGTTAGCCATCGATCTGTGTAACAAGCATTATCTGTTACTTCAAAATCATACACTTTCTAGCTCATCAATCTTATCAGCTAAACTAATCATTTAGTTCATTCTATTCTTCTCAATTAACAAAGAAATGCGTAAGTGAACACAAGCTCAGTTTACACTATGCTTGGTATACAATACACTCCATCGGTGTATACTAAAATGCTTCATCAACCAACAACACTGCTTTGTGTCTTTCAACTCTTTTACTCATCATAGATGAATGAAACATAATCAAGTCAATATCATAAAGTCATAGACTCATCAATAAGTTAATCAATATATTCTTTAGCCTCATCTATCATATCCATCTTCCTCATGTAGATATTTTTGTTCTTCATCTCTTTCACTCCTTTTCCACAAATGTATCAGTATAGTAACTTACAAGATAAGTGTTGTCAAACTAGTTGACATGAATGACAACATAATACTGATTCAATCATATTACATATCTAATCAATTAGCTCAGTGATCTTAAATCATAGATTCTTCAATTAGGTTCTAAATTAGTTGTAGTTCATCAATCTCTCCCTTTGGCATTGATAGCAACTCAAGAAATATGAAATATACCATACACATACCAAACATGTATTCTATAACTCTATGAACAAATGTTGTACAAGATCTCCCTAGCTTAATATGTTTAATCACTATGTTACTCAACAACATTACAAAATATAGCTTTGTTAATCTACAAATATGATCTTTTATGCTCTCAGATTCCTTCTTCTATTCTCAGTAACTGATCTTCAGCCCTCTCCCTTTCTTCAATTTGTCTCTCCCTCAGATAGTTCTCATTGGTGCATATTGTTTCATATTGTTTATCTCTCCCTTTTACAACAATGCCAAAGAAACAAAATAAAAAAATGGCTCTTCAATAGACAAGTAACTCTCTATTGTCCAGTGCATACTCTGTATCTCTACATGCTGATATGCTAATCTATTTTAGTTTTCCATCTTTTCAACTTTTCACAACCTTAGACATGATCCAAAGTGTGAACTATGTTGCATCAACATGAATGATCTTCTGATAAGATTAGGCTAATGCAACATCTAGATCACCTTAGTGACTGGTAGATAGGGGACAGACCCCTAGTGTAGTCCTCAAGTACTCAAATGTATCCTTCGGTAGAGCCTTTGTAAATATATCTGCAAGTTGTTCTTTTGATGTAAAAAACTCTAGCTTAACTTGCTTCTCCTATACTTGTTCTCTCAAGTAGTGATACTTAATTGATATATGCTTTTTTTAGAATGCATCACTGGATTCTTTGAAATGTTTATTGCATTGGTGTTATCATAGTATATAATCACCAACTCAGTGATTACCTCATTCATACCTTCTAGAATTTGCTTAATATATGCAATATTTGAATAGTTTGTAGCAGCAACAACATACTCTGCTTCAGTTGTAGACTAAGAAATGCAAGCCTGCTTCTTACTTGTCTAGGTAACAAGTCTTTCACCAAATAAAAATGCTCCTCTAGTGGTACTTTTTCTGTCATCCACATTTCCAGCCCAATCAGCATCGGTATAGACTTTGAGTTCAAACTTGCCTTCCTTAGGATACCACAATCCATAATCCTCTATTTTCTTTAGGTATCTTAAGATTCTTTTAGTAGCAATCATGTGTGATTCTCTAGGATTAGTAGAAAATCTAGCAACTATTCCCATAGCATGTGCTATGTCTAGTCTACTATGAACTACATACATTAACTTACCAATCATTGATTGGTACAGTGTCTGGTTTACCTCTGTAGTTTCATCTTCCTTAGTTAGTTTACATCTAGTAGCCATTGGTGTTCCCACAGGTTTAACATATTCCATGCCAAATGTTTTCAATACTTCCTTGATATATTTTGATTATGAGATGAATACCCCATCACTCTGTTGAATCACGTGTAGTCCTAGAAAGAACTTAATCTCTTTGAACATAGACATTTCAAATTCATTCCTCATTTCATTAGCAAAGGCTTTACATATTTGATCTTGACCTCCAAATATAATTTCATCCACAAAAATTTCAGCAATAAGAATTGTATCATCAGTATCTCCTTTCATAAACAGATTGTTATTGTCACTTATTCTTACAAATCCTATACTTAAGAAATAAGAATGAAGCCTCTCATATCGAGCTCTTGGTACTTACTTCAAACCGTATAAAGCTTTATGTAATCTACATACCATGTCTTTCTTTTCTGGATCAACAAACCCTTCAAGTTGTTCTATGTAGATTTCTTCTTCAAGTATTCCATTCTAAAACACTGACTTGATGATGTAAGATAAACTCCTAGGCTTAGTTTTCCACTCCCTTCGAGAGATTTCTCTTATCTCCTAGTATTCTATGCTTCTATAGGATTTTCTAATAGGCTTAGATCATTAACTAAGTCCTATTCACTCTTTACTACAAGAGTCACACCTTGGATGATCCATACCTTGATTTTGGTTCTCTTTCTCACTTTCACTTAGAAGGATCTAAGTGCCAAATCCATTAAAACATCACAAATTTCAAACTTCATTGTGGGGACCTTCTTCACATTGATTTCAATCATATTCCATCCCATTTGACTGATTTGGGAAGGTTCTTGGCTCATAAGTTTATCAGATTCAAGATTTCATCAAAAGAGACCTTAATTTTAGGCCTATATCTAGTAGCCTTTTTGAATGGCTTTTTCCCACATGAATTGACTTGATTTCTCCCTATCAAGCCTCTAACAGGGTATGTCTAAGTCACCTAGAGCCTGATCATAAAGCTAGCTCCCTTGCTCATGATGCTTCCTCCCTTTAGATAAAATATGTACAGAGGCCCCACTTGAAGATTCGACCACTTATTTTGTGTTTCCATAGTTGAAACTCATGTGGGAGCCATTTTTACAAATTCTATCACAGTGTGACCAAAGAAAAGTCCTGAACTAAAACAACTTGAAAACTATGATAAAAATACTCTAAACCCTTAACACATAAAATGAAAAAGTCTTCTAATCCGCTATATAATACAACTCAACCACTATATCAATGCTTTCAAAGCTACAAGTATGACTATTCCTTCAAAAACTGAGATATCACTTCAAAACAAAGTTGTAGACCTCATTACATTAACTCAAAATTTTTAAAATATGCATCCAATACTTGGAGATTCAAGCCATTACTCCCATTAGGTGTCTCCTCCACCATTATAGGGACTATTTTGTTGAGCATAACCTCCCACAATCAAAGGAATCTGAGGCTATCCATGTTTCATACAATATTTGCAATAAGTGCAAATGTTGTTATGACAACATTCTTACAACACTTGGCAACTTTGATAGATGCCTTAATCCTATATTATAGGCTTCTTATCCTCATATCTTTTGAGGATCCAAGATCATTCATGATCATGATATTGATTTAACAACCATTAACCATTCTTAGGCCTAAGACACATTAATGAATCAATCTCCCTAACTCCTAGCATTAAGAAATTTAAATAACAACTAACAAAGGCTATTTGTGTGACCTTAGTCTTAGTGACTAATTCACCTAGCCAACATAGAACAAGACCATCTAAGGTCATCAACCAAACTATACTAACTTCTTGAATTGGCTAGGGTCAAGTATAAGCCAAAATTGACTAACTAGTAGAGGTTAGCCTAGGTGCTCCTGCACCATCCTCCCCAAAATTAAGAATTTCAATCCACCCTTGGATTGATGAGGCTAGGATCAATTCCCAACCTTTTGAACTCTATTTCCTTTACCTAAATAGTATCAGTAACATTCTTCCCATACCTCTGAATGAGGTGCTCTTTATACTCTTTGTGTCTAGATTTCTTGTAGGTCCTAGTGTCTAGTACACTATCTCCCCATGTACCTGTAGCAGTAGGAAGTTGAAGATCTTCCACATCCTTGATCACCTCATTGACGTTCTGGTCACTATTTTGTTATGGTCCCTTATAGTGGACAAGGTTTGCAACATTAAAAATATTGGATAATCCACTGTCCTCCAGTAGGGCTACCTTGAAGGCATTGTCATCATACTTCTCCAATATAGGACAAGGTCCTATCCTTCTCATTTGCAGCTTATGAGGGACTCCTTTTGTCAACCTAGATTTTCTCAAGTGTATCATAACAAGATCACCAACCTTGAACTCCACTAACCTTCTAGTTTCATCTACTTTGGCTTTGTGCTTGGTGGTGTTGTCTACCAATGTCTTCCTCACTGGTTCATGAACTTCTTGCATACAAAATGCAAAGTCATCAACATATGCACTTGCCTTGACTCCATCTTTTAAATCTCTCAACTCATAGACTCCTCTAGGATGTAGGCCATATACAATTTCAAATGGACTCTTCCCAGTTGATCCATTTATGGTGTCATTATAGGCATATTCAGCTTGCCCAATCAACTGATCCCATTGCTAACCATACTCCTTAGTTAGGCATCTTAGAAGGTTTCCAAGGCTCCTATTAACAAACTTTATTTGACCATCAGTTTGGGGATGGTAGGCTGACCCAAAAGATAAGTTAGTACCCAATCTTTGACAAAGAGTCTTCCAAAAATGACTCATAAACTTTGTGTCTCTATCAAATACAATGCTAATAGGTAGTCCATGTATTCTCACTATCTCTTTGAAGAATAGAGATGCTATTTGACTTGCATCATGTGTAGTCTTGCATGGCACAAAGTGAGCCATCTTACTAAACCTATCAACAACAACATAAACACTATCCATCCCTTGTCTTGGCTTGGGTAGCCCAACTACAAAATCCATGCTTAAGCATTCCCATGGCCTAGTAGGAATTGGTAGAGGTTTGTAAAGACCAGCATTTCTTGAAGTGCCCTTGGCCTTTTGACATACTACACAACTCTCCACATACTTCCTAACATCTAGATTCATCCTTGGCCAATAGTAGAACCTTGAAACAAGGTCTTGAGTCTTAGTGATTCCAAAGTGACCACTCAAAGAACCATTATTCTTTTCTTGAATCAAATTATCTCTAATGGAGCCTCTAGGAACACATATTTGATTCCCTTTGAACAAGAGATCACTTTGCAAAGTATAATCAGCATATTTACTATGAAAATGATTCTTGTATTCATCACATACCTTGTAGATGTCAGCAAAGTCTTCAGCATCTGCATATAGTTCCTTGAAATGATCTATCCCCATGCTTTTCAACTAAATTTCTTGGAGTTTGAGGGCTCTTCTTGACATTGCATCAGCCAGCTTGTTTAGTACACCCTTCTTGTGCTTGATATTGAAGGTTTAGGCTTGTAGGTACTCAACCCACTTCATGTGTTTGTGACTCAACTTCTCTTGTGAATTTAAGAAGCTAAGTGCTTGATTATCTGAATACACAATGAACTCCTTGGGAAGCAAGTAGTGCCTCCATTTTCTTAGATCTTGGACCAATGCATACATCTCTAAGTCATATGAGGAGTACTTCCTCTTAGCCTCACTTAACTTCTCAGAATGGAAAGCCACCGGTCTACCCTCTTGGCTTAAAACAGCCCCAATTGCTACATTGCTAGCATCACATTCAATGGTGAATAGCTTCTCAAAGCTTGGTAGCACCAAAATAGGTTGGGTAGCTATTCTTTCCTTCAACAACTGAAAGCTCTTGTTAGCATCTTCATTCCACACAAACTTAGTTTTCATTCCTCCTTTGATAGTATCTAACATAGGAGCACAAATTGCACTAAATTATCTTATGAACTTCCTATAGTATTGTGCAAGATGATGAAAACTCCTTACCTCAGTTGCTGACCTTGGAGTAGGCTAATTCATGATAGCCTCTACCGTGCTCTTATCCATTTTCAAATTGCCATGAGATAAGACAAAACCAAGATACACTAATTCTGATTTGATGAACTCACACTTCTCCAAATTGATTGTCAACCTCTCTTCATGCAGCTTCTTGAAGACAATGTTAAGGTTTTCCAAATTCTCACTCTTTGTCTTGCTAAAAATTAGTATATCATCTAGATATACAACTACAAACTTGCCTATGTAGTCCTTGAGTACTCCATTCATGAGCCTCATGAATGTAGAGGGGACATTTGACAATCCAAATGGCATGACAAGCCATTCATATAGCCCTTCATTAGTTTTAAAGGTTGGCTTCCACTCATCTCCTTCATGGATTCTTATTTGGTGGTAGCCACTCTTCAAGTATATCTTGCTATAGTACCTTGCTTCACCTAAATAGTCCATTAAGTCTTCAATCCTAGGGATAGGGAACCTATATCTTATGGTTATCCTATTGATATCCCTTGAGTTAGTACATAGCCTCCAATTTCCTCCCTTCTTAGGTGAAAGTATAGTGGGTACATCACATGGAATAATACTCTTTCTAATTAGGCCTTGGTCTAAGAGCTCTTGTATTTGCCTTGCTATTTCCTCATTTTGTTGAGGAGTCATCTTATAGGCTACTTTGTTAGGTAGGGTAGCTCCTAGGATAAGGTCTATCCTATGACTTATGTCTCTTTTAGGGGGTAAGGCTGATGGTTTTCCATCACTTACAATGCCTTGGTAAGTTTGCAACATACCTTGAATCTCTCTTGGTAATTTAGTCTTCTTAGTCACCTTGTCTTCACCTCCTTCTCTTGGTTTCAACACCAATGCATACCCTATGCCTTCACTCTCTTCCATGGTTTGTAGGAACTCTTTTTCACCTACCATAAGAAAATTTGGACTTGCTATCTTTACTTCAACATCCTCCAATAATGACTAAATTTTGAAGGTTGTATTATCCTTCTTGAAAGAATAGGAATTCTTTCCTCCATCATGTATGGCTTGGCAATCAAATTGCCAAGGTCTACCTAGGATAAAATGACATGCATCCATAGGCAACACATCACATAAAACTTTGTCTTTGTACCTTCCAATGGAGAACTCTACCCATGCTTGCTTATTCACTAACACATGTTGATCCTTATTGAGCCAAGTGACTATTAGCACTCTAAAAAAATTTCATGGCTCTAGCCCTTTTCTTCTAGTCTCTGCAGTTGTTTTTAGGTCTCTAGTATAAACCCTTAGTTCAAATTTTTGAAAAACTAGCTGTTGGTGTGAAAAGCCCTATTTTATGCCCTGGCCTTGTTCTAATTTTGTGTTACTTTATTCAGGCCACTTAAGTCTCTAAACTGCATGTGCTAAATTGTTAACCTCTCTATCGCATGATCATGTGAACCTTTTTCATGTTATGCGATCATGCAACTAGGGTTTTATGTTGGACCCCTTTGTTTTATTTCCCTAAGTCTTGGTGAAATATTTTTCCTAAGTCAATGCCTTAATATTTCCTATGTTTTTGGCTTAATGTTTCCTGGGCCCGGCTCTAACACCATCTCAATCCAATAGCGGGTGTAAGTTCTCATAAGATTTGTCAGAGGCTTGCAAACTTACGCCGACCATTGATTTTCTTTATGACATGGTGCTTCAAACTGTGGGTCCAAGGTGACACATAGGTACAACTGGCATCTCCTCATTGGTCGAGATAAACAATGAAGTGGTAGAGTTGTCAAAGGGACCCAAGTGTGAAAGGAAAAGTTGCATGTCCACTTGCTGGATATTGCAACATGGCAGCTTGTGATTCATTGAAATGGCTTATGGGGTCGGGTGGGGTCAACTTGTCAGTCGCTTGAAGATCCAGTGGTTGTCGCATGATCACAAGGAATATTCTTCCCCTTCATGATCATGTGATAGCCATCGATTTGGAATCTAACATAAGGGTTGTCAGTGGGACCTGAGTTTCTAGCATGTTAGAGGATCCTGACACTTGCAGAGCATCAACGGTTGGTGCATGATCTAAGGGGTTTGTTCTGACACATGAGATTATCAGAAAACTATTGATTTCATATCCTATCAAAGGATTTGCAGAGCGGAGGTAAAAGGTTAATCTAATAGTTGTCTTAAGTTCTGATAGAATCTTTATGCTCCATGTGAACTTAAGATAGCCATTGATTTCATTAAAGGTGGGCCCAGGTTTTGGTCTAAGGTCTTAGCGGTTTTGATAAAGTGTTTAGTGGCCCGAAAAATTTTCAATAGGTTTTCTCATTTGTGAAGAAAGATGGTAGTTCTCTAAATGGTTTAGTGACTTAGCGAACAAGTGTTCACGTAATATCTAAATAATTTGGCGAAGGCATAAAGCATTCTGTGAGTGGGTGAAATCCTTTAGTCGCTAGTTCACCAAATATGACTAGGGTCCTATTAAGTGATAAATCATAAAGACCACAAAAAGGAAGGATCAGACAGTCGTGATATAAAGTTGATCTAAATTCAAATATTGACCACTGATTCATTGTTGGCACCATAAACTAGCCATTGAAATTCAAATTCAAATTTTGAGAGGGTTTCCAACGATAGAAAGGACCAAAATTGAATGCTTTCATGGTAGGATCTGGTAGAATTGGTTTTGTCGATTGTTGCAGTGTGGTCCAAGGTGTTCCATGATCATTTAAGGGGGTTTGTACTATGTTCTTTGTGCTTGAGGTTTGTTGTAGGTGGCTGAATTGGTTGATGAATTGGGCATTTTTGTGGTTCTTAGTACTTTCTCAGGGATTTTGTCATGATTGAGGATCACTCCGGGATCTGTCTTCTCCTGGTTGCCTGAGTTTCTTCCCCTACATTTAATTTTTGACTAATTTGGTTGTTTCAGTGGGTAAAACCCTAACCCTAGTCATATGAAGCTTGTTGCATCCTATTTTGGGGATTCCAAGATGACTAGTGGTGGTATATATTGAAAAGAGTAGTATTTTTGTAAAGTTTGGTTGTTGATGGTATTATACTAAACAAGGAGAGCTTGGATTTTGTGTTTTTGTTCCTAGCATGTCATTTTGATCATGTATTGATTTTGAAGTTAATAAGAATACACCTGAATTCCTATCTCAAATTGATGATTGTCTTCTTGTTTTGATTGTGAAATCATATATGTTAATGTCATAAGGTGGATTAGCATATGGTAAACAAAGATTATTGTGAGATCAGCTTCGAGTTCCTAACAAAGTTGGGATTAAAGCCTTTAGGGTGATTTCAGTGGGTTCATTGTTGGATTGGAATTTGATGTTCAAGTTTGGGAGTGAGGGGAGTAATAGGAAAAGCACTTACTCTGAGTTCATGTGTGTTTGAGTTAAGGTCTTAGTTGATATATGTTATGAAGTGACTCTTTTCCCTAGGTTAAGGCACTGATCTATTCTTTGGAAGTAGTCCATCATCATCAATCATATACACACACATATAAATGATAATATCATTTAGTTAGTAAGTAAAGGACATAATTGAATATTGTTTTGAGACTCCTTTGGAGAAGTGAGTCAAGGGTACACCCACCTAAGCATTAAGGCTCAAAGTGTAGGAGGATCTCATTGTTGATCCTTGTTAATTCATCCTCTTCCTTGTAGACTTTGGAGTGGTGATAGAGTCAAAGTTATATTAAAGTTATCCATCAAAGTATAAATCTACAAGTCAAAGATCAAAGGGAACTCCCAACAAAATGGTGACTCTACTGGGGAGAGTCTAGAGATAAAAGTTTTCAAAGTGCACTCTTGTTTTCCTATTGTATTCAGTTAAAGATTTCACACTTTGGTGGGTGGCGACTCAAAAGGTTAGAACCAATGTTATAGACTATAAATCATGGACAAAAAAAAGGAATACTAGGTCCTTTGTTAGGAAGAATCCAGAGGTTACTTTGGAATAGTTACCTAGACAGGAGAAGAAGAGTTGGATCAGGAGAAATGGTGAGTCTACTAGTGCTCCCATAAGAGAACAAAGAAATACCAGAGGTAGAGCACCACATGTTTCCTCAAGTGAGGAAGGTTCACAAGATAGAGTTTCTAGATCAGATGGTGGTCGCTCTGAAGATAAATTTTATGATACCCTAGAGGCTATATTTCAAGACAAGGGTTCATTACCTATAGGTCAAGATGAACAAGCCAGAGAGATAGGTTTTGAGATTGATTTAGATCTTGATGAAGATAATTTCAAAAGGCAGCCCATGGAACCAGGGTGAGTGCATTTCCCATATCAACATCCTACTGATGTGGAAGTGTCATTAAGCTCTAAAGACAACATGATAGATCCACATGACCTAAATGCACTTAGGTTGTAGTTGGCAAAGAAAGATTCCATATACAAAAGGTTACAAGAGGAGAGAGAGGTTGAAAAAGTAAATGCTCTAATGGAGAGGCAGTCTCTTTTAAGAAAAATTAATGAAATGAACGAGAGAAACAAGATGCTTTCTTTTGCTCCTAGGGTGTTGCAGCATGATATTTTTGGTGATCTTGAAGCTCTAAGAAGTGAGCAGGAATGTTTGTTGCAAGATCATGAATTTGATGAAGAGGGCCCTATGATCAGACAAGTGAAAAGTTATGCTCCATTGCCTAAGGGTGGGAATGGACATGAGATCACTAGGCCTACTATATTTATTAACGAAAAAGGAAAGAAGAAGATGGTGGGTGTCCAAATAAGCAAACCAGTGACAATACTAGGGATCCCACCACCAAAATCAAATAGGGAGATAGAGATAGAAAGAAAAAGAAAAGAGGATGAGGCTCTAGCTCAAGAGTTGGACAGAGCTGAAGTTGATGCTGCTATTGTAGAGAAAAGAAGAAAGATCTAATTCTTGAGGGCTTCATCAGCTAATGTTCATGGCCCTTCTGCTATGGAACTAGGTATGCCATCTATGAACACTATTATTCCACTTAGCAATGCTACTACTAGTAATCTAATTCCTAATGTATCTACCAAATCATGTGTTGATCCTAATAGATAGTCAAATGTGAAAGTGGGTGGGAATGTAGATAAAAATAATAATTCTAGTGGGAAGACTAGTTTAGGATTTCAAAGAAGACCTATGCAATTAGAAGGCTATAGGCAAATTAGTTTTGATGAGATTCCTAGCTACCCGAATGCTTTTCCAAATGATATAAGGGATAAGGTACCTAAGTTTGTTGGTAATAATGCTATTAGTTGTGAGGAGCATCTTAGGTTATTTGTTGATATGATTAATGATTATGAGGTAGAGCATGAGGATGTAGTCATGAAATTGTTTGTTCAATCTCTAATGGAGGATGCTAGAGATTGGTTTAAGAGACTTCCTGATAAATGTATTAATACTTGGGATTCCTTTGAGAGATGTTTTAAAGACTATTATGGTGATAGGCCTAATGCTAGTTTCATGTTGAATGAATTCAATACCATAAGGAAAAATTAGAATGAGTCTGTAGCTGATTTCAACATGAGATTTCAAAAGGGTATGCATAAGTTGTTCCAAGTTATGCAGTTAGATGACAATGTTTGTCTAACTACATACTTCAATGCATTTGATGGAAAGATGGGTTATGTGTTGAGGGATAAGGAACCAAGAACCCTTAGAGATGGTTTTAGGATTGTTGTCAATATTGAGAACAATATGAAGATATCAGGGAAATTAGGTGGGAAAAGAGATGACCCTAAGTTGTTTGGGGACAAGAAATATAAAAAGGAAAATGATAGGAATGTTGGAACTAGGAGGCAAGAAGAAGATAAATTGGATAAGGTGCTTAATGCATTGAAGGATTTGAAGGCACCTACAAATAGGAACATCAGTGCTCTTACCAATGAAAGGCCTTAATTCAATAACAATTTATATAAGCAGAATAGATTGTAGAACTACCCCTACAACACCCAATGGAAGGATGGAAAGCCTATTGTCCCCGCTGCAAGAGGAAACAATGATAGAGGTGTCCTTGACCCTCTAAAAAAGGCTTCAATAAATGTCATGGAGGACATACCTTGGTGTGTTGCATGCCAGTCCCCTCATTCTACAGAGCATTGTGTGGTTTCACATTCTATGGCTCCAAATCAAGATTGTAGCAATGAGGAGATAGAAAAAGAAGAAAATCAAGATGATGTTGGATGCAACATGGCTACCTCATATCTAGGATATGAAGATGATTTTGATTTTGATGAAGAAGTAGATGTAAATGTGAAGAGGCACACTCAAGCCCTTTTTCATCAAGAGGTTTTTTCTAATAGTGAAGACATTGATAAGAAGACATGTAACATGAACTCTTCTTCTGAGCCAGTAAATTTAAGACCTTCTAGAGAAGAGATGGATAGGATTACTATAGAAATGATTGCCCAAGTGAAAACTAGAGGCATGGTGGCAAGGGATACAAATGGAAAAGCTACAAGAATGTTTATAAAGAGTACTAACTCCAGAGAGCCTAACGAGATCAAATCAAAAGGTGATCACATGGTCAAATTCAAGAATGTAAATGGTAAGAATTATGAGCCTAAGGGAGTTGGAGTTGAAATATTTTCTAGTGAGATTGAGAAGCCAGTTAACACAATGGCTAAGAATGAAAAAATGAGGGTGGCCAATACACCTAATGTATCAGATAAGCAAAAGGATACTAAGGCTATGCAAATTGAGATTCCTTCCTCTACTCCTATTGATATGTTATCTGTATTGTCCCAAATTACAATTAAGGTTCCATTGTCAGAATTGTTGAGGATCCCTGAACACAAAGACAGAGCTATGGCATGGGTAGATAATGTTCATAACAATGATGTTGCATGCAATGGGTCTCAGGATAAAGCTTTGAGAGGTGTTGTTGCTTAGGTAATTGTATCTCAAATTCCTCCTATATATTTGGACAGTTCTGTCAATGATAGCCTTGAAAACATTGATCCATTCTTTTTAAGTGTCCTTGTGAATGGAATGAAATTAAGAAATCGTATGATTGATAGTGGTGCCTCTAATACTGTTATGCCTTTTAAGATTATGGAAAAATTGGGCCTTAAAGTTGATACAATTCAAGGTAGATGTTGTGCAATGGATCAGAGGGAGGTACCAATCATTGGGACTATCAATGCATTACCATATAGGCTAGCAGCATATCCAGAGAAAGAGCTAACAATGAGTGTTTTGGTGGTGCACATCCTCCTTCATTATGGGATGCTACTATCTAGAAGGTGGAGTGCTGCCATGGGTGGAATTTTACAGTGTGATCTATCCTATGCCACTTTCAAGATTGATGATCAGTTTGTCAAGATTGAGCGAGAACCAAGAGTATGCCACATGATTGAGAGAAGTATTGATAATGAAACTACATGTTTTGTGGATGCTAATATTAATGCTTTTAGGGTAGAGATCCCTATACTTGAGAAGGAACCTATTTTGTCACCTATCTCTATTGAGGTAAGTGTTAATTTTGTGAAAGGTGATTTGTGGGTAATGTACTTTGATGGTGCAAATTGCAAGGATGGAGCAGGAGCAGGTATTTTACTTATTTCTCCTAATAGAAACACCTACAATTTTTCTTTCACATTTAATTTATTTTGTACCAACAATATAGTAGAATATGAGGCATTTTTGTTAGGATTGAGGTTGGCACAAAAACATGGTATTAAGTGCTTAAGTGTTGTTGGTGATTCTGAGTTGGTGGTGTCCCAAGTCAGGTCAGTATATGCTTCCAAGAACAAAAGGTTAAAACAATATAGGAATGCAGTTTGGGATTTGATTGAACATTTTGATGCCTTCAATATTGAGTGGAAGGATAGGAGTAACAATAAGATGGCTGACTTGTTAGCCAATATAGCAATCAATCCTAGTGATATTACATTTATTGGTATTTCTAAAGTTGAAATTTAGGCTAGGCCTAGTGTACCAGACAATATTGAAAATTGGAAAGTTTTTGATGATGATAATGATATCTTGAAGTTTATGAGTTGTGAAGATTAGTTTCATGGTCAGGAATTTGATTGCTCAACTTTGGTTGATTCAATAGAAGGAAAAGAGGTTGTCTTTGGCAATGAAGTTATTTAGCTCAAATCTAACAAGGTGCCCAAGGGGCTTGTTGTTTTGGAAACTGTCTTTGATAACTAGGATAGAGTTCAAAAGAATATCAAAAGAGAAGATCATGCTAATCTAGAGGCGATAAATCTTGGAACACATGAGGCACCTAAGAAGGTATACATTGGTAGGGACATGTCTCACAATGTGAAAAAATCTTTGATTGAGTTATTGAGAAAATTCAAGAATGTTTTTGCATGGTCATATGATGACCTAAAGGTTTATAGAGAAGACTTGTTTCAGCATATCATTCCTTTGAAGGGAGATGCTAAACTTTTTTGGAAAAAAGAAAAGGCCTATTAATCCTACTTTGGCACCCAAGATGCAAGAAGAATTGATGAAGTTAAGAGATGCTGGCATTATCAAGCCTATAAGGCATTCTTATTGGGTGTCAAATCTTGTCCCTGTTAGAAAGAAGAATGGTGACATTAGACTTTGTGTGGACTTTAGGAATTTGAACATCAGCTCATTAAAGGATAACTATTGTCTGCCCAATATGGAAGTTATGTTGCAAAGAGTGACCAGATCAGAATTGATGTCTATGATGGATGGTTTCTCTAGTTACAATCAGGTGATTGTCAAAGAATCAGAACATTTTAAGACAACTTTCACTACACCTTGGGGGACATATGTTTATGTGAGAATGCCTTTTGGTCTCACAAATGCTGGTGCTACTTTTCAGAGAGCAATGGATGTTGCTTTTGCAGATTTTATAAATGATTTCCTTATTGTCTATCAAGATGATTTAACTGCCTATTCCAAGAAGGAAGAAGACCATTGTACTCATTTAGAGAAAATATTTTTGAGGGCTTTGGAATATGGCATTTCATTAAATCCAAGGAAATGTGCATTTGGTGTCATTGAAGGTAAGTTTCTTGGCCACTTAGTTGGTAAGCAAGGAGTGAGAATTGACCCTGAGAGGGTAGTAGCTATTGATAAAATTCAGAGACCAAAGAATGTTAAAGGGATTCAGTTCTTCTTCGGTCAGGTAAATTTCTTGAGAAGATTTGTAACAAATTTTGTAGAGGTTACTAGACCTATTTCTAAGATGTTGAAGAAGGGATCTACAATCAATTGGGAGGGTGAGCCTAATGAGGCTTTCAAAAATGTCAAGCAGGCTATCAAAGATGCACCAGTGCTTAAGGCACCTGATTATAATGTCCCAATGCACATCTTTTCCTTTGCATCTTTTTGATGGAATATGGATAAAGTGACTGAGAGGGGGGGAGGTGAATCAGTCAACCATAAAACACTTCACTTTTATTTCTTTCCAGATCTCTTAGGATATCTTAAAGAATGTTATCTATTTTAGCACTCGGTAAATAGATTGCAGTAACTTTGAAGATGCAGAAAGTATTAGCAAAATTATCTTTAGATGTTCATCAGCACTTGTATATGATTAAGATAGCAATTAAGAACACAAGAGACACAAGATTTAACATGGAAACCCAATATGGGAAAAACCACCAATGTATCTAGATACTGATTTTCACTTTTCTGAAGTGATGCCCAGTTAGAAGCCAACCTAGTAAAAGGTTACAAAACACACTGTTAGGTGTGACCTTGTTAGAGGATTTAATCACCCTGCTAGGAGTGGCCTGGTAAGAGGTCTTGAAAACAATTCAATGGAATTGTCACCTTGTTAGAGGATTTACAATATGGTTGTTAAACCAACTCGGTTAAGAGATTTAGAATTCACTGTTACAATGATAAGAAGGTAACAATGAAAATGACCTGTATAATAATGCAACTGCCTTGCTGATTACAGATCTCTATTCTGCATAAGTGTGATCCTTCCTGATCGAATAAATCTCTGCTGCACCTTAAGGATATCTGAACATCCTTCACAAATTCGCACACACCTTTCCTGTCTTTCTTCTGTAAATCTTCTGCTATGTATCTATTTTATTTTTCACATTTGACCTTTTATTTATATGATTTTAGATTTGTCAAATTGACATTATTTAGTATAACAGTCAGCTGAATTAAGAAAACTTTATTTGCAAAAATCCTTCAAGGGCCGACAGTGCTCGGTGACCATAACTTTCTACAATCTTTCGGAGACCGAGGGAACTCGGTAAACACCGACAATCCTTTACCTTCGATAACCGACTGAACTCGGTAAATGCTAACTTTTCTTTGACAACCGACTGAACTTGATAAACACTGAATTTCCTTTGACGACCGACTGAACTCGGTAAATGCTGATTTTTCTTTGATGACTGAGTGGACTCGGTAAATGCTGATTTTTCTTTGATGACCGAGTGGACTCGGTAAATGCTGATTTTTCTTTGATGATCGAGTGGACTCGGTAGACACTAATTTTCTTGTCTGGTAGACCAACTGAGCTTGGTAGAAACTGATTGTTGCGGACTATGACATTGTGTGACATCAAAGACAATACATAATTTGAGTAGCAATTTCTTTCAGAAAATTATTTCCAACAATCTCCCTCTTTGGCATTGATGGCAACACAATATGTCATAACATAAGAAATTTGAAAGAATTAGCTCGGTTTAGATTCAAATCTCCCTCTGTCAGCAAACTTCCTTTTTCCTGAAAATTCTTCCTTCTGACTATTGAAAATTTCTTGAAGTAATAGCAAAGACATAGCAAACACTCCCTCTTTGACAACACATGCCAAAGACAATTCACATAATACCAGTGTAAATTAATGTACCTCAAGTACTGATTCATATGCAATGATTCCTTGAATATGCTGCATCAACTAGTTGATTTTCAATCATGTTCTGGTTGATGCATCACTAAAACTATATTTAGTGAGCCTCAGATAGGGGAATGACCCCTAACTTACTTCTTAGATACACAAATGCATCCTTAGGTAATGGTTTGGTGAAAATGTCTGCAATCTACTCTTTTGTATGAATATATTCTAATCTGATTTCCTTGTCCTGCACCAATTCTTTGACAAAGTGATATTTAATAGCAATATGCTTGGTTTTGGAATGCATCACTGGATTCTTCGAAATGTTTATTGCACTGGTATTGTCACAAAATATAACAACTGGTTCTTTGATTTCAACCTTCATACCTTCTAATAACTATTTAAACCAAACAATATTTGAACAGTTTACTACAGCAGCAACATATTCAGCTTCAGCTGTGGATTAAGATGTGCAATTTTGCTTTTTACTAGTCCAGGATACCAGTCTTTTTCTAAGAAAAAATGCTCCACCACTTGTACTTTTTCTGTCATCAATGTTCCCTGCCCAATCAGCATCAGTAAAAACTTTTAAGTCTAGATTGCCTCCAAATTTATACCACAAACCATATTCTTTAGTTCCTCTTAAGTATCTTAAGATTCTTTTGATTGCCATCATATGATTTTCCTTAGGTTTTGCTGAGAATCTAGCTACTATACCGACTGCTAAGGCAATATCAGGTCTTGTATGTACTACATACTGCAATTTTCCAATCATAGATCGGTATAGGGTCTGGTCAACTTCTTTTGAATCATCATTTTTGGTAAGTTTCAGTCCGGTACACATGGGTGTACCAACTGGTTTTGAATCTTCCATACCAAAGTTCTTAAGTATTTCCTTAATGTATTTAGATTGAGTAATGTATATACCATTCTTGCTTTGCTGAATTTGAAGACCAACAAAGAATTTTATTAAACCAAACATAGACATTTCAAATTCTTTGTTCATTTGCTCTAAAAATTCTTTGCATTGATCCTCATTCCCTGTAAATATAATATCATCTACAAATATTTCTACCAATACAATTTTGTCATTCGGTCCTTCTTTAATATATAGATTGCTGTTATCATTGGCTCTTTTAAAATTAATCTGAATCAAATAGTTATGGAGTCTTTCATACCATGCTCTAGGAGCTTGTTTCAAACCATACAATACTTTGTGTAACCTGCAGACCATGTCCTTTTTATCTGGATCAACAAAACCTTTAGGTTGTTCAATGTAGACTTCTTCATCAAGAATTCCATTGAGAAATGCAGATTTTATATCCATCTGATATACCTTAAATCCTTTGTGTGCTGCATAAGCAAGTAGAGTTCTTACACCTTCTAATCTTGCAACAAGAGCAAAAGTTTCTCCATAATCTATACCTTCTTCTTGAGAATAACCTTTACATACCAATCTAGCTTTGTTTCTAAATACTTGACCATCTTCATTCAGCTTATTCCTAAATACCCATTTTGTTCCAATTACATTCTTATCTTTAGGTCTAGGTACAAGAGTCCATGTTTTGTTCTTTTGTATTTGTTCTAATTCTTCATTCATTGCTTCAATCCAACTTTCATTTTCTAATGCATCTTTGATATTTCTAGGTTCAAAATCAGTAAGTAGACATGTACCTTTTAGCTTGCTTCTTGTCATACTACCATCTGATTTGTTTTCAATAATTTGATCTGGTGTATGATGTCTTCTGACATATTTGGCTAGTATAGGTTCCTTGCTTTTTGAATGAGTCATGCTGTTGTCTTCTAGGATCTCTTCTTCAGGTTGCTCGGGCTCGGTAGATATTTTCTCGGTAACTTCAGGCTGAGACTCGGTCTGAATTTCTTCCTGTGACTCAGTTTGAACTTCTTCCTGTGACTCGGTTTGTGACTCGGTAACTGTGCTCAGCTCGGTAGATATAGTTTCCTCATTGATAGTTGTGTCTGCCAATGCTTCAGGTTCAATGTAAATGAATCTTCTGTAGTTCTCAGGTTCCCTTTTGCTTTCTTCTTTAGTCTTTTTTGCAAACTCATCAAATTTTACATGTATACTTTCTATGACTTTGTGAGTAGATAAGTTTAGACATTTGTATGCCTTGCTTTTGCTAGAATATCCTAGGAATATTCCTTCATCACTTTTCACATCAAATTTATTTCTTCTGGATTCTTTTAAGATATAACACTTGCTACCAAATATTTTCATGTAACTTACATTGGGTTTATAGCCATACCATAATTCATAAGGAGTTTTGAATGTGTCTTTCTTCAATTGTACTCGGTTCAAGGTATGAACTGCAGTGCTGATAGCTTCCTTCCAGTACTTTAGAGAAATGTTCTTTTCTATCATTAGAGTCCTTGCACAATCCATAATAGATCTGTTTCTTCTTTTTGCTATTCCATTCTGCTCAGGAGTTCTAGGAGCTGATATCTATCTTTTGATTCCTCTTTCAATGCAAAAGTTGTTAAAATCATGGGAGATGAATTCACCACCTCTATCTGATCTTAAGCATTTCAATCTTTTCCCTGTTTCCTTTTCCACTCTTGCTAAGTACCATTTGAACTTTTCAAATGCTTCTAATTTTTCTCTTAAATACATAACAGTCATCATTCTAGAATAATCATCAACAAAAAGAATAAAGAATTTATCTCCAGTATAGCTTTGTATTCCAATAGGTCCACATAAATCAGTATGCACAATTTCCAAAATTTCTTTAGACTGATAGTTCTTACTCTTGAAACTAATTTTACTCATTTTGCCAATCTGACAATTCTTACATAGACCAGTATCAGGTTTCTTCAAAGTAGGAATGCCTCTAACCTTCTTGAATTTTCTTATTTTTATCATGTTATCAAAATTCACATGACATAACCTTTTGTGCCATAGCCAACTTTCTTCAATTTGAGCAATAAAGCATGAATATTCACTGAGATCAAGATAAAATAAGTTACCTTTTGTTTGTTTTCCTGATCCAATGAGTTTTCCTTTTTCATCCAGCAGTCTTGCTTGACCATTCATGAATTCAACCTTGAAACCAGTGTTGATTAGCTATGCTACACTTAGAAGATTATGTTTTAGTCCTTCAACCCAATAAGAATTATCACATATGAGTTCTTTGGTTAATGAGATTCTTCTCTTTCCTTTTATACAACAAGGTTCATTGTTTCCAAATCTTACATTGCCACTATCACAGTCTTCTAGATATTCAAATTTTGTCTTGTCACCAGTCATGTGGTGTGAACATCCAATGTCTATTATCCATATATCATCTTTGCTTATATGAGAAATAAGTGCCATCTTATCTTCATCATCATCAGATTCATCTTTTATAGCAATAAAGACAATTTCTTCTTCACTATCATCAGAATCTTTAGCCATAAAACATGTTTTCTTGCCTTTATCCTTGAATGATTTGAAATTCTTTTTGCCATAGTACTTGTGACTTCTCTTCTCTTCCTTGACTTGCTTGTTTGGGCACCTAGCTGCAATATGTCCAATTTGTTCACATGAAAAATAGATTAAAGGAGTTTTACCTTTATATTTACCTTTCCCTTTAGAGTACTTCTTTGCAAGTAATGCTTCTACAATTTCAAGATCACTATCAGAACTTTCTTCTGATACTTCTTCACTTTCTGATTGAACTTCTTTAATTTTCTTGTTCTTCTTTAGTGAAACCTTGGCCTCAAATCCTGATTCAATATTTTTGGAATTTGGAACATAGTTGTCATAGTTGTCTAATTCAAAGGCTGTCAATCTTCCAACTAAAGCATCTAAAGTTATATTGTGGTTTGTTTCACATCTTCTTTCTTGAATAGCTGATACTCTTATTGCATAGATAGGGAGTAATGTTCTGAGTACCTTACTTATAATAGTTTCATCTGAGATTGTTCCTCCAGAAGCTCTAATTGCACTTACACTTGCTTTGATTCTTTCAACATATTTTGCAATGTTTTCATCTTCCTTCATATTCATCTTGTCAAACTGTCCTCTTAGGCTTTCTGCTTTGGCTCTTTTCACGTTTGCATCACCACCATATATTTTCTTTAGTGTCATCCACATTTCATATGCAGTAGTGCATTCTTTAATATCATCAAATTCTTCATAGCTGAGAGTAGATGCAATGTCTATCATCATGGTGTTATGAGTCTTTTTCTCTGCAATGTCTTCAACAGTTAATGTGCCAGTAGGAACTGTGTATTCTTCATCAATGTATTTGCATCCTGAATCACCAATGAAAGCCAGATGAATTTGCATGAGACCTTGCCATGCTGAAAAGTTATCTCTGTTGAGCTTTGGAATTTCCTTCTTATAAGACATCCTGATCTTTAGCTTAGGTCCTTGAAACCCTTCTTGCAAGCACCAAATGCTCTGATACCAATTGATGGAATATGGATAAAGTGACTGAGAGGGGGGGGGGTGAATCACTCAACCATAAAACACTTCACTTTTATTTCTTTCCAGATCTCTTAGGATATCTTAAAGAATGTTATCTATTTTAGCACTCGGTAAATAGATTGCAGTAACTTTGAAGATGCAGAAAGTATTAGCAAAATTATCTTTAGATGTTCATCAACACTTGTATATGATTAAGATAGCAATTAAGAACACAAGAGACACAAGATTTAACGTGGAAACCCAATATGGGAAAAACCACCAATGTATCTAGATACTAATTTTCACTTTTCTGAAGTGATGCCCGGTTAGAAGCCAACCCGGTAAAAGGTTACAAAACACACTATTAGGTGTGACCTTGTTAGAGGATTTAATCACCCTGCTAGGAGTGGCCTAGTAAGAGGTCTTGAAAATAATTCAATGGAATTGTCACCTTGTTAGAGGATTTACAATATGGTTGTTAAACCAACTCGGTTAAGAGATTTAGAATTCACTGTTACAATGATAAGAAGGTAACAATGAAAATGACTTGTATAATAATGCAACTGCCTTGCTAATTATAGATCTCTGTTCTACATAAGTGTGATCCTTCCTGATCGAATAAATCTCTGCTACACCTTAAGGATATCTGAACATCCTTCACAAATTCGCACACACCTTTCCTATCTTTCTTCTGTAAATCTTCTGCTATCTATCTATTTTATTTTTCACATTTGACCTTTTATTTATATGATTTTAGATTTGTCAAATCGACATTATTTAGTATAACAGTCAGCTGAATTAAGAAAACTTTATTTGCAAAAATCCTTCAAGGGCCAACAGTGCTCGGTGACCATAACTTTCTACAATCTTTCAGAGACCGAGGGAACTCGGTAAACACCGACAATCCTTTACCTTCGATAACCGACTGAACTCGGTAAATGCTAACTTTTCTTTGACAACTGACTGAACTCGGTAAACACTGAGTTTCCTTTGACGACCAACTGAACTCGATAAATGCTGATTTTTCTTTGATGACCGAGTGGACTCGATAAATGCTGATTTTTCTTTGATGACCGAGTGGACTCAGTAAATGCTGATTTTTCTTTGATGACCAAGTGGACTCGGTAGACACTGATTTTCTTGTCTGGCAGACTGACTGAGCTTGGTAGAAACTGATTGCTGCGGACTATGACATTGTGTGACATCAAAGACAATACATAATTTGAGTAGCAATTTCCTTCAGACAATTGTTTCCAACACTTTTCACACTATTGCTGCAGTTTTGTTGCAGAAAAATAAGGATGGTTTTGAGCAGCCTATTGCTTTCTTCAGTAAATCTTTGCAAGCTACTGAATTGAAATATGACATAAATGAGAAACAAGCATATGCACTTGTGAAGGCAGTTAAGGCTTTTAGGTGTTACTTGATGGGGGCCGTTGTGATTGCTTTTGTGCCAAGTGCAGCAGTCAAGGATATTTTCTCACAGCAAGAGGTGCCTAGGAGAAGATGTAGATGGATCAATAGGATCCAAGAATTCAACATCAATATCCAAATTACCAAGTTGGTTAGAGGATAGGGATTGGCAAAACTGATGGCCCAATCCAATCTTGATGCTAATCAGGTAAATCATTTTGAAATTGATTATACATGTTGCATGGATGATTGTATCTGGTATCAAGATATCATCTATTACTTGAGAAATATGAGATGTCCAGCAGGAATGAATGATAATCAGAGGAGGACATTAAAATTATAGGCCATCAAGTATGTAATTATGAAATGTAAGTTGTATAGAAATAATTTAGATTGCATACTTTTGAAATGTGTGGATGAGAATCAAGCTACCAAGTTGTTAAAGGAAATGCATGAGGGATTTTGTGGTGGACATTATATGGGTAAAACAACTACTCAAAAAATCTTGAGAGTAGGATTCTGGTGGCCCACAATCTTCAAGGATGTAGAATAGTTGGTAAGGAGGTGTGATGCTTGTCAAAGGTTCTTTGGTAAGCTTAAATTTTTAGGTAATGTGCCCTTAAGACCAGTAGAAGTACAAGCTCCTTTCCAACAATGGGGAATTGATTTCATAGGGGAGATACCAAACAAGTCAAGTGGAGGACACTCAATAATCTTAGTTTCCACTAATTACTTTACAAAGTGGGTAGATGCTATACCTATAAGAAATTCAACTAGTAAGGTGGTAATTGATTTTCTATTAAATAATATTGTTACAAGGTATGGTTGCCCTAAGAGAATAGTAAGTGACAATGCCATGTGCTTCAGGTCTACTGAATATAAGGACTTTTGCAAAGGTTTAGGAATTTAGATTTCTTATTCCTCACCTTATCATCCACAAGGAAATGTCAGGCATAATCTACTAATAAGAGTTTGATAAAGATCCTCAGGAGGATTCTTGAAAAGAATAAGAGGGCATGGAATTCAAAACTGCCATCAGCTGCATGGGCTGATCGGGTAACTATGAAGAGGGCAATTGGTTGTGCACCATTTGACTTAGTGTATGGAATACATGCAAGAATGCCTTAGAATAATTTATTGGAAATGTACAAGTTTGTTCAATTATATGATGATGATATAGATGATGAGATGCAATTGAGGATTGAGGACCTCATTAGGCTAGATGAAACTAGAAGAGAGTCAATTGCAAGAAATGCCAAATTGTAGTTACAGGTTAAGAATTTGTATGACAAGAGAACTATTGAAAGAAATTTTGAGCCTGGTGATTTGGTGTTAATTTGGAATGCCAAACAGGAGGATAAAGGAAAACATGGAAAGTTTGATCCCATCTAGCTAGGGCCATATCAAATTCATGAAAAATGGGGCCAGGATTCATATGTTGTAAAAGAACTGAATGGTGATATTCAAGAATTGCTAGTTCATGGACAATTCTTGAAGAGATACTTCAATTGAAGGTATTTTGTTTTCCATGAATAGTAGTTAGGTCTGTACATTCTATAAATTTTGTAAAGTTGCTTGCCCCTATCTTGTTTTGTCCCGGTCTATAGGGTTTTGGTCCTATTGCTCTTTGTTGTCAATTTTCCAGTGGGATGGTCTGCTTTAACTAGTGATTCTAGATCCTTGCTATGCCTGCAGGAGGCATACATCCCTAGATAGAGCTACTGTTAGCACTCTAAATTTTTTTTATGGCTCTAGCCCTTTTCTTCTAGTCTCTGCAGTTGTTTTTAGGTCTCTGGCATAAACCCTTAGTTCAAATTTTTGAAAAACTAGCTGTTGGTGTGAAAAGCCCTATTTTATGCCCTGGCCTTGTTCTAATTTTGTGTTACTTTATTCAGGCTACTTAAGTCTCTAAAATGCATGTGCTAAATTGTTAACCTCTCTGTCGCATGATCACGTGAACTTTTTTCATGTTATGTGATCATGCGACTAGGGTTTTATGTCAGACCCCTTTGTTTTATTTCCCTAAGTCTCAGTGAAATATTTTTCCTAAGTCAGTGCCTTAATATTCCTATGTTTTTGGCTTAATGTTTCCTGGGCCCGGTTTTGACACCATATCAATCCAACAGCAGGTGTAAGTTCTCATAAGATTTGTCAAAGGCTTGTGAACTTACGTCGACCGTTGATTCTCTTTGTGACACAATGCTTCAAACTATGGGTCGGAGGTGACACGTAGGTACAAGTGGCATCTCCTCATTGGCCAAGATAAACAATGAAGTGGTAGAGTTTTTAGAGGGACCCAAGTGTGAAAGGAAAAGTTACATGTCCGCTTGCTGGATATTGCAACATGGTAGCTTGTGATTTGTTGAAATGGCTTATGCGGCAGGGTGGGGTCAAGTTGTCAGTCGCTTGAAGATCTGGTGGTTGTCACATGATTGCAAGGAATATTCTTCCAATTCATGATCATGTGATAGCCATCGATTTGGAATCCTAAGTTTTCGGCATGTCAGAGGGTCTTGACACTTGTAGAGCATCAACAGTCGGCACATGATTTGACTGGTTTGTTCTGACACATGAGATTATTAGATGACCGTTGATTTCATATCTTGTTAGAGGATCTACAAAGTGGAGGTAAAAGGTTAATCTAATGGTTGTCTTAAGTTCTAGTAGAATCTTTATGCTCCATGCGAACTTAAGACAGCCATTGATTTCATTAAAGGCGGGCCCATGTTTTGGTCTAAGGTCTTAGTGGTTCTGATAAAGTGTTTAGTGGCCTGAAAAATTTTCAATAGGTTCACTCATTTGTGAAGAAAGATGGAAGTTCTCTAAATGGTTTAGCAACTTAGTGAACAAGCATTCACATAATAGCTAAATAATTTGGCGAAGGCATAAAGCGTTCTACAAGTGGGCAAAATCCTTTAGTCGTTGGTTTGCCAAATATGACTAGGGCCCTATTAAGTGATAAATCATAAAGACCATGAAAAAGAAGGATCAGACGGTCATGATATAAAGTTGATCTAAATTCAAATATTGACTGCCGATTCACTGTTGGCACCATAAACTAGCCGTTGAAATTCAAATTCAAATTTTGAGAGGGTTTCCAGCAATAGAAAGGACCAAAATTGAATGCTTTCATGGCAGGATCTGGTAGAATTGGTTTTGCTGACTATTGCAATGTGGTCCAAGGTGTTCCATGATCATTTACGGGGGTCTGTACTATGTTCTTTGTGCTTGAGGCATGTTGCAGGTAGCCAAATTGGTTGATGAATTGGGCATTTTTATGGTTCTCAGTACTTTCTTAGGGATTTTGTCATGATTGAGGATCACTCCGGGATCTATCTTCTCTTGGTTGCCTAAGTTTCTTCCCCTGCATTTAATTTTTGACTGATTTGGTTATTTCAGTGGGTAAAACCCTAACCCTAGTCATCTGAAGCTTGTTGCATCCTATTTTGGGGATTCCAAGATGACTAGTGGCGGTATATATTGAAAAGAGTAGTATTTTTGTAAAGTTTGGTTGTTGATGGTATTATACTGAACAAGGAGAGCTTGGATTTTGTGTTTTTGTTCCTAGCATTTGTCATGTTGATCATTTATTGATTTTGAAGTTAATAAGAATACACTTGAATTCCTGTCTCAAATTGATGATTATCTTCTTGTTTTGATTGTTAACTCATATATGTTAATTTCATAAGGTGGATTAGCATATGGTAAACAAAGAGTATTGTGAGATCAACTTGGAGTTCCTAAAAAATTTGGGATTAAAGCCTTTAGGGTGATTTTAGTGGGTTCATTTTTGGATTGGAATTTGATGTTTAGGTTTGGGAGTGAGGGGAGTAATAGGAAAATCATTTACTTTGAGTTCATGTGTGTTTGAGTCAAGGTCTTAGTTGATATATGTTATCAAGTGACTCTTTGCCCTGGGTTAAGGCACTGATCTGTTCTTTGGAAGTAGTCCATCATCATCAATCATATACACACACATATAAATGATAATATCTTTCAGTCAGTAAGTAAAGGATATAGTTGAATATTGTTTTGAGACTCCTTTGGAGAAGTGAGTCAAGGGTACACCTGCTTGAGAATTAAGGCTAAAAGTGTAGGAGGATCTCATTGTTGATCCTTTTTAATTGGCCTTCTTCCTTGTAGACTTTGGAGTGGTGATAGAGACAAAGTTATATTAAAGTTATCCATCAAAGTATAAATCTACAGTCGAAGATTAAAGGGAACTCCCAATAGTGACCTTGTAAGGATTTGTATGGGATATCCTTTTCAATTTGAGCTTGATGACTACTTCTTCTAACACTATATTATTAGTAGAGCCTAAATCAATAATGACCCTACATACTTTCCCCATTATCTTGCATTTGATCCTAAACAAAGATCTTCTTTGGCTTGGGTCCTCCTTCACTGGTTCCTTGATTAGAGTTCTCCTCATCATGAGGTTCTCCCCTTCCTTTGAATTTAATGGAATCTCAAAATGTTTATCTGCTGCATTTGTGTCTTCATGAACAAGGTTAGCTCTCTTATCACCTCCTTGTGATGAGCCACCTTTCTCAGGGCATCTATAGGTAGGGTGTCCCATTTGATTACAATGGTAGCACTTCATATTGACAAAATAATTGCCTCTTCCTCCTTGTGAAGAACCACCACTTCTTCCTCTAAAACTAGAGTTAGAATTTCTTCCTCTACCACCTCTACTTGAGCTTCCTTCTTGTTGCTCACTGAATTTTACCTCACCTTGAGCTCTTGAATCAGAACTTCTTCCACCATAGCCACCTCTTTGACCTTTGGTTTCTTTTCCTTTTCCTTTTCCTTTTCCTTTGGAGCTTTCTTTTTTTCTCTTGCTTTTCTCCTCTATCTTCAAGGCCATTTGATAGCATTGCCTAATGGATTTGAAGTTCACTAGGGTCATCTCCTCTTGAATAGACCATTTGAGGCCATTCAAATACCTTGCTAACTTGATGCTCTCATCTTCAACTACCTTCAACCTCAAACACAATTTTTGAAATTCCTCAGTATATGTTTGATGCAAGAGCATCCTAGGTGTAAGACCAATCTTGCATCACCCAAAAATATTTTTGTTTTTATATTCAATAAGGTCTATCTTGTGTAGAGCTACTATTTATGAAAACTTGCTATTTTTTAGTAAGTTGGTCATCCGATCTCAAAATGTTTTGATTTCTTCCCTGGAGGTTCATTTTGGTCATATTAGCATGCCAGTAAAGTTTCATTGACAAATCAAGTCTAGCTTTGTAGATATTGAAGATCTTCGGTATTGGCAATAGGGTACAAAAACTTTGAACTAAGTTTTGAAGGCTTTAGAGGCCCTAGATGAGGTTGAAAATTTTGGTGACAGGTGCTTGCATGAGTCTGGCCTATAGAGGCCTTTCCAGAATGGGGTTATAATAGTCAATCGGGTCGACTGGCGATGACTTATGGTCTTCGGAAGTTGGGTGAACTAAAAAGATAGAAAATGATTTTCCTTCAAAATTTTTGTTTGGGTTTTAAAAGTTATTTTGAGCCGACTTTGATGTAATAACTTGTAAAATAAAATAATTCTAAGTTTGGTCGGCCTTGTTACCTAAAATTTTAAAACCTTCCCAGGTGGTTGAAAATTGCCTATATAAGGAAGGTATAGTGTTGTCTTAGGTAGTTCGAGGTAGTAGATCTGGGTATTGATTCGAGGCTTTGTCCTACAAAATATTGTAAGGAAATGCCCATGTGGCTTTGCATCTTGTAATTCTGAAAGTTTGTAATACCACATTTGTGGAGATAATAAGAAGCCCATTTTTTGTTCTTGCATATTGTTGTTGTTTCTTTGTTTCTGTTATGTGTTTGTGGTATTAAGGGGAGCACCCTTCATCAAGTGGTATCAGAGTAGGAGTTCTTGAGTATGTAAATAGATCACTAACTGTGACGTAGTTTGCACCAAGACCGTGGTTAGGGTTTTAGTGCGCATCACAAAAATGCCTCCATGAAGGGAATGTGGCGGAAGAGCTAGTGTTGTAACACTTCAGGTTAGAGTGCTCCAGAGACAAGTGCAAGCATTGCAAAAAGAGATTCATAGAAGAATGAATCTTAATGTCAGAGATGAAAGTGAGGATGAAGCCGAAGAAGAAGATCAAGGAGAAGTTGAAGTTGTGAACCAGGAGGAAGAAAGACTTTTTTGAGCCATTTCTAAGATCGGAAAAAGACCTAAGATTGAGGTTCCTACATTTTCAGGAAATCTTAACCTAGAGGAGTTGATCGACTGGATCAATGAATGTGAAGAGTATTTTGAGTATGAAGATATTGAGGATCCTGATAGGGTCAAATTCGTGAAGGCTAGACTGAAAGGTCATGCAAAGATCTAGTGGCAAGAGATTCAACTGGAGTGAAATAGAAGAGGGAAAAATAAAATCACAAGATGGGATCAGATGGTGGATAAATTGAAGTGATAGTTCATCCCTATTGATTATGAGCTTGACCTACTAAAGAAAATGAAAAGTTTGAAGCAAGTGGGATGATGTGTTCAAGAGTATACAGAGGAGTTCTATCGAATCCTCATTATAATAGGCCATGTAGAAGCTGATAAGGAGAAAGTTGCCTATTACCTTAATGGGTTGAGGCCAAGCATTTAGGAGGAGCTAAATCTGGTTTGAATGAATAGTATTAAAGAGGCATACCAATTTTCCCTAAAAGTAGAGGAAAAGTTGAACAAGAAGTTCGAGAGCAGATAAAATGGAAGAGGTCGTGGTGGAGGATCTACTGGACAGTCATATGGAGGCTGAAATGAAGATTTGAAAAAGAAGGATGAGGCCAGTAGCAATCAAAATCAAAGAGGAAACAACTCCAATCATTTCCAAGATTAGAACAATAGAGATCAAAGAGGAAGAGGAAGGGGACAAGGTTCAAGAAGAGGAGGCTTCTATGGAACATGTTTTCACTGTGGAGAAGAAGGTCATAGGGCATTTGAATGTCCTCAATGCCAAGGAAGGATGAATAGGAGGAATAAAGGCCAGGCCAGAGTGGCACATGTAGATGAAGATGCTAGATCCTCAAATTTTGAAGATGCTGAAATAGGAGAAACATTGATTAACAGAAGAGTCTTGTTGAGCGGTGAGAATGAACCTGAACAAAGGAGGAGCTTGTTTCACACTAGATGCAAGTGTGAGGGTAAATGTTGTGATGTGATTATTGATAGTGGAAGCACTAATAATCTAGTGTCAGAAGAGATGGTGACAAAGTTGAAGCTCAAGATACAGAAACACCCACATCCATATTGGATTGCCTATGTACAGGATGACCACAAGGTCATGGTTAGTGAACAGTGCCTAGTAAAGTTCAAGATTGGTGGATGCCATGATGAGGTACTATGTGATATCATACCTATGGATGCATGTCACATGTTGTTGGGTAGGCCATGGTAGTTTGATAGATGTGTTGTGCATGATGGTCATGCAAATACCTATTCCCTGACAAAGGATGGAGTGCAACATAAGCTAAAGCCATTGAAGGAGACCGAAGAAAAGGTATGTGGTAATGCAAGAATAAGTTTTTTTGATGGAAGAAAATTCCTAGATGGTATGAGGCATGAGCATGTGTGTTTTTCTTTAATTCCAAAAGATGGTAAAGAGGAAATAGAGGATGTACCTGTAGAGGTTGCAAATTTGTTGAATGAGTTTCAGGATATTGTATCTAATAATGTACCTGATGGATTACCATTGGTAAGGAAGATCAGTCATTAGATGGATTTGATTCTAGGAGCTAGTTTTCCAAACAAAGTAGCACACAGAATGACACTAGCAGAAAGTGAAGAGTTGAGTAGGCAAGTACATGATTTATTATAGAAGGGGTTGATTCAAGAGAGCCTAAGTCCCTGTGATGTACCAGTGGTATTAGCATCAAAGAAGAATGGAGAATGGAGGATGTGTATAGATTCTAGAGCAATAAACAAGATCATAATCAAGTACCAGTTTTTATTACCACTAATGGATGATATTATGGACTGTTTGAGTGGGGCTATGTATTTCTCAAAGATAGATCTAAAGAGTGGATATCACTAGATTTGGATAAGAGAAGGAGATTAATGGAATACTATCTTCAAGATAAAGGAAGGACTATATGAGTGGTTAGTCATGTCTTTTGGGCTAACCAATGCACCGAGCACTTTCATGCGGCTCATGAACGAGGTTCTGAAAGAATTTATGGGTAAGTTTGTCATTGTTTACCTAGATGATATTTTGATCTTTAGCAAGACATTGGAGGAACATAGGATGCATATTCGTATGGTGTTTGAGAAGCTGAGAGATGAGAAATTGTTGATTAATTTGAAGAAGTGCAATTTTGTGAAGAAGGAATTAGTGTATTTGGGATTTTTAGTTTCAGCAAAAGGTCTGAAAATGGATCTAGAGAAAGTAAAAGCTATCCTTGAATGGTCTACTCCAAGGAGTGCTACTGAGGTAAGATCTTTTCATGGTTTGGCTAGTTTTTACAAAAATTTTATCAAAAAATTTAGCAATATTTGTGGGCCCTTAACTGAAACAATGAGAGGGGATAGAAAAGAGTTCAAGTGGACTAATGGGGTAGATAAGAGTTTTAAACTGTTGAAATAGAAAGTTACAGAACAACCTATTTTAGCACTTCCAGATTTTAATAAGGTGTTTCAGGTAGACTATGATGCTAGTGGTACTACAATAGGAGTTGTTATGAGCCAACAAGGTAAACCTATTGCTTATTTCAGTGATAAGTTAAATGATGCCAAGAGAAAATATTATGTTTTATGCTATAGTTCAGGCATTGAAGAAGTGGAGACACTATCTGCTTCCTAAGGATTTTTTTTTGTATACTAATCATCAAGTTTGAAATATTTGAATAGTCAAGGAAATTTGAATCAAAGGCATTTGAAATGGGTTGAGTTTTTGCAGAGTTATACATTTGTTTTGAAACATAGAAGTTGAAAGTCTCACAAGGTTGTAGACACACTTAGCAGAAGGCAACTATTGCTGATAGAGATGTAGATTGAGGTGGTTGGATTCAAGGAACTCAAGAATTTGTATCCAAAGGATGCTGATTTTGGTGAAGCTTGGAAAGCTTGTATAGAACCTGTTAATCTAGACAGGACGAAGTGTTTGGATTTCATCATTCAAGATGATATGCTATTCAGAGGGAGTCAGTTGTGCATTCCAAGAAGTTCTATGAGGGATAATCTCATCAAGGAGAAGCATAGTGGAGGATTGGCTCGACATTTTGGTCATGATAAAACACTTACTTTGGTTAGTGAGAATTACTATTGGCCACGGTTGCAGCAAGATGTCAAGAAGTTTGTATAGAGTTGTAGAGTATGTCAGATGGCAAAAGGAGTGAAGCAGAATACTCGGTTGTATCAGCCATTACCTATACCAGAGAAGCCTTGGGAGGATATCAGTATGGAATCTATTATTGGTTTACCAAGGACATAGCGGGGACATGATTCAATTTTTGTGGTATTTGACAGATTTTCAAAGATGGCACATTTTATTCCCTGCAAGAAGACTAATGATGTTGTTCATGTAGCATAATTATTTTTCAGAGAAGTAGTGAGACTACATGGTTTTCCAAAGAGTATAGTTTTGGATAGGGACACTAAGTTCATTGGATATTTTTGGTGTACATTGTGGAAGAAGTTGAAAATAGATTTGAAGTTCAGTTCATCACATCATCCATATACTGATGGATAGACAAAGGTGGTGAATAGGAGTTTGAGAAATTTGCTGAGATGTTTGGTTGGAGATAAGCCAATAGGATGGGCTTTGATTTTACCATAGGTAGAATTTGCATACAATAATTCTGTCAATAGGAGCACTGGTAAATCACCATTCCAGATTGTATATGGAAGTAGTCCTAGAAATGCATCTAAGTTGAGAGAGATACATAAAGGAGAATTAAGTAGTGCTAAAGCTGAGGATTTTGCAGAACATTTGAAGAACATCCGTGAGGAGGTGAGGAAGCATATTACCAAGATGAATGCACAGTATAAGGCTAAGGTAGATGAGAAAAGGAGGCATAAGGAGTTTTAGGTTGGAGATGAAGTGATGGTTCATTTGAGGAAGGAGTGATTTTTGGTTGGTACATATAACAAGCTAAAAATAAAGAAGTTTGGGCCATGTAGGATACTGAAGAAGCATGATTCAGGAAATGCATATGAGGTCAAGTTGCCTACTGAGTTAAATATTTCACCAGTATTTAATGTTTCAGATCTAACAGAGTATCATGAAGGAGGTGTTGAAGATGAGGTTACAGTAGCACAGTGGAGTATTCCAGCAACCAGTTCAGATAACAAGGAGATTGAAGACATACTAGATAGTCATGTTGGTAGAAGCACAAGGAATAGGACATATGAAGAATATCTGGTCAAGTGGAAAGGATGACCTATTGAAGATTCATCATGGCTATCAAAGGAGGAGGTTAACTATCTTGGTTTTCCTCTACACGCCTGATTCATGATAGGGTCACTTCTCAAATTACCCTGGGTGTCTGATGCAAGAGCATCCTAGGTGTAAGAGCAATCTTGCATCACCCAAAAATATTTATGTTTTTGTATTCAATAAGGGCTATCTCATGCAGAGCTTCTATTTATGGAAACTTGCTATTTTTTAGTAAGTTGGTCAGCCGATCTTTGAATGTTCTAATTTCTTCCTTGGAGGTTCATTTTAGTCATATCAGTTTGCCAGTAAAGTTGCATTGACAGATCAAGTCTAGGTTTGTAGATATTGAAGATCTTTGTTATTGGCAATAGGGTACATAAACTTTGAACTTAGTTTTGAAGGCTTTAGAGGCCCCAGATGAGGTTGAAAATTTTGGTTACAACCACTTGTGCAAGTCAAGCTTGTAGAGTGCTTCGTGGCCTTTCCAGAATGGGGTTATAATAGTCAATCGGGTCGACTGGCGATGACTTATGGTCTTCGGAAGTTGGGTCACCTGAAAAGGCAGAAAATGATTTTCCTTCAAAAATTTTGTTTTGGTTTCAAAAGTTATTTTGAGCTGACTTTGATGTAATAACTTTTAAAATAAAATAATTCTAAGTTTGGTCGGCCTTGTTGGCTAAAATTCTGGAACCTTCCCAGGTGGTGGAAAATTGCCTATATAAGGAAGGTTGTAGTGTTGTCTTAGGCAGTTCGGGGCAGTTTTGGGTAGTAGATCTGGGTATTGATTCAAGGCTTTGTCCTATAGAATATTGTAAGGGAATGTCCATGTGGCTTTGCATCTTGTAATTTTGAAAGTTTTTAATTCCACATTTATGGAGATAATAAGAAGCCCATTTTCTGTTCTTGCATATTGTTGTTTTTTCTCTATTTCTATTATGTGTTTGTGGTATTAAGGGGAGCACCCTTCATGAATGCTTGGACATCCAAATATTTTTGCCTAAGATTTTGTCTCCTTCTATGCATTTGGACTTCATAGTCATCAGGAAGATATGTTTTCTTGACTTTGGATACCATACCCTTCCATGTCACAATAGGACCTTTACCATCCTTCTCCCTCTCGGTTTGCACAAACTTCCACCAAGTAAGAGCTGAACCTCTTAGTCTAGACTTGGCCACTATTACCTTTTGTGCTTCAGAGATACCATCACATTCAAAATGGTTCTCTATGCTATCAATCCAATCCACAACTGAATCTAGATCCATTTGACCACTAAAGAGAGGGACACCTTCTAAAGCCTTGCCACTCAATGCCTTCAATGCTTTCAAGAATGGCTCTTCAGGAAGAACAGGGCCAGGAGCTGGTGCTTCTTCCTCCAAATATAATTCTTTCTCCTTTACTTCAGCTTCTTCTTTAAGTTCAATCTTCTCTTTGACCCTATCAACTTTGTCTTGGACTTCACCCAAGAGTTGCTCCATTTGGGCTAGTCTTTTCCTTAACAATTTGTTATCCTCTTCTTGTTCCTCAACCTTCTTTACTAGTTCAACATTAGTCACCATGGCTCTAGCTAGTGTATTCTCTCCTACTGATTCAGAAGATTGATGCATTAACCACAAGCTTGATCAACCAAGCTCTAATACCAATATGATGTAAGATAAACTCGTAGGCTTAGTTTTCCACTCCCTCCAAGAGATTTCTCTTATCTCCTAGTATCCTATGCTTCTATAGGATTTCCTAATAGGCTTAGATCATTAAATAAGTCCTATTCACTCTTTACTACAAGATTCACACCTTGAAAAATCCACCTTGGATGATCCACACCTTGATTTTGGTTCTCTTTCTCACTTTCACTTAGATGGATCTAAGTGCCAAATCCACTAAAATATCACAAATTTCAAACTTCATTATGGGGACCTTCTTCACATTTATTTCAATCATATTCCATCCCATTTTACTTATTTGGGAAGGTTCTTGGCTCATAGGTTTATCGGATTCAAGATTTCATCAAAAGAGACCTTAATTTTAGGCCTATTTCTAGTAGCCTTTTTGAATGGCTTTTTCCCTTTCTCGACCAAAATCTCCAAACAACCTTAAAATATAACTTTATATATGGATACCCTTTTGGATTAAATTGAATATTTTGAAGGTCTAAGGCTCTGACACCATCCATACACCTCCTTCCTAATATCAAGGAGAAATAGGGCTAAAAGGCCTATTTTCTAGGACAGCCTGTCTATGACTGATGAAAATTGATCAAAACCTATCCTAATGCATTTTAATGACCTCCAAATGCTTAGGATGGATAAATAACATGAAAATATACAAGAAAAATTCCTAGGGATGTACTTTAACTCCCATTCTCCACCTGAAATGACTTGATTTCTCCCTGTCAAGCCTCTAACCGGGTATGTCTAAGTCGCCTAGGGCCTAATCATAAAGCTAGCTCCCTTGCTCATGATGCTTCCTCCCTTTAGATAAAATATGTACAAAGGTGCCACTTGAATATTCAACCACTTATTTTGTGTTTCCATGGTTTAAAATCACGTGGGAGCCATTTTTACAAATTTTGTCACAGTGTGACCAAAGAAAAGTCCTGAACTAAAACAACTTGAAAACTATGATAAAACTACTCTAAAACCTTAACACATAAAATGAAAAAGTCTTCTAATCCCCTATATAATACAACTCAACCACTGTATCAATTCTCTCAAAGCTACAAGTATGACTATTCCTTCAAAAACTGAGATATCACTTCAAAACAAAGTTGCAGACCTCATTACATTAACTCAAAATTTTTACAATATGCATCCAATGCTTGGAGATTCAAACCATTTCTCCCATTAGGTGTCTCCTCCACCATTCTAGGGCCTATTTGGTCAAGCATAACCTCCCACAATCAAAGGAATCTGAGGCTATCCATGTTGCATGCAATATTTGCAATAAGTGCAAATGTTGTTATGACAACATTCTTACAACACTTGGCAAGTTTGATAGATGCTTTAATCCTATATTCTAGGCTTTTTATCTTCATATATTTCAAGGATCCAAGATCATTCATGATCATCATATTGATTTAACAATCATTAACGATTCTTAGGCCTAAGACACATTAATTACTCAATCTCCCTAACTCCTAGCATTAAGAAATTTAAATAACAACTAACAAAGGCTATTTGTGTGACCTTAGTCTTAGTGACTAATTCACCTAGAAAACATAGAATAGGACCTTCTAAGGTCCTCAAAAGAACTATACTAACTTCTTGACTTGGCTAGAGTCAAGTACAAGCCAAAATTGACTAACTAGTAGAGGTTAGCCTAGGTGATCTTGCACCACTTGACATCCATTTGATAAACCTTGAATTTCTTGTGTGTAGCATATGAAAGTAGCATTCTGACTCCTTCCAATCTACCAATAGGTACAAATGTTTCACCATAATCAATTCCTTCATCTTGTGAATATCCTTTGCATACCAATCTAGCTTTATTTCTTGTTACTTCTCCATTCTCATTCTGTTTGTTCCTGAATATCCACTTAGTACTGATAACATTTTTATCTTTAGGTTGGGGTACTAAGGTCTAGGTTTTGTTCTTCTCTATCTATTCTATTTCCTTTTTCATTGTGTTAACCCATTCATCATTCTCTAATGCAACTTTTACATTTTTTGGTTCATAATCACAAACTAGACATGTACCTTGTCTTGCTTTGCTCCTTGTTTGCATGCCAGCTTGTTTGTCTCCAATAATTTATGTTTGAGGATGATTTCTTCTGAAAAAACTCACTAGTATCCTATTTCTTCTTTCTTGTTCATCCTTTGCAGGTTCATTTGCTTTCTCGGTAGGGCCATCCTACTCGTTAGTTTCTCTTTCCTATTGTTCAGTATTATTTTCCTACTAACCAGTTATCACAGGCTGCGACTTTGGTAGATACTCTGGTTGTTAAATGTAAGTGAATCTACCATAGTCTTCCAATTCCTTTGTACTTTCCTCCATGTTATTTTCATCAAACTCATCAACTCTGACATTAGATCTTTCAATCATTTTATTAGTATTTTTATTCAAACACTTATATGCTTTTCTTTTATTGGAATATCCTAGAAATATCCCTTCATCACCTTTTGAGTCAAATTTACCATTTCTCTCATCTTTCAGAATAAAACATTTGCTTCCAAAAATTATAAAATAACTTATAGTAGGTTTGTGTCCAAACTACAACTCATAGGGTGTCTTGTTGGTGTCCTTCAGTTGAACTCGGTTAAGTACATAAATAGTTGTACTGATAGCTTACCTCTAGTATGTCTAAGCAACGTTCTTTTGCAACATCAATGTCCTAGCATAGTCAACTATTGACCTGTTCCTTCTTTCAGTAATCCCATTCTGCTGAGGTGTCCTCGGTGTAGAGACCTATCTTTTAATACCATGCTCATTACAAAAATTAGTAAATTCATCAGAGATAAATTCACCTCCTCTATCAAATCTTAGGCATTTAAATTCTTTACCAATCTCTTTTTCTACCTTATCTTTATACCACTTAAACATCTTAAATGCTTTAGATTTTTCTTTTAAGAACATAATAGTCATCAATCTAGTATAGTCATCAACAAAAAGAATAAAGTATATATCACCATAATAACTCTGAGTTTTCATAAGACTACATAGGTTGGTATGAACTAACTCAAGTATCTTTTTTGTTGAATAATCCTTACTTTTGAAACTAGATTTAGTCATCTTACCCTTCTGACATTCATGACACATAACATATCCAGTTTTGACAAGTTAGGAAGCCCTTTAACTCTTTTCCTTTTACTGATCTTAATCATGTTATCAAAATTCACATGGCATAACCTTTTATGCCACAAGCAGGCATCTTCATTTTTCATCATCAAGCAAGAAGACTCATCAGTATCAAGATAACATAGATTACCTCTTGATTGTGCTCCAGTTCCAACTAGTCTTCCTCCATCGTCAAATATTTTCACTTTCTTGCTCTCAAAAGAAACTCGATGACCTGAATTGTTCAGTTGTGCCATACTTAACAAGTTATAGTTCAGTCCATCTACCCAATAAGCATTATCACATTTTATCATATCATTTATCATCAAGGTTCCTTTACCTCTTACCATACAGGGTGTGTCATTACCCATCTTAACTGATCCTCCATTTTATTCTTCAACTAGATCAAATTTATCCTCATCATCAGTCATGTGATGTGTATAGCCATTGTCTATCATCCATGTATTATTTTTGTTAACTTTAGAGATCAATGTTGTTTCTTCATGTTTTTCTTCTTCTTCCTCTAAGTCATCTTTCATAGCAACAAATACAACTTCTACATCATCATCAGAATCAGATTCAGATTCATTATCTTTGGCTATGAAACATACCTTTTTCCCTTTGTCATTACTATCTCGGTTATCTTTGATGTGTTGGTAGCCTCTGTTGAATCTTCTCCCATAGCTTCCTTCAGATTGGTCTTTGGTTCTATCATCATCTTTCTTATGTGGACATCTAGTAGTAATGTGGCCAACCTCTTTACAGTTAAAACATGCCAAAGGTAGCTTACCTCTATACCTTCCTTTACCTTTGGGTAATCTTCTAGCCATAAGAGCTTCAAGTTCATCAAGCTCATCATCGGTATTACTATCACTATCACCATTTTTATTATTTCTACTAGACTTACTAATCTTCAGAGAAGACATGAAAGTAGATTTAATAAACAGAACAACACTATTATCAAAGTTATTTAACTCAAAGGTTGTAAGTTTACCAATCAGATTTTCAAGTGTAAGTACATTACCAGATGTAGACCTTGTCTCATGGATAGCAGATATTCTGATTTTGTAAACTGGCAATAAGGTTCTAAGTACTTTTCTTACAATTGTTTCTTCACTAATGACTCCATCAGATGCTCTAATGGAATGTACTACCTCTTCAGTCTATTTGTGTATTGCACAATATTCTCACCTTCTTTCATCTTCATATCATTGAATCTACCCCTTAAGATTTCTGCTCTAGCTCTTTTGACATGGACATCTCCACTGTAAACTTGAGAAAGTTTATCCCACATGGCTTTTGCAGTTGTTCAACTCTTAATATCTTCAAATTCAGCATCGGTATAGGCAGAAGCAATTTCCATGATAGTAACATTGTGTTCAATCTTGTCTTTCAGTTGATCAATAGTAAACGGACCAGTGGTCGGTTCTATATAGCCATTCTCCAACAGTTCTAATCTAGAATTCTGAATTCTAGATATGTGCAACTTCATCCAGCTTTGCCATATTGCGAAGTTCTCTTTGTTCAGTCTTGGCACTTCCCTCTTATACATTTTGAGATCTTTGTACTGAAGTCCTTAAAAATCTATTCAAATCAACCAACACTCTGATACCAATTGTTAGAATAACTGAGAGGGGGGTGAAACAGTTAATCACTGTCCCAATACAAAATGTATAATCCAAAAATAAATACTTCAATTTCTGCTACTCGGTAACTTAAAATAATTTTACTATCTATGCTTTTATCGATTATCAGTCTAAAACATATAGTAGTTACTAATCAAATCAAATATGCAACATGTAAATATGACATCAAAAAAAATATCACAATCAACACATAACACAAGAGATTTAATGTGGAAACCCTGTGAAGGGAAAAACCACCTGGGACCAAAAACCCAAAATATTCACTCTTCTGAAGTGAGATCGGTGAAGACCCAATCTTGTTAAAGTTTATAAACATACTATTAGGTGTGACCTTGTTAGAGGATTTAAGACCAACTGTTACTGTCCAACCAGCAGTCATTATGGGGTTGATAGGATAACAATGTTCATTCTATGAATGATACATAATAAGACTTTCTTAGTCCACTTAGTTAAGAGATTTGACTGTGTACAATGGTTAAATATGTAACAATAGGTGATTTGTCTTAATACAACTTCAATTGCAAATATACAGATCAATTTTTAGCTCATACAAATCTTTTTGATCAATGTAACATTTCTGATTCAATAATATATCAACTTACTGTCCATCAGTAATAATAACTCTTTGTCACTCAATAATGCTCTACAGTAGGGTTCTCCTTAACCAGTATGATTAGAATGCATGAAAACTTGTTCACGTGATGATTCTATAGTTTCCCTTTCTTCTAGCATCACACTCATATTGAAATCTCTAGTCTCTTATATAGACATGTAAACCATTTTCTTCTGCTCCATTAGATTTTACCACTTAATCATCTTTGTTGATTTTTCCTCTTAAACATACCTTGGCACTTGTGTTAATAACACATTTGATTCTCATCCTTTAGATCTTTCCTGAATTTTGTTAGCCATCAATCTGTGTAACAAACATTATATGTTACCTCAAAATCATACACTTTCCAACTCATCAATCTTATTGGCTAAACTAATCATTTAGTTCATTTTGTTCTTCCTTGTTAACAAACAAATGCATAGGTGAACAAAAGCTCAGTTTACACTATGCTCGGTATAAACTACACTCCGTCGGTGTATACTAAAATGCTTCATCAACCGACAACATTCCTTTGTGTCTTTCAGCTCTTTTCCTCATCATAGATGAATGAAACATAATCAAGTCAATATCATAAAATCATAGACTCATCAATAAGTTACTCAATGTATTCTTTAGCCTCATTTGTCATATCCATCTTCCTCATGTAGATATTTCTGTTCTTCATCTCTTTCACTCCTTTTCCACAGATGTATCGGTATAGTAACTTACAAGATAAGTGTTGTCAAACTAGTTGACATCAATGACAACATAATACTGATTCAATCATATTACATATCTAATCAATCATCTTAGTGATCTTAAATCATAGATTCTTCAATTAGGTTCTAAATCAATTCTAGTTCATTAGTTCTTCCCATACTTATGATGGGATTCAAGCTATAGTTCATGATGCAGATGTGCAAGAGTTATTTGATTTACCTTCTCCTTCGATTCATGATGATATTAAAGGAAAGGGTAAAGAAACTTTTTCTAAACCTATTATTCCACCTTATACAAACTTTACTCATGACCATGATAAAAAATCACCTCCTGTAGAAGCCTTAAATGATATGTACACTACAGGATTCAATATGATGACTAAACAAGGTTATAAAAGTTTAGTGCTTGGTGTTAATGAGCATGGTATTAAATATCCAGTTCATATACCCCTTAAACAAGATATGTGTGGTGTTGGTTGTTCACAATCTCAGCTCAAGGTAGTTTATTTTGATCATCGTTCTCCTCTTCATGTTCTTCTCCCTACACCTAAATTAGATTACCCTAATACTCCCCAAGATGTAGCTAAGAAGGTGTATGTTCAGTTGATGAATTCCAAGAAAGAAATCTTTAAACCTATGTTGAAAGATGCTCTATCCAAGTACAAATATCCTTTTCATTATAGTATTACACATTTACTTGTTGATTGTGTGCATTTCAAGTTATATGTTAGGGAAAGAGCTGCTTTAGGAATTATATCTCACTCCCGTGCAGTTTTACAATTCTTTCAGAACTTTGATAGGGAGCATCCCCTTGACTCTTCCATAATATAGATCTTTTATCCTATTGTCTCAAGATTGGGAGGAAAGAGGCATTTAATCCAGTCTTATAGGATCCATTAGGCTCTTGGCATATATTTTATCCTAGGCTTAATTGGTATTCTTTCTTCCCTCTTTCTCTATGGTTTTTGCATTATGTTTATAATCATCCATATATTTTATTCTATATTCAAGATATATTTTTTGTAAAATTATCCCTTTCTTTCATCCCCGGGAGGCAAGGTTCTTCCTTCTTTCTCTTAGTCTAGGGATCTAATTTCCTTAGCTTAGTGGCATTTATTTATCTGACAACATTATTTCATTATATTGACCGATGTTTTGACCATGGATAACCTTTTATATGAGAAATTGTTGTCCTAGGTTGTAACCTCTTCTCTATTTTTACAAATTATGTTCATTATAAACATTTCCCTTTTTCTGGTGATTAGAGTTGTTTCCATCATTTCAAAGATTCCTCTTCCTCTTGATTTTAGGGGGCTTGATGATTCAATCTTTTTTCCCACCTGGTTTATCTTTGAAAGATGATATTTTATCTAAAAATAATCCTCTATGGTGGGGGTCTTATTGATAAGATCTCTTTCTTTGAGGATCCTTTTTCCATGAGTAACATATCCTTTTCCATGATTATCTATGCTCTTGGATGTAAGGGTCAATACCCTTCGCTAGGAATGTAGTATACATTGTTGATAAACATGATATCTCCTTACATGGTGAACTAGGTATCATCTTTCTCTTCCTTATCATGTCTAGTAGACAGGCACAATAAGGAGGGGGCATATATAGGGTCTCCCTTGTACTATAGTTTTTCATTTATATGCTAAATCCTCTGAAGGTAACACACACAAGTTGCTAAATCCTGAAGAGACACACATTTTTCAATTTTTCAATATGCTAAATCCTCTGAAGATAACACACATAAGTTGCTAAATCTTGAAGAGACACACATTTTTCAATTTTCAAATATGCTAAATCTTCCGAAGGTAATGCACATAAGTCTCTAAATCTTGAGGAGACATGCATTTTATATTCCATGCTGATACAAGAAGGTGGATCTATAGATATTCCATAAGCTGTTAGAAGACGCATTACAATTTCAAGGTGCAGTTTATGGGTGAACTATCAGGTTTGACCACCTGTTTGGCTCTCCCTCCTTGGTAATTCATGATAAGGTGGGAATCTTACTAGGTAAGGTAACCACTTTCTCTTTCCTCTCTTTTCTCTCTCATGCTAGTAGGATTGGATCATGAAGCTATGTTATTTATAGTGTTTCTCTTGTCTTTCTTATGTAATCATTTATGCTTTTATGAGATCTTTTCAAATATGATATTAGTATATGAAGCATTTCTTAGCAAGGTTTCCTCTACTAGTTAATTTGGGTTTGTTTTAGTACTAACCCCTCTTTTGTGTCTTTTAGTTTTCTCTTTGTTTTCGCACCCTCGTGCATGTATGTTGAGTTAGAATCCTTAGCCTGGGGGCTTGTGTCCTTAGCTAAGATTTATTTTATCTCATTGTGAATCCACTTGGATCTCTTCTTTCTTATTCTTTACCAAGAGTTTGCATTGAATCCATACTCTTGCTAAAGTGGGGGCTAAATGTATCATCATAAAATGGAAGAACTTCCATTTAAGACTCATTTAGCCCTCTGAGTAGGTATTATGGGGTGATGTCAAATGCCATGGGTAGGTCCTAGCTTGAATCTAGCTTTTTCCCTAGTTCTACCCCTTTTTCCACCCTCTTTCTGCACTTTTTTGGAATTTTGGACTGAGATCCTAAGATCTTTGACTTTAGGGTCAAGGTTGACCTTCTAGGTCAAGCTTGACCTTGACTCTGACCTAGGTCAAAGTTAACCTCCACCTTGACCCAAGGTCCAAATTTCAAGATTCCATGATTCCGAATGTTGGGTTTCGAAAAAATTTGTTTTCCCACTTTCAGGTTGGCTGTTTCAGATTTCAGAATGGTAAACTCTTAAATTGTATTTCATCTAGGTCCATTTATATGGGTTAAGGCTTAATTGGATTTTAATTCTCCTATGTCGACCTCTCTAGAATTTTGTGCCCTAGATTAGTATAAAAGGAATCCTTCCTCTCTCATTTGCACCAAGCAACTTCATGAGATCACTCTCAAATCCACTTTCATGCTCAAGCACTCTCAAGGAGACATTCACGATCAAGAAATAATTTTCAATCAAGGAATAATTCAATCCATTACCATCCATTCAAGCATTCAAGATCTCTATTGAAGATCAAGGATTCAAGCATTCAAGCCTTTGAAGGAATTTGGTTCAAGCATTCAAGATTCATCATTCAAACCCTAGATCTATCCATCATGTTGGTGTGATCTTCCTTCAGGATCCATTTATTCTTCCCTCAATCAAGGAATAATTCAATCCATTACCATCCATTCAAGCATTCAAGATCTCTATTGAAGATCAAGGATTCAAGCATTCAAGCCTTTGAAGGAATTTGGTTCAAGCATTCAAGATTCATCATTCAAACCCTAGATCTATCCATCATGTTGGTGTGATCTTCCTTCAGGATCCATTTATTCTTCCCTCAAGATGGATTCCAAGCATAAAATCATGGAGGTTTTGATTTACATTTATGGTTTTTAGTGTTGAGTCTAAGCTTTTATATCAACATACTTGTTTACATTTCAAATACAATTGCATATCTATTGAATATCATAGCTTCATTGTTAGATCTACTTCTATTACTTGCTAGCATTCTCTATTTCAATTTCATTATTAAGGTTGATTCCAAACTAGGGTTTGACTAAGCCAAACCTCTCATCCCAACAAAAAAACCATTTTTTTCTTATAGGAATAGGTGTGGGATGACGAATATCAGAGCAGATCTGGATACCCTTTTCAAAGAACTTCTGGGATTCGCGAATAGAATTTTTGTCGGAGTTGTTCCAGGTCAAGGATGACTTTTAGTGGGGGAAAGATTGTACCCCAGGGTAAGATCTTACCCCGATCCTGAGGTCAAGGACAACCTTGCTCTGAAAGACAGAAGTTTTCTAGGTTTTCTCTGTCTCTGCATTTCTAGGCCAGATCGAATTGTAGAATTCCCCGAAACTGAGCACAGACATCAGAAAATAGTGATTTCTGCATCAACCTATTTTCAAGATAATTATTCCTATTTTATTAAGTTTGTATGTCCATAACATTTTTAATTATATATTTATACATTGGTGAAGTATATTTTATACTTTATAGATGGAAATCACAGAAATCGGTCTCTTTCCATCATTTAGGTTTGACTTCGGGGTCATATGGTTTGATTTCAGGCAACTTGATGATATTATTTTCCAATAGAGTTTTCATGGCAGATTCCAAGGACTCACCCAGAGGAGTGAACTCGCACATTGGTTTGGTAACCCAAGGTTATTAGTCAGTTGAATTTTTAGCTGGTTTAGTTAATTTCATCTTGGAAGCTTTTATGGCTTGGGTGCCAATGGTAAGATTGAATGTTGGTGCTTTAGATGGAGCACTTATATGATCAACAACACCGTCTGTAACAAAATTTTTATTCTTGTTCCAGATTTTGCCTTTGTCTTTGTTGGAACTAGATCCTGATTCGTACTTATTTTCTTTATGAAGCGATATGTCTCCCTTACAAACAAGAACATTTTTGATCTTTATGGCATTTTCTACCATTTTATCAAAGGATGAATGATTTTGCATTTGCAAATGATAATTGAGTTCTAGAATCAGATTGTTGATAAATATTTCTAGTTTCTCATTTTTCAGAATTAGTCCGGCATAGAGTGAAAAATTTTCCTCCAACATTTGAGGAAGGTCAAGAAGGGTTCTTTTGAGTTTTGTTTCAGATTACAAATATCGATCATGGTGATCGAATGTTGGATATTGTAGGAGTATTTCTGATAAAAAATTTTGATTAGCTCCTCAAAGGTTTTGATAGTTGGAGGCATTTTAGAGAGCCAGTTGATGGTTGCCCCTCCCAAAGATTGAGGGAAGAGATGCATTAAGTATGTAGGTTCATGCATAAAATCCATGGATAGAGTACATAATTCTCTGACATGATCTTGGGGATCAAAATTTCCATCATACTTGTCATATTTGGGGAGCTTCACTCTTTTTGGGAAGGGTGGCATGTACAAATTATGATTCAATGGAAATGGAAATAAGGCTTTCATAGAGAATTCTTTAGGTTCTTTCTCCTTTTTTAGCTTGTTAAGTTTGATTTGCATGGCATGCATTTGTTTCATCATATCTTTTATGGGAGTTTCTTCCTCTTGCATGAGGATGTCTTCAACATTGAAGTTGGGAGGAAGCTTGGCTCCTTGTCTTGCCAATTCAAGGAAGTATGTCCCTTTGTCTTCTTGTAAGAAGTGTCTCATCAGTCTTCTAAAGAGATCATCCTCACAAAACTTTTCGATTTCAGTTGGTGTGGGTTCTGGATCTCCACCATGATTGGATTGGTGACCTTGGGAGCCTTGGTTTGCTCCTCCTTGAGACATATTAGCATTTTGATTTTCCTTTGGGATTGAATGAGGAGGATTAGAGAAACCTTGTCTTAGATGTAGATTGCCCAAGGCATCTTCTTCATAACGAGTGGTATTGTAAGGTTGATGAATGGTCTGAACAATCAAAGTTGATGATGTTGATGTTTTAGTTTCTTCTCTCAGTTTTATGTGTGAAGAAGCTCTAGTTTCCACCATTAACCTTGTGTGAATCGAAAGAGAAAGATAAGACAACTAATAGATGATTTGATTTAGGAAAAATTGAATGACACAACCTTGTCAAGATTTGGTGAGAAGACTAATTAGATGTAAGTGTAGGATAGTGTGCCCTAGGTGTATGGATAGATGCTCAATAGATGATGAACATGAGATCATAACACTTAGCTATTTTGAGGAAAAATTTTGAGATTACTTTGAAAAGGTTTTGACACAAGATGAGATGGGATTCAAATCAAGAATCGGAAGACAAAATCAAGCTAAAAAGACCACTTTGGGAAAATGAGTTGGATTCTTTGTTGGCTCTGTTATGTTCATGACACAGAGAATTTTCTAACAGAATCTGAATGATGACTACAAATTGTTGATTTTCTGAGAAAATAGGGATCTTCTAACAATTTTTGGTCAAATCTTGTACGACTGTATCCAGGCTCGTATGACACAGAATCAGGGCTGGCACGACAATTGCGGAGACTTGTACAACAAATGACTCCATGATATATTTTTTCTTTGGTTTCCTCACAAGACTCGTACGACATAGTACTGGTTCCCATATAAGTTTCTGGGGGTTCTAATATGACAATTGTAATTTATAGAAAAACTCATATGACAATTGGATTTCCAAGACAAAAATTTACACTAGAAAAGGATTTTCATTCAAATTTTGCAAGTTTTTAGCTGTTTGGTGTTTTTCGGTATCAGATTGTTTGCAAATTTCTCTGTTCTTAGTTTTGAAAATATGTGTATTGGATTATCTTAGGTTGTTTAACATAGCAATAGGCTCACAATCACATAAAATAGAGGGAACTAACTCAATGAATCAATCACACCTATCTTACCCTAGCTAGGAGAAGAGATGTATTACTTTCTCGTTGACTTAGGAACACACACATGGACTCCTCAGAATATGTTGGTTCAGCAACATGCAATAGATGTTGAAGCCCATATTAGCCGATTTCAAGCATTGAAGAGGGCTTGATACGATGATTTTCTTGGGGTGATTACTATTCACCTCGCACAAGCACTAAAAATCCTTCAGGGGTGGATAGATGGAAAAACTAGCTTAGGATTTTAATTAAGGCATCCATTCACAACTATCTCCCATAGTCCTGCAAGCAGGATTAAGGCTATTAACCCTATGAGAACTTTGACAAGTGTAGTCTCGCAAGAAAGATTTAAGCAACTCTGCTCTAGACACAAAATCAAAGCATGTTCATGGCACGAGGCCAAGGAACAAACACAACTATGTCTTCAAAGGCTTTAACCTCAAGGAAGTGTTAAATTTTATAGTGGGGTGGAAGAGTCAGTGTAAGACTTGTCCCCACTTGGGTCATTCCCGAGAGCCTTTTACCTCTCTGGAAGGCCCTCTAAAGGTTTAAAGCAAATGTGAGGTTGGGGACCATAGGATTTGGGTTTCTAATTCTCTAAAAGAGAAGAGCATAATCCCCTAACCTTGTCCTTTTCCCTATCCAAGATTCACCAAGTAGATTAATCTAGAGACAGTATGCAAACTAGCACCAAGGAAGACACCTTCTGGGTTTTTGATTCTCCTAAGAAGGAGAAGAGCATAATACCCTCAATATTTCCCCAATGGCAATAGGCACACGTACCTATTTAGCTAAGTGCCTATGAAATGAAATTTAAGTAAACATAATATTTTCTCGAATGATCTTAGGCAACCTGCAAAACCACCTATCAGAAATTTTGTTGATTGAGGGTCTTTGACCAACATTTTTTGAAAAAAATGGGGTTATCTGCTAAAGATGGGCTTAGAAGTCAAGACAAGAAGAGGTCAAAAGGATGTTTTTTCATGCCCAGTCTTCGTCTCTCATCCTGAACAAATGCATTAAGCTATAAAAAATGATCAGAAACCAACAAGCATCAATTGTTAGGGTTAGCTATTAGTAGAAATCTGAAACCCAAATCTCCAAAAATTGCTAAAAATTCTAATACAACAATGCAACACTAGAATTAAAACTCATACAAGAATATACTACTTCTCATATGAATATTTAGAAATGATACGATAGTGGGTTCCTGCACACATGACACTTTAGCTCTCATATGACAATGCTTATACAACCGGTATGACACTTCAGATTGTCATCTATCGTACGATCGACAGAGTATCGTGATACGAAAATCTCATAATGTCATACGAGATTGTACGGAACAGAAAATAAAAATCAAAGATTTGAACTAAAAGTGTCAAAAAATTGTAAAAGTAGAATGGAAACCCATTGCAGGGCCCCATGGTGGGCACCATAAATATGTGTGTGAAAATTTTACCTAGCTGGGAACACAACACTTCAATAAAACATTAGAGGTTAGCAAATCAGAAAATCTGCAAATAAGACAATATGACTAACCAGGTGATTTACTTCCTTCTAGTAGATGCAAGTTTGATATTCTCATAATTGAACCGAGACCAGTGACAATGCAACACCTAAATGAAGGATTTAATGATGAAAGATGAATGAAGGATGAATGCAGATTAATCTTCTTTTTTTAAAAATTTTCTATGCAATATGTATGAAAACTGTATGAAATTAATCTAAAACTAAATTGAAATGAATGCAAATCTAATCTAACAATGATATGAAATTGCTATGAAATGAATGAAAACAAGAATCCAAGAGATAGCACAATCTCACAAATCGCTAGATCACACAAGCCAAATTCTCCAGATTCGCAAGAGGGTGATTGTTTGTGAAGGACTGAGCCTCGTTTATATAGAAATCCAGGTTCTGGGGGAGCTCATGAAAAGCCAAAAATCTCTCCTTGATCAACTCAGATTGATATTTGAGTTATCAAAAAATCAGAACTAGTTAAGTCATAAAATCATGCAAAATTAGCTTTTTAACTCAAATAGGAGTTCAGATCATTTTTTCAACTCACAATCACATGTTGAGTTCGAAAAGTTAACAAATTGAATTGATTTGTTGATTTAGAGTTAATTGCTTTTTCTGAATGTCCATGGATAATTATGAATTTATTTAATATTTCAAGTGATTTATTCTCAACTTAACTAATTTTTGAATAAAAATAACTAATTTATGGGTTAATCAATTACTTAATCAAAATTTATCCCAAAACTATATCATTAAATTTGACAACTTGATTTAACCAATTAAATAAATGTTCAATTGATTATTTTCAAATTTTTGATTTATTGTCAAATAAAAATAATATTAATTAGGATTAAATGTAATTAATCTAATTAAATAATTAAATGGCAGAATAAAATTTAATTAATCAAATATTTGACATATTTAATTAATTAACTTTAGGATAAATAATGTCATTTATCACCAAATAATATTTAATTAAAGACAATTAGGATAAATTAGGAATATTTAAGAATATTTCCCGATGTAGAATTTAGATAGAATCGATTAGGGTTTCCATGATTTGATGTGCGGATGTGCCTTAGGTTAGGACTTTTATGTCAATTTCGATCGATTTGTCAATGTAGGAGGTCAATGGTCTTAAAGCCCATTTTTAGGGTATTACAAATACAAGCTCGCAGCTTCCACAATCCTCTCTCACATTTCATCCATGCTACATCATATCTTTTCAAAAGAAAAGATCTTACATATATACCTTATTACAAATAAATGATTAGGTCGGCCAGTTAGGCTTTCCTAATATAAATAATTACATAATTCCTTGCTAAGATACATACAGTATCTAAAATAAGTATATAACAAATATATCTTAACAATTAAGGACCGACATCCGTAATCCATGCTCATCATTCATGATAAACACTACAACTCTGAAGTTAGCTTCCAAATAGGTCTTCTCCAAAACACACGCCAGAGCTGATGTCATCCTATTTTCCATACCTTTCTAAGATCAGTGAACATTCTTCAGTACACTATTTATCATCCCTTAAGCCCGCATATACTGAATCCACATTGCCTATAAGATATACCCAAACCACAGACTTCTTTGTCAACTTCCACTATCGCAATCCAATAACCAGTCTTCACCAAATCTTCTATAACTCAACCAATATGTATTATTACATCATGCGATCTTAGATATAAGATCACAACACCTTCCTGTACACAAATATGTGTTTGCACATTCTGAATCATCCGTACGGCATCCATACACTATAATAACTAGTCTATTTTCTTCATAGAAACATATGTTGACATCAGTGACAAAACAAAAATGAAAAAAGAATTGATAATGTAGTGATTAAACATATTAGCAATATCCAACAGAACCAAGATCTAATCTTCTTTTGTATATCGGAATTAGGATTTGAGATTTATTTCTGTGTCTATGGTTGTAATCAGGAAGGCTTGATAGCCTAGCATGTATGTTGTTTGATCTTTGAATGAATATATTGGATCCTACATTTTCTCTTTATATTTGTGTTGTTGCTTTCCTATGTTACTCTTAGCTGCAAGGTTGGGCATCTCCTTTGGGGATTCTGCCTCCTTAGCACTTCTTCATAATGAAGGTATTTTGGTATATTTGTGATTACTTTTATTGTTATGCTTTTGTGAATAAGTGTTCCATTGATATGGCGTTGGTTACTTTTGTGAATCTAGGGCTTATGGTTGGGCTTGATTAGGCTCTCAATTAGCTTTTCCTTACTCCCATAATTCACTTTTAACTAAGATATTTATTAGATATGAAGGTTCAAGTCCATGACTAATGCTCTACAACCTTGGGAGAGATTGATCAAATAAGGGATTTGATATTGAGATTAACCAATAAATGAATAGGATTGATTAAAATGAATATGATAAATTATTATAAAAGAATTTAGATAAAATCCTAGATGCAAACCTTAGTAGAGGATTAAATTGGAGCATGAATAGCTTCTTAATTGTATGCCTTGAGACAACTTGGCCTATAATTAGCTCAATCTAAAATAGAAAATCACTTCTAAATTTAGCTTAAAAGTAAGAAAGTAATAATGGACCTAAGTAATTAATGTGATTAATTAATTACTAAGGTATTCTAATTACTTTAACAAATGTCATTTATTAAACACCTTTCATGAAAAGTAAAGTGTTCTTATAATTTCACCTAAGCCATAGAATGTGTCAAAACACCCATCAACACAATGGTGTTGTGATAGATAAAATATACGTGAACCAAAATTCATCAAGAATACCTATTACTATTAACAACAAGATCATGCAATTTCCCAAAGATCAAGTAATCTAGGACAATCATAAAATATAATTGTGAACAATACATGGTAGCCAAAGATGGATGCTTTTAGTTTTGTTAAATAATTATTTATAACAATAAACAACCATAAAGCCTCTTTAATTTGCCTTTACAAAATATTTACACTAGTTAGAACCAAACCCACTAAATGTTGGCAATGAGACTGTCAGTATGTGGGCTCTCACAGGTGCTAATATGCATGATCCCTAACAAATCAACCTCATGAGACATTAATATTAGCCTCATGTCACCTTGCCTTCTATGGTAAAATGATTGATGGAAGAAAGTAAGATCATGTCTTTCATTATTTTGTTTTCGAACATAAGAAATAAAAACAACCACATGTATATAAACTTTCTTGATTTTTGGTTTTGTCATATCCTTATCCTTATTGGATTTGGAAACTGTAAGACTATATATTCACAATCTCTTTCATTCCTATCAATATCAAAGCAAGTCATTGAGAACTCTTGCATTTGTTATAGAAAGTTTTTTTGATATTTTCATTTCAATATCATTTTCATTTCAATCATTTCAATAATTATATTGATTGCACTAGATTTTGAATTAGATATCTACTCACATAATCTAAATTTATACTCTAGTGCTTAGTAATTACATAGATATAAAGGCACACAAGACATCAAGATTCAAATAGGATAAAACACATATGAAATTACATATAAAATATAATTATTTTGAACCAAATCATCATGAGTAATAATTAGGAGTACCAAAAAGACAACGAAAGCAACAACACATAATAAAAGAAAAGACATAAGAATCAAAATATGAAGATTAGTAAAGATACAAGAATGGAATCTTCAACTATATTATGTCAGACCAATTAGTGATAGAGAAGTTTAAATCTAGTTGGCGAGCAATACACGGATTAGAAATTCCAATGATGATATCCTGATTGAAATTAATATTTTAACGCAAGATTTGGCAAATTGTAAAGCATATTTTTCATAAAATAGGGAATTTCTTTCTTTTCAACATATTTTATCACTTCTATATCTTTTCACAGCATCAAAATGAGTACTGTACACGTAAAATTTCATAACTGGTTTTCAATAATAGAAATCTGAAAACTTGGAAAGAGATTTCCAAATATAATTCTATGAATAATACTATGAATAATTCTAGTAAAATGATATCCAATCGTCCACTTGAGATAATCTAAGTATTAAGTCTTGATCTCTAATGATTTAGGACTTTAAATGTGTCATTAATCAAACGTGCACCTCAAAGAAATATGTCTAATCTGCAATAAAAGTGCTCCAATGTTTATCAAGCATTGCAAGTGGATGGTCGTATAGCTCATGACGAGGAATTCAAATCAAAATATCTCTAGTCAAATAACACAATACGTCCTCTGTATTTTTTTTAAAATCAAGTGCCATGTTCTACAAAAATAAGAATATTGAAGAACATAATGCATTTGTTTTAATAGATACAATTTGCAAGAATGGGCTTGATATGAGATGTCACTTTCATTTGTAAGCAACTACAAATCCGTATATATTATTATTTCGAATGTAGTCAACATATCCATATATTATCTTTTCTAGAATGATAGATTCTCTGATCTGATTTATGAAAACCAGATTACAATACCTGGTGTGATACTTGCAGTATTGTAGAATTCAACACGAAAATTGAGAACAACAAGATTGCAAACAAAAAACTGTCTCCATTCTATTCAAAATTGAAGTTTATACAAGTCGGATGGATCCCAAGGGTCACACAAATCCCTTGGAATTGAAATGAAGAGTCATCATAATGTTTATTACAATTAAACTATTAAAACTATCAAAATTTATCAAAAAACTAAATATAAAATTTAGGTCCACTTGGAGAAGGCATAACTTTCTCATCCTAGCTCTGAATTACGAACCGTTTGATGCGTTGGAAAGGTATTCAAATAATCTTGAACCAAATTTCAAAAACATCGATGTTCCATCATGTTTCCAGGCAACATATTTGCCCAGAAATGCACCGAAGACCCTCAAAATTGCAATTTACTAAAACATATGAAATTTTGGAAAAAATTAGATTTTAGTATTTTCCTACTTTAATGTTGATCATTCCTCCCCCCTTAAGAGGCAATGGGCCCCATTGCACTAATCTGCTGCAACAGATGAGGAAATTGTTCTTCAATTTGTTCCTTAGTAAACCACTTGCCTTGATGAGAATGCTGACCAGCTCAAACCACCCGATACAAAGGAATGTTCTAATTCCTCAAAGTCTTTAAAATGGCTTCAGTAACATGGTCACACTGGACTGGAGCAGTAGTAGAGGGATTTAACTCTGCAGCTTGAATGTGTTCAGTAGCTTGGGAGATATCCAATAAAGGAGGAAAATAGGGTCTCAACAATTCCACATTGAAAACTGGATGCAGTCCCAAAAATGATGGAAAATTAAGTTCAAAAGCATTCTCACCAACTTGTTTCACAATAGTGTATGGTCCATAACGAAGAGACGAAGCTTCCTATTTGGTCCATGCATGCACTCTTTCTAAAGATGTAACCATACCTTGTCACTAACCTGAAACTGATGAGGAGTTCTATGTTTATCATGTCTTTCCTTATACTTCTGATTACTCTGCTCCAATATCTCATGAACTTGTTGTTGTAGGTGTCTAATGTTATCAATAAATTTTTCTTCTTTATCTACCTCCTTGTCACCATTCAATGGACTACTAGAGTGTAGAGATGGTATTGCTACATCCATAGGTTCCAATGGCTGGTACCTAAGAGAAACCTCAAATGGACTGTGCCCTGTAGTACTATGGAGTGCATGGTTGTAGCTGTGTTGCACATAGGGTAAGCTTTCATCCCATGTGCGAGGATGTTTTAGAAGTATTGAAGACATTTGGCATGGAAGATGCTAAACATGTGGGAACACCGATGGCTACTAGATGTAAACTAACTAAAGAAGATGGAACTACTAAGGTAAACTAGACACTGTACTGATCCATGATTGTAAGTTAATGTATGTAGTTCATAGTAGACCTGATATAGCACATGTTGTTGGGATAGTTACTAGATTTTTTGCAAACCCTAGAGAGTCACACATGATTTCTACAAAGAGAATCTTAAGATACCTGAAGAAAAATGAAGATTATGGACTATGGTATCCTAAGAAAGGCAAGTTTGAACTGAAGGTATACACTGATGTTGATTGGGCTGGAAATGTGGATGATAGAAAGACTACCACCGGAGGAGCATTCTTCTTTGGTGAAAGACTTGTTACATAGACAAGTAAGAAATAGGCTTGCATCTCCCAGTCTATAGCTGAAGCAGAGTATGTTGCTCCTGCTACTAACTATTCAAATATTGCATATATCAAGCAAGTGTTAGAAGGTATGAATGAGGTAATCACTGAGCTAGTGATTATATACAGTGACAACACTGCTATTAATATTTTAAAGAATCCAGTGATGCATTCTAAAACAAAACATATATCTATTAAGTATCACTACTAAAGGGAACAAGCACAGGAGAAAAGAAAGTAAAGCTAGAATTTATTACATCAAAAGAAAAACTTGCTGACATATTTACAAAGCCTCTACCGAAGGATACATATGAATACTTGAGGACTCAACTTGGGGTCCATCCCTTGTCTACTGGTCACTAAGGTGATCTGGACGTTGCCTCAGCCTAATATTATTAGAAGATCATACATGTTGATGCAGCAGAGTTCACACTTTGGACTTCTATCTAAGGTTGTGAAAGGATGAAGTACTGGAATAAATTTGCACATCAATATACTGAGATACAGAGAATGCATCGGACAACAGAGAGTTACATGGCTACTACAGAGCTGTATGTTTTTATTGCTCTTTGGCATTACTGTCAAAGGGAGAGAGATCAATATGAAGAATATGAAGCCAAAGAAAAAGGGAGAGAGATACAGAAAAGGGAGAGCATTGAAGATCAGTTACTAAGAATAGGGGAAAACTTGCGAGTTGAAAAGATCATATCTACGAAAGTTAGTCTACACTTGCAAATGCTTTTATGTAACGTATTGATTAAACATATTAAGCTAGGGAGAGGTTGTACCAAGTTACAACATTTTTTGATAGAGTTGTAGAATACATGTTTGGTATGTGTATGACATATTTCATATTGCTTGTGTTTCCATCAATGCCAAAGGGAGAGATTGATGAACTATAACTGATTTGAATAAACTGTATGACTTGAAGATCTATGATTCTAGATCATTGAGTTGCTGATTAGATATGTAAGATGATTAAATCAGTAATATGTTGTCATTGATGTCAACTAGTTTTGACAATACTTATCTTGTAAGTTACTATACCCAAACATTTGTAGAAAGAAGAAGAAAAGAGATGAAGAACATAAATATCTACATGAGGAAGATGGATATGACAAATAAAGATAAGGAACACATTGGGTAACTTATGGATGAGTCTATGACCTTATGTTATTGACTTGATTATGTTGCATTCATCTATGATGAAGGATAGAGAAAAATGCACAAAGCAGTGTGGTCAGTTAAAGAACCATTTTAGTATACACCGATGCAGTGTAGTGTATACCGAGAATAGTATAAACTGAGCTTGTGTTCACCGACACATTTCTTTGTTAACCGAGCAGAAGAAAATAACTAAATGACTAGTTTAGCCGATGGAAGTTGATGAGCTGGAAAGTGTTATGATTACGAAGTTAGAGATAATGTTTGTTACAAAGATAGATGGCTAACATAATTCGAAGAAGATCTAAGGGATTGAAACAAAATGTGTTACTGAAACATCAGTTGAGGAAGGTTTAAGCGGCAAAATCAACAAAGAAGATTAAGCGGCAAAATTCGATGGATAGAATTAAAATGGTTTACTTGTTTATTTAAGAGACTAGGATTTCATGATGAAATCATGCCAAAAGGAGACTGTAGAAGATATCACGTGAGTTCAAGCTTCATGCATGCTTGATCAGACTGGTTGAGGAGAACCGAATTGCAGAGATTACTGAGCGTTAGAAAGCTATAACCGAGCGACAGTAAGTTACTAAATATTGATTGAAATAGAATTGATATATTGGTTAGAGAATTTGAATGAGCTTAAAATAGATCTAATAATCTGCAATTGAAGTTGTGTTGTAATCAAATCAACTGTTGTTACATTTTAACCATTGTAAACAGATAAATCTCTTAACAGAGTGACTAGAAAGTCTTGTAATGTCATTCATAGAGTGTAAATTTGTTATCATGTCAACCCCATAGTGAATGTTGGTTGGATGATAATGGTTGGTCTAAAATCCTCTAACAAGGTCACACCTCAGAGTGTGTTTGTAACCTTTAACATGGTTGCGTCTTCACCGACCTCACTTCAGAAGAGTGAACAATTTTTGGGTTGCCAGTCCCAGGTAGTTTTTCCCTTCACAGGGTTTCCACATTAAATCTCTTGTGTTATGTGTTGATTGTGATGATTGTTTGTTGTCATACTTTACATGTTGCATATTGGATTTGATCGGTAAAGAACTATATGTTATTAACTTGTAATTGGTAAAAGCATAGACATAATACTATTTTATGCTATCGAGCTGCATAAGTTTTAGTAAATTGTTTTTGGATATACATTTTGTGATTGGGACTGTGGATAACTAATTCACCCCCCTCTCAGTTATTCTAACAAGTATATATATCTAAGGGTTTATCATAGTAATATTAATCCATCATTGTATCATTTATGAATCCTTTAATATAGTGGAATTATTCTTTTATATTTAATCTCTCTTGTGCTTCTAATGAAGGTTCCAAATATTTGGTGGGTAAATCCATATTCAACTCTTTCATGGTGTAGGGCATTAAATACCAATTCTTACACATATTGTACACACTTGTGATGAGTGAATCATCATGTATGGACTTAGAGACTTCAGTTACCTTTTGAGAGATCCTTATGAATATGGAGTAGGGTGTGTGCATCTTTAAGTTCATGGATTAGTCTGATATGCTCACTATTCTTAAAGAATTCTAAATTTTTATATGAATTAAAAGTGTTTATCTTTTGTGAAGGCTCAATTTAAAATCATAGTTTAGAAATTCTATTTAATTCTTTGAGTATGATAATTTTTTTTGCTTTAGATGCTAGTTTTTTAAGGAGGGTTTCATAAGGTATATCAATGTTTCTCTTATGCAATTATTATATATTTTTATTCATTCTTATTATTTCTTTAATTTTGTTACCATGTTGAAAGGATATTAAATTGTTGGAGGATAAAATAAATATTAATATTTCTTCTCATATGATTGAGGGAGAAATTATTTTATATTCCCCTCATAATTATTTGAACACATTATATAGTGATCTTGTGGACTTCATAATTTGTCTGTAGTTTTTGGCTCTTTCAGTTTGTATAATCAGAATACTTTAATTTTATTATCTAGTCACCCGATTAATGTTTAATCTACTTAATCAACACTTAAACCCATATACCTCCTTCAACACACTTATTCAAACCTCTTGTATCAAACCAAGTAGTAATCTACAACTCGGGTTTGATCTACCTAGCACTCCTAGCTAACATCATGATGTGGGTTGAAGGGAATCATGCATCCCTTAAGATCCTAATCAGTCTTTGAGGTCATTGTATTACTGTGTGTGTGTGTGTGTGTGTGTAGTTTTTATATTTAGTTTTTCATAGGGTGCATACGCTATGACTTGACATGCTCGAGCCTAAGGCTCGGGCATGTGTGCGCCCTATTATTTTCGGGGGACCAAAAAAAAAAGTGGCATCCTTTTAGTCCCCCATCTTTTTTCACTTACCCCCTCCCTAGTAAATTTGAAAAGGAAGAGTCCTCCAAGCATAGCATTAGAAACTACACTTCCCTTCAAGCTCCAACAAGCCACCACCCAACAATGGACCATATCAATGGTTGGGTGGAAAGAAAAAAATCGGCCCACAAATGTAAAACTCGTGGATGAAACAATTTGATCCATGACCACATCTGAAAGGTGAATTTCAGTCCTTTCATCCATTTTGAAAAACTTGGGCGTGGGGATGAAAATGTCGGGTCTTATGGAACCAAAGACCAGAGCACCTTTCGAATTGGTAAAGGTGGACTCCTTATCTAAATCACCATCAATAGTTTGACATATTTAGTAGACTTGGGGATCACAGTATTGAAAGTACGATGATTATCGCTAGTAGGCCTAACAAAGACTACATGGGGGTCAAGCGTCTCGAAAACAACTCGAAGGGCATAATCAAGGACCTCCAAAGATTGGGGCCCCATGGAGGCGACAAGAGCATTGGAAATGGGGTCCCTAGGGGGAGGGCCAAGGTACACTCCATGGTCGACGACCATGTGTAGAGCACAAAGAAATTTGAAATTTGAAAACCAGTAGGCAAGAAGTTGCAGAGCTGAAAACTTCCTTCTTAAAATTGTTAGTTAGATAGAACATGTCGATTCCCTAACATATGTAATGGAGAAGTATGTATAAATTTGATTGATTGAACCTCATCCTTTAATTTTTTTATAATGTGTATAATAAAATTTAATAAAAATAATAAGTTATTATATATTATTATAAGATAATTAAAATTAAAAATTAAATATAATTTATGAATGCGAACCTCCAACCTATATAAACCATGATCAAGTTATAATTTATATTAATATCTCAAAATATATAAAACATTAATCTTACAATTCGCTAAATTAACTTGATTCTAATAAAACACAAATAACTGAATTAAATGTAGACATTATAGCTAGGAAAGTAATCAACTAGTATGCAATTTCTTATTTATACATAGTTTTGTAGAAGAAGATATAGTCACAACTTTTGAAATATATGGTGGATTCCCATATATTTTATAATTCTTTTCAAGATTTTATTCCTAAATATGTGGAGTACGCAAGTTGTTGCCTATGGAATATTATCTATAGCAAGTGAATCTTCTACATAATTCATCTTTCGCATTCAGACTATTTAAATTCAAGTTAATATTTAAGTGCAAGTATCGCTTAAAATCTATTCATAATTAGATTCTAATCGAACATGATTACTAGTTTTCAAATATTTATGAGAATTCTTTCGATCTATTATAATTTTAAAAGGTGGCCACATTTAATTTATATGAACGATATTACCGAAGAGACATTAAACACGTTACTCGAAAGTAAAATCAACATCGAATCGTATCATCTAAAATTCCACGAGACAATTAATAATCGATGTGGGCAACCGTGCTTTTAACACTTTAATATTGAAATTTAATAAATATTGTCATAGATCTAAAGGATTTATCAATATTATTCGTAAATTAATATGATATAAGATAATTTATTCTTAATTTTTTTTTTATTAAGTTAAGTTGGGCTGATCCTATTTAAATTATCTTTCCTGTGATATTGCATTACTTTATATTTACATAAAGTTTATGACCATTAAGTCAATTTTATTAATATTTTAAGTCTTAATATATTTTCATCTTTAACATATATTGGTTATGTATATTACATCTTTCTGACTTATCTTTGATTTGTATCATGAATGTGTGGATTTAGATAGTTAGGTTGGGGGGAAGTATGGGTATCCTAGCCTACAATCCCTCCCAACTTATGCTTAGGTGACCCTCTATTCTTATGGTCCATGTCGTAATTCCACTTGATCCTAACTTTGCAATGGTCAACCCTCTAAATCTTGCAAATCTTTTATTGGTACCAATTTTCAAGGCTTGGAAAAATGCTCTTATGGGAGAGGCTCAAGGTGAACATGGGAATGGAGCCACTATCCCTAAATTCCTTGAGTCTGAGGAAGGAATTGTCATAAAGCTCCCTCACTTTACAGTGAAAAGAGTTGTCTCCCCAATGGATTCCTTGGTTAGGAAATGTTTCTTCTTTCTCCTTATTATAGATATGGTTTTCAGATGGAGGATAGCTAAATCATAGCTGAAAGGGTGTGATGTTTTAAGCGCACTAATGGGTAGTCTCTTTCTCTTTAGTTTTAATTCTAAGGAAGATAACCTATTAGTCCTCACCATCGAATCATTGATCTATAGCAAGAACAATCTATCTCTCTAGCCATAGATTGGAAACTCCCTTTGACACTTTATCTCTATCAGTTCAACACCAGAGTGGCTAAATCATGGTTAATCATTACTCATTTTTTTGTTAATATTAATATCCATAAAATCATTTCAATCAAAATCATTCTTGAGTAAAAATCCTCTTATGATGCATAGAAATGCTATTGTTTTAGCCAAAACTATTAGAAAATGGTTGATCTTATCACTGAGCATAAAGCCCCCATGAACCATTTTGAAAAATTAAAAGTGTTAACATTATGTGTTTAGTGTTGTCATTGATGTCAACATGCTTTGTGCATTAATTTCAACCTAATGAAGAGGAGTGTAGAAGAAGTATGAAGGTATATGATATAAAGTCTGATATGTAGCAAAGAGTATATCAAGTCTGATATGTTGTAAAGAGTATCTAATTTCTAATACACATAAAATAGTACTTGAAGTGTAAGCTCTAATGATTAATCTTGTGACTAGTAATGATAACAAGGTACTATGAGGTGTATTTGGTAAGATGGAAGTATGGGAAGTTTTCATATGCTGAGAAGTGAATTTGAAGTCCTTATGGGAGAATGCTTTGCATTCCTCCACATAAGGATTTTTTGTTTTTGGTGTTGGTAATGTTTGAATTGTGAATGTTGCATTATCATTTATTCAAGTCCATAATAACTTAGAGGAAGAAATCATGTTGTGCTATTTGCTACCATGGAAAGGATAGCTGTTAGAAATGATCTAGACAAGCTCATAGAATGATCTGCATTGGAATCTTAGGGTCTCCAATTTGGTGGACATATTTATAACATCTATGTAGTGTTCTAGTTTGAATATTTTATGTTGGTTTTCTTTGCAAGTGAAAATATGTTGTTCTCAGAGAGATATTGGTGTTTGTGTTGTTCTTTGGCCAACTTAATCAATTTTGATGAGGTGATTTATAACTTATTCGTCTAGATATGCATTGGAGGAAATATTAAGTGAATGAAATAGGTCTTGTTGTGGCATGTTATGCTTTGCATGGTGTCATATGCATTGGAGAATATTTTTGGGCCAACCTACCCGTGTGCTTTAATGTTATTCTACATATTTTTGGGGGATTGGTCTAATAGGTGGTTGTGATGCTTTAAATTTGATGAATAAATTTATGGATGACATGCTATGATGGCTTTGGATATTGTTGAGCGTCATTTTTACATGAGACAATGGTTAGGAATTTGGATGAACAAATTCCACTTTTGGAAGAATGATGAAATCAGTCTCAAGGTTCCTTTTAGGCTGGTCTCAACCACCAGATAGCTCAATTGAAGATAAATGTGAAACAAGGAAAACAATCCTTCCTATATACCACACTCAAATAATTACAAATAAGTTGACATACAAGCCCTAACCAATTACAAAATATAAATCTTTATACGTCACATAATATTTCATAATTACATAAAACCATTAGCTTCCAAATACAATAAATCTTCACATGTGTGACCTCTGACCATGGTGTCTTAGCTAGGTCTCTACCAAAGTGTCTTCATCTACTGTACAACTTTGCATGCCTAGATTCTATCCCGATTAGGAGATATCATCCAGTTACCACAAACCGCTTCTCATGAACACTACCTGAATACTGCTTCCACTGAATTACACATAACTACCATGAATAATTGGATTTATGTACATGCTCTTGACTATGATCTCAGGACATAATATAGATTAATTTCTCAGCTCCGCATAGCTTGATCTTCAATACTCCATGTGCGCTAATTTGAAAACACTATCTGCTTCTCTTCTAATCTCCAGTAGATCACTATGTTGACATCAATGCCAACCACAGTTGTGAATGCAACTACAAATACTACACAATGGATGTGAATACTCCCCCATAGGATATATTCAACATTCATTCCAAAGAGTATGAAAATGAACATTAAATAATATGATGTTTAGCTAGAGTAATGTTGACTAGATTTTGTAAATATACCTCTAATAAATGTACAAGTATACAGACACTTTTGTAAAAGTGTGTGATGACCTGGATGATGATATAGATAGATGCAAACTGTGAAGGAATCTAAGAGGCAGAGCAGAGATCAAGAGAAATGAGAACAAGAGGATTTCTTCAAGGAATAATTTGTTAACTCTTTCTATTTAGGACAAAAGATTGATTGTAAGTGTTGTTGCACCTATTGTATACTCCTAATAGGGTTTGATTGCCTCTAACAAGGCTGAACTCCTAGCAGGGTCGATTCCTTAATTGGGATCACATTGTAAAGACTCCTAATAGGGTCTGTCCTTTAACCAGGACTTGCCTATTGTAATACTCAGCTCCTAATAGGGTCATTATAATTATAGTGTAGATATTTGTGGGTACCATCCCCACCGTGGTTTTTCCCTTAATAGGATTTTCTCAAAAATAAATATGGTGTTATGAGTTCTTCTATGTTTGTCTATGTTGCATGGTTACTTATCTTATGCTATATCTTTATATGTTTCTTGAAGAAGATTAAGAAGTTTAAGAATGTTCTAAAGTACTGTAACATTGTTTCACCCCCTCTTAGTATTACCAAATCCTAACAATTGGTATTAGAGCCTTAGGCCCCTGAAAGAAGATCTTAATAACTTTGGGGAGATAAAGATGGATTGGAAAACTTAAAGAAGAATTATGAAATGGCGTTGGAAGATGTGGACATTGATAATACATATATAGTGGATCCAAAGTACAAACTAAGATTCTCAGTCATTTCTCTCCTATCTTCAATAGCTAAGTTCCTTTCTTGTTCGGCTTGCCTAGCATTGTTCATCACATCAATCATTCTAACAATTTGTGTCTCTTGACTGATCTGCAAGGCTTTGACTTGTTCAGTAAGATGGAGATTCTTTTCAGATAAATCAGATATTGCTCGGTTAAGAGATATATGTCAAATATACTCCCAGATCCAGATCTGGATGTTTCAAATGGGTCATCTATATCTTCTTCATGATAATCAGTCTCATTGTACTGAATAGCCATATCATTCCTCTAAATCAATAAATTCTTCAATTCATCTTTTTCTTTCTTGTATTATTCAATAAATATTTGCACTTGAATCTTTTGATTCTCAATAGTCTTGTCCAATCTATATCTTTCCATCCTTAGATATTTACCTCTTCAGTGGTTAAACTTCCTTAATAAGAGATCCAACTCTGATACCAATTATTGTGATTAAAAAGATAAGTTAATGAGAGGGGAGGGGTGAATCAGTACCCTCAAAAAGTTTCAACACTAAACAATGTGCAATAGCAGTTCTTACCTAATCGACTAAGTACATTGTTTGTAACATACATTCATATATCTTGAGATGTAAAGTGCATGTAAAAAAATAAAAATCATACATGAAATTGTTAACTCATGACTCAAGTATTTTGGTTACATAGAAACCCTTGCTAGGAGGTAAAAACTGTGGTGGGGATGACACCCACAAATTCTTCACTACAGTAGTAAATAAAGTATGTCGATTAAGGATACAATTTTTAATCACTATTGATGATCTTACCTTGTTCGAAGTAAGAAAAGATTAACTAGATATACCTTGTTAAAATATTTTTAGCAACACAAATTATGTGTGCACTCGGTTAAGAGATTTACACAAGATGGTTAAGTCTACTCTATTTAAGAGATTTAAATCTACTAAAATGGTTAAATTGATAACAGAAGGATATATATAAAATGAAAACTTATGCTTGTCTGATTCAAATCTATGAAATATCAAATAGATATCACCTCAATATGATGAATACCACCTTCTGTCCTATTTAGTAGCCTTGTATAATTATGATAAAACCGATACTGTCTCTAATTAACTTTTCTTTCATATAACCCTTGTCTGATCTTTGATGTCTTGTGTACAACTACTGCTTCATGATAAAATATATCATGCATACTTAAAATGACATCTTTTACAATTTTATATCAACTAATTTGACCTAATTAGGGATACAACATCTTATAAAACCTAAGATCAATGGTGTACAAAAATAACCTAGACCTAACTGTTACATAGGAATCATCACAAAATTAAATGATTACATCCATATTAAATATGTATCAATCTTGGTAAACCATTTAGAGATCCCTGCAAATTGTTTGCATAGAGATATGTGTCATTTCTGATTACTATGTTGTTTCTTGAATAACTTGGTAATCACTGCATTCATTGTTTAGTGAATAACTAATGATCGATGTTTAGAATTCTCTGTGATCACTGACTCAGTACTTGGTAAATCCTGACACTCGGTAAACATGCTCAGTTAAACCTGTATTCTGATAGCTTTAAGTTATGCCTTTTGTATCTACTCACTGTGAAGGCTTTATATGCTTAACCGACTAACTTGTTTTCTCCTTATTCCAACCTTTACCAACTAAGTAAATTATGATTACCATTTGAACTCATTGTTAAAATAATTTTAGAACAACAAAAAGGGGGGGTGAATCAGTTGTTCTCAAGTCCAGATGTACCAATTCAAATTTCTATCTTTTCAACAATCTTAGATCTAATCAGCTTTCAACTCAGTCTCTATAGTGTATACCAATAGCATAAAACTTAGAGTCCACTATCCTAAAGTAAATAAATTTTAGAATATAAAACTTTCAACATCATCCACATCAAAATAACATTCACATAAGTATAACACTAGGATTTATAGTGGAAAACCAATTTGGGAAAAACCATTTGTAACATGCTACTAATTTTCACTCTTCTAAAGTGATCTCTATGAAAAGCCAACCATGTTAAAGAAGCTTGGGTGGAGTTAGAACACCTTGAAAAGTGAAAAGGTGTCAAAGATGTAAAAATGTTGTCAAGCAACATTTGCAACTTTGAAAAGTTGCTATGACAAAAAAACCTAACTTTAAGGGTTTCGGCCTTCATAGAGTTTAGAGATACCTAATAGGAAAAAACAAATGAGATAAGGGTATATATGTTTGAAAAATCCTAATTTAGGGGTGGTGATCACAGTGTGTACGGATTGACATACTATAGCAACAAGTTTTCATAGTGAATAGACATAAAGACTTGAGTAACAAAGTTATCTTTCAGTTTGTATGGATTGAATCATCATCTATAGCTATTGGAATATTTTTTTTATTATGTTCTAGTGTGATTAAAGCTTTGAGTTTTTTCTTTAGCTAGGTTTACTTCACATTTTGTAAATTCCTTTTGTTTTCATAGTTCACTATCCAGTTTTGACAGTGTGTTCAAAATGTAAGCCTAGCTCCATTTCCCATTGTAGTTCCTCTAAGGCATTTTGGGGATGGAGAATAGGGTTGATAAGCTTCATGATACCTCAAGTCTGGGCTCTGAAGATGCATGCTATGATTTTTAAGGTCTTTCCCTAGGCAAGCTAAGTGTAAAAGCCTGGCTAGGAAGACCTAGTGTTTTTGTAGAAATATTGCAAGAGTTTTTGTTTCAAGAGCCAAGAAGGCCTTGAATGTGATTTATAGTTAACTTCAAGTACTCTATGAATAGGAGGAGTTCCCAAGAGATCAGCTTGCCAAGTTTTGAAGCCATAGACCAAAGACAGGTCTAAAACCAAGAAGAAGGCCCTAATTCTGAAATAGGGTGTATAGACATTATCAGGACCCCAGACTAAGAAAACATGAAAGGTCTTAGGGAATCTATGTGAGCTACCAACAAAAATTTAGGGTTCTCTAATAATATTTATTAGTGGAAGAAGAATCCTAGAATTTAGGAGGCCTAATTGGGCAAAAAGGCTACAAGGCCTAGATCCTAGGAATTTAGAGAGAGATGGGAAAATAGGTTGGCAATAAGAGACTCCAATTAGGAGTCAAAATTGGATTAGAAAGAATCCCTTAGCCTCCTTCAATCCAAACCATAGGTTAGGGCTTGTGAGTGATGGAATGGTAGAGTTCTCTTTGAAGACAAAGAGTGGGAACCAAAGAATATAGGAAGGCTCTTGTAAGTGGGAAGGAATTGATTCCTTCTAGGAGATTGAGGATGGATTGAGGAAACCCTAAGAGGTCCTAAGTGTGACCTAAGAAGAGTTCAAGACAACTCAAGGTGTTTGGGGAGCCTCCCTTTCAGAGTGGTATCAGAGCTCTAGGTAAAAGATTTGGGAAAAGGAGTGTTGGAGGTAGTGAATGTTGTAGCCCACCAAATCAAGTGGAGAATCAATTGCATGTAACAAGATGGTGACTAATGCCGAATTGGCTAAGAAGGTTGAAGAGCAGGAGGAGGATAATTGATTACTAAGAGAGAGATTGGCTCAATTAGAACAACTCTTGCGTGAAGTCCAAGACAAGACTGATAAAGTAAAGGACAAGGTAGACCAGAAGGAAGAACAAGAAGCTAAGGAGAAGGAGATAGAATTGGAGGAGGAAGCTCCAACTCCTAACCTTGTCATAGCAGAAGAACCCATCTTGAAGGCATTCAAGGCCTTAAGTGGGAAATAATTGGAGGGTGTGCCACTTTTTAGTTGACAAATGGACCCTAATTTGGTTATGGACTAGATTGATAGTATTGAAAATCACTTTGAATGTGATGGCATAACAAATGTTCAAAAAGTTAAAGTGGCTAAGTCTAGGTTGAGGGGGTTAGCACTCACCTGGTGGAAGTATGTCCAGACTAAGAGGGAAAAAGAGGGAAATAATCCTATTGTCACTTGGAAGGGAATGTTGCTGAAGCTGAAGCAAACCTATTTACCAGATGACTATGAGGTTCAACTACATAGAAGGAGACAAAACCTTAGGTAGAAGGACTTAAATGTCCAAGCATACACTGAAGAGTTTCAAAAATTGTGTCTAAGTTCAAAGATAGTGGAGGATGAGATTATAAGATTGGCTAGATACCAAAATGGACTCAAATGGTCTATCCAAGAAGACATGAGCCTTGCTACCTTCACGAGTGTGAGACAATGTTACCAAATGGCTTTGAAAATAGAGGAGAAAATCAAGAAGAAACCTGATCAGTCCTCAAAAAGCAGAGGTAGAGGAAAAGAAAATAGAGGGCATAGGGGTAGCTTTGTAGGTAGGAGTAGTGAATTCAGAGCTCAAGAAGAGTCCAAATTGACTAAGATAGCCAATGAAACCAATGGGAGAGGAAGTATGAGTAGAGGTAGGGGATTCCAAGGTGGAGGAAGAGGCAGATTTGGAGGTTTAGGCAGAACCTCACACTTTGCAACCATGAAATTTTTTCATTGCAACCAACTAGGTCATCTGACCTATAGATGCCCTGAGAAGGCTTCTAGTTCACATGGTGAGAAGAGGGTAAACTACATAGCCCAAGAAGAGACTAGTAGTATTAAATCCCCTAAAATCAACCTTGATTCAGAAAGTGGAGAGAATCTCATGGTTAGGAGGGTAAACAAAGGAGGGCACTTTTTAGGGTCAAGTGCAAAATACTTGGTAAAGTTTTCAAGATGATTATAGACTCAGGCTCTACTGATAATATCATCTTAGAGGAGGCAGTTAGCAAACTTGGATTGATCAAAATCCCTCATACAAACCCTTATAGGGTCACATGGTTAAATAAAGGGTAGCATGTCCTTGTAAATGAGCAAGCATGGATTGATTTCTCAATAGGGAAATATGTAGATAGATTCCTATATGATATACTCCCAATGGATGCATGCCACCTACTTTTAGGGAGGCCATGGTAGTTTGATAGGAAGACAATAAATGATGGAGAAAGGAACTCCTATTCTTTCAAGAAAGATGGGGTCACCTATAGGATTTAGTCACTCATGGATGATGAAGGGTCTACATTAGTAGGACGTAATATCTTGTTACAAGGGGGTAAGGAATACATACTACATATGAAGGATGGAGAAGGGACACACTTTTCTGTCATGGGGAAGCCTAGTGAAGAGTAGAAGGTGGAACAAGTACCATTGCCTAAGGAAGTGCAGGAGCTCTTGAAAGAGTTCCAAGACATAGTTAGTGATGGGCCACCTCCCATGTTACCACCTCCTAGAGATATAAGTCATCAAATTGACTTCATACCAAGGCCATCTCTGCCAAAAAAAGTAGCATGCAAGATGACTCCTGATCAAAACAAAGAAATAGCTAGACAAGTGCAAGAGCTTTTGGACCAAGGACTAATCAGGAAGAGCATTATCCCATGTGCAGTGCTAGTAGTCCTAACATCAAAGAAGGGAGGTAAGTGGAGGCTATGTATAGACTCAAGAGAAATTAATAGGATCACTATAAGGTACATATTTCCCATTCCAAGGATTGAAGATCTTATGGACTGTTTCAGAGGAGAAAGGTACTACACCAAGTTGGATTTGAAGAGTGTGTACCATCAAATTAGGATTAAGGAGGGAGATGAATGGAAGACTACATTCAAGACCATAGAAGGGCTCTATGAATGGTTAGTCATGCCCTTTAGGCTTAGTAATGCTCCAAGCACCTTCATGAGGTTGATGAATGAGGTGTTGAAGGATTACATAGGAAGATTTGTAGTAGTGTACCTAGATGATATCCTAATTTTCAGCAAGACTAAAGAAGAACACCTCCAAGATTTGCAGATTGTGATGAAGAGACTCCATGAGGAGAAGTTGTCCATTAATTTGGAAAAGTGTGAATTTATGAAGCAAGAGTTGATCTATCTTGGTTTTGTGGTGTCTCAAGGAACCTTGAAGATGGATCCTAGCAAGGTGGAAGCAATAATCAATTGGCCTACACCTACAAGCAGCACTGAGGTAAGGAGTTTTCATGGACTTGCTCAATTCTATAGAAAGTTCATTAAAGGTTTTAGTAAAATATTTGCACTAGTCTTAGATACTATTAAAGGTGGAGTAAAAACTAAGTTTATGTGGACTCCAGAGGCTGGTAAAGGTTTTGAGTTATTGAATAAGAGAGTGGCTACACAAAATATATTGGTTTTGCCAAATTTTGATAGGTTGTTCACCTTAGAGTGTGATGCAAGTGGCATAGCAGTTGGGAAAATGTTGAATCAAGAGAATAGACCAATGGCATTCTATAGTGAGAAGTTGAATGAGTCTAAGAAGAGGTATTCTTCTTATGACCTAGAGTTATATGCATTGGTGCAATCCTTGAGAAAATAGAGGCACTATTTGTTGCCTAAAGAATTTGTGGTGTATACTGATAACAAGGCTTTGAGTTTCATCAATTCAAATGAGAAGTTGAGCAATAGACATCTCAAATTGATAAAATATTTCTAGGCCTATACATTCACCATAAATCATAAGAAAGGATAGTTGAACAAGGTGGTTGATGCCTTAAGTAGGAGACTTTTGACAGTCCAAGAAGTGCAGCTCCAAAGCATAGGAATTGAGATTTTTAAAGAGCTATATGAAGGAGATGAAGACTTTGTAGAAGCATACAAGGTTTGTAAAGAATTTAAGAATCATTTCCATAGTCAATTTGCAGACTATACAATTTAGAATGATCTATTGTTTAGGGCTGGACAGTTATGTGTGCCTAAAGGATCTATGAGGGAGAATGTGATACAACAGAAGCACAATGGGAGCTTGAGTGGGCATTTTGGCCTAAACAAAACACTGGAACTAGTGCAAAGGTTCTATTATTGGCCTAGGATGTAGAAGGACATCAGAAGGTATGTGGAGAAATGCTTGGTTTGCCAAAAAGCTAAAGGAACCTCATCTAATGTAAGTTTGTATCAACCTTTACCCATTCCTAGCAAGCCTTGGGAATGCATTACTTTGGATTTCATATTTGGGTTGCCTAGAACCAAGACTGGTTTAGATAGTATATTTGTGGTTGTAGATAGATTTAGAAAGATGAGTCACTTCATTGCTTGCAATACCACTCATGATGCTAGTCATATTGCACATTTTCTCTTTAAAGAAGTGGTATGGATTCATGGCTTTCCACTAAGCATAGTCTCTGACAGAGATGTCAAGTTTATGGGAAATTTTTGGAAGACCTAATGGAAGAGTTTAGGTACTAACCTATCATTTGGATTAGCCTAAAATCCCCAAAATAATGGTCAGACTTAGGTTATAAATAGAGTGCTTGGTAATCTTCTTAGATGCTTGACAAAGGAGTATGGAGTGATGTGGGATTAGTTATTACCACAGGCAGAGTATGCCTACAATGACAGTGTGTATAGAACAATAGGGAAAAGCCCTTTTGAAGTTGTCTATGGTCTACATCCTAGAGATGTGTGTGAGATGAGGCACCTAGCAAATGAAGAAGGATGGATTGCATATGCAGAAGACTTCACTCAATCAATGAAGGAGGTTCATGATCACGTGAAGAGGAAACTCCAAGAGGCTACACAAAAGCTGAAAGCCAAAGTGAATGAAGGAAGGAAAGACCTTCAATTTGTTGTGGAAGATCTTGTAATGGTTCATCTTAATAAATCTAGATTGTAGAAGGGAATTCCCACCATACTTCAAATGAGAAGGATAGGTCCCTACAAGGTACTTTCCAAGTATGGGAAGAATGCTTACAAACTAGACTTGCCATTAGATTTGGCCATGTCTCCTATGTTCAATGTGCAAGACTTAATACTGTATAAAGGCCCTACACTAGTACCTTCAAAGTCTCAGTCAAACAATGAGGAAATCAATAAGGATGTTCATATTTTCCATACACCTCAACCGGTGGCAGAGAAGATTCTAGCCTCTAGAGTCAAGAAAAAGACCAGGAAGGGTACATAAATGGAACATTTGATTTAGTGGAAAGGAAAATTAGAAGTTGAAGCTACTTGGGTAGCTAAGAATGAATTCAAAAATCATGGAGTTGATCCAAGACTCCTGTCACTAGAGGTGACTTCATTTCTTGGTTTTGGCAGCATGGTGCAGGAGCACCAATAGGAGACCAGTTGGTTGTCCTATTTTGATGTGGAAAGACCCTCTTGAAGGACATTATAATTAGATAAGGTCATGAGACCAAGAGTGGTGTGGTTTGAGTCTCGATTAGTGTCTAATTCTAGTTAAGAGATTAATTTTATCTTCATGAATGTCCTGTACCAGATGATGTCAGTAAGTGATCAAATGTTTTATTTAGTGGTTTTAGGGTTTGAGATTCCCTAGGAAGTCTAACTAAGGTTAGAGAAGCTTGGGTGGAGTTAGAACACCTTGAATAGTGAAAAGGTGTCAAAGATGTAAAAATGTTGTTGAGCAACATTTGCAACTTTGAAAAGTTGCTATGACAAAAAAACCTAACTTTAAGGGTTTCGGCCTTCATAGCATTTAGAGATACCTAATAGGCCAAACGACATGAGATAAGGGTATATATGTTTCAAAAACCCTAATTTAGGGGTGGTGATCACAGTGTGTACGAACTGACATATTGTAGTAGCAAGTTTTCATAGCAAATAGAGAGAAAGACTTGAGTAACAGAGCTATCTTTTAGTTTGTATGGATTGAATCATCATCTGTAGCTATTGGAATCTATTGTTTATTATGTTTTAGTGTGATTAAATCTTTTATTTTTTTATTTAGCTAGGTTTACTTAGCATTTTGTAAATTCCTTTTGTTTTCACAATTCACTGTCTAGTTTTTGACAATGTGTTCAAAATGTAAGCCTAGCTCCATTTCCCACCATAGTTCATGTAAAAAATTTTGGGGATGGAGACTAGGATTGATAAGATTCATGATGCCTCAAGTCTGGACTCTGAAGATGCATGCTATGATTTTTAAGGTCTGGCCCTAGGTGAGCTAAGTGTAAAATCTCAGCTAGGAAGACCTAGTGTTTGCATAGAAATATTACATGAGGGTTTGTGTCAAGAGCCAAGAAGGCCTTGAATGTGATGTATAGTGAACTATAGATACTCTATGGATAGGAGGAGTTCCCAAGAGATTATCTTGCCAATTTTTGAAGCCATAGACCAAAGACAGGTCTAAAACCAAGAAGAAGGCCCTAATTTTGAAACAGGGTGTATAGACAATATTAGGACCCCAAACCAAGAAAATATGAAAGGTCTTGGGGCATCTATGTGAACTTACAAAAAACATTCAGGGGTTTTTTAAGAAGATTTAGTAGCTGAAGAAGAATCCTTGATTTTAGGATGCCTAATTGGGAAAAAAGGCTACAAGGCCTAAATCCTAGGAATTCAGAGAGTGATTGGAAAATGGGTAAGCTTGGCAATCAGAGACTCCAATTAGGAGTCAAAACTAGATTCGAAAGAATCCCTTATCCTCCTGCAATCCAAACCATAGGTTAGGGCTTGTGAGTGATGGAATGGTAGAGTTATCTTTGAAGACAGAGTGGGAAACAAAGAATATAGGAAGGCTCTTGTAAGTGGTAAGGAATTGATTCCTTCTAGGAGATTGAGGGTGGATTGAGGAAATGCTAAGAGGTCCTAAGTGTGACCTAAGAAGAGTTCAAGACAACTCAAGGTTTTTGGGGAGCCTCCCTATCACTGACATTCATTTCCATCTCCATCTTTGATCTTCTTGGAATTCACTTCAAGCAATCACAATTATTTTCAGCTCCTTCATAGCTTCACCTTCAACCTTCTTGTTAGACTTATTAGTCAATAACATCAACCTCTTATCTCTTGTCTATAACCTCATAATTAGGTTAATCTTATGCCTCCTTGATAAAGTAGATTAATCTTTTACCACTTAATCTCTTCTGTAGATCTTAGGTTTAGGTCAGATTCATCAAATCCTCCCATCATTATGTTCTCCTTCTTTTCCTTCTAGATACATATTCAAAATTCTCTTTAAAATCATAAGAAAATAATTTACCATGCATTAAATGTTTTATTCCAATCATTAATAATGTCAACACATTTTAAATATCCCAAGAATTCAACTATGTTGGCTGGGATTCTTAATTCTTTCTCAAAATGTAAATTACTGACACTCGGTCAATACTATGTTCATCTCCTCGGTCATTACTGTGTATCTTGGTCATTTCTAACATTTTTCATCTCGGCAATTACTATCACTCAGATATTACTGATGCTTGGTCAACACTAGATTTGGTTGGCATATACTAGCGCTCAGTGGACACTAACATCACTCAGCTTAAACTAGATTTCTTTACTTTTGCTGGGTTAAGCCTATGTTTCCAGTCTTTCTTCTTCACTATGTAAACAACATATTACCTTGTCAATGTGCCAACTAATCAAGTACCCATTGAAGTATCACATAAATCAACATTTCCTTAGGTTCTCTTGTTATCTCCTCATCCTCTTCATCAATAGATATGGTACTCTCCTAGATAGAAATTGTCTTACCAATTAAGGTTTGACATCATTGATAATATAACAATTGTTTCAATTGTAGTTTCCAACAATCTCCCTCTTTGGCATTGATGGCAACACCACATGAATATCATATGATTCACCAAAGAATCCAAAAATCTTTGTGCAACAGATCTCCATTAATATCCTTAGCTTCATTCTGATTCTCATCCAACACATCCAAGTACTAGCTCCCTCTTGGATAGATTTAGCTTTTTTGTATATGAATCTCTCCCTCTTTTCTTAGGGCCATTTAATTTTTTATATTTCTTCCTTAGAATCTCTCTTCCTAAATATCTCCCTCTTTGACAACAATGCCGAATAAATTTGTGTCTCTTACATCTTTACCATGTAGATGTCTTCATGTTAGTTATGTATACTATATACTCCCCCTTGTCATCTTTGTTTATGATTGATCAACATATTTTCTTTACTTCTCACAACTCTAGGCAATTCCTAAAGTGTGACCTTTTCTGCTATTGGAAACTACAATTGGAGAAATTGTTGTATTATCATTGATGTCAAACCTTAACTGGTAAGAGTGTTACTATTTAAAAAATTACTATATCTATTTGTGTGTTGCTAAGGGGATAGGAAAGGTTGGTAACAACAACACCTAAGGAAAGGTTGAGTTATATTGATAGTGCAATGAGTACTTGATTATATGGCACAATGATAAGACAATGTATTGTTTATCTAAGTAAGAATGAAGACTAAACTGGTAGGCTTAACCGAGCAAAAGTGAAGAAATCTAGTTTAAGCCGAGTGTTGTTTGTGTCAACCGAGCCAGTATATGCCGAGTAAAATCAGTGTTGACCAAACACCAGTTAATTGCTGAGGAAGACAGTGTTAGCTGAGGAAATAGTTTATGTGGTGACCAAGCTTTCCAGAGAAGATCGAGAAGTTGAACACGGTATTGACCAAGTGTCAGTACTTGTCATTTGAGGAAGAATTCAGATTTCCAGCTGATATCTTTGAATTCTTGGATTATGTAAAACATGTTGACTTTATTTATTGATTGTATGAAAGCATTTAATGCACTATAAAATGTTTTATTGTAAATCTTTAAGAGACTTGAGATATTTTTAGAAGGATAGCTGAAGAACATAATGTAGGATGGATTCAATGAATCTGACCTAACCCTAAGATCTACAAAGGAGATTAAGCGTAAAAAGATGTATTGACCTAAAAGAGGTAGTATTAAGGAAACCTAAGCGAGAGGTTGTTGTAAGGAGTAGATGTTGGAAGTATTGTTGATGTTATTGATTGTCTAAGTATAGAAGGCTAAAGGAAAAGTGTTATGATTGCTTGAAGAGGGTTTCAAGTAGATCAGTGATGGAAATGGAAAAGTTTCATAGTCAGTAAGGCAACATATGTGTATGGAATTGGATCTGATATTTGCAAAGTGAGTTGTATGTTTTTTAGATCATTACTACTGCTACTTTCTAACCATTGTAATAGTCAAAATCCTTTTAACAGAGGTTGACCTAATAGTCATAGGTATAAATCCTTTGAACAAAGTTGCATTCTAATGGAGTGTATGTAAGTCCTATTACAAGGTGCACTTTTATCAGAGTGGTTTAAATTCTTTAACCGGGTCACACCTGACAGTGTGTTTGTAACCTTTGACAGGGTTGGCTTTTCACTAAGCTCACTTTAGAAGAGTGAACATAATAGTATGATGTTACAAAGTGGTTTCTCCCTAATTGGGTTTCCACTATAAATCCTAGTGTTGATACTTGTGTGAATGTTTTGGTTTGAACATTTCTATGTTTTACAAGTTAGATGTTGTTGGATAAGTGGACTGCACTATTATATGTTTCTGTTATACAATCAGTAATGATCGAGTAGGTGTTGGTTATTAGATCTAATTTGTTGAAGAGTTTAAAGTTTTTTTTTATACATCTGGACCTAAGAACAACTGATTCACCCCCCCTCTTTGTTGTTCTAAATCATATTAACAATTGGTATCAGAGCTGTTGGTGCTTATAGAGAACAAGTTTGAAGGTACTTGAAGAAAATGATAAAGATGTATAAGAAGGAGGTACCAAAGCTGAATAAGGAAAACTTTCCTGCATGGCAAAGCTTGATGAAGCTACATCTAGCCAGTATTGGTGATTCTGCAAAGTACTACATTGAGCATGACTATGTCACACTTGTTACACCTTTGACTACTGAGGAAATGAAAGATAAAAAAGAGCACAACCAAGCAATGTTGGAGATTGCATATGCCCTAAGTTATCCAGAATTTGAAGACAACAAAAATTACAGTGCTACAAAGCAAATGTGGGACACCCTTGTAAACATTTATGGCGGTGATGTAAATGTGTTGAGAGAAAAAGCCGAGAGCCTAAGAGGTAAATTTGATGAAATGAGAATGCAAGAAGGTGAGAATATTGCACAATATTGTGGTAGAATAAAATAAGTTGTAAATGCTATTAGAGGAGCAAATGGAACTATTGAGGATGAAACTGTAATAGGAAAAGTATTGAGAACTTTGCGTCCTATCTATGCAATCAAAATTTTTGCAATTCAGGAATCTAGATGTAACTCTCCTAATGCTCTTACTTTATAATGTTTGGTTGGTAAGCTTATTGCTTTCAAACTTTCTAACTATGATAACTTCACTATTGGTAGTATTGAATCTACTTTTAAGTCACAAATGGTTCTGAATAAGTCAAAGAAGGAAAAAGAAAGATGCATCAGTGAAAGTGAAAGTGAAAGTGATAGTGACAGTGGCACATCTGATGAAGAACTTGAGGATCTAGAAGCTCTTATGGCTAGAAGACTAAAAAGGGGAAAAGGAAGGTACAAAGGTAAACTCCCTATTATATGTTTTTCATGTAATAAAGCTGGTCATATAGCTGCTAGATGTCCTGACAGGGATAATAAGGATGAAGAAAGAGACAACAAGCATAAAGACAAAAGAGAAGATAGAGGTTACCGAAGATACAAGGACTACAAAGGGAAAGGTAAGAAATCCTGCTACATTGCTGAAGAAGAGACTGACACTGATAGTGATGATTTTGAAATTGAGGTTGTCTATATTGCAATGAAAGATGAATCTAATGAGGATGAGAAAAATGCATTGATATCTTATGTGAACAAAAATGATAAATGGATTATTGATAGTGGTTGTTCACATCATATGACTGTAGATAAGAGTAAGTTTGATACCTTAAATCATTATAAAGGTAGGAGTGTGAAATTTGGTAATGATGCACCATGTCTTGTTAGAGGAAAAGGATTGATTAAGCTGACTAATAAGATCACTTTTGAAAATGCTTATTAGGTTGAGGGTCTTAACTATAATCTGCTGAGTGTTGCACAACTTAATAGCACTGGCTACCGAGTGGAATTTCATCATAGGAAGGCCAAAATATTTGATGCCACTGGTGAACTAATTGGAAGTGGAGAACAGACAAGAGATAACTTGTTCTATCTAGACCTATCTAAAGAAACTTGTATAATTGCACAACTTGATGATATTTGGTTATGGCATAAGCAGCTATGCCATGTTAACTTTGATAATCTAGTAAAAATTAGCAAGAAAAAGAAAGTGAGAGGTCTACCTAGATTGAAGAAATCTGAGAATGTAATGTGCAAATAATGTCAGTTGGGTAAGATGACTAAGTCTAGTTTCAAGAGAAAAACCTTTACTTCTGAGAATATCTTAGATTTGGTTCATACTGACCTTTGTGGACCCATGGGTGTACAAAGCTATTGTGGTCCTAGATATTTTATCTTGTTTATTGATGATTATACTAGAATGATGCATGTAATGTTCTTAAAGGAAAAATATGATGCTTTTCAATTTTTTAAGTGGTATGTGGCTAAGGTTGAAAAAGAGACAGGTAAGAACTTGAAGTGTTTGAGATTTGACTGAGGTGGAGAATTTACATCAAATGAATTTAATTTGTTTTGCAATGATAGAGGGATCAAAAGATAGATGTCTACACCTAGAACTCCTCCACAGAATAGTATAGCAGAGAGAAGGAATAGATTTATCTTGGACTGTGCAAGGACATTAATGATTGAAAAGAATGTTGCACATAAGTATTGGAAATAAGTTGTAAGTACAACTATTTATACTCTTAACCGAGTATAGATAAAAAAAGGTACAAATCTGACACCTTATGAATTATGGCATGGGTATGCACCGAATGTAAAGTAATTTAGAATATTTGGAAGTAAGTGCTACATATTAAAGGATAGTAGAAATGGAAAATTTGATGCTAAAAGTGATGAGGGTATATTCCTAGGCTATTCCACAAAAAGTAAGGCTTATAAGTGTTTGAATTCTAACACTAACAAAATTGTGGAAAGTGTGAATGCTAAAGTTGATGAGTATGTAGAGAAAAATGAAGCTGATAGTAACAGAGAACTAGAAGATTACATATCTTTTGTGTATATAGAGGAAGAAGAGGCAAGTGACAGACCTGCACCTAATGCTGAGTCTCAGGTAAGAAATGCTGAGGATTAGGATAACAATGCCGAGAGAGAAGAAGAATGTGTCAAGTGACAGGAAGAAGCTACCGAGTATTAGGAAGAGGTTGTCAAGCATTCAGAAGCTGAATCTAACAATCTTGTTGGTGAACTTGATGAACAAAATGAAAGAAGAGTAGAACCTGTTCTAGCATAATATGTAAGGAGACATCACAAGCCTGAATAGATTATTGGAGATAAAGATACTAGAATTTAGACCAAAAGCAAGGCAAGAGATCCAACATGTTTACTATGTGAATATGAGCCCAAGACAACAAAGGAGGCATTAGAAAATGAAGACTGGATAGAAGAAATGAATGAAGAGATAGACCAAATAGAGAAGAATTATACCTGGACTCTGGTGCCAAGACTAGAAGATAATAATGTCATTGGGAAAAAGTGGGTATTTTGTAATGTTAGCCGTATGTAGAGTCACCTTTTTCATTTTCAGAAGATTTCCCTCATGATCCTCGGTCGTCTTGATTCATAGTCCTTCCTTGATCAGCTAAGTGTTCATTGTCCCCCATGAGATAGCCGATCGGAGTCACTAAGTCATCCCGGTTCTTTTCCTTTCTCCGTTGAACCGCTTTGAACCACTTCAAAGCTTGGTTCGAAGTAGTTCAAAGTAGTTCAACCAAAGCCTTGCCTACTAACGATTATTTTTATTGGCAGGTAATCCTTTCCTTTGCGGTCGCGTTATTGAAGTACTTTGAATCGCTTTGAACCTCAGTTCAAAGTAGTTCAAAATGGTTCTTGTTAAGGAGTGGTTAGTGGATGTCTTTTCTGGGAGTACGACACGCTGTCATTTTGTGATCAATAATGACTCTGTCAACATGTCAAATCAGAAGATTTTTCCCCTTTTTCGAGGGGCAGGCTGATATTATTTTCAAGTATGGAAAAGATTTTGTTTTAAAGGTGGCGATCGGTATTGAACGGAACACTTATCGTTAACTTATGTGAGGAGGGAAACATTTATTTGAAAGATCATGCATCAATTCTTGGAGCGTGTCGAGTTTTAATGAGAAGTGGTGGCAGCCATGCCTATTAAATATCTGCCATCTCAGTATATAACCACTTCCCTACAATAGAATCTGCTTAATTGTCTGGTAAGCTTTGTTTTCGTAAGGAGAAAATTTGATTGCAAGGAGAAGGAAGCTAAGGAAGTGATTTGATTTTCAGCAAAAAAAAAATAGGTGAGACCCTAGAAACTTCATTTCTGTTCCGCAAATCTATTATTTACGAAGGGTTGTTTGTCAAGATTATTGCTTGTTTAAAGGTTAAGCATGAAATCAGTTTTACATTTCCTGGGTAGTGCCTCTAGTCTTGAGTGCAAAAGGCCAGTAATCAGTGACACAAATTTAGAGGGGGTGAATGTGGAGAACTTGTTGACAAATTTCCTCGGAAATACAAAGGAGGTTAGGGGTTGTACTGAAGTGATAACCAGTGGGTTGATCACAGCTGCCTCATTCCCTCCCGCCTTCATCAACCCCGAGCTCCTGCAGCTTTGCATCGATCATTATGATGTGAGGAGCAAAAGTATTGTAAGCAAGGATGGCAGAACTGTACTCCCCATATCCCGTGATACCATCGTAGCTGTGTTGAAATTGACCACAGACACTTTCGCTGCCTTCTCACCTGTTCAAGCCTTGGCTGAGTATCGGGAAACCCCTAATGTGTTCAGAAATACCCTCGCCAGGAAGTGGGCCAAGATAAATTACGGGGGTGGGTCTAGGCTCCCTAAAGTTATCACCAAAGATCATTTGAAGCCGCATATACATGATTTGGTGGTGTTGTTACATAGAGTAAAAGGTTCGGCGGACGTATATTTGTTTGAAGAGTGGATGTACCGATACATAGAAATTATTTTGAAGGGTGAACAATGGATGGATTAGGCGGAATTCATCGCCAATTCACTAAGGAGTCAATTGAAGCACGCCAAAGAATCCAGGGAAGATTTATATATGGCTTCATATCTGACCTACAGCATTGTCTGCACGTGCGATCTCACCGTCCTTCCGCATGAAGTCTGGAGTGAGCAGATGACTGTCTTCCGGTATTGTCCGTTGCTGCAGAAAGATAGGGTCTTAGAAGATTTTTGCAAAGTGCATCACGTTTTGCTGGGCAGTGTTCATCTGGCTTTAGAAGGTACCCCAATGTCACGGCTTTCTCCCTAGTCATTGAAATTGATCCAGTGTTATGGAAGTTCTTTTATCCAATTTCCCAGGTTCACTTACTTGCGAGTTGGAGGTTTTGAAGATGAGCCCGTAAAACTCCCTCGGTATGCTCTCAATTGTTTCATTTTAGCTGAACTCTGCAGGCAGCTCTTCTCCGTTATCAAAGACAACCTCCCTCAGGAGAGCTGGGAGATAGCCTTTCCTGTCAAATTGGGCTCCTTGGTATGTTCAAGCATGGACAATGCTTCTATCATTGGAAGCAATCTGCTAGGGTTCAATCTCAGCTTCCTTCACAGCAGAAGAGGTTTCGACAGTAGGGGATACGCAGCATAGACTTTTGGTTTCAAAATAAGCCCTTCAGTTACTCCATACTTAGAAGACCTGTGGGCAGATTGTAAGGATGAGGAAGAAGTCTTGACAAGGGATCATTCCAGACTAACTCTGCGGCAGATCAGTTTGTTCAAATTGAACCTCAAGATACAAGGGATCAGCGAGGATAACTCATCTGTGATTGAGCCCAACTGGAAAGAATCAAATCAGGCTAGATTCCCGATAGTTGATTGGAGCAAAGAAGAGGAAGATGATATTAACTTGAGGGCTAGGTCTATATTGACCTATACGGATGATTGGCTGCAGAGAAAGAGAAAAGAAAATATCTACGAATCTCCTCCTAAAAAGATTTCTTCCCCAGGACCCCTGCAATCTGACATTTCATTTTCTCACAATGCAGGTGATGTTCTGGCCCCGGAGAAGAAGTTGAAGTCGCCCCCTAGTTCACAGACTAAGGCCCCTAGAACAAGGTCCCAGTCCAAAATCGAAGCCCTGAAGCAGCCTACTTCCCAAAGACAAAAGATGACGGCCCAAGGACCAGATCCTGATGATAAAGTTGCTTTCATTGATGAGGCCGATAATGAAGTTCAATTTATTGAAGCACCGGGAGGAAATCAGCCCAGTTTCTTGACTCCAACCAGAGACACCCAAGTGATACCCAGCACTCCCAATATTCCACTCTGGCTATCCAACTCAATCAGAAAGAAACGGAGCCTGCAGCCAGTTGCCACACTGGTGAAAGACGTCGTCACCAGATATGCAGCGAGGGGATCCAAGTTGAAGAAAATCAAAATGGATGCCTGCCTCACCAAGGATCTGGTAATAGGAAAAATTATTGCGGAAGTGGCCACCTACAGACAGAAGAAAGAGTCAGGAGAGGTGGATAAAAAGGGTTCAAAGTCACCTCTTTTGAATTGGGTGCTCTTAACAGAAATACCGGTAATAACTTTTTCAAATTTTTGGCTGATCATATGCTTTCCCAGTCAGAAAAGGATTCAAGGGAAAAGAAAGAGTTAAAGGCGATGGTAGTAGCAATGGCTGCCTATATCGACTCATTGGTCAACGTAGGAGCCGCTCCAATAATTCAAATGCCACAACCCTTCGACCCAAACTCCACCGAGAGCCAGCAATTGATGAAGCAGACGCAGAGGGGAAAATCATTGTCCGATGCCGTGACAAGCTGGGTAGGTAATGTAATAGATCAGGGGAAGAAGTTCATTGCGGAGGTCGCTGGTGTTTACTCAGAGAGCGAGGCATTACTTGGAGAAATCCAGACTCTAATTCCAACATGGGAAACAGAACTATCAAAATGCCAGGTTACGGTCTTCCAGGTAACGGAAGTAGAAAAATATGGAGTCCTCAAGTTTCTGAAAGAAAATCCCATGAAAGCCGTGGCCCCCTGTATACTGTTCATATTGAAAAGTAATACTACTTGGAAGGAATCCATCTATAAAGGAGCCATTGAGGAGGTGCAGAGCATCGAAAATAGAATAGCGGAGATGCACGAAGAATTCATGAAAGATATGAAAATTGTCAATCCCACAGGTATTCTGCAACTTGAGGAAGGCAACATAGACATGGAGGTTCTGATCAAGAGCTTCACCGAGGCGGTCGAACAGGTCAGGGATAAGGAAGCGCTGAAGGCCGAAGACCTCACTTCACTAGCGAGTATTGAATCTATGCTACGCCTTAATGAAAAGTTGATGCCGCATCAGAGCTTGAAAGTGAAAGAATACAAGTGGCAGAAAGACGCATGCAGAGCCAGACTCATGAGCTTAAAGAGCCCTTACTCACATGCTACCCAAGAATTCCTATCTACCTTCAGGAGCTGGAAGCTGGTACGTCAGACCGTTGGAGAAGAAGAAGAAGGCGGTGAGGATACTGAAAGTTGAATCGACACCCGTTGGTGTCATTTCTTGAACTAACTGCTTAGCTTTGATTCGATAACGGTTGCTTGTTCTAACTCGTGAGGGCTGAGTTTTCAGGGAGGCCCTACGGGATTTCTAAACTATAAATGCTGGGGCATTAGAAATGGTTTTTTTAGCAAGGGAGAGATAGAACAGTAGATAGTAGGAATAGATAGTTTTTCTTTCTGAAAAAGACAGTAGTTGTGAATAATATATGCATATTCAGCTTTTTAAGACTTTGTGCTCGAAAGTTAAATAGATATATATGAAAGATTTTGGATTGTGCTCTTGAAACTTTGCATTTAGAGAATTGAATCGATATCACTTTGTGGATATGTTTTAATGGTTCAAAATTTTCCAAGTTGCTGTTATTTAGTAGTAAGTTTCTTAAAAATCCCTATTTTTCAGTAGTTTCATGTTGAAATCTCATTAGGAATTCATTCTTTGAAGTGAGTTCTCTTGTATTTGTGTTTCTGCTGCTGATTCTTTTATAGTTTCCTCACTACCTAGGAGTAGTTGAGTGTTCCTTACGCACTTTCTGGTAAAAGTGTAAAAAAATGCAAATGAAGTATTAAGAAAGAAAAGATCTTATTGAAAATTCAATAAGGGAGCTGTACCTTAGAGAAAATTCAGAGAGAGTTGAAATAGGTCTTAATGCTTTCTCAACTGTTGTGAGCACTTTGTTCTTTATGATATTGGGCATAGAGTAGATTTAACAAACAAAGTTCAAAGGATAATCTGTTCACTAACAGATTTTTGGCGACTCTGCTGGGGAAGAGTCCTTTTGAAAAGAACCTTAATCCTGAAAAGTAATGTATAACCATGGTTCTTCAACATAATCAAGTCTTCCCTGTACTACAACCCAATTTTTGATTCGAAGATACTCAAGAAGACATAATCTCGGACTTGGCTGCAACCGCTTGGCGAGTGCGTAGAAGTGGTCAGCAATATCAGCAAATATTGGTGGTTCTGGAAAGAGAAGAAGAAAGAGCTGAACTGTTGAGAGGAGTGCCGAGAATTCAGGAGGCTGCTATTGTAAATAGGTTAGCCCAAGCACCTGCAAGACCTTGAACCTATAGGTGAATTAGAACTGGCTTCTCGTAGATACACGAGAGGAGAAAGAGAAAGAGGGGTCCTTGATGAGAACTTTGAGCCTTTGAAAAACTTGAAATTCTTGCCAGATTTCAACGATCCCAGGAAAAAGAAAATCAAATCCCAAAGTAGGCCCAGTTCACCACCTAAGCCTTCTCCCCTCTCACCTTTAGTTCAATCCCTACTCCCATTGAGTGCTCTTATCCCAAGCTATATATCTGTTCAACCGTTACAAGTTGTACCACCCAATATGGCTGCTAACCAACCGCGGGGACAGAATATAGGCCCATTGAACTTGGGTGTGAATCCCGCGGCACTTCCTAAAGGAGCTACAGAAGTGTTACCTAAGTTCAGTGGGGATGGAAAGGTTTCAACCGATGATGACTGTTTGTGCGGACTTTGATTGATGCCGCTGCTGACTGGTTTAATCATTTACCCCATCATTCAATCACTAGTTGGGATGATATGAAAAATGCCTTTGAAAGAAGATTCAAGACTCCTGAAAATGAGTGTTCTTTGTTTTCTCAACTGAGTCAGATGAAGAAGGATATGCATGAACCTATGAGAGAATTCGTGGCCAAATTCAATAGATTGGTGCAAAGAATTCCTATGGCATCAAGGCCTAGCGCAGAGAATCAGAAATCATTCTTCATTAATGCAGTTCCGGCAGACATAAGTTTTCACCTGATTAAAGATAACTGTGCTGACTTAGGTGCCGCCCAGAGGTTGGCTATTCAATTAGAAGACGCATTCATCAATGCCGGCAAGTGGAAAAGAGAGGTGCATAATCCTGGAGCCGTTTCATCTTCTACATCCACAGACCCAATTTTACAGAAATTGATGAATGATATTGCAATGATGAAGAGACAGCAGAACAAGTCACACGGCCAATATCAGGTTCCTTATCAAGACATTCATAGATGTCAGAAACCCCAAAATTTTGGTAAAACTCCCCTATTGACTGCTCCTCAACTGAAATTACAAATTGAAGAAGTCCCAAAAGAAATGATGTGTTCTTTCCATATGACTTCAGATCATGATGAACGAGAATGTCTGGATTGGCTGAATTGTGTTCAATTGACAAGAAACACCCTTATGGTGGAACAAACTATTGAAAAGGAAGGGTCAGAAAAAGGGGAGACTGGTTCTTACTTTCTTGAATACGATTCTGACTCTGAAAGAGGAGGTGATGTTTATACAACACTTCAGGAACCAGCCTGCACTGTGATGACTAGAGGCCAACGGAATCAAAAACCTTACCCTGGAAACACCCCAACTGTGCCAATTTCCAAGGGTAAAGAACATATACATGCTGACTTGACAAAGCTTACAGAGCCAAAGATCTTGTCTAGAGCAGAACCAAAGGCTAGCACCTCAGCTTTTGATATTGTCGAATTCTGCAAAAATTCTTCCATAACCATTTCTCCAGCTGAATATTTGAAGCTCAATCCGAGGGAATTGGACAGGTTAGTTCAGTATGTAAAAGGGAGTTCGGTTACCAATGCCCATGTAGCAGATGAGGTCCCTGAAGATTCAAGGAACATTGATGAACCTATTTTTGTATCCGAGAGAGGTACACAGAACGCTGAGGCTACAGTTAACTCTGTCCAAAAGGAAACGGAAGAGAAGAAGCCCAATCCATTTTACATATCATTGCTGTTGAATGGTCAGAAACTCAGTAACTGCATTATTGATTCAGGAGCATCAGATAATATTATGCCCCAGTCTGTTGCAAAAGCTCTGGGATTGGAACTTACAAGAACTTTTAGATGTTGTTATGCTATGGATGGGAAACAGGTACCCCTGGTTGGTCAAGTAAAGGATGTGCAAGCTGTTCTCTATGCCTATCCTGAGAAGAGGGTAAAACTTACTATTCTGGTAGCTGATATTTCGGCTAGCTATGGAATGCTACTCAGCAGAACATTCTGCAAAGAAATGGGTGGAGAAATCAAAATGGACTGGTCGGAAGCATATATCCCTGTGGGAAAGAGGAAAGTGAAATTGGAGCCCGAGCCGAAGAATAAATACACTGTGGTTCCCTCTGATAATCCAAAGGCGCAGATATTATACGAAGAATGCCAGTTTGGGAATTACATTATCTTGCCGGAAAAGCCACGCGAAGGGGACTTGGTAAGTTCTGAAGAAGCCTTATGGGTGCTAGAATTTGATGGAAGTTGTTCGAATTCAGGTTCAGGCGCTGGTGTGGTTCTCATTTCACCCTCTAGAGAAATTTTCCCTTTCTCTTTCAAGCTGGATTTTCAGAATACCAATAATACAGCAGAATATGAGGCTTTGCTATTAGGCTTACAAGAAGTGAGAGATAGAGGAGTAAAGCGATTAAGAGTGAAGGGGGATGTTGAGCTCATTGTGAAACAGGTGAGGAAATAGTTTTCTGTAAAAAATGATCGGCTGAGGCATTATAGAAATCTGGTTTAGGACGAAATTGATTCATTTGAAGTGTTTTCTATCGAGTTTATTCCCCGCGCTCAGAATACCAAAGCTGACTCTTTGGCCATCTCGACATCCCTGTTGTTACCTCACCCAGAATTCAAAAGTCACACTTATAGAATTGAAATGATATACAGGCCAAGGGTTAGAGATAATGTAAATCATTGGCAGGTCTTTAACGATGATGAGCAATTGAAAGAATTCATAGCATGCGTGGGAGATTTTGCTGAAAACTTCTTTGAAGGGTCTGAGCATGCTGGCAAGCTGATTGGTGAAGAATCAACGGAAGAAGGGGAAGTGATTCAACTTCAAGGGAACAAAATTCCTAAAGGCCTCGTTTCATTAGAACACCTTTTTGGTAGGAAGGATGACAGTGCCTTGAAGAGAGATGTCGATGTTGGTGAAACAAAAGAAGAACACGACAAAATCAACATCGGAACTGATGCGAACCCCAAGATGATCGCTATTGGCAAAACCTGTTCGGTAGGAGAGAAGGAGAAGCTGACAAAACTTCTAACCAGATATCAAGATGTCTTTGCATGGGGTTATGGTGATTTGAAAAACTTCAGAAATGGTGAGTTTGTGCATCATATACCATTGAAGCCAGGGGCCACCACTTTTAGACAGAAGCTTAGAAACTACAATCCTAAAGTTTCAGAAGCTATTTTCAGAGAGGTAGAGAAGATGCTGAAGGCTCGTATAATCTATCCGATACATCATTCAACGTGGGTGGCAAATATTGTTCCTGTGAGGAAAAAGAATGGCGAAATAAGAATTTGTGTGGATTTCAGGAACCTGAACCAAGCGAGTCTTAAGGATAACTATGCGCTTCCCACGATGAATCATGTCCTACAGTCAGTAGCTGGATCCGAGGTCATGTCTATGCTGGATGGCTATTCAAGTTATAACCAGATTAGTGTTGCTTCAGAAGATCAGCATAAAATAGCTTTTATTACTCCCTGGGGCACCTTTGCATACAGCCGAATGCCTTTCGGTTTGATTAATGCCGGAGCAACCTTTCAGTGAGCTATGAACTCTTCTTTCAGAGATTTACGAGACAAGATAATTGTTATATATCTCGACGATTTGACCGTTTATTCCAAAAGGAGAAAACATCATCTGAGAGACCTGGAGAGGGTGTTGGAAAGATGTAGACAGCATGGCATATCCTTGAACCCAAAGAAGTCTATTTTCTTTGTGGAGGAAGGCAAATTATTGGGGCACATTATTTCTAGAGAAGGAATAAGGATTGATCCCGAGAGGGTGAAGGCGATACAAAGCTTGATTCTACCTACCAACAGGAGTGACTTGAAGTCCTTTTTTAGCCAGATCAATTTTCTGAGAAGTTTCGTGCCTGAATTCTCTGAAAAGGTGAGATACATGCTGGAAATGATGAGCGAAAAGTGCCCTTTCCAGTGGCAAGACGAAGGTAAGAAGGCTTTCGAAGAAATCAAAGCAGCCATTGCAAATGCCCCGATGCTGGTAAGTCCTAATTTTGAAAAAGCCTTCATTATTTATTGTTATGCTTCTGAACGCTCACTGTCAAGCATCCTAACTCAACAGAATGATGAGGGAAATGAGGCTCCAATTGCCTTCATGAGTGTCCCACTAAAAAAGCACGAGTTGAACTATACCCCTACAGAGAAACATGCATTCGCCGTGGTAAAAGCATTGAAGCAATTCAGGTATTATATATTACATTCTCACTCTATTGTGTATGTACCTGAAACAGCAGTTAAGAGTATTCTGACTCAACAGGAGGTAGGGATGAATAAACGGGCAGTCTGGGTAGCCAAAGTTCAAGAATATGACTTAACTATCAAGCCTACTTCATTGGTCAGGGGGCGTGGTCTATGTAAAATGATAGTTGAAAATCGGGAAGCACTTTTTGGTGATTTTGATGAAGCTCCTATGGTTTTGTTAGTCAGCCTGACGAATTCATGGTTCACAGATATTGCGTATTTCCTGTCATATGGCAAATGCCCACCGAATATGAACCACAAAGAAAGGCGCAATCTCAGAATGAAAGCTGCAAAGTATGTGATCTCAGATGGCATTTTGTATAAGAGGGGAATTGATGGGACATTTTTACGATGCGTGGATGAAGGATAGCAGGAGAAACTGTTGAGGGCTTATCATTCAGAGGCCTGCGGAGGACACTTTTCATCCATGGTCACTGCGTTCAAAATTCTTAGGAACTACTTCTACTGGCCAGGCATGTTCAAAGACGCCTATACGTTTGTGAAGAACTGTGAGAAATGCCAACTTTTTACTGGGCGTCCCCAACTGGCAGCATTACCTCTCAGACCTGTACTCATTGATGAACCGTTTCAACAGTGGGGTATTGATTTCATCGGACCCATAAACCCTCCATCAAGCGCTGGGCACATCTATATTCTTACAGCAACAGATTATTTCACCAAATGGGTGGAGGTGATCCCAACTAAGAAGTCCAATTCTCAAGTGGTGTGCGAGTTTTTGATGTAGCACATTTTTATCAGGTTCGGGGTGCCTCGGAAAGTGGTTTCAGATAATGCTACTTATTTTTCATCAGAAGAAATATCACTTTTCTGCTATGAGCATGGTGTATCACTTGCACATTCATCAGATTATTTCCCACAGGGAAATGGGCAAGCAGAGTCCAGTAACAAAAATCTAGTGGCCATCATGAAGAAGCTAGTATCCGACAATTCCCGAGATTGGCATAAAAAGCTTTATGAAGCATTGTGGGAAGATCAGATTACACCGAAAAGAGCTATTGGCATGGCACCATTTGAGTTGGTCTATGGAATTGGGGCCCAGGTATCTCTACCTCTGGAACTATCAGCCGCGAAGTTGCAGACCGTTGTGGAAGATCAAGTTTTTAAGGATTCATTAGAAAAGAGAGTCATGTACCTGCATAAACTGGAAAATGAGAGGGACAAACTGGTCGATCACATTACAGAGCATCAGATGAGGGTGAAGCATATTTTTGATAAGAAAACTCGGCCAAGGAGTTTCTTGAAAGAGGATGAGGTTCTTCTGTGGGATAAGAGAAAGGAACCGAAGGGAGCTCATGGGAAGTTCGAATCACTTTGGAAGGGTCCATTTTTCATTTCTGAAGTTGTTGGTCCCAACACCTTCCGATTGAGGTACCCAGATGGAACAACGCTGCCTTTTACATATAATGGGTAGGATTTGAAATTGGTCAGATTCTAAACCTAGGTGTCCTTCACCTTGTACATAGCTTTTTGTTTGGGTTTAGTTCTCTGGTTTTTAGTTGTTCCTTTTCCTGTTGGTTTTGTTTTGCCTGTTTCTGTCCTCTGAGTTCTCTGTGTATTCCGCATACATAGTCCCCAGTTAGAGCCCCTGTTAGCCGTATGTAGAGTCACCTTTTTCATTTTCAGAAGATTTCCCTCATGATCCTCGGTCGTCTTGATTCGTAGTCCTTCCTTGATCAGCTAAGTGTTCATTGTCCCCCATGAGATAGCCGATCGGAGTCACTAAGTCATCCCGGTTCTTTTCCTTTCTCCGTTGAACCGCTTTGAACCACTTCGAAGCTTGGTTCAAAGTAGTTCAAAGTAGTTCAACCAAAGCCTTGCCTACTAATGATTATTTTTATTGGCAGGTAATCCTTTCCTTTGCGGTCGCGTTATTGAAGTACTTTGAATCGCTTTGAACCTCAGTTCAAAGTAGTTCAAAATGGTTCTTGTTAAGGAGTGGTTAGCGGATGTCTTTTCTAGGAGTATGGAGCGCCATCATTTTGTGATCAATAATGACTCTGTCAACATGTCAAATCAGAAGATTTTTCCCCTTTTTTGAGGGGCAGGCTGATATTATTTTCAAGTATGGAAAAGATTTTGTTTTAAAGGTGGCGATCGGTATTGAATGGAACACTTACCGTTAACTTATGTGAGGAGGGAAACATTTATTTGAAAGCTGATGCATCAATTCTTGGAGCGTGCCGAGTTTTAATGAGAAGTGGTGGTAGCCATGCCTATTAAATATCTGCCATCTTAGTATATAACCACTTCCCTACAATAGAATCTGCTTAATTGTCTGGTAAGCTTTGTTTTCGTAAGGAGAAAATTTGATTGCAAGGAGAAGGAAGCTAAGGAAGTGATTTGATTTTCAGCAAAAAAAAAATAGGTGAGACCCTAGAAACTTCATTTCTGTTCCGCAAATCTATTATTTACGAAGGGTTGTTTGTCAAGATTATTGCTTGTTTAAAGGTTAAGCATGAAATCAGTTTTACATTTCCTGGGTAGTGCCTCTAGTCTTGAGTGCAAAAGGCCAGTAATCAATGACACAAATTTAGAGGGGGTGAATGTGGAGAACTTGTTGACAAATTTCCTTAGAAATACAGAGGAGGTTAGGGGTTGTACTGAAGTGATAACCAGTGGGTTGATCGAAGCTGCCTCATTCCCTCCCGCCTTCATCAACCCCGAGCTCCTACAGCTTTGCATCGATCATTATGATGTGAGGAGCAAAAGTATTGTAAGCAAGGATGGCAGAACTGTACTCCCCATATCCCATGATACCATCGCAGCTGTGTTGAAATTAACCACAGACACTTTCGCTGCCTTCTCACCTGTTCAAACCTTGGCTGAGTATCGGGAAACCCCTAATGTGTTCAGAAATACCCTCGCCAGGAAGTGGGCCAAGATAAATTACGGGGGTGGGTCTAGGCTCCCTAAAGTTATCACCAAAGATCATTTGAAGCCGCATATACATGATTTGGTGGTGTTGTTACATAGAGTAAAAGGTTCGGCGGACGTATATTTTTTTGAAGAGTGGATGTACCGATACATAGAAATCATTTTGAAGGGTGAACAATGGATGGATTGGGCGGAATTCATCGCCAATTCACTAAGGAGTCAATTGAAGCACGCCAAAGAATCCAGGGAAGATTTCTATATGGCTTCATATCTGACCTATAGCATTGTCTGCACGTGCGATCTCACCGTCCTTCCGCATGAAGTCTGGAGTGAGCAGATGACTGTCTTCCGGTATTGTCTGTTGCTGCAGAAAGATAGGGTCTTAGAAGATTTCCACAAAGTGCATGACGTTTTGCTGGGCAGTGTTCATCTGGCTTTAGAAGGTACCCCAATGTCACGGCTTTCTCCCCAGTCATTGAAATTGATCCAGTGTTATGGAAGTTCTTTTATCCAATTTCCCAGATTCACTTACCTGCGAGTTGGAGGTTTTGAAGATGAGCCCGTAAAACTCCCTCGGTATGCTCTCAATTGTTTCATTTTAGCTGAACTCTGCAGGCAGCTCTTCTCCATTATCAAAGACAACCTCCCTCAGGAGAGCTGGGAGATAGCCTTTCCTGTCAAATTGGGCTCCTTGGTATGTTCAAGCATGGACAATGCTTCTATCATTGGAAGCAATCTGCTAGGGTTCAATCTCGGCTTCCTTCACAGCAGAAGAGGTTTCGACAGTAGGGGATACGCAGCACAGACTTTTGGTTTCAAAATAAGCCCTTCAGTTACTCCATACTTAGAAGACCTGTGGGCAGATTGTAAGGATGAGGAAGAAGTCTTGACAAGGGATCATTCAAGACTAACTCTGCGATAGATCAGTTTGTTCAAATTGAACCTCAAGATACAAGGGATCAGCGAGGATAACTCATCTGTGATTGAGCCCAACTGGAAAGAATCAAATCAGGCTAGATTCTCGGCAGTTGATTGGAGCAAAGAAGAGGAAGATGATATTAAATTGAGGGCTAGGTCTATATTGACCTATACGGATGATTGGCTGCAGAGAAAGAGAAAAGAAAATATCTACGAATCTCCTCCTAAAAAGATTTCTTCCCCAGGACCCCTGCAATCTGACATTTCATTTTCTCATAATGCAGGTGATGTTCTGGCCCCGGAGAAGAAGTTGAAGTTGCCCCCTGGTTCACAGACTAAGGCCCCTAGAACAAGGTCCCAGTCCAAAACTGAAGCCCTAAAGCAGCCTACTTCCCAAAGACAAAAGATGACGGCCCAAGGACCAGATCCTGATGATAAAGTTGCTTTCATTGATGAGGCCGATAATGAAGTTCAGTTTATTGAAGCACCGGGAGGAAATCAGCCCAGTTTCTTGACTCCAACCAGAGACACCCAAGTGATACCCAGCACTCCCAATATTCCGCTCTGGCTATCCAACTCGATCAGCAAGAAACGGAGCCTGCAGCCAGTTGCCACACCGGTGAAAGACGTTGTCACCAGATATGCAGCGAGGGGATCCAAGTCAAAGAAAATCAAAATGGATGCCTGCCTCACCAAGGATCCGGTAACAGGAAAAATTATTGCGGAAGTGGCCACCTACAGAAAGAAGAAAGAGTCAAGAGAGGTGGATGAAAAAGGGTTCAAAGTCACCTCTTTTGAATTGGGTGCTCTTAACAGAAATACCGGTAATAACTTTTTCAAATTTTCGGCTGATCATATGCTTTCCCAGTCAGAAAAGGATTCAAGGGAAAAGAAAGAGTTAAAGGCGATGGTAGTAGCAATGGCTGCCTATATCAACTCATTGGTCAACGTAGGAGCCACTCCAATAATTCAAATGCCACAACCCTTCGAGCCAAACTCCACCGAGAGCCAGCAATTGATGAAGCAGATGCAGAGGGGAAAATCATTGTCTGATGCCGTGACAAGCTGGGTAGGTAATGTAATAGATCAGGGGAAGAAGTTCATTGCGGAGGTCACTGGTGTTTACTCAAAGAGCGAGGCATTACTTGGTGAAATCCAGACTCTAATTCCAACATGGGAAACAGAACTATCAAAATGCCAGGTTATGGTCTTCCAGGTAACGGAAGTAGAAAAATATGGAGTCCTCAAGTTTCTGAAAGAAAATCCCATGAAAGCCGTGGACCCCTGTATACTTTTCATATTATATTTGGTGGACAAGATGCCTTGTGTAAGAAATTTTCAAATGAAATGCAAACTGAATTTGAAATGAGTATGTTTGGGGAGATCAAATTTTTTGTTGGTTTGCAAGTATATCAGATGGAGAAAGGAATTTTCATCACCCAGTCTAAATATGTTCATGAGATTTTGAAAACCTTCGGTATGGAAGATTCAAGGCCAGTAAGTACTCCCATGGCTACTGGACAGAAGTTATCTAAAAATGATGATGCTGTAGAAGTTAACCAAACTTTGTATAGATCTATGATTAGAAAGCTATAGTATGTTGTACATAGTAGATTAGATATTGCATTAGCTGTTGGGATTGTGGAAAGATTCTCTTCCAATCCTAAGGAAACTCACATGATGGCGGTTAAAAGAATCATGAGATATTTGAAGGGAACTACTAACTATAGATTGTACTACAAGAAGCATGACAAATTTGAACTGAGAATTTATATAGATGTTGATTGGGCAGGAAATGTAGATGACAAAAAGAGCACTAGTGGTGGAGCTTTCTTTCTTGGATAGAGATTAGTTTCCTCGACAAGAAAGAAACAAAATTGCATTTCCCAATCTACTATTGAAGCTGAGTATGTGGTTGCAACTGTGAATTATTCAAATTTGATATGGATAAAGCAATTGTTGGTAGGCATGAAAGAAGAAATCACCAAACCAGTTGTCATCTTCTGTGACAATACAAGTGCTTTTAGCATCTCTAAAAATCCAGTGATGCACACAAAGACCAAACATATTTCCATCAAGTATCATTACTTGAGAGAACTGGTACAAGATAAAGAGGTATGTATGAAATATGTGAATAAAAAGGAACAATTAGTAGATATATTCACTAAATATTTACCTAGAGAAGCCCATGAATACCTGAGAAGTCAATTAAGGGTCCTTCCCCTAACTGAGGCTGCCTAGTCAAGCTAGGAGCACTGCATCAAATGTGCTACAAAGAACATCTAACAAATTGATGCAGAGGAAGGTCACACTTTAGGAGCAGCCTAGAGTTGTGAAGATCACAACAAAGTCAAGAAAAAGTCATAAGCAAGATGACAGAGGGATAAATATTGTTACTAAACTGAAAGGATGATATCTACATCTACAAGAAGTATGTTTTTGTTTCTTCTTTTGCATTTTTTTCAAAGAGGGAGATGATCGCAAATGAATACATAGATAGATGAATACACAAAATGAGAAGATCAAGATAGTGGGAGAAATTCAGTGGATGGTCAAGCATGGCTAATTGATTCTGTATCAAAATGAAGCTAAGGATATTATAATTTTTTCTAATGGATAGATAAGTTTTTTGATTGGTTGGTAATTCATGTGATATTCATATGGTGTTGCCATCAATGCCAAAGTGGGAGATTGTTGGAAACTGCAATTGAAGCAATTTTTGTATTGTCATTGATGTCAAACCTTAATTGGTAAGACTGTTTCTATTTAAGAAAGTACTATATCTATTTGAGTATTGCTAAGGGGATAGGCAAGGTTGGTAACAAAAACACCTAAGGAAAGGTTGAGTTATCTTGATACTTCAATGAGTACTTGATTATGTGGCACAATGATAAGAAAATGTATTGTTTATCTAAGTAAGAATGAAGACTAAACTGGTAGGCTTAACTGAGCAAAAGTGAAGAAATCTAGTTTAAGTTGAGTGTTGCTTGTGTCGACCAAGCTAGTATATGCTGAGTAAAATTAGTGTTGACTGAACACCAGTTAATTGCCAAGGAAGATAGTGTTAGCCAAGGAAATAATTTATGTGGTGACCGAGCTTTCCAGAGAAGACTGAGAAGTTGAACACAGTATTGACCGAGCGTCAGTATTTTGCATTTGAGGAAGAATTCAGATTTCTAGCTAATATGATTGAATTCTTGGATTATGTAAAATTTGTTGACTTTATTTATTGATTGTATGAAAGAATTTAATGCACTGTGAAATATTTTATTGTAAATCTTTAAGATATTTGAGATATTTTTAGAAGGATAGCCGAAGAACATAATGTAGGATAGATTCAGAATCTAACCTAACCCTAAGATCTATGAAGGAGATTAAGCGGAAAAAGATGTATTGACCTAAAAGAGGTAGTATTAAGAAAACCTAAGCGAGAGGTTGTTGTAAGGAGTAGTTGATGGAAGTATTGTTGATGTTATTGACTATCTAAGTAGAGAAGGTTGAAGGAGAAGTGTTGTGATTTCTTGAAGAGGGTTCTGAGCATATCAGTGATGGAGATGGAAAAGGTTCATAGTCAGTAAGCTAACATATGTGTACATAATTGGATCTAATATTTGCAAAGTAAGTTGTATGTTTTTCAGATCATTACCACTACTACTACTTTCTAACCATTATAATAGTCAAAATCCTTTTAACAGAGGTTGACCTAACAGTCATAGGTATAAATCCTTTGAACAAGTTTGCATTCTAATGGAGTGTATGCATGTCCTATAACAAGGTGCACTTTTAATAGAGTGGTTTAAATCCTTTAACTGGGTCACACCTGATAGTGTGTTTGTAACCTTTGACAGGGTTGGCTTTTCACCAAGCTCACTTCAGAAGAATGAACATAATAGTAACATGTTACAAAGTGGTTTTTCCCTAATTGGGTTTCCACTATAAATCCTAGTGTTGATACTTGTGTGAATGTTTTGGTTTCAACATTTCTATGTTTTACAAGTTAGATGTTGGATAAGTGGCTACACTGTTATATGTTTTTGTTATGCAATCAGTAATAACCAAGTAGGTGTTGGTTATTAGATCTGATTTGTTGAAGAGTTTAAAGTTTGTTTTTATACATATGGACCTGAGAACAACTGATTCACCCCCCCTCTCTATTGTTCTAAATCATATTAACATTCTGCATCAATTTGTTAGATAGTTTGATTAACACATTTGATGCAGTGCTCCTATATGCCCCTATATTTTTCCTTTGTATTCACATATTTCAGTCTCACTTCTTTGTCTTGAACCAACTCTCTCAAGTAATGATACTTGATAGCAATATGCTTAGTCTTAGTGTGCATAATAGGATTCTTTGATATGTTAATTGTAATACCCCCAAAATGGGCTATAAGTTCATTAATATCCTACATCTACATATCAAATGAAATCAACATCGAAGTCCTAATCTAAGGCACATCTGCACATCATCAAATCCTAATTGATTATCTTAAATTCTGCATCGAAGAATATTCCTAACAATATTCCTAAATTATCTTAATTATCTTTAATTTTATAATTATTTGGCAATAAATCACATTTATCCTAAGTTTGATTAATTGAATATTTTCATATTTAATTAATTAGATTTAATATTTGCCACTTAATTGTTTAATTAAATTTAATTCTATCTATTATTAATTGTATTATTTAATTTTGACAATAAATCCAAATTCCTATGAATAATTGATTAAATTCTTATTTAATTAATTAAAGCATGTTGTCATTATTTAATAATATAATTTTTAATAAAAGTTTGGTAAAATAGTTAATTAACCCATAAATTAATTATTTTATTTCAAAAAGTAGTTAAGTTGAGAATAAATCACTTTATTTATTTATTAAATCATAATTATCCATGTGTACATTCAAGGACCAGTTAAACTCAAAATTGGAAAATCAATGCAAGTTGTTCGCTTTTTGAAACTCAGCATCTTTTTGAGTTTTAAAGTTGATCTAAACTCTATTTTGAGTTAAAACTTAGCTTTTGCATATTTTTGTGACTTAATTATCCTTTATTTAAAAATAACTCAAAAATCAACCTGAGTTATTTGAGTGATTTATGGCTTTTATCCATGCACCTCTAAAGCCCTAGATTTTTATAAATTAAGGCTTCAGCTCATCCCAAATCATCTCGCAAATTGCAAACTTACTCTACAGGAATCATAGCATATCAGATTTGGAGAATTTGCACAATTACGTTGCCAAGATCAATTCAAGAGTTACACAATCACGTTGGAGAATTGGAATTGAAGAATCAAAGCTCTTGTGAATCGACATCTTTGTGAGATCAATCTTATTTTTGCATTCATATTGCATATCATTGTTAGATTAGCATTGCATATCAATTTTCAATAGCATTCATAGCATATCAATTTCATCTAGCATAGATTCATATCAAGTTTTCATTCCTTATTGCATCATAAAATCCAAAAAAAAAATAGCTTAATTGCATTCAATCTCATATCTAGATCAATTGCATTCAAATCCTTCATTTAGGTGTCATCTAGGTCACTGATCTTGATTACAATATGAGAACATCAATCTTGCACCTATTAGAAGGCACTAAATCACTTGGTTAGATTAGATTTCAATTTTGCACGATTTTGATTATAGCTAACCTCTAATGTTTTACTGAAGTGTTGTGTCTACATATCAGGTACAATGAACTTAACGTGTCTGATCCACCTATGGCTAAAGAGGATTCCCATGATAACATTGAGCCTATTCATGAGTTAAACATTTTGAGCTGTAATATCACCTTTGAACTTGAGCGTCGGGTTAGGACCAATGATGACATATCCACATCCGTGAACACCATATCCCAAGCCTTTCCCGCTTTGACTATCCAACACCCTGATCTTATCAACCAAACTTCCACAAACCCAAGCCATGGTGTTTACACCTTTCCAAATGACTATGCCCTTGCTTGCTACCTCAATGCAGTCAAGCCTATGAGGACTTCCATCAGTGAACCGAGCGTCAGCATGATCGAGTCAGATATCAAATATCTTAGTCAAAAGAATAACAATAAAAAGAAAAAGAGTTTTGAGGGTGAAAACCACTTCGTGGCAGTCTCAGAACCTACAAAAGTAAAAAGAAAAGACATATCTAAAGATGAAAACCTCTCTAAGGTGCCCAAGGATGAGATATTTGATGTCCTTTCGAGTCATTTACAGGATAGATCTCCAGTTCTGATTGAGCCCACTCAATCCATCAATTTGGGTACAATAGAGGAACCACAATTGGTACATGTAGCACAATTCTTATCAGAAGAAGAGAAATAGAAATTCACTACATTCTTATCAGAAAAAAAGATCAACTTTGCATGGAAATATTCAGATATGCCAGGATTGGATCCCAATCTCATTATGCACCATCTATCCATTGCTCCTGGAGTAAAACTGGTCAAGCAAAAATTGAGAAAAATGCATCCTCATGTTGCACTTTTAGTCAAAGTTGAATTAGAGAAACTCTTAAAAGCTGGATTCATCCGTGTCATAGACTATGCTGAGTGGATCTCTAACATTGTACCTATTTCAAAACCAGATGGTTCAATCAGAGTGTGCACGGACTTTAGAGATGTGAACAGAGCATGCCCTAAGGATGATTTTCCATTGCCTAACATTGATATGATAGTGGACATGACTGCGGGCTATGAAATATATTCCTTAATGGATGGCTTTTCTGGGTACAACCAAATCAAAATTGCTCTAGAAGATCAAGAGAAAATAGCTTTCACATGTGCGTGGGGAACCTTCTGTTGGAATGTTATGCCATTCGGACTCAAAAATGCTGGAGCTACATATCAAAGAGCAATGACATCTATTTTTCATGATATGATGCATAGAATAATGGAGGATTACGTGGATGATACCTTAGCAAAATCAATGATCAGAACTAAACATCTAACTGACTTGAGCATGATCCTTGATAGAATGGAAAAATTTAGTCTCTGACTAAATCCTAAGAAGTGTGCTTTTGGTGTCACTTCTGGAAAACTCCTGGGATACATAGTCTCAAAGAAAGGTATTGAAGTTGATCCGGTAAAGTCAAGGCTATCATCGAGATGCAACCTCCCAAGAATATCAGTCAAATGTGAATGTTGCAAGGTAGAGTTCAATCTATCAGAAGATTCATATCACAGCTAGCAGACATATCACAGCCTTTTACAAAAACATTACATAAAGGTGTGACCTTTGCATGGAATGAAGAATGCGAGAACAACTTTAACCATATCAAGAAGTGATGAAGGGTGCTCCCCTTAATACCACAAACACATAACAGATGTAGAGAAACAACAACAATATGCAAGAACAGAAAATTGGCTTCCTATTATCTCCACAAATGTGGAATTACAAACTTTCAGAATTACAATATGCAAAGCCACATGGGCATTCCCTTACAATATTCTGTAGGACAAAGCCTCGAACTATTACCCAGATCCACTACCCAGAACTATTATGAACTGCCTAAGACAATAATACAGCCTTCCTTATATAGGCAATTTTCCACCGCCTGGGAAGGTTCCAGAATTTTAGCCAATAAGGCCGACCAAACTTAGAATTATTTTTATTTTTACATTTCATTACATCATAGTCGGCTCAAAATAAATTTTGAAACCCGAACAGAAATTTTGAAGAAAAATCATTTTCCGCCATTTCAGGTGACCCAACTTCCGAAGATCATAAGTCATCACCAGTTGACCCGATTGACTATTGTAACCCCATTTCGGAAAGGGTGCGAGGAGCTCTACAATGCTTGAATTAAGCAAGCTTCATTCAGCCCAAAATTTGACCTCATCCGGGGCCTCTAAAGCCTTCAAAACTGAGTTCAAAGTTTCTGTCCCCTGCTGCCAATACCGAAAATCTTCAATATCTTCCAATATACACTTGATCTGGCAATGAAACTTTACTGGCAGACTTATATGACCAAAATGAACCTCCAAGAAAGAAATCAGATCATTCTGAGCACATACGAAAATTACCAAAAATAGTAACTTTCCATAAATAGAAGCTCTGCACAAGATAGCCCTTATTGAATTCAAAAAAATAGAAATATTTTTGGGTGATGCAAGATTGCTCTTACACCCAGGATGCTCCTGCATCAAGAAGTATCTATCAAATCCACCTATATTGATGCCTCCTATTCATGGGAAGACATTAATATTATATGTCTCCACAACAGATACATCACTAGGGGCATTACTAGCATAGCATGATGAGAACAAGAAAGAAAGAGCCATCTACTATATCAGTAGAACTTTAGTGGCCTATGAGAAGATCTACTCAATGATAGAGAAGGCATGTCTAGCTGTGATCTTTGCATCGTAGAAACTGAGACACTACATGTTAGCTCATACTACTCATTTGGTAGCTAAAATTGATCCACTGAAATATCTCCTAAGCAAAGCTGCCCTCATAGGTAGACTAGCTAAATGGGTCATGCTCTTGAGTGAATTTGACATTGAATATGTTGAAAGTAAAGCTATCAAAGGACAGGTCAGTGCTGATCAATTAGTTGAAGCACCACTGTTTGATGATACACCCATGCAAATGGAATTTCCCGATTCCTCTATCATGCACCTCTCTTCTAGAGCATGGCGGTTATTCTTTGATGGCTCCTACACATAGAATGGATCTGGAGTAGGCATATTGTTCATCACTCCTCAAGGATACTCGATACCCAAAGCATTTAGACTAAAGTTTCCTTGCACAAACAATATTGCTGAATATGAGGCACTTCTCAATGGTATGAAAATGGCAATACAGTGGAGAGTTACAGAGATGCACATCCATGGAGACTCACAATTGGTTATCCATCAAGTCAATGATTTGTACCAAATGAAAGATGAAAAGCCCATTCCTTACAAGAGAATGGTAGATGATTTAAAGAAATACTTCATCTCTATCACATCTAAGCAAATACCCAGAATGGAGAATAAGGCTGTCGATGCAATGGCGACACTATCTACTCTCTTACAGTAGCTCGAACATGAGCTACGCTATGAGTTCCTGGTGGAAGCCCTATCCTATCCTACATATGACTCCCCTAAAACCCGCATGATCTGCATTGTTGTAGGTTATGACTCATCTCACTACAAAAATCTATTCTCCTATCTCCATGACCAAATCATCCCTAAGTCCTTTAACCATTTTGAGAAATGAAACCTTATCCGATCTGCATCCCGATATGTCATCATTGGTAATGATCTGTACAAATGAGGTCTAGATGGTACAGTGCTTCGATGTTTAGAACGGGAAGAGTCTCAATGTGCATTAGAGGAAGTCCATGAGGGTATATGTGGATTGCACTCAAATGGTTTAACGTTAGCTCAAAAACTTATTAGGGCTGGGTACTATTGGCCTGAAATGGAGAAAGAGGCTATTAAATTTGCTAAAAACTATCAACAGTGTCAAGTACATGGCAACTTGATTCATGCTCCAGGGAGAGATCTAATTCCCTTTACTACACAATGGCCTTTTCAACAATGGGCATTTGATCTCATAGGTGCTATCCATCCACACTCTTCTAATGGACATACCCATATAATCACAGCTACAGATTATTTTACAAAATGGGTAGAAGCAGTTCCTCTAACACAAGCAATGGGGAAAAAGATCTCTATGTTCATCCTAAACTACATCATTTGCAGATATGGGATCCCTCATTCCATAGTCACAAACAATGGGGGATAATTCAAAAACAAGGACCTAGATGACTTATGTGCCAAATTTAAGATTACTCAACATTGGTCATCTATCTACTATCCTCAAGGGAATGGACAAGCTGAAGCTTCAAACAAAAATCTCCTGAAGATCTTGCATAGAATAGTTAATAAAACAGGAAGAGACTAGCATCTGATGATCAATCCAGCTCTCTGGGCATACAGAACTAGTATCAGAACACCTACAGGGGCTACACCTTTCACTTTAGTTTATGGGTCTGAAGTGGTACTGCCTATTGAGGTTGAAATCCCATCACTCAAAATCAGAATGCATGGACTTGTCACTGATGAAGACTACAGAGTGTCTAGGTTACAAGAACTTGAATTACTAGATGAGCATAGGCAAGTAGCGTATGATCATCTCAGAGTATATCAAAAGAGAATGTCTAGAGGCTACAACAAGAAAGTCAGACATAGAGAATTTCAGGTTGGTGATCTAGTCTTGAGAGAAAATCCTAAAACTCAATCACATCGAGAACGCAAGGGGAAGTTCAAACCCAATTGGCTGGGTCCCTTTGTTATCACTGCTACTTTTGGCTTTGGTGCCTATCAACTCTTAATGACTGAAGGAGAACAGCTCTGAGAACCAATCAACATTCTCCATCTGAAGAAATTCTATGCCTAAGGCATTCAGTGCTTGGTAAATGTCTTGAAAAAATTTTAAAAATCAGAAAAAGTCCTAAAAAATGAACATCTTTGTGAAAACCTAGCAATAGGCACCTTGATGATTCGTAAAAAAAATTAGAAAATATCAAAAAAAAAAAAAAATTGAAAAATGAAAAATACAAAAAAAAAAGAAAAAAAAAGTGCCTTGGTGAAAACCTGGAAACAGGCACCTTGGTAGCAAAAATAGAATCTCTACCAAGATGGTGAAAACTTGGCAAATGGGTGCCACTTGTTCCAAATGCTCCATCTATCAGTGCAATCTTGGTCTTTCCTAGCTTTCAGTCTTGCTTTAGTTTGTACATATCTCCCGATTTGTTTCTGCATTTGTAGTTTTCAATAAGTCGGTCTATACACCAATCAGCTCAAGCGTCTATATCCTATGAATGCTTAAAACTTGGGGGCAATCAATGTCATATCCTATGGTCTCCAGTGTATCTAAGATGTGTCATATCCAGTCAGAGTCCTTTGAAGCTTCATTTGAGTCAGTCAGTCAGTCTTGTCTCCAGAAAGGATTTTGCATCTACAACAATCAAACATCAAAACAAACTAAAAACAATCTGTGCTTCAGGATTTTATCTCCTTGTATGCTTACTGATTCGCATTGAGATTTTTGCATATTGTGTCCCTTCGAGCTCCTCAATGATGTCCTTTACAGGATTTAGAGAGTGATGACTGGGGGCATAATCTTTTCTTGGTTTTCTGCTTGTATGTGAAATCTAATAACTTTGGAAATTCTGGATTGAAATGGTGTCTGACTGTAAGAGCCTCTATCTCGAATTGGATGGCCATGCATACCTCAACCATTGATACCTAAAAAATTCAAGGACATTTGATATAACTATTATCTTTTTGAAGTAAATTCTTTCTCCTACTGTGAAACGCGATCTTGCCTAAGGAGGTGAACGATAAAGGGTCACTACGGGTAATTCACACTGGATTTAGAATGATCTTTTGATTGTTTGATGTGTATGTTAAACGCAAGGCATACTCAAGTCATCACAACATTTATGTTTTGATGCTTGTAAATATTGCTATATCAAAATGGACATGATATTTAGGTCATCCTGGCGTTTGTGCCTTGGTGCTTATATCTAATCCAACATTCTGAAAACAAATCAATATTCATATGTCCATGGTTGTATAACCAATGGGTGTTGTATTGATTCTTGCGCATACAAATCGATATTCATATGTCTATGGTTTCATAGCTAGTGGGCATTGTATTGATTTATCTAGTTACCAAAAAGTTCAATGATGATAACAAATCAACATATGATCAGTGACTAGGTCCTAGGTCTTAGGTTGTATTTCATATTGCATGCTTCTTTGCATTTTTCATCTTTGCATGATCTCACAATGGCTAAATAAACTTCGAAGCTTAAATGATTCTTCAAATCGCATCTTCAAGTCTAACAAGAGCTGAATCTCACACGAAGGTTCCTCCAATGAAGCAGCAAGTAGAATCCTTTTTAGGGATCAAAATTCAAATCTGAGATCATTCATATTATTAACTACTTGCATAATCGACCTTCAATCATCATAGAAATCCAGTATTCAACTTAACTGATTATCTAACATCAAACTATCAAAATTTCAACTTGGTCAACCATGGTCAACTCATGGTCAAACCTAGTCAAACTTAGTCTCCAGGTCCTCTAAACGATGTAGAATGCGTTCCCGAACGTATTTAACAACTTTTCTCAAATCAATTAACATGCTTCTAAACTCTCAACACTGACTTTTCTTGTCAGATTTCAATTTTAATCCCGAAGGGGGCATGGTATTGCATATCATTCAAAGTCTGTAATCAAATTTGAAATCATATCTTTATTTCTATCAATATCTTTCATCAGTAATCAAGACAAACAATCACATTTAGTTACTAATTCATCAAAAGTCCTCATCGCTCGGGGCAAATCTATCATCACTTGGGGCATATCAAATTCATCAAGATCCATATCAATCTGATATTTTCCTAATCTTGTAAACTGTATCAGTTTTTGCAACCATCAGATCATAGTGTTCTTTCCTTGGTTCTTCGGCAACTGAAGGGTTTGGATGTGATACTTGCTAGTTCTGCTAAGACAATCGAGTCTAGAATGGGTCACTCACTTCTTTGCAATCCTAAGGTTTGGAATTAGGTGTTTTGACATTTTTTTCACAATCATAGGTTCATTTGCTGTTACAGTGAACATTATCTTTGGTCATTCGAGACCTATTATCTCCATATGAAATCAATATCAATCAGCTTCTGTCTCAATTTCAAACATCAGTTTCATATCTCTATCAAACACAGACTATCTTTGAACCACTGTGCTTCACACAGTAATTCAAAGAGGGGCAAAATGTAATACCCCAAAAATGGGCTATAAGTTCATTAATATCTTGCATCTACATATCGAATGAAATCAACATCGAAGTCCTAATCTAAGGCACATCTGCACATCATCAAATCCTAATTGATTATCTTAAATTTTGCATCGAGGAATATTCCTAACAATATTCCTAAATTATCTTAATTATCTTTAATTTTATAATTATTTGGCAATAAATCACATTTATCCTAAGTTTGATTAATTGAATATTTTCATATTTAATTAATTAGATTTAATATTTGCCACTTAATTGTTTAATTAAATTTAATTCTATCTATTATTAATTGTATTATTTAATTTTGACAATAAATCCAAATTCTTATGAATAATTGATTAAATTCTTATTTAATTAATTAAAGCATGTTGTCATTATTTAATAATATAATTTTTAATAAAAGTTTGGTAAAATAGTTAATTAACCCATAAATTAATTATTTTATTTCAAAAAGTAGTTAAGTTGAGAATAAATCACTTTATTTATTTATTAAATCATAATTATCCATGTGCACATTCAAGGACCAGTTAAACTCAAAATTGGAATGCAAGTTGTTCACTTTTTGAAACTCAACATCTTTTTGAGTTTTAAAGTTGATCTAAACTCTATTTTGAGTTAAAACTTAGCTTTTGCATGTTTTTGTGACTTAATTATCCTTTATTTAAAAATAACTCAAAAATCAACCTGAGTTATTTGAGTGATTTATGGCTTTTATCCATGCACCTCTAAAGCCCTAGATTTTTATAAATTAAGGTTTCAGCTCATCCTAAATCATCTCGCAAATTGCAAACTTACTCTACAAGAATCATAGCATAACAGATTTGGAGAATTTGCACAATTACGTTGCCAAGATCAATTCAAGAGTTACACAATCATGTTGGAGAATTGGAATTGAAGAATCAAAGCTCTTGCGAATCGACATCTTTGTGAGATCAATCTTATTTTTGCATTCATATTGCATATCATTGTTAGATTAGCATTGCATATCAATTTTCAATAGCATTCATAGCATATCAATTTCATCTAGCATAGATTCATATCAAGTTTTCATTCCTTATTGCATCATAAAATCCAAAAAAAAAAATAGCTTAATTGCATTCAATCTCATATCTAGATCAATTGCATTCAAATCCTTCATTTAGGTGTCGTCTAGGTCATTGATCTTGATTACAATCTGAGAACATCAATCTCGCACCTATTAGAAGGCAGTAAATCACTTGGTTAGATTAGATTTCAATTTTGCACGATTTTGATTATAGCTAACCTCTAATGTTTTACTGAAGTGTTGTGTTTATAGATCAGATACAATTTTCAGACACACATTAATAGCACTTGTGTTATCACATAAAATAACAACAGGATTAGTGATTTCCTCCTTCATACCTTTTAACAATTACTTTATCCACACTAAATTTGAATAATTCACTACTGCTGCTACATATTGAGCTTCTACTGTAGATTGGAAATGTAGTTCTTTTTCTTACTTGTCCACGAGACTAATCACTTTCCTAGAAATAATGTGCCACCACTTTTACTCTTTATGTCATCAATATTTCTAGCCCAATCTACATCAGTGTAAAATTTTAGTTCAAACTTGTCACTCTTCTTGTAATACAATCCATAGTCCTATGTTCCTTTAAGATATCTCAATGTCCCTTTCACTACCATCATGTGACTCTCTTTAGGATTTGCAGAAAATCTTGCAACAATCCCAATTTCTAGGGTAATATCCGGTCTACTATGGACAACATATTGTAGCTTTCCAATCATGGATCTATACAAGGTTTGGTTCACTTCAGCTATATCATCAGATTTAGATAACTTTTGTCCAGTAGCCATAGGTGTACTTACTGGTCTGGAATTTTCCATACCAAAAGTTTTCAGTATCTCCTTGACATATTTAGATTGAGTAATATCTAGTCTTCATTCTCTAAAGCATCTTTTACTATTTGAGGCTCAAACACACATTGTAAGCATGTATGATCTTTCAACTTACTTCTTTTCATGACTCCAGAATATTTTTCTCCAATGATTTTTTTAGGCTTATGATGTCTTCTCACATACTATGCCAAAGTAGGTTCAGATTTCCTTTCTCCTTGGTCTTGATCTTTAGGTTCATCTTGTAAATTCTCTACCTCTTCTTTTGATTTCTTGAAAACATTCTCCTGATGCTCAACAATATCTTGTTGTGGCTCAGAAGACTCATGCAGTTCCTTGGCATCTGGTTTAGATGCACTGTAATTTAGTGAATAAGATTACTGGAAAGAAACCTTTTGAGATTGTAAATGGCATACAACCGAGAGGTATATCAGATTTGAGGTATATTGCTAATGAAAGAAAGAGAAGTGCTGAAGGAGTAAAGTTTGCTGAGTACATGAAGACATTGCATGAAGATGTGAAACATAAGCTAGAGAAAAGTAATCAAAAATACAAAGACAAAGCCAATAGATCAAGAAGACATAAGACTTTTGCAGTCGGTGATGAAGTAATGGTTCATTTGAAGAGAGGTAGATTTCCTATTGGAACATATGGGAAGTTGAAAATGAAGAAGTTTGGCCCTTGCAAGATACTGAAGAAATTTGATAGTGGAAATACTTATGAGGTTGAGTTACCTAATGATATGGATATATCACCTATATTCAACATTTTTGATTTGTATGACTACATGATTCAGATGAAGAAATGACAGTACCGAATGATTATCGTAAGAAATAAACAGAAGAAGTTGAGTAGATTTTGGAACGAAGAATTGGTAGATGTACAAGAGGAAAATAGTATATGGAATATCTGGTAAAGTGGAAGAATAGACCGATTGAAGATAGTTCATGGATTTCACAATTTGAGTTGGATGCAACTTGAATCATACCTACTTCATGGTTCAAAGAATCATTTCAAATAACCCCAAGTGTTTGATGTAGGAGCATCTTGGGTCCTTGGCAATCTTGTGTCACCAAAAACATGTTTGAAGTTTTCTATGTTGCTCAGTTCCTTATTTGACCGAGTTAGTTTAGTGTTTCTTGGTTTCATTTGTTCATTAGTGTTGGTCAATTATCTCTCTAGCACTCAGTTATTTCCTTGGCACTCGGTGATGCTTATATGACGCTTGGTTATCCTTTCTTACTGAGTTGTTCATTTTGGATTTCTGTTGAGGCTGACTCTTGCATTTATTATCGGTCATGGACTTAATGATGGTATCTATCATTAGGAAGTGTGTGGACCTAGATCTATTCATTCCTTTTGTTGATGGTGGATTTGAAGGCTGACTTGTTCGGTAGCCTCTTGTATAAATGTAGTTGTTTGGTTTGATTTTAGGAGTCATTTTTAGTAAAAAGTTAGAAGCTATAAGATTAGAGATTGTTGGAAGATCCTCACATGTTGGAGGACTTCTATCCTTGATTTTAATATCTAGCCTAAACTAGGAAGGCCTTATAACTTGACATGTATGAATCAAATTGAAGATAATATATGAAAGTTTCTGCATTCTCTCTCTCACTTGTGTGTTTGTTTCTTCCGTGTGTGATCTCTGTAAGGTGGATTTGGTTAGTGTGTGCCTTTGGCCCCTCTCCCCATCCTCCCTTGTGTCAATTTTTCTTTCTTATGTCCATATGCATAATAGTTATAACAATAACCGGTAAAGGGTTTGAAAGGATGTTTACTTCTACAATCTCTTTTCACATGTCCAACTTTGTTGCATCCAAAGCATCTCTAAAAGTTTTGATTTGATCTTTAGGTTCTTCAAAAGTGGATCTATCTTCAGTCATCACTTGATGTGATTCATCATTAGTCTTAGAACATTCTCCTTAATTGTATCCAATTCCAGTCATGTCTCCTTTAGGTTTCTATCTCTCTCTTTGTTCATCAATTTTATCACTTCTCATGTGTAACTTCTCAATGTGCAATTTGGATTGAGTGAGTTCACCTTTTATGATTTGATTGTACTTCTCCAATTCCTAACATTTATCCTTATAGTGATCAAGTTCAATCTTCATCTTTCCTATCTACATATTTTCTTCTTTTAGAGTTTCTTCAACTTTTTATCTTGCATCCTTTTCATGTTGAGTTTCTTTAATCATCAAAAGATTAATTTGTTCTTTTTCTTGTTCCATCTTCTTAACTTGGACTGATGTATCATTGTCTAAATCCTCTTTGATCTTATCCATAAGGTCTTGTCTCTGACTTCTTGAAAGTTCAAGTTGTTCCTTTATTTTCCTAATGAAACCTTCTACTCTTCTTAATTTGAATTTTAATTTGCCATTCTCATCCTTTTCTTTGTCCAGGTCATCAAGTGCTGCTTCAAAGTTCTCTTACAAACTTTTTGAATCTATTCTTATCTCCCTTAAGCTATTTGGATTTCTCTCCAAGGGCCAATAGCTCTGATACCAATTTTTAGGATTAAGTAATTCTGAGAGGGGGTGAATCGGTATTACAACACTTAAACTTAAACTTAAACCAATTGCAAATAAACTATATCAATTCTAAAATGAAAAGAACATAAATACATAACACATAACTCATAACACCATTATTTGTTTTTGAGGAAATCCTGGCCATGGGAAAACCCCAATGGGGATGGTACACACAACTATGCACTAAAATATAGAATCCCTATTAGGAGATCTAGCCCGGTTAGGAGTTGAGTATTATATAGTACAATTCCTTGTTAGAGGAATAGAAAACTCTGTTAGGGGTATACAAAATCCTTTTTAAAGGTGTGGTGAGCTTACAGCTCTTACAATCAAAATTCTATTACAAAAGTGTTCTTCAATAAGTGAATTACACAAGCATCTTCTATGCTTTGATAGTTCTAGTTATAGCTCTCTTAATCTCTAATCTAGTATCTTCTATCTTCCTTTACTAATATCCCAAATTTTCATCCATCACATATACATCTCTATCACATAGTCACACTTATTGCTTCCACAAAACACTCTACACTTATATCGATTCTGCCATTTAGTTGGCTCTCAAATACAATATAAGTTAACATAACAATTACTTATAAAAATGATAAATGTAGAGTCAACGATCTTGTATTTCCAAAGTGTCAGCAATATAAAAATTTCATCTGACTTATCATGTTACCATTCCATCTAACCTTCCCTCAATCATCGTGATTGTTCATATACCCTGATTCGTTGTTTATTTATCTTCGCATACCTTCATATCATTGTATCATACTAATATCAACACCAAAACACATGCGACCTTAACTGAAGGTCCTTCATATCCAAACATGTCTTCCTCTAAGTCGCAAGTCATAATATATCATATATTATCTTCGCTGACCAAAATTATACTACATTATACTATTATTTTGATTTTGTACTTAGTCATTTTCATGATTGTCTCCCATACTTATAATCACTTCATGTGATCACTACAACATAAGTGTTACCATAAATGACAACCCTTAAGTGATCCCTAGTGCTCTCAAATCATCACTTGCCAACACCATCCATTTCCCTCCAAATTATGTAAATAGCATCCTCTCCTTATGCATTTCATGAATCACTCAATCACATTATTATTATGCTTGTTTTATTCTAGAGCTCTAGAGATCATTTGAGAAATTTATCATTTTCATAGCATCAAATTTCATAGTTTAGAAATCATGTCTCACCTAGCTTATTTTTTCATACTCATATCCATCAGTTTTATATCTTCATCCATTAGTTTACAGTATATAGTTTCTCCATCTGGATTTCATATTAGAATCTCTGTATCATCCATATAATTTAGAAATCATTTAGGGAACCTACCAACTATGTTTTGGAGATAATATTCACATAAAATCATTCAAAGAGTAAATCAATAGAGTAGGGTACCTCTATTTTATCTCAATTAGAGGTATGAATGAGTTGTCATGTTGACACCTAGGAGTTTTCATTTCATTTTAGCACATGGTGTAGGATAATTTCCATTTTATGTGTGAAATCCACTTTTAGTGCTCTTATCACATTATCATCCCCTCATTGTTGCACATGTTGTACATAATTTATTGTACAATAGAGGTTGATCCACCTTTGGTGAACATGTGATTACACCTTGTCTAGTTGATAGTTTATCACTTGCATCACTCCTAGTTATCATGCATTGACTATATAGTTAGGTATATCTACTTTTTATTTATGGTGTGTATCCAATATTATTTGATCATTATTCAATCAATCATTTCATCATATCATTTTCCTAACTCTCTTGTTCTATCTACTACAATTCTATATGTTGGCATTTTCATTCTTTGTCTTAGGCAAATTTTTACACTATATTAGAGCCATAAGATTGTCAATGTATAGCCTATTTGGAGATAATTTTATTGTATGTCAAAATTGGGGCTTGCTAGTACAAATTAGAGGTTGGCATCACATTGAGGAGGTCCAAAAACCCCCAAATAAAATTTTGTTTCATCCAAATTAGGAGCCCGAGGTCAAATCTAAAGCCATTTAAATTTTAGAAGTATGACGACAGCGATTCAGAAAAAATAATTATATAGGCAATTTTCAAACAATGATATCTTAGTCATCTGGACTCCTTTTTTAGAGAATTCTTTTTTTTGGGAGGGGGGGTATAATTTTGTTCTCCACAATGATGCAGGTGATTTCTCATCTTTATTTCTAAGTTTTGTTTCAAATCACAAATCCCAATTTTTGCAATTTGAGAGGCTTTGTTCAGGCTCATATGGACATATTTTTTAGGTGCCATTTTTTTTGAAGTGCATGATTTTGTGTCTACTTTATAGATCTAGTATCATTTTGGAGAAATTTTGAGTGGACATATTACTCTCAACATTTTTTCTAGTTTGGCATATATTTGGCACTTGTAATTTGTTGGATCCTTGAGTGGTCTTGTGTCTTATTTGTTTGAGTGTGTTATAGCCTTCACTATGTATTTGTAATCACTAAAATCAGAATTCTACTTTGGTCCATTTTTTAAAGTGGAAATTATACACGCACTAAATATAAAGTTCCAAAATCATCTGTTTGGGTGGGGGGGGGGGGGTTATTTATTTCATTGAATTTTGGGGGGTGCATTGATTTGTTGATATCAGTTTTTTATGTGAGAATTTTATCATGGATGGTTTAATTAGATTCATGAAAGGAAACTATAACAAATGGAGTGAATTAGTTCTCTCTCATCTTAGTGAGCATATTTTATTTTCCTATTTGTATATGGATAAACCTCTTAGTCTTGATGATTCTATTGATCAGAACTCTTAGAGAAAATTTCTCAATGTCATATATTGGCATATGGATGGAGATTGTCTCTAATTAATTGACAAGGACAAGATAGAGACTATTCTTGATCTTTGGACCTTTTTTTGGGTAGTGTATGGAGATCCACATGTTCCTCCACTCCCAAAACATCTAGAACCTCCAGTTATAGCTCCTACTTCTCCTATTGAGATCACTCCTCTTGTTTCTCCTTATGATTCTTATTAGCCATTGATTTTTGTGATTCAGTGCAGCAATATATTCCTTGTCTTCCAGTTATAGCTCCTTTGGATGACTACTTGATAAACATTGCAAGTTTTTTTGTGGTGTCCTAAAATTCAGATTTAGGAGACATTATTGATGACATTCATCTTCTCTTTGATGAGGATGATTATTTTTTAGTTGTTACAAGGGAACATGCTAACCCTTATCTTCATTCTTCACTTGATCATTTCTTTTGAGTTTGACATGATTGTGGATCCTTTTATACAACATTTAGAAAATGTATCTTTATCTTTAGAGAAGACATTTGAGTCTTTGGAGATTGGGATTCATGAGTCTCAAAATTCACTTGAGATGACACATTGCATGGTTCATGTTGATCATACTCATGTGTTGCATATTCCTATTCAATTTCCTAAGAAATTATATATTTTGAGGGTTCTTCCTAGAGATTGGGGAGGATTATTTGATACACCTATGAAATTATTTCATTCATTTTTCTTGTTGCAGTTTATACATTGATCTAGGATCATCTATCATGGGTGTATGTTATATATTGGAGAGGGATTATTTTCTTCTCTTCCTACTTCATCTTTTGAGGAGACATCCTGGTATTTAGATTTTGATCCAAATTCTTACATGAATCAATTACCATTGGTTCCTTTCATGTCACCTTCTTCTATTAGGCTTGATCCTGACTGGTTTGTGGCATCTTCATCATCCAAGGACATGGCGACACATAAGCACACTTTAGAGACATAATACTTTATTTGGATTCTCCTTCCTTATTCCTATCCAAAATGGGAATCCTTCTTGCATCTATACTTCCTTTATCTTCTTCCTAATGGGAGAAATGTTGTTTATAGGAATTAGATAATGTTTTTTCATCAAGAACTCACCATCCCTGGAGGAGATTATTCATTATGGGGGAGATATCATGTCTCCTTATTTACTTCCTATATAGGGATTATTTATTTTATATACATGATGCATGTCATAATGGGGGGGTCTTTATTACTCCATCCATTCATGCATCTTGTTTATTTTCATCTCTCTTTTTTTGGGAAGTATTTTTACCATGAGGTTGTCCCTCTTTATCCATTTTATAAGAGATTGCATTGCATACATTTTGTATTTTCATATCGTACATGGATTCCTAACATGGCCTATTAGTTGGGACCCATCATGTATTGTCATCTAACATTGTGAGCTTAAGTTCATTCTCCTAAGTTGCACTTAACGAGGGTGTTGGTGTAATTAAATATTCCTAATTACACTTTACTTAAGTTTACTTAAGATAATGCATTTTCATAATAGTTGTCATGTTGACACCTAGGAGTTTGAATTTCATTTTAGTAGATGGTGTAGGATACTTTCCACTTTATGTACGAGAACCACCTTTAGTGCTCTTATCACATTATCATCCTCTCATTGTTGCACATGTTACACATACTTTATTTTACAATGGAGGATGATCCACCTTTGGTGGACATGTGTATACACCTTGTCTAGTTGATAGGTTATCACTTGCATCACTCCTAGTTATAATGCATTTACTATATATTCAAGAATATCTACTTTGTATATATGAAGTGTGTATCCATTATTATTTTATCATTATTGAATCAATAATTTTATCATATCATTTTCCTAACTTTTTTGTCCTATCTATTTATCTTATAGATATTGGGATTTTCATTCTTTTCCTTAGGAAAATTCTTACACATTTCTTTAGAATCTTGGAAATTGATGTAGAGGATTATGCTCCAATTTTCAAAGATAATTGTGTGTAATCTTATTCTAATATCTTTTCTTTTGACCCTCTTGTTTATATCCCTCTTTTTCTTTGGATTCATGCATCATGCTTTGGGAAAATAAATGATCACAATAGTGTCCATCCATACACAGTAAGAATCAATCATAATATTGACTATGCCTAGTTGGTTTCCTTTTGTAGTCTTTTATTTATGCCCTTTTTTCAAACTGCAACCTCTGAGACACTCAAGAGGCCCCTTAACACATTTTCCAACAAAGACGATGGTTTTCTTAAATTGGGATAATGTTGAGCCACCTAGAATTTTATTTTTATTACACTATGAATGTAACATCAATGTTGGGTTTGAGTAGAATTGTGTAGTATTGAGAATATCTGTGTGTGTGGAGGTCTCTCTTATGGTTTCTATTTGTAAGATCAAGTGAAATTATATCAAGTGGGTGTCACAAGTTTGTGCATTCCATGAATACATCTCTTATCTAGTGCAATGTGTGTTGTCAATGTAGGCTCAAACCATTAGCAAATTCTAGGTATTTTGATGGAGTTGATAAATATAGATTCTTGGCACTCTCTAGTTGTTTAATAAACTTGAAATCATTAGTTATTTTATATATACACAGTGTCTTGTATTTAATTTTGGTGGCTACTATGACCACACTTTTCTTATGGTCATAAGACTTTTATTCGTGTGTTGTTGTCGTGACTTCATTCTTATTACAAGTAGTGGTTGTCATTGCACCAAAAGATTGACCTGTTAATGCTCAATATAACCACTAGACGTATAGAAGACACATGAAGTTGTTAAACCATGTCACAAATCCAAAGGGGAACGCTGCCCATTTTTTAAAGAATCTCCCCCTTAGCGTTACCCTAGGGGATTCAAACCTGTGACCAAGCTCTGCTACCACTTGTTACAAGTAGTGGTTGTTGTTGCACCAAAATATCGACATGTTAATAATTGATACAACCACTAGACTTATAGAAGACATAAGAGGTTGTTAAACCATGTTGTGAATCCCATTTTTCCAACAATTCCTTTCTATTACGAGAATCTATGATCATTTTTGAGAAACAGTCAACATAATTCTCTCAGTGTTGAACTATGTTTGAATGATGTTATTCCTGTAATGGGAAACATTGTTTTCTACAATTGGTCGTGTTCATATGCATGTTTTCCTCTATGTTAACAATATTACTATCACGTTCTTCATTTGGTTTTTGTGGCAACTCCTAAACTCTAAATTTTAATGCTTGGACAATTGAAGGCTTTGGACATTGTTACCACATATTTGGTTGATTCATTTATAACCAAAAGACAAGTTACAAATAGTTTTTAACAATCTTGTAACTAATCACTTTTATATCACTTTTATAAATGATATAACCATCGACTACTGGGGCCACATATTTCTACTATGACCACATATATATTATTGAAACTCAGATTGCATATAACTGTGGTAGCCATATTATTTGGTCTATGATTATTTTGATTCACTAAGACCTTATTATATGATGGGGTTTTCTATAGATGTCTTCGATCATCTTGTTTGAGTGGGTAAGTGCACCAATATGGTGAACAAAAAGGAGGATATAAGTGGGCACTTTTTTATTGAAATAAGGTAAACCTAAAATTTAAAGAGAAATTCGAAGGACATGCACTCAAAATTTAGAGTTGTGAAAAGAATAATAACTGTATTACTCTGAATCTAGTTTCTAAGATCCTATTTTTTTTTAATACAAATAAGATTAAGAGGGTCAAACCTTTTGTAGACAAAAAAATATTCCTAATTTTTTCAAAAAAATGTAACATAGTTGATTCCATGCACTTCAAAAAAGATATAGTTAGATTTTATATTTTACAAAATCTTAAATATTTCCATAATTACACAAAACTATCAGCTCACAAACTTAACAAATCTTCACATGTGCAACCTATGACTATGCTGACTTATCTAGGCCACCTTTACAATTTCTTCAACCTCTGTATAACTTCTCTTGTCCAGATTCTATCCCAGTTAGGAGATATAATCCGATTATCACAAACCGCTTCTCAAGAACTTTGTCAAAATACATTTTCCACTAGATTACTTATAACTGACACAAATAATTGAATTTTCATACGTGCTCTTAACCATGATATCAAGACACTATGAGAAACATGTCCTCAGCTCCGCATAATCTTATATGCAATTCTCAATGTACGCTAATTCAAACTCTATCTATTGCTCTACTAATCTTTAGTATAATCAGTATGTTGACATCAATGACAAACATAGTCATGAATGCAACATGTAACTGCTCTAATAATGCTAGAATACTCCCCCATAGGACATATTTAGAATTCATGCTAACATCTTCTACATTGGACTTAGGATGAAAAAGGGAATCCACACTTTCCATTACATCTATGTGTCATTTTTCTCTCCAAGGGATGTTATCTATCAAGTGTAACTGAAGAAGGAGCATCTTGGGATCTAATAAATCTTGCATTAACCAAAAAAAATTGTTTCCTATTTGATCAATCTAGTATTTCTATTACTAATCGATTTGTTCTTTTTCTTTTGGGTTGCGGTCACTACAGTGTGTTTTTGGTTTTGTTCTAGACCTTATCCCATGATCACACATTATTAGGTTTCATCACGCATGAGATTTTGCAAATTCTTTATGAGACTATCACGTTCTTCATTTTATGAACAATCTATGTGTTTCCCAGTCGATTTTATGATCTACCAATTGGAATCTCCAGTTGTGATCATTTCATCTCATTGTTACATTTGAGGCTGACATTTTTATATGATTGTATCTCTTATTTTATTCATTGGAGGTTTTTCAAAATGATTTGGGTTCCGACTCATTTTTTGTAACACATTTTTTCTATTATTGGGAAATGTGATCTTTTCTAGGATGACTGATGATTGTAATAGCTATTTAAGCTTATGGATGTATTCCTAAGGGATAGGTAATTCTCATGCAATTATTTGGTCATAGTTTGGCTAGGGTTTGGTAAGGGTTTTCTGATCATAATTAGGTCTGTATGCTTTTCATGTGAGACTAAATTTGAAGATCAATTGTAATTAATTTTTTGATAATAATAGAAGGTTGATCTTTCATTTATTTCTACTTTGGCTTGTTGTTTCCCTTTTTCTATATTGGCTACAAGGATTGGACTGATTTCTTATAGGTTTCTCCATCCTTGACTACATCAAGTGGTATTAGAGAAAGGTTTTGCAATCTAGGGATTTCTTGTGGGTTGGTAGTTGAAAGGATCCAACCTACAAATTCTAGGGTTTGTGAAAATAGATAGGAGAAATGCTAGAGGTGGAGCAAGGAATGAAGATCTAATGGTTTTAAGTTTGTTGAGATAAATTTATACTAGATTGGAAGCTGTGGAGACTTATTAGAGGAGGGCACAACATATAGAAGATGCAAGTGATTAAGAGGAAGATGAAAAAAATTAGAATCTACCAGTGGAAGTAGAGAACAATGAGGCACAATCAGAGTTGAATCATGAAGAGGAGAGGTTCATTTAAGCCTTGACTAATATGTTAATAGGAGACCTCATTTCAATCTACCAGATTATCATGGCAACCTAGATGTTGATGAATTGATATATTAGATCATAGAGATGGACAAATATTTCAAGATTAAAGGAACTAGTGAAGAGAAGAAAGAAAAGTATGCATGCACTAAGCTAAAAGGACAAGCATCCTTATGGTGAGAAACAGAGAAGAGGTAAAGAAAAGATCAAATATTGGGAAACGATGGTGAATAAGTTAAAGGTTAATTTTTTGATTGAGAACTACCAAGTAAGTTTGTTTAGAAAGTTGGAGAACTTGAAGCAAAGAGACCTAAGTGTTAAGAGTTATACTAAGGAGTTCTACAAGTTGAAAATTAGATCTGGTCATATAGATGATGAGGATAAACATGTTTCTTTATATCTTAATGGTTTGAAGATGTCCATACAAGATGATATCATCATTTTGTAGATCAAGAATGTGGAAGAGGCTTACAAGTGGGTCTTGAAGGCTAAAGAGAAGATAAACAAGAGACATGAGCAGAGACAAAGAGGTAGAAGAGGAATATTTCATAGAAGTAGAGGTAGATCTTTGGTTGATCAAGGAAAAATTGAGTCATAAGTTAAGGAAAATGATTTGTATAGGAGGAATGATAGGGGTTCCTAAAAAAATGGACATGGTAGTGGTGAAAGGAGGAATTTCAATGGCACTTGTTTTAAATGTGGTGAAGTAGGTGTTGGAGGTTTTCCAGCAAGCTAGTGTTGACTATATGTTTTTCATTGATGATGACATATGGTAAGCAATGTGCATTGTAGTTCTATGCAGAGAGCATTGAAAATCTATTGTATGGATATGTTATCAACATGATATCATAGACACAAAGGTTGATTCTGAGTGTAGATAGTCATGTAGTTGTTTGTAACAGTAGTGTTCCTGAAAGTGTTACAAGAAGAGTTTTGTATGTGATTAACAATATGATTATGTTGGAGCCTTGTGCATTTATATTTGTGTCGTAGACATGTTTTTGAAGCTATGTCCATGGGCATAGAGTTAGTTGTGTAGTTAAAGTTGAGTTATGATGTTTCCATTTGCATGTTACAATTTCCAGAGATTGTTTGTTGGAGCTGACAGTGTTTATATTGTTTCAGTAGTTGCACCTATAATTTTGATATGCGTGTTTGGTTTCATATTCTGTGATGAGTTAAGAATGTTTGGTTAAGAGTGCATAATGTATTTCATATTGAGAGTAAAGTTTTAGTTAGATTGATGGAGCTGATAGTGTGAAGTGACACGTCTACTTATATTGGGTTGTGCGGCCCCTTTTTGTGTTGCATGCTTGGTTTAGCTGTTGGAGATGTTGTTGGAGAGTTATAGTGTTTCTCTAATATGATTTCAATAATGTTCTAACAGGATGAATTGATTATATATTTTGGAGAAGGCTACTTATGGCTAGTTAGTTGTGATTGTTGATTGTGAATTATGGAAGCAGAATAAGAAAGTGTGGAAGTATTGAGCCAGTAAAGCCATATCAATCATCAATTGAAGATCTATGTGAAGAAGTAGAGAGTATATTCTATTCATTGGAACTAATCAAGATATTAGGTCTAATTCACAGTTCACCAAGATCTAGATATAGTGTGTATTTGTTGTACATAAGGTTACAACCTTCACCATCAGAGCACTACGCTCCCAGACAGTGTGTGCTCACCTCTAACAGTGTTATTTATAAAAGACTCCTAACAAGGTCTGACCTTTGACTAGGTCACTGTACTTCATGCATTGTAAAGATCAACTCCTAATAGGGTTGTAAGATATTCTAATAGGGATCATTATACTCTAGTGTAGTTTATAGTGGGTGCTAATTCCCACTAGGGCTTTTACCTATTTAGGTTTCCCCATAACCAAAAATGTGGTGTTTTGTTAAGTGTTATCTTGTTGTGTATGTGCTTAATTTTCTTCTATACTTAATTGGATAAAGAATTGAATCTTGTAGATAACTGATTCACCCCCCCCCCCCCCCCCCCTCAATTATCTCTTGGGACTATTCCTAATAGTAGGACACATAGCCTTTGAATGAGAGCAAGGTAAATCTCATAAGAAGGTAGAAATTAGTAGGAAAACAAAATTTGTTGATGAAGAACCCACTGGTTTAGTAAAGAACAATCAAGCAAAGAAAGGTGCAACCTCTATGTCTAGGAGAGTCCTATATCATAGAGAATAAGAGAAAGAATCAGTACAGAGGAAGAATTTATTTAGAACCAGATGTAAAGTACAAAATAAGGTGTGTAACATTTTCATAGACAGTGGTAGTTATAATAATCTTTCTTCAAAGGAGTTGGTTGACCAATTAAATTTGTAGAGGTTGAAGCATCCTAAACCCTATAAGATTGTATGGATACAAGATAAGCACAAGGTACTCATAAATGAACAATGCCTATTTAAATTCAAGATTGGAAAGTATTATAATGAGGTTTTGTGTGATATTATGCCTAGAGAGATGTGTGTAATGTGATGTCCCACAATAGTGTGTCCCACTTTTTTGCCAACTTTGACACAGAGATCAACATTCTGAGAAAAAACTTCACTTTTGAATACCTTTTGCCACAAAACTATTAGGAATTTGAAGATGATGTAAACTAGAGTCTTTTAGAATTTTATTTCTAGTTTCTAAATATATTTTTTTAAAAATAAATTCATTTTTCCTTCTCCTTCGAAAAGTGGTTTGCATGAAAAAACTATGTTTTTAAGGAGTTACTATCACTTGGATCAACATAACTTTTTTTAAAAATATGATAACGATGTAATTATTTCAAGATTATATTTGCAACTTTAATATCTAAAGGATGCAATCAGTTTCATTCATTTTGGGTCAATATTTCATAGTTTATTAAGTTCTAAAGTGACAGTAATTGTAATTTAGACATAAGGTCACTTGGATCGCTCTAACTTGATCTGTGTATATCAAAAAAAAATTTTAATTTTTTTTTATAGAAAGGTAACACAAATACTCCTCCTACATATTTTCCATAATTTTATTTTTTTTTTTACTATTTTTCCCAAAGTCTTAAAGAGATAGGTTGTTGAATGACCAAACCACCTATGTTTAGTTAAAGTAATATTTAAAAGTGATAATGAACTCAATATGTACTAAAATTATATTCATTAGAAATCTTGTTCTGAATAGCATCATTTTCTATCGTATGTTTGAAAAAACCATCTTGTTTGGTCCTTGTCCCATGCCTTGAAAGGCCATTTTTTTGTAGTTTACTTTTTTTCTGAGGGCAAATTTTCAATTTAGGGGTCTTCGAGCAAAGACCCCCTTTGCTCAAAGACACCTGAAGAGCTTTGTGAGAAGGGTCTTCACTCAAAGACCCTCATGTGAAAAGTTAGGGGGAGAAACACCCTGCTGGAATTTTTTCCAGCCTACTTCGAGTGAACTAGTTCGGCTAGTTATGAATTTTTTTTGTAAAAAAAATTTGAATGTTATAAAACTAAAATGTTTTCTTTCTATTTTCCACCGAATTGCAATAAATTAATTCAATTTTTCTATTTATTTTTCTATTATTGATCAATTTTTACAAAGGCATTTTTTGGAGGAGGATTGCTATTTCTATTTTCAAAGGCATAATTTTGGAGAGGAGAAATATTAGATCAAAGTATTTTTTGAAGAAGAGAATTTTTATTGGTGATCTTGTGGAAGAAATTTTTTGGAGGGAAGAAATGGGGAACAAGAAGGGAAGACAAAGTAAATCTACTAGAAAAAGGTCACCTGGTACTGAACAAAGAGATCGTGAAGCTGCATTGACATATTATGATAAAACTAAAGAAGGTGAAGGACAAGCTGAAGTAGGAGGGTCAAGTCAAGTCAAAGAATTGCACATTGAAGAAGGGTCGGGATCACTCCCTATGGAAGCTCAAGAAATTGATTTTGGAGAAGGGTCAAGATCACGTGCTCCTATTAGTATGGATGAACTTTTAAATTTAGCTCAAACTATAAAGAAAAATATTAACTATAGAAACTTGGATCATTTAATTACAATGGATGTGGAGAATTTTAGATCACTTGCTAATATGATTAAAAATTTTAGAAAAGGTTTGAACTAGGTAGGGAAGTGAACTCAAACTAAAGATAAGACCATTACAAGAAAATTTATGTTGACATCCATTGTAGGTAACACTATGCTACAAAAAAGACAGATATCTTCAGTTTCATCTCAGATTGGTTTTAGTAGGGAAACAATATCATGATATGTTAATAGGAGAATACTTTTAGATGATAGCACCTTGGAAGGTAATTTGGAAATCATGTGTATAGCTCCTCATTCTGATAGGATTGATGGAGGAATCAATAATTTGGTCACATTATTTTGGAATGATAATACACATCCTTCATCAAACAGTAGAGATGTTATCAGACATAGAATTTCAGCTGATCAATATGAATATCATACAAAATATTGGTTGGACACAACACAACATGAAATGTATGTGTCATTTTGTAGTTCAAATCCTAATATAAATATTGGGCAAACATTGTTTGAAAGATTGAATCCATATTATATCAGGACAAACAAAGTGTTTGAAACTTGTTGTTGTTATCATATTGAATTTGATCTCCCTATCAAGTTTTTTGAAATTTTGTAGAAGACACTTATGGTTTTGAAAATGCTCCTCCTACTAGACGAAGTGAGTTCATCTCATCCATTTTATGTGACAAAAGAGATGATGTAGATGGAAAAATAAATTACATAAAAGGAATATGTCAAACTTGTGCTGATTTGTCTCTTTTTCCTTTGAAAAATGAAAATATTGATGTAACAAAGATGGTAAATTGCAATAGTTACAAATATGTAAAGAATGAAATGAAATTTGGGAAATAATCCAAAAGGTTAGAATATGTTGAAGAGGAGATAAATTTTGGAGTATTTATGGACAAATTTAAAAAATTGATTCAACCCTACATTCTATTAGGAATAGTCCCAAGAGATAACTGAGAGGGGGGGGGAGGTGAATCAGTTATCTACAAGTTTCAATGCTTTATCCAATTAAGTATACTTAAACATAAAGCATAAACACAATGAAAGAACACTTGAACAAAATACCAATATTTTGGTTACGGGGAAAGCCAAATAGGTAAAAACCCTGGTGGGACTTGATACCCACTAATATTTTGTACTAGTGTATAATGATCCTTCTTAGAAGATCATTTACCTTGTTAGGAGTAGCTTTACAATATATTAAGTATAGTAGACCTGGTTAAGGGTCGAACCCTATTAGGAATCTTTTACAATTGTCCCTTTTAGGGGAGAGGAGGCAATGTTCGAGAGCTCACTGCTCAATTGGGCGAAGGCTACAACCTTCTGAATAACAAATACACACTATATATAAATCTTGGTGAACTATGCTTTGACCTGCTATTTGCATTAGTTCTAATGAGTAGCACAAATTCTCTACTTGGTCACATAGACCTTCTTTTGATGGTTCAACACTTCACACACTCTGCTCTGCTCTACTTCATCAACCATGAACCACACTACAACAATCACAAATGACTGCCTATAAATATATTTCCTCCAAATGATATAATCAAGTCATCCTATTAGAACCACCTTGAAATCATATTAGAGAAACCATAATAAACTCCAACAAACATTCTATTGGCTCTATTATGCACGCAACTCATTCTAGGACCTATCTAATAAAATAATTGTAGACACACACCACACACTGTTGGCTCTACCAAAACAACTGAAACTTTTTCTGCAAGCTGAATTAACTTATGTGCTCTTAACCGAACATCAATAACACTTCAACTCCAAGGGTGCATATCCTTAAGATAGGCTCAACTCAAGAAACAATAAAATCTTTGTCGGTTCTTCTGAATAAACATAGGAAACTGCTACTGGTGAATAACGACTGCATAACTTCACTTGCATTTATCATTAAACTATTAAACCATAACTAAAACATCACTAGCATGTCTTCAAAATATATTCTAGGGCACATGCCCATAAGACAACTATATGGACAACCATACATATAACATTGCATGTAACTCTGTCAGGAACACTACTGACACAAGTTGCTATATAACTATCTATACTTACAGTTAACCTCTATGTCCATGATATCATGTTGATATCATGTCCATGCATCATATACTAAAGGCTTACTGCATAAGACTATTGGAAATTTGTCTAAGTTTATTACATAGATGTTGTCATTATGGCAACATATGATCCACATGAAGATCACACAGGTCAGAGAGCAAGTATGACAGAGTGCATTGCAAATTTGTCTAAGTGTGAGACAATGTTTTACTAGTGAACTTGGACATATTTTTTGTTTGTGACATTGACTAGAGTAAGTTCAGTTCTTGTGCACTTGAACATAGACTCTATGATGTCTATTGATCACCCATCTCAGAGCACAAGTCAGTACAACATGTACGAAAGAAGTTATGATAGTTTTACCGAAGATAGTGTGAAGCCGACAAGATAGAATATGAAGATAGAACTAGTAAAGAGTTAAGGGATTATTTTTTTTATCAAAATAATGACTTAAAAATATAAAGGGAAGACATCCTCAATGTTAACTCTTGGATAAAGCTATTGGTATAAATGTAAATCTAATTGTAATTATAATTGTAGCAAGTAATTGTAGTAGTATTGAAAAAGAAGGACAAGTGATATGATGTGAAGTATATGAAGCATATGTAATAGCAATAGTGAAAGAGTAGCAAAGTGATATTGATGCAAGTAGTATAAGGTTATGTACCTTAACCTATTTTGTAATCAGTGTATATTGTACATTACTTGTTTGGGCAGTGGGCTCATCTAGTAATCACATTTTGTACTACAACTCCTAATAGGGTTGAGGCTTCTAACAAGGCCTATAGTCCCTTAATCAGGACTAATACACTATATGTTTGTAATAGAATCCTAATAGGATCAACATCCTTAATAGGATACTTTTTATTAGTGGATATTTGTGGGTACTATCCCCACCAGGGTTTTCCCTTGGCCAGGGCTTCCTCAAGAACAAATTATGTGTTATGAGTTCTTTATTGTTATGCATGTTATTTAGCTTCTTATGTTATGCATGTATAAAGATAATCTGTTATATCCATAATTGGGAAAAAGATAAAGTTTATAGAATAATGATTCACCCCCCCTCTCAGTATCCCCTATTTCTAACAAAGACTTCCATGCATGCTACTTTTCATATGTTGTCATCAATGACAAACATACAATCAGTACTGGCCTGCTGGAAAATCTATAACAATCTCCCCCTTTGGCTTATATGGAAACATGTGGAATGAAAAACAACCATTAACCCAAATGATCATTTCTTTTATAACATTCTCCATTTCCTCTTCAAAACTCCCCCAAAGATGAAACCTCCATCTGCTGCAATAAATTCCAACATTCTTCATTTCCCCAACTAAACTGTTGTCATAATTGAATATTTCTCCCCCTAAGTACATTACTCCTTTTGTTTACTTTTGTTTTTCATGACTCTATATATATACTCCCCCTTTGACATCAATGGCAAAGGGCACCACTCATTTTAAGCACCAGTACTACTCCTGAGGTAGAGTAGTCAACCTTCCATCAGTCTCTGAGGACTGATGCCATTCCTACTTCCTTCTAAGTAGAATCAGGGAAGGGAATTACTCCCAACTCCCCCCTAAGATACTCAAAAGTATCCTTAGGCAAGGGCTTTGTAAATATATCTGCCAATTATTCTTTAGTACTTGCATAGTCCAACTTGACTTCTTTCTCTGCCACTTTCTCTCTTAGGAAGTGATACTTGATCTCAATGTGTTTTGTCTTTGCATGCATCACAGGGTTCTTTAACATATTGATAGTGCTAGTGTTATCACAGTGAATAACAATAGGATAATCAATCTAAATTCCAAAATCTTTTATCATCTTCTTGATCCAAATAATTGTAGAACAATTCAAGGCTATTGCAACATACTCTGCTTCTGTTATTGACTGAGAAATATAGTTTTTTTCCTAGCTTGTCCAAGTGACAAGTATATCACCAAGAAACACTACTCCACTTGAAGTACTCTTTCTATCATCAACACATCCTACCCAATCTGCATCCGTGTACACATGAAGCTCAACATTTTCTGAATTAGGATACCATAGACCATAATCTATAGTGCCCTGCAAGTATTTGAATATTCTCTTTACTGCCATGAGGTGACTTTGTTTAGGTTCTACTATAAATATTGCAACTATACCAACTACATTGGAAATGTCATGTCTAGTCTAAGTAAGATAAATGAGTTTACCAATCATAGACTTATACAATGTTATATCAACTACTGGTGAGTCATCTTCCTTTGTAAGCTTGCATCCAGTAATCATAGGGGTTCCTACTGGCTTGCAATCATCCATCTTGAATTTATTTAGTATCTCTTTCACATACTTTGATTGATTAATGAAAATCCCTTTCTTGTCTGCTGCATATTTAATCCCAAAAAGTACTTGATAGGACCAATCATACTCATCTCAAACTCATTCTGCATTTCTTTGGCAAATTCAGCACTGAGTTTGTCATTACCTCCAAAGATAATGTCACCAACAATTATAGCTACAAGTAATAAACCTTCAAATGTCTCTCTAATGAATAGATTACAATCTGCTACTCCTTTCTTGAATCCAATCTTTGTTAAGTATCCATCTAGTCTCTCATACCATGCTCTAGGGGCTTGCTTAAGTCCATAGAGGGCCTTCTTCAATTTGCATACCATATCAGGTCTGTCTGATAAGGTGAATCCTTCAGGCTTCTCAATGTATACTTCTTCTTTCAGATCTCCATTCAAGAATGTTGACTTGACATCCATCTGATACACTTTGAAGTTTTTGACTGTAGCATAAGCTAGAAACAACTTAATAGCTTCTAATCTACTCACAGGTGAAAATGTGTCTGAATAATCAATGCCTTCTCTTTGTGCATAACCTTTACATACCAATCTTGCTTTGTTCCTTACTACTGTACCATCTTCATTCATCTTATTTTTGAATATTGACTTAGCACCAATCACATTCTTATCACTAGGTCTTGGGACTAGTCCCCAAGTGTCATTCTTAATGATCTTTTCATGCCCCGCAAGGGAACCAAGGAAATGCACAAAGGCTTACTTTATAAAAGAAAACCTAAGTAGAATTTTATGAAAAAATTTGAACTTTTAAAGTTTGCAAATAAACAAAACATATCTTAACTTCTTTCCAAGGTTCCCTTAAATGTAAATGTTTAAATTATTGAAAAGCTGATAAACTATTTAACAACATTTACTAATCATACAGATTCCATTTCAGATTCTTGATTGGAAAATACTTAAACACATTCAAAGTTAATTTCCATCTAAAACTTTTTAAAGATCAATTACTATAATTCCATTTCATCTAACTAACATATTGCAATAGTACAACAAATGATTCATCAACATTTTACATAACTTGATACATAACAAGATTACATCTTTCCAACATACATTAAATAAACATCCCATATAACCCCTTTCCTACGTCTACCCATTATTACATCATTTGAAAATTACATTACATTTAACTCCTCATAGGAGAATACATGAGTGTACAACAACATGAATAAGTACAAGTCTTCATTCTTCAACAAGTGCACAGACAAATATGAATCTTCAGTTGTTTACATCTACACAAGATACCTCAATAGAAAGATTTTCCACCCAACCATGTGAAACTGGTAAAGTTTCACCCCCCGTGCTAGGAGATAAACACCAAGCCCACAAAGAAGGAACTAACTAGGTTTTACCAAAAGGGTTGGATAACATTTCACACAAGTAAAGTCATTTCACAAGGGATTCTAAGGTTTGGGTAGGAAATCCTAAGCAACAACCTAAGTGAGTGTCATCGCATAGCCCTCACCCCTTGGGTTGTCCTGGTACTAGCCACACTGGGCCCCGGCCCCCAAGTAGGCACATGTGGAATCGAATGCCTTTCGTACAGACAAGCGCCATTCGATTTGTACCTATGCATAGGTACCTTCTCCCACTCCCATCCATAGTCTGTCCTAGCGCTAATGGCATGGGTGAGGCACAATTTAATCTTTTTAATGTTTTAAACCCATCCCTTGAATTTTATTAGGTTATCACTTGGTTAATTAACTCATCAGTCAGTTATCCTGGTCTAGCCACTTTAGGGCCCCGGCCCCACACTGAGAGCCACTCACTTAGGGGTTCCTAGGTTTCCTAACCCTAACCTATTCCCGTTAGGTTTTCCTAGCAAACCACTAACATGTTCAACATTATAACAGATCTACCCTAGGACGCTTAGGGGTCCTAAAGTTTGGCTAGTTTGATTGTTGATAAGATTGAAAGCAAGAGTTTTGTTTTCAGTTTTCTAGCCCCCATCCTAACATTTGTCTAAGTATGGAACTAAGAAATCAATTATTTATTTACAACTTAAATAACATTTATACAGTTAAAACATTGAATAAATATGCCTCTAGTTCAAACATTTAGCTCATCTAACAAATATAATATATATAACTTACACATATAATATTTTATTTAATTGTCACTTCGCCCGACAAGTTCTTTAATTAATATTATTATATTATATATATATATATAACAAATTTATTACATATATACATAATATAAAACTAAACCATCAAAATAATATATCTTAAAAAAAAAAACACCTTAACATAAACAATTTTGGCATATTTCTTCAATTTTAATATTATATTATATATATATATATAATAATATATATTATATATATATAATATAAGTCTAATTATCAATATCATATGTATTAAATTATTTAACCCATGTTTCAATTACTAATATCATATTATACATATAATATTTCATATATTATATGTATAATATAATTCTAAATTTAATTATTAAATAACAACATAAAAATTCAAATTATATTATATATATAATATAACATATTTCACCAAAATTATTATCGAAACATATGTTATATTATATATATAATATATTAATCATATATTATATATATAATAATTATTTGTTAATGCCGAAAACACAAAACCCCACGCATATCTCAACCCCACATGGAAAAAGGGGCCCGCTCCTGCGCGGTATCCCTGGGTATCGCTGCAGCGGACGCTGCCACACGGCACCCGAAGGTGCCGCCGATAGCGAACGCTGCCGTCCAGTACCGCAGGTCCCGCCGCGGCAACGGCCTCCCCTCCTTAAATGCATTTCAAAAATTTAAATTTTATTTTCAGAAATTAAACATATTAAAAGGAACATTATAAAAATGTTTTAAAATAAATAATATTTCTGAGACAATAATGTTGATTTATAATATTAAAGGTAAGTTAATTAATATATCATATATTTTTCTTTTGACATATGAAATATGAAAATAAGGAAAAAAAATATAAATTTATAAATTACTATTTTGTTTATTTAATTCTTTGCACATTCATTTATTTAACACTTTAAGACTTACGTTTCTTCCAGTAAAATATTAGCGTAGACAGGATATTAACTATTGAACTTTGCTCAAAATTTTATATACATTTATCAAAGAACACTAACGCACAGACACAACATAATTCTTTCATCTCACAGGGAATGTTCGGGAAAGTTCCAACCTGGTCAATAGTCACCTGGTTGATGAAGCTCTTCCTGCGGAATCCTTCCGCTCCCAAATTCCTCCTGTTTATCCAAAGTTTCTCCGTTCTAGCCCTTTTCTCCGATTAGTCACACGTTCAATCCTGTAATTTTTCAGAATCATTTCCCAGCACCCCCTCTTCCGAACCAACCATCATAAATATAATTTCCTCTCCAACTATTTGGTTGGAGAAGTTTCTATACGGGAAGAAACTTCTCCAACTTCCATAGTCGGTTGGAGGAGAAACTAATCTCTCCCGTAACATAATAAAGTTTTGATAATTTTAATTAAAATATTATCCAAAACAAGGTTTAATAACAAATTTAATTAATTACCTCACAAGGAATTCACATAGCCCAATTGGTAACTAACTAGCCTAACTTCTAGGAGGTCTCGAGTTCAACTCCCTCCTAGCTAGCTAGTTTTATTACCGAAGGCAATTTATTTATTTTTATTTTATTATTTTATTTTATGTATTTCTTAATATACTTTTAATTATAAAGCTAGTGCTATTTTGCTAATCCTGTTAATATAATTAAGCATATATTTATTTATATTTATAAATATATATATACATATACCTTAATATACGTATATGTGTTCATAAGCATATGTGTGCACCCATATGTTTATGACACATATAGTACAATTAACTTATTATACGCATCACTATCATTATAACTATATAACCAGGAGATGCAAGGTACAAATAACAGCTTGACCCTAATACTAACATGATAATCTAACAAGGATAAGTCACTAAAATAGAAATCAACCAACAAGGACTCACATAGATAACCTACTAACAAAGTTGAGTATACCCTAACCGCAAGAGCAAGATCCAAACCCTAATAACTGATAAACCACATAATACCTCCCTACCAGGAACTGACCCGACACTTCCCACCTAAGGTGAATGATCAAGGATAAAGGTTTTCTTTTGTGAAGCTTGGTGATATCTCCATGACAACAACAACGATCGAGGATTTTTAAGGGATCGCTCAGACCTGTGGAGCAAGGTGGAGACGATACCCGGTACCTGCAAATCCTGCATCACCAAGAAGAGATACATATACATATAGATATACAAATTAGATATATGCAAGCAGATGACTAGGATCGATACATCGTGTGGACCTCACTGAGTGAGTAACTACGACTTCGTCTTGAGTCATGAAAAACACATCAGACATATGTATCCATAAACCAATTGAGATAAGGGTTAGTATACAATTCATGAGATAAAACATGTAAAACTAATACATTCTTCTAGGATCTCATAAACATAAAATCAATGTAACTATAACTGAGCATACAAATATCATCTGATGAACGTATAATCCTCCATGAAACATAAACATGAGTGCATAGTTCTAACCATCATAATAAAAAAAGTATCAAATCATAGTATCACTGTAGGAGAGGTATTACAGATCTGTTCAAGTTCTTCTTTCATAGCATCATGTCAATCTGAATCTTTACATGCATCTTCAACACTTAAGGGTTCAATATGAGATAATAAACATACCACATCATTGCTAGCTGAGTTCTTTGCTTGTGATCTTGTCAAGACTTTGTTGCTCTGATCTCCAATGATGTCTTTCTTGGAATGATTTTTTGATGTAAACTTTGGAAATTTAGGTGATGCTGACTCATCAACCTTAGGATTACCTTCTTCACTTGTCTCAGGGTCATTGAAAAACACATCAATGCTATCAAACATTTCCTCAATAACTGTCTCACTAGTGGAGGGTCTAGGTTCTTCTTTAATCATGGGTGAGTAATCATGATATCTTTGTTGAATAATAAACTTTTCATCAATCTTTACATGAGCACTTTCAATGATATTTTTCAATCTTAAATTGAAACATCTATAAGCTTTACTTTTAGTAGAGTACCCAAGAAAAATACCTTCATCACTTCTTGCATCAAACTTGCCTACTCCTTCATCCCTCTTGATGTACCACTTTCTTCCAAAGATTTTGAAGTATTTTACTGTAGGAACATTACCAAACCATAACTCATAAGGTGTTTTGTTAGTGCCTAGCCTTAACTGAATTTTATTGATTGTATAGACTGTTGTATTGACCGCATCTCTCCAATAGGTGTGTGCAACTTTTCCTTCTATCATAATGGTGCGCACTGTATCAAGAATGATCCTATTCCTTCTCTCTGAAATTCCATTCTACTGAGGTGTTCTAGGTGCACTTAACTATCTTTTTATGCCATGTTCTTCATAGTACTCATAGAATCTGTCAAAGGTGAATTCTCCTCCTCTATCCGATCTCAAACATTTTATCTTTAATCCATATTCATTCTCAACCTTAGCTTTGAATATTTTAAACTTCTCAAAAGCTTCTGACTTATCTTTTAAGAATGCAACCCACATCATCCTAGTATAATCATCAGCAAGCAAAATAAAATACCTTTCACCATAGTATGATCTTGTTTGAGTTGGTCCACATAGGTCTGTATGAATCAAATCCAACTTGTTCTCTGCTGAAATCTGCTTTCTCCTAAATGAATTTCTCACATGCTTCCCCATCATACATTCCATGCATATAGTATCAACTGGCTTTGCTATGCTAGGTAGATCTCTTACTTCTTTAACATTGCTTATCTTTACTATGTTATCAAAATTGATATGACATAGTCTTTTATGCCACAACCAACTGTCATCAACTTTAGCAACAAAACAAATTGCTTCTGAATTGAGTTGAAAAACATTACCTCTTGTATTTGTGCCCAATGTAATCATAACACCATCTTTGTTGGTAATGATGCATTTGTCATCTTTGAACTCCAACTGATAGCCTTTACCAAGTAACTATCCAACACTGAGAAGGTTATGTTTCAAACCATCAACATAAGAACATCATCAGTACTATTCTTTCCATCCAAAGTGATGGCTCCTCTACCAACTGTAGGTTTAGGAGTGTTGTCTCCAAATATGACCATACCTCCATTATATTTGTCCAAATGAACAAACCTGCCTTTATCACCTCTCATGTGATGTGAACAACCACTGTCTATAATCCATTCTATTCTTATATCTACTTGGGAAATTAATGCTAGCTCTTGATTCACTTTCTCATTTTTAGGAACTGACTTAATATTTGTTTTGTCTACAATAGAAATGAATCCAATTTCTTCTTCACCTAATTCTTCATCTATGACTCCATCTCTAACATAGTAGCATTCCTTAGAATACTTAGGCTTATAATCCTTTTTGAACTTTCTAACTCTAGTAGGACACTTAGATGTAAAGTGACCTATCTTATTACATGAAAAGCACTTGAAAGGTAATTGACCTTCATATTTTCCTTTTCCTTTCTTTTCTCTTTTAGAAACCATAGCAATAAAATCATCTGAATTTTTCTCTTCATCATCATCGTCCAAATTACCAGAAGTGTTTGCAGATTTCTTACCATGAGCTGTTGCTTTGAAAGCTGTCTCACTTTTTGGTTCTGTCTTCAATCTTGAAATCTCAAAAGCTGATATTTTTTTGATCAAGGTCTCTCTCTTGAAATTTGATGTAAGCTACATGGTATCATCAAGGATGTTGATCTTGCTCTCATATTTTGGAGTAAGAGTAGTCATCAACTTGTCCATAATGTCTTCCTCAGAATTCTCTCCACCATTGTTCCTGATTCCAACAACTCCTTCATTGACCCTTTGATTATAAGCTCTGATGTTTTCTTTAGGTAGCATCTCTAATGCATTGAATCTTTTCTTCCATGTCTTTCTGCATGCATACTTTTCTTGCTTGTCTCCTTCAAATATGTCTACAAGGTACTTCCATATCTTGTGGGTGGTGTCTACCTTCTTTATCTCTGAAAAATCACTATCAGATAGTGCGATGACAAGGGCTTATTTAGCTATAGCATTATGATGAAACAATTCCTTTTGAGTGTCAGTAGCATCATCCTTTTTAAGGTCTTCTAAAGTAGAAATCTTGGCTGCTTTGATAGTTACATTGAAAACTTCATAAGAAATACACTACAAAGGGGTCATCATCTTGTTCTTCCAATCAAGATAATTTTCTCCATCAAACTTAGGACTCTCTTTCCTAAATTATGCCATCTAATCAACCTCAAGCTATTAAACTTCTCTTTGAGGCACTTGGCTCTGATACCAATTGTTAGGAATAGTTCCAAGAGATAACTAAGGGGGGGGGGTGGTGAATTAGTTATCTACAAGTTTCAATTCTTTATCCAATTAAGTATACATAAACATAAAGCATAAACACAATGAAAGAAAACTTGAACACAACACCAATATTTTGGTTATGGGGAAACCCAAATAGGTAAAAACCCTGGTCAGACTTGATACCCACTAATATTCTGTACTAGTGTATAATGATCCTTGCTAGAAGATCCTTTACCCTGTTAGGAGTAGCTTTACAATATATTAAGTATAGTAGATTTGGTTAAGGGTCGAAACCTGTTAGGAGTCTTTTACAATTGTCCCTATTAGGGGAGAAGAGGCACTGTCTAAGAGCTCATTACTCAATTGGGCAAAGGCTACAACCTTCTGAATAATAGATACACACTATATCTAGATATTGGTGAACTATGCTTTGACTTTCTATCTGGATTAGTTCCAATGAATAGCACACATTCTCTACTTGGTCACATAGACCTTCTTCTGATGGTTCAACACTTCACACACTCTACTCTGCTCTGCTTAATCAACCATGAACCACACTACAACAATCACAAATGACTGCCTATAAATATCTTTCCTCCAAATGATATAATCAAGTCATCCTATTAGAACCACCTTGAAATTATATTAGAGAAACCATAATAAACTCCAGCAAACATTTTTTTGGCTCTATTATGCACGCAACTCATTCTGGGACCTATCTAATAAACTAATTGTAGATGCACGCCACACATTGTCAGCTCTACCAAAACAACTGGAACTTTCTCTGTAAGCTGAATTAACTTATGCACTCTTAATTAAACATCAATAACACTTCTCTAAGCTTAAATCCAAGGGTGCATATCCTCAAGATAGGTGCAACTCAAGAAACAATAAAATCTCTGTCGGCTCTTCTAAACAAACACAGGAAAATGGTACTAGTGAATAGCAACTACATAGCTTCACTTGTGTTCATCATTAGACTCTGTGTCCATAACTAAAACATCACTAACATGTCTTCAACATATATCCTAGGGCACATGCCCATAATGCAACTGTACGAACAACCATACATGGAACACTGCCTGTAACTCTGTCAGGAATACTGCTGACACAAGCTACTATATAACTATCTGTAGCTACAGTTAACCTCTACACCCATGATATCATGCTGATATCATGTCCATGCATCATATATTGAAGGCTTACTACATAAGACTTCCATGCATGCTACTTTCCATATGTTGTCATCAATGACAAACATACAGTCAGTACTGGCCTGCTGGCAAATCTCGAACACATTCATCATGATTTTTTTGTGAAGTGGCAATCAAAACAATTCCAAACATTGAGAGACAATTTCCCACTTGGAACTATTGTATCAGTTGTTGATTTTGCAGAAAATTATTTCTTTGTTCATCAAAAGGAAATTAAATCAAAATACTATTTTTCAGAGAAAATTACTATTATGGTACATGTGTGTTATCGAAACACATAATTATATTTGGATGGTATTCAAAGCACATTTGAAGCATGGGTCATCAAGAAGGAATATAATTTTTATATAAGTGATGATAGAGAGCATGACATTCATTATGTAGAACACTGCTTCAAGATGTTTTTTGCAAATTTGAAAGAAAGAGGTATAAAAATTGATAAACATTATGTTTGGTCAGATGGATGTGTTGTACAATTCAAATCATCAAGACCATTTTATGCACTATTTAGATATCATCATAATGAAAACATACCACATGTCTACTTGCAAGTTGACTATACTATTGTATATGACTATGATTTAGTGTTTTCATTATGACAACAAAGTCATATGAAGTTTTGGAGTCAGTGCATTACTTAGAAGGTTAGGAAAATGGATAAGTATGGAAGATAGGATAGTCTGTGAAGCACCTAAGGAGCAAAGCATTAGCACACGTGTGTATGACTGATTTTTGGTATGTGCCCTTGAAGATAAGCTTTTGAATATGTTATTAAGATATGGTTAAGAGTGCATGATGAAATGAGTTAGTATGATGAAGATACTATTAGGAATGAATAATAAATATATCCTATGGGGGAATATTCACATCCATTCTATAATAGTTATTGTTGCATTCATGACTATGATTGTCATTAATGTCAACACAGTGATCTATTGAAGTTTAGCAAAGAAGCAGACAGTGTTTGAGTTAGCGCACATGGAATATTGAAGATCAAGATATGCAGAGATGAGGAATTACTCTATGATGTTCTATAAGATTGTGGTTAAGAGCATGTATGAAAATTCATTTATTCATGACAGCTATGTGTAATTCAGTGGAAGCAGTATTCAGGGAGTGTTCCTAAGTGGTAGTTTTTGGAAATCGGATGATATCTCCTAATCAGGATAGAATCTGAGAATGTGAAGTTGAAAAGATGATGAATACATGATAATTGTGATGTGGACATGACAACAAGGTTAGAGGTCACATGAGTGAAGAGTTATCTTAATTGGAATCCAACAGTTGTTGTGAAATTATGGAATTCCTATGTAATGTGTAGAAAATTTTATTTGGTAATATGTATGCCAAATCATTTGTAATTACTTGAGTGTGGTATAAAGGAATGAATTTTTTCCTTATTTTAATGTGGAATTTAATTGTAAGATTGTGAAAGTGAATTGCAGAATTGTGCAATACTTGTTGAAAGAGGATATGCGAAGTACAAAGATCTGGTATTGAGATTTGATGAAGCAATTGGTACAGTTTGGCACAGTCAAAGGAGAAGTGTTAAGTTGTTGAGATTAGTAATATTTTGATATTATTCTATTGAATAATATAGAGATCAATTGGATAGTGTGTTTAGTGATCTTGCAACTAAAGTTGTTTGGGCAGTGGGTCCTTCTGCCTTCCACAACTCCTAACAGAGTTAGAATCTTTTAGCAGGGATTCAAAGTATCCTTGTAGGGACTAATATGTATTGGATGTATTTCATAAGACTCCCAACAAAGTCCATACTCTCACAAGGAAATTTAATATTAGTGCATCTTTTGTGGACATCATTCCCACCGAGGTTTACTCTTTGATCAAGAGGTTCCCTAGTCAACATATCTTGTGTCATTGTGTTGTTATGTATGTATATATTTCTATGGTTCTTGATCACATCGCTTACTTGGTTAAAATCTATAAAATTTGATAAATGATGTACTTATCTGATAACTAATTAACCCCCCTCTCTAAGTTATCTTGGTGGACTTTACTTTCTAATAGATACAACAAGTTGAAGTGACACAGACAGTGAGCAGTAGAACATAACAGAGTATGGAGCCGACTGTTAGTATTTTGGTTAGTGGTTATAATATTGTTTTTTAAAGGATATGCACCTATTATAAATGTGTTATAGACTTTTTAATATCATTGTATGTAAACACACTTGAGCCAATTCAAGTGTTGTATGTAATTAGTTATAGGCCGACTTAGTGAATAGTTTTGTTTGCGCATATAAATAAGACATGCACCATTGTATTTTAGAATAGAAAAGATATAGAGTTGATAGAAGATGAGTAGAAGTATGTGAAGATTATTCTATATGATATAGAGATTTACAATAGGTTAAAGCATCAGTGCACAAAAGGAATTGATCACACAAGCAGTGTCATAACAGCAGTTCACCATTGCAGATATAGTGTGTATCTGATACTCAAAAGGTTGTAACCTTCACCATTTGAGTAGTGAGCTCTAGGAAAGTGTGTCCTCACTCCTAATAGGGTTAATTGTAAAAGAATCCTAACAAGGTCTGACCCTTGACAAGGTCATTGTACTTAAGCATTGTAATGACAACTCCTAACAGGGCTAAGGAACATTAATAGGTTCATAATACACAAGTACAATTATTAGTGGGTATTAATTCCCACCAGGGTTTTTCCTTTCTACAAGGTTTCCCCTTAATCATATTTGGTGTTATGTGTTATGTGTTGATTACTTTACATGCTTTAATATTCAGTTTAGTAATTAAGTTATTGAGTTAAGTTTCAAGTATCAGAAAGTAATTATATAGAATACTGATTCACCCTCCCCTCTTAGTGTTCCCATTCCTAACAATTGGTATCAAAGCTTTGGTCCTCTAAAGACAAGTTTAACCACTTGAAGAGATCATGGGTTTGGAAGAAGTGAAACATCTGAAGAAAAACCTTGAAGAAGCTATTGAAGACCTTGACAAATCTGAGAAAGAAATTGAAGAAGTGAAATTAAAGCTTATTGGTTCTCAAGTATTCATCAAGAAACTAAGAAAAGATTTGAAGGATTTTTCAAATAGTGATTTAGGAAAAATGGTCAAAAAGATGAATGAGGAAAAAACATATTTGAAGGATCAGATTGAAGATTTGGATGAAAAACTATTTAACAATCAAGAAGCCTATGAAGAATAGGTCAAAGAAAACAAGCAGTTGGATGAAGAACTGAGGCAAGCAAACATGAAAATCTTGGAGTTAGAGAACATTTAGAAGAATATTGAATCTGAATTAAAAGAAGAAAAGAATCATATTGAAAAATTGCACACAAGAAAATATCTGAGTCACAGTTGTATGCACGGAAGATTAAAGGAGATACCATTGGTGTTGGATTCAATAAAGCACAAAATCAAATCAATGATATGCTAGGAAGAATGAAAGCACCATAAGAATCTATAGAAGCCAAGAAGACTAAAGATCATACTGAAGCTAAAGAAGAACCATCAAAAGATGAGCGCAAACCAGTAAACAAAAATTTTTATGCCTGTAACAAGCATGGTCACATAGAAAGAGATTGTAAAGAGGTAAGACCTTTCAATGGTTACTATTATTCATGCAATAAGTTTGGTCATAGAGCTATGAATTGTAGATCAAATCAAAGAAATCAGACTCAACAAAATTAGAGAAGTCATCCACAACAGAATGTTAGGAGTCCTCAAAACATTACATGTTAGATTTGAAATTATAATGGTCATACATCTAGACAATGCAAATTGGTAACTCACATCAATGCACCAAGGAATATAAGGCCTCTAGTTATTTGTCACTCTTGTAACAAAGCTAGACACATCTCAAATTTTTGTAGATCAAAAGTGCAAAGACAAGAAATCCCTAATAAGTCTTAAAGATCAATTTTGGATGAATCAAGATAAGTCAAGTTTGTGTAAGCTACAAAGGATGTGAGCTTGATTTGGATAGAAGTAGAGAATGATAATATTGATGAATATGTATTGGATGCATCTGTAATGGAAAAACCCTCTACTTATGGATGAATGACCCTCATGGTCATAGGTGGAGCTAGATTAGCTGTAGACCCCTATGCGACTAGTATACTCACCCTCTGAGTATGTACCTTTGGTTATAGCAGTTTGAATACAATTTGTTGCAGTATGCAAGAATGCACTGCCTGGTTGATAGTAGAAGTGAAGATTGGAATTCTTTGTAGGATTTTGTGCTTATGCAAAAAGCATTAATGGTGGAAATTTGATTTAAAGTCACCGAAGATCCATTATTCACACATTTGCATTCAAGTTTGAGACTTTGGAGAGCACAAGAGATCAAAGCAATTTATGTTGAGAGATTGTAGTTGATTTCATCAGCAAAAGGAAGTTAAGATTATTGCAAAACCCTAGCTCAGTCGCAATGATTTAGAAATCTTTGGAAACCTATTTTAGCGATTAATCAAGTTATGGCTACTCCAATTGTCTTTGATGTTTCTGAAAGGAAGAGATATATTTTTAAGAAGCATCCTTTCAAGTCAGTCCTAGATGACCTAGAAGGAGCATTCTCTAGGACTCTGATGGGAGTTATACATGTAGAGGACATATGTGCATACATTTATTGCAAGAAGGAACCTATTGGATTTGACAGAATAAGGTCTCACTTAGAGACAATGATGAAACCTAACAAGACATTCATGGATGAGTTTGCACACCTTGAAAATTACCCAATCATTGAGTATGCGACAACATATGAATTCTATAAATCCAAATGGATTAAGATCCTATTGAGAAGAATTCATGATGACCTATTTTGGATAGGAGAAGTTCCATTTCACATTACTTCATATCTCATTTATGAGATGACAAGATTATCTAAGACAAGCTTACAAGTCATGCAATGATAAGCATGGGATGACCATAGAGCCAATTAAGGAGAAGGACATAAAACTAATGTCTATGATACTTGGTTATAAGTTCCAACATGCAAATAGGGTAAATAGTGTGTCTGAAACCACTATTTTGGTAGTTATTAGATTAGTGAAAGAAAATGGAGACTTCAACTTGTGTGAGATCTTACACACATAGTTGATGGATAATATCAGGGCTATCAAACATGATAAGAGAAAAGTGTTCAGGTTTGGGTCACTTATCATCTATATGCACTTTCATATAGTCGATAAAGTCTTTGATCTATACCTTGATAAGAGTTTGCCTACAATGCCACAAATCTCATTCAAGGAATTAGTTGATAGCACCTTGAAGGATTTCATAGACTTGGAGATCAAGAAATTTAGAATAAAAATATAGAGAAGGTATATGATACCTAAGAGCATAGTGGAAAAGTACAAGGATAGCATTTGTTTCATGGTGCAGACAAATATCACTTGCATGGAAGTGATAGAGCCAATAAATAAGTGGATTCATCCACATGTTTATGATGTTGAAGTAGGGGCATTCTAGGGTACTTGGTGAATCTGCATGGGAGGTGTATGTTTGGCCAGTGTTACTTAGTTGCAACCTTGACCGACGGTCTCGATCATTGAAGGAAGCTCACTTTCTAAAGGAACTTGGTAATCTCTAGCACTTGGTGAAAGTGTTACTTGGTGATGTCTGTGGTGCTCAGTCGACACTAGTGCTTGGTGATGCCTAGCATGCTCAGTTATCTCACTATTGTTCGGTAGTTTTGGTTTACCAACTATAGTTCTGTGTGATTTTTTGGGCTGACTTGGTGCATTTATTGTTGGTAGTTGTTGTTACAAGCTGACATGTTGGATTAAATGTTTGTAAGGCTATTTTGATGCTGACTTGTATTACATTTAATAATTGTTGGGGGGAGTTAATGGTTTCATCTAGCTAACTTTTGGCTAATGATTAGTATTTATAGGATGTTTGGGTAGATGTTTAGGGAGGAAGAGATTAGTACAAGTTCATAAATTGGAAGACTTGGCAAATTAGATCTAAGGTGTTGAAAGCTAGAGTTGGTGAAGTTGTGGAAAAGATCTTGCATGATCTTGTAGATCAGATTGATATCTGATAGTTTGTAGTTATAGAGCTAGTGGTTTGCACACTTGGAGACAAGGAGATTTCTTGGAGGTTTGCGAGCTCAAGTTTAGATCTACCTTAGGGTTTCCATCAGCTCCTAATTTCCTTCAAAGTTAAACTAGCTGAGATTGTAGTGGATCTGTTTGGATCTTACATAATTTTTTCTGATTGTAATTGGCCCTAACCCAAAAGGCCTTATAGCTGGGCATGTTAATGAAAATTAGAGTTAAACAATTATTTTTTTGTGTTCTTTTTGAGTATTCCATTGTATTTTTCTAAAGCTACAAGGTTTGGACTATCCTTAATTGGATCCACCATCCTTGACTACGTCAAGTAGTATCAGAGCTAAGATTTGGTCTTGTGGAGTGAAGGTTGACCTAGCAAGGATAATCTTACAAAGTTGATCTTGTTTGTGAAGAGACCATATGATATTGATTGCAGATCTATAACATTGAACTTGTGGATCTTGCCCTAGTTGTTTGTTCAAGGTGGCAGGTTGAGATCTGACTTGCATACAACTTGGAGATTGTCACAAGGTGGTCAGTGTATGTTGTAGAGGGTTTTTTTGCATATCTTTAAGGATGCCTTTGAGAATATTGGACCCTAGAGTTATTGCTGATCTTTATGATACTGTGGAATCTTGAATCACAAAGAAGGTGAAATCAGATTTTAGATTTGAGATGGAGTTGATGAAGAATGACATGGTCGTCAAGATCATGAGAGCTATTGTTGGTGTACCTTAGAATGTTGGTATTGAAGATGGTTATGATGAAGCTTTTGAAGACTTTGAACCTTCTAGATCTAGTGGCGATAAACGAAGGGATAGATATGGTGAAGATAGAACTGCTCGTTTGCCTAGATCTAGAGCTCGGTTAAGTAGCAATTACCAAATGGAAGTTTCTACTTTCTCTAGTACTTTGAAGCCTGAGAACTTGATTGATTGGATTGGTGAACTTGAAGATTTCTTTGAGCTGGAAGAAATTGAAGATCCTCTTCAGGTGATATTAGCATAGATAAAGCTGAAAGGACATGTTGCTCTTTAGTGGAAGGAACTACAAAGAGATAGAGAAGATGAAGGTGAAATGAAGATCAATCAGTGGAGGTTGATGGTGACTAAGTTGAAAGCTAAGTTCATACCTTCCAAATATGAGCTCGACTTGTTTAAGAAGTTGCAGAATCTAAAATAGAAGGATCTATCTGTTGAAGATTATACTGAGGAGTTCTACAAACTTACTATTTGGTGCGGACACCGAGAGCCTAGTAAGGAAAAGGTAGCTCGGTATGTGAATGCTTTGAGATTAAATATTTAGGATGAGCTTGGTATGATAAAGATTGATTTTTTTGAAGATGAGTATCAATATGCTCTGAAGGTAGAGGATAAGTTGAAGAGGAAACAACATAGTAATCCCTGAGGGAAGGAAAAGACTAATCACTCGGTGAAGGATAAACCGACTGATGTAGAAGATGAACAAAAACCTATGGAACCAAAGAAGAAGATAGGTAGAGTTATCTTTAAGGGTACTTGCTATAGCTATGGAGAGGAAGGACACTGTTCTTTTGAGTGTACATAGAAGAAGCTTGGTGACCAATGAACTATTGTGGTGAATGAGAATGAACCTGAATCTGAGAACTTGCTGCTTCGGTGAACATTGTTCGATACAAAGGAGGAACCATGTCAGAGGAGGTATTTTTTTAGGACCTGATGCAAGTCTAGAGTTAAACTCTATGATGTTATTATTGTTAGTGGTAGTACTGATAACCTTGTTGCTGAGGACATGGTTCAGAAACTTGGGTTGAATAGAATGAAGCATCCTTGTCCTTATAGGATTGGTTGGTTACAAGATGTTCATGCTCTAGAAGTAAGAGAAAAATGCTTTATTGATGTTCAGATTGGCCAATATAAGGATCTTGTGTTATGTGACATTTTGAAGATGAATAGTTGTGATATATTGCTTGGTAGACCTTGGCAATATGATTGCAGTGCTATGTATGACTGTGTCTGAAATATGTTTACTATTGAGAAGGATGACATGAAGTTTTCCCTGATGCTTTTGATGGATACAATGCTCGGTAGGAAAAGCCTGAGTATTGGTAGCCAAATTGAGATTGTGGATCCTTAGAAAATGAATGATTAGTATGGAGAAAAGACATGTGTGTTGTCAAGAAAAGACTTGAAGCAATAGAGAAAGCTGAAGTGGAAGAGTATGCAAGCTGAAAAGTTGGAGGACTTGTATGTGAAGAACTAGTTCGGGCTTTATGTGCTAAATCCCAAAATATTTTCTTCTCACATATGAACATCTTTTTGAACCTGGGGTGTCTAATGTAGGGGCATTCTAGGGTACTCGATGAATCTGTGTGGGAGGTGTATGTTTGGCTGGTGTTACTCAGTTGCAGCCTTAACCAATGGTCTCAGTCATTAAAGGAAGCTTGATTGTTGAAGGAACTCGATAATCTCTAGCACTCGGTGAAAGTGTTACTTGGTGATTTCTATGGTGCTCGGTCAACACTAGTGCTCGATGATGCTTGGCATAGTTGGTTATCTCACTGTTGCTTGGTAGTTCTGGTTTACCAATTGGATTTTTGTGTGATTTGTTGGGCCAAATTTGTGCATTTATTGTTGGTAGCTATTGTTACAGGCCAACATGTTAGATTAAATGTTTGTAAGGCAATTTTGATGCGGACTTGTATTACATTTAATAATTGTTGGGGGGAGTTAATGGTTTCATCCAACCGACTTGTGGCTAATGATTAGTATTTATAGGATGTTTGGGTAGATGTTTAGGGAGGAAGAGATTAGTAGAAGTTCATAGCTTGGAAGACTTGGTGAATCAAATCTAAGGTGTTGAAAGCTGGAGTTGGTGAAGTTGTGGAAAAGATATTGCCCGATCTTACAGGTTAGATTGATATCTGATAGTTTTTAGTTGCAGAGCTAGTGGTTTGCACACTTGGAGACAAGGAGATTTCTTGGAGGCTTGTGAGCTCAAGTTTAGATCTACCGTAGGGTTTCCATTAGTTTTTTATTGCCTTCAGAGCCGAACTAGCTAATATTGTAGTGGATCTATTTGGATCTTGCAAAATTTTTTCTGATTGTAATTGGCCCTAACCTGGAAGGCCTTATAGCTGGGCATGTTAATGAAAATCAGATTTAAACAATTATTTTGTTGTTGGCTTGTTGAGTATTCCAGTGTGTTGTTCTAAAGCTGAAAGGTTTGGACTATCCTTAATTGGATCCACCATCCTTGACTATTTCAGAAGTGGAGGAACACATTCTAGAAGCCTATGTACAAGTCCTATTATCTACACCCAAGGATCCTAATGAACCAAGATGGGGTACGTATGAGGAGAAAACAAGACAAGTAGATTTAGTTCTATATAGTGTAGCTACCAAAAGAAAAGCATCAAAGATCACCTCTAAGATATTGAAAATTCATGGTGTTAGTCAAGAAGATCTAGATAAGGCAAGGGAATCCAAGATTGCAATGAAACTTGAGAGCGCACCCTCTTCATAAGTGAAAATGAAGAAAACTATTGACCCTAAGGAGAAGAAGGTAAAGATGGAACAAAACACTCATGTGCCCACACCTACTATTGATCAGGAGTCCACACCACCTCCTGAGCCTAGTAGGTTGCCTAAGAGGAAGAAGCAAATTGCTGCAAGCCATCCATCTTCAAGATCCATAAGAAGCCAAGGTAGAAAATCTCAAGCACCTCCAGAGGTAGGATTCAGACCAAATCTACAAGTGTTGAAAACTAGGATAGTTGATGAAGGAAGAATTGATCAAATAGCTAAGTTCTATGATAAATATAGTGAGATTGATAAATCTGAGATCCATGGTATGATCATAAAACACATGATTACATTTAAGAAGATAGTCTTGGAACTTAAGATAGTCATTCTAGATAGTGTATGGAACATCTTAGAATTTTTGAAGAGACATGCTATAGAGGAAGACTTTAGAATAAGGGAGAAGATACTAGATGAAAGCCTCCCTATTTGTTTAGTTGAAGAGAAAACATTTCTATTGAATTTGGTGAAGCCTCACCTAAGAACCAAGTTGAGAACTATGTTGATCATGAACAAGGATTATGAGTTAGTTGTAAAGGAAACTAAAAATGCATTTGAAAAAGTGTTCTTGGATAGACACATGTATCCACCTACTACGCCTGCAACACAATTCCCTACTGAGAAAGTAAAAGCATCTGAGGTCCCAAATGCACCTGTGATAGGTCCACAGGATTCTGCACCCTTACTAACAATGCCTACTAAAGAAATGGAGTCTGTGCCCATGCTTGAAACAAAAGATGACACAATTATGATTGATAATGTAGAGATATCAATGGCAACCATAGATAAAGACCTTGATAAGTTTGAGGAAGCTTTTGTGACCATAAAAGAGGCTAAAATCCTATGTGGTGATAATTCACCTATGCAACAAGAAGAAGTTTAGATTGAGGACTGTTAGGTTTAGTTAGAGTCACCATGTTAAAAGTGTCTTCGACCCGTATTTGTTCATTTTATTTAAAGTTTGATCTGGCATCATCTCCCTGTTGTCTTTTCCTCAGCAGTTCTCATAGTTTGCTGAGCTGTCTAATCATTAAGATAAAGCCTCCAAGATTGTTCCTTAAAATGGCAACTTTGCATGGTTGAGTCTTTCTCAAATCCTATGCTACCTATGAACCACTTTGAACCCATTTGAACTCTAGTTCAAAGTTGTTCGAAGTAGTTCAATAAAGTTTTTCTTTCTAACAATTGTTTTATGTAGGTGGACCCCGGTCTACGTCACTTTTTTGTAGTGAACCACTTTGAACCCCTTTGAACTCTGGTTCAAAGTAGTTCAAAGAGGTTCAAGGATAGTTAGTGGGTAGATTGATAAGTGAAGTGATAGATGATGGGACAATTGATGTAAGTCAATAGTGAAGTAATGGTTAAGTTACCAATGTGGACAACCTTGATTTGATGGGAGCCACGGGGCAAGCCTGAAGTAAATTTTTGGGTTGCGATTAAGGAAATCTATAACATGAGTGGGAGATATTGCTTATGGAAAGATTAATGATGGTTATAAAGAATTCAGATTTCAAGGATGTCTCACTACCTAGTCATTATTACTCACATCATTCCAAATTAATACTCCTGATTAATGCTCATTAAGTTGATCCTCCACAACATGATCTTTCAAAATATAAATATCTCTGTAAGCTCTCTCTTTCCTATCATAATCTCGTAGAGTCTCAGCTGTGGAGGAGGAAACTAGTTTTTCTTGAGTCTTCAGAAAGTAGGTAGCCACTGAAAGCCTTCTTTATTTTCCTGTTCCTATTTGATTGATATTTGTTGAAGAAAGGGGGGTTACTTTGGTTAGTCTTTCCAGTAAAAAAAGGATGAAGTCTAGCATGCATTTCTTCAAGAATTATAAGAACATGGAGTGTCATGCCCCAGTCATCATAGACACAAACCTTTTAGGGATTAAGATAGGAGAAATGGATGTTCACCTTATGGACCGTGTTGCGGAAGAGTATAGTCTTGAAATCCTTTTGAGTAGATTGCTTGAAGCTGCAACTTTTCCCCCATTAGTCATTAGCCCATAGCTAATTCAATAGTGTATCAGTAGATATGATGTCAAGTCCAAATGCATATTGAATGTTGAGGATCAAATTCTATTACCTGTGACTAGGGAAATCATGATATCAGCTTTCCAAATCCCAAAAGAGTCCTTTGCCAGCTTTACCCCGACCCAGTCTTTGGCTCGGTTCTAGGAAAACATAGATAAAAATCATAGTCATATGGCCTAGAAATGGACCCAAACTAATTACAAGGGAGGATCCCAATTGCCAAAAATTCTCACCAAAGACCATATGAAGCCACCTATTCATGATATGCTGGTTTTAGTTCACTAGGTAAAGGATTTAGAGTAGGTTCTTCTCTTTGAATAGTGGATGTTTTACTTCATAGAAATAATTTTGGAAGGGAGGAAACACCTAGATTGGGCATAAATCATTGCCAGTGCCTTGAGGGATCAACTAAAGTAGGCTCAAGCAATTAAGAAAGAGTTCTTCATGTCCTCTTATTTGATTTATTGTCTTGCATGCACACAAGATTTGGGAGAAATTCCAAATACCCCATGGAATGAAGAATTAATTGTTCCTAAGTAATATCCTTTGTTGAGAAAAGATAGGTTTTTGGGAGATTACAGGTGAGTCCATGATGTCTTTCTTGGGAAACTATGTCAACAATTAGCGGGAGACTCAAATCAAAGAATATCATTAAAAGCCTAGAAGCTAGTCCAAACCTATGGGAGTTTTTATGTTCAATTTCCACATTTCACTTATATTCAGATTGGAGGGTTTGATGAAGAACCTATTAGGCTCCCTAGATTTTCCTTTGATTACTTCATGTTAGCCAAGGTTTTTAGGCAATTGTTTGTAGTGATTAAGAATAGTTTTCTAGAAGAGAAATGGGCTCTAATGTTTCCAATTAAATTAGGAACCTTAGTTTGCAATAGCATGGTGGATGTCTTAGTGATAGGTAGCAATTTGGTGAGTTTACATATGAAGTTCTATCAACCAAGAAATGGGTTTGATAGTAAAGGCTTTTCTCGACATATTCTAAGTCTAAGCATTCACCCATCTCCTAGTTCACACCTTTAAGATCCATGGGAAGACCTCAGTGATGAAAAGACAGTAATGAAAAGGGATTGTTCAAGACTCCTAGTTCCACAAATTGAGTTGCTACAATTAAAATTTGATACAAGTGGGGTAGAGGAAGATAATTTTGAAATCATAGTCTCAGAGGTCGATATTTCAGGAATAGAGAATCCCCTGGCTATTGATTGGGCACAAAAAGAAGATGATGATATAAAACTGAGGGCTAGAACTATTTTTAGAATTACAGAAGCTTGGTTGACAAAGAAAAAGCATAAAAGAGAAAAGAAACCCCCTCCTAAAAAGAGAAATGCAGATTCTATTTCAATAAATATGAACCATGACTTGCCTAATGTGTCTCCTTTGGTTCCTAATGTAGGTAGGATATCATCTCCTAAGAAAAGGGAAGTTTTTAGTGGACATCCTACATCAATTAGAACAAGAACTAGAATGAGATCAAAAAGTCTCTATCAGATGGCATCTCCTACATCTGATTACATTGATATTGAAATCAACGATGAAGAAATCTCTTTTTCACCAGAGCAAAAAAACAAAGGTTAGGAGGTACCTACCAATAATTTAGAGAGTCTTCAAGCTGAAAACACACCTACCAAAGCACCTAACAACTAGATGGTTTCTAATCCAATTCCTCCTTGGCTAACGGATTCAGTAAATAAGAGGAAGATTTACAAACCAGTTTCACTGCCCGTGAAAGAAATCATCACCAAGTATGTTGTTCAGACTCCTAAAGCCAAAATGATGAAAAGTGATGCAAGACTTTGTACTGATCCCTCTACTGGAAAGGTAATAGTATAAATAGCAACCTTCAAGCCTAAAGAAGGAGCCTATGAACCTGAAGCAAAAGACTTTGAGGTTACAAAAATGGAACTAGGGGTTTTGACTAGGGACTCAAAAGATCATATCTTCAAGTTCTTGGCTGGTCATATGTTGAACTAGTCACTAAAGGATGGAAGGGAGAAGCATGAACTAAAAGAACTTGTTTTCACTATGGATGAGTTCATTTCTTCCCTCACTGATGTTGGAGCATTACCACTCACTCAATCCCAAAAAAAATTTGATCCTAACTCAGCTGAAAGCAAGAAGCTAGTGAAGAAAATGCAGCAGGGTAAAGCCCTAATAGAAATTATGAAAGCCTAGATAGATGACATCACCAATGAGGGCTGCACTTTCATACAAGAGTTTTTGGTCACTTGTATGGATAGTGAGGCTTTACTTGGTGAAGTAAAAACTCTAATTCCTACTTGGGAATCAGAAGAGGAAAAATGTGTAGTAGTCTATACTTAGATACGGGAGATAAAAACTTACGGGGTAACCCAATTTCTAGTGGAGAATCCTATAAAGCTCATTGATCCCTATATGTTGTTCATTCTAAAGAAAAACCTTAGCTGGAAAGGTTCATTATTCAAAGCCTTAATTTCACAAATTCGAGCAATAGGAGAAGAGGTAAAGGACATGCATGCTAATGCTTTGAAAGACATCAAGATAGTGAATCCATTAGGTATCCTACAAATTGATGAAGGAAATAGGGATGTTGATACCATAGTTAAAGTCTTCGTTGCTACCATGGGAGCTTTGAAGGAAAATGAAGAGCTAACGGTTCAAGATTTAACCAAGATCACCAATGTGGAATCCATGTTGCTATTGAATAGAGGACAACTACCTAAGTAGTTACAAATAATCTGAGAACTAAAATGGGAAAAGAATGTAGTTTGGGAAAAGTTAATGGGGTTAAAGAACTTGCACTTACAGCCAGCACAAGAACTTTTGAATGCTTTCAGAACTTGGAAGTTGGTTAAGATTGCCACGTCAGAGGATCCATAAGCAAAGATGGCATAGTTCCAGGAAATTTTCTATCTTTTTTTGTTCTATGGACATATAGCTTAAAACTTTAGCCTAAATGTGCAACTTGTTATGTTAACTATTTTCTACTCTATGTCCAAGAGGCCAGGTTTTTCTGGAGGCTCTCTCGGACTTAAAACTATAAATGTTGGAGCATTAGATGGTTGAAGGGTTAGAAAATACTGATAGAAAAGTAGATAGTTTTCCTGAATACATAGTTTCAATAGTCTTTTAAGTTTTGTTATTAAAGAAATAGTTCATGACTTATTTTGATTAGACTTTGATTTGATCAGATATAAATATATAAATGCATGGTTTGATTTAAATCTTTGAATCGAAATAAGTAATGTATTAGTTACTTTGAGAGTTGGTACATTATATCTGTGAACGTATTATTTATGTTTAAGTCATTTCTAGATTCTTTCTAGTTATCTCTCTTCAGTTAATTTATTTACTGAACACCTTTATTTTAGAAGCAGATTAGTAGATCTTTATTTCTTCATAGTTTGAATCTATTGTCTGATTATTCTTGAAATCATCTCAATACCTAAGAGTATCTGAGTGGTCCTTCTATACTTTCCAATTAAAAGTGTATGCATTTTCATTTATGTTGATAATTCAATGAATATCCTACAATGAAGCTGAACCTTTAAAATTCAGAGGGAAGCGATCTTTGATGCTTTCCCAACTGTTGATGAATTGTTTGTCTTCAGAGGCATAGATTTTTTACTGATTTCATTTTAGAAGAGGAAGACAAATATGTTTTCCAACAAGGACCTAACAGGACAAGAAAAAGAAAAGGAGAAAGAAGAAGAAGAGAAGGAAAATGAACTTGCAAAAGAACCCTCTATTGGAATTCTAGTAAAGGTTAAGACTGAAATCATGGATATTACACCCATCACTCCCAAGCCATCATTTTCATTATTGTCAAGTTTGACCCTGGACACAACAAATCTAGATTCTAAGAACACCTAATAAAGATCAGCGTGTTATAAATGGATAAAGTGAAGGAGAAACAAGTAATGATGAATCCATTGTTTGTTGAATTAGTCAACATTCTGAATAGCTTAATGCCTAAAGACAAGAAAGTGTCTAGTATACATTCAATGGATGATTTCAGCACCATCATGACATGCTTTAAAGAAAATTTCTCAAGTCTTGAGGAATCAACATCCAAGATAGCAGAAGAAAAATATCTTATGAAGAGACTGAGTGAATTGACATGTAAATTTTCACTTGACCTTAGTTCTCTAAAGGTTGGTCAAGTAGTGTTAAAGGAGACAACAACTAAAGGAAGGAAAATAATAGTTGATTGTATGAATAAAGATAAATTTACCTCAAACCTTTCCAAGAAGATTTGCGAAGCTGAATCTATGATAGAAGCAGTAAGAAAATCTATAGAAGATCCCTCCAGAGATATAAATATCTATAATAATGTCTACCAAGGATAAGTGGATAAGATTGAGAAGGAAGAAAAATAAATGGCTCAAATAAGGGCTAGGCAAACTAAGTTAAGGAATGCACTTGTGCCCTCTTTAGATGTGTTGAATCAGAATATCAAGGAGATTGATGCCATGATGGTGACATATGATCAAGGTCTGAGTTTAGAGTTGGAGAAGATGGAGAAGTTAACTTATGCACTATGCACCCATCTCCAAATAGTAGATGCACTGAAGGCATTTTGGTAGCAAGAAATTGCAAACCTTCAGATTGCATAGCTGGATGTACTCTAAGTGTAAGTACTTGGAGTTGTATTTTTTTGAGCACCTTTATCATTAATGTCAAAGGAATAGTAGAGTATATACTAGAAGGGAGAATATGGAGTATTATATATGATTTAAAGGGGAGTAGAGTATATAGTAGAAGGGAGATATAAGATAGAATATATGTTAGAAAGTTTTTTGTGTAAGATACAGTTTAGTAACTTCGCCATATTCCTTTTTTTCCATTAATGACAAAGGGGGAGATTATTGGAAAGTTGACTATACTATTGTATATGAATATGATTTAGTGTTTTCATTATGGCAACAAAGTCATATGAATTTTTGGAGTCAGCGCATAGCTTAGAAGGTCAGGAAAATGGCTGTATGAAAGACAGGATAGTCTACGAAGCACCTAAGGAACAGAGCATCAATGCATGTGCGTATGACTAAGTTTTGGTATGCACCCTTGAAGATAAGCTTTTGAATATGTTATTAAGATATGGTTAAGATAAAATGATCAAATGAGTTAGTATGATGAAGATACAGTGAGTTGAAGTGACACACACAGTGAGTGGCAAAACATAACAGAGTATGGAGCCGACTGTTAGTATTTTGGTTAGCGATTATAATATTATTTTGTAAAGGCTATGTGCCTATTGTAAATGTGTTACAAAATTGTTAATATTATTGTATGTAAACATTCTTGAGCCAATTCATTTGGAAGTGTTGTATGTAATTAGTTATAGGTTTTCTTAGTGAATAGTTTTGTTTGCGCATATAATAAGACATGCACCTTTGTATTTAAGAATGAAAAAAATATAGAGTTGATAGAAGATGAGTAGAAGTATGCAAAGATAAGTCAGTATGATATAGAGCTTTACAAGAGGTTAAAGCATCAACAAACAAAAGGAACTGATCAGACAAGAAGTGTCATAGCGGTAGTTCACCATTGCAGATATAGTGTGTATCTGATACTTAGAAGGTTGTAGCCTTCACCATTTGAGAAGTGAGCTCTAGGATAGTGTGTCCTCACCCCTAATAGGGTTAATTGTAAAATAATCCTAACAGGGTCCAACCCTTGACAAGGTTATTATAATAACAGCTCCTAACAGGGCTAAGGAACATTAACAGGATCATAATACACAAGTAAAATTATTAGTGGGTATTAATTCCCACCAGGAATTTTCCTTTGGCCAAGATGTCCTTGTAATCATATCTAGTGTTATGTGTTATGTGTTGATTACTTTACATGCTTTAATATTTAGTTCAACAATTAAGTTATTGAGTTAAGTTTCAAGTATCAGAAAGTAATTATATAGAATACTGATTCACCCCCCCCCCCCCCCCCCTCTCAGTGTTCCCATTCTTAACAATGTTTGGAGTTTCTTTGAGAGTGGACATGGAAAAGGTGAACATGATGGTGCTGGAACTTGCATCAAACATGCTCTATGAAAGTATCAAATGAATTATAAGGGAGTTGATATAAAAAATACACATGATGTCATTGAATGGTGCAAGACACATTTCCCACCAAACAAGAGTGACATGTCATCAGGATTGACTCAAGTTGTGCAACATAGAAAATTTTGGGATATAAAAGGTATGCACACATTTTAAATTATTCAAGTGTTTAAATTTTTTATGTATTCTTTATTCAAATTATATTTATACAATGTATTATATATACATTTGTTCAAGTGTGGATAGAAAATTTATGCATGATTACAATAGGATAGAAAAGACGTGATTTTTGCATTCAGTTATGAGTACAAATTTTCACATTTGGACGTTGAACACTAGGGACTACTCATGCTTTTGTTGTCACTACATTGCTACCAATTATGAGGAATACATCAATCAAGACCATGGATATTTAGGTGCACGGAATCTAGTGCCACTAGTTGTTACCGATACATATGATATAGATGAAGATGAAAACTTCAATGATGTCCCTTTGATTTCTACTGATTACAATCATATCTTAGAATTGGTCAAAATTGGTAAGTATATATATTTCACATTATATGGTCCATTGAGCTGCATGTATAGATAGATAGATCTATAGAATGAACTAAGTAAATTTTAAGATCTCACATGTATATATAAATTTACTGTGCAGGAGATGTCTTTGCAGTGATTGTTGAGTGTGGAAATGTAGGAGTTGGTTATTATTTACTGAGTTGTACTGTAGAGAGGATGAAGTTACTTGAACCTAAAGAAAGTGATGGAATGTTGTTCCCCATAGGTTTGTACATGCTTTACATCAATATATTGAACTCAAATTTTAAATTTTAAATTTCAACTGTTTAACAAATTTCAAATTTAGTTTTTTTAAATTTATATTGTTAAAATTTGTGACCTACGGGTTCAGTTGTTTTAGAGGGAACATATTTCAAGAAAATCAAAGTAATTCAACATGGTATTCACTTTTTTGATTACTAACCAGACAATAAGGTGTTTCAATATAGTCACCTAGTAGTTGCCACCTCCATTTTTCTCCATATAGTTAAATCTCAATGTGGACATCGTATGTGGAGACTAGATAGTGAGGATCATGAGAGAATATTACATGTTCTCCATGAAAGGCTTGAACCAGTTGAGTTGGTTTAAAAAGTATAATATGTATACCTATTTAATGTGTTAGGACCTACTTGATATCTCTAGATTAAATTGACTATACTTTGTTTATATATTTAAACATATGATGGACTATAATTTTTTGATATATGATGGAACTATTTGATGGTTCAATGGTTTTAATATATAGAATTTTATGTATGCTTTTATTTGTATGTGTGTATACATGTATGGTTTTATATGTATGCTTTGATTATTCAATGATTTTTATGATACTTATTGTCCATTAGTTACATGTATTAACTAGTTATTTTTTATTATATTAATTCTAGATCCCCTTAAGACCCCCCCTTGAGATTTCTTATTAGTTAAAGACCCCCTTAAGAAATTAGTTTGAACACTAAAAAATGATGAAATTAGTTAGATTACTTATGACATGTGTTAGTTCTAGAATGAGTTAGAATAGTTATTGTCCATGAGTTACATGTATTAACTTGTTATTTTTTATGATATTAATTCTATATCCCCTTAAGACCTCCCCTTAACATTGTTTATTAGTTAGAATACTTATTGTCCATTAGCTACATGTATTAACTTCTTATTTTTTATGATATTAATTCTACATCCATCTAATAAAATCTAATCAAATGAAACCATCTAATCAACTCATCTAATCAAATCATATCATCTTATCAAATCATATAACCATCTAATCAAATCATATCATCTAATCAAATGAAACCATCTAATCAAAGTATATTATCATCTAATCAAATAAAACCATCTAATCAAATCATATCATCTAGTCAAATTAAATCACCTAATTAAATTATATCATCTAATCAAATGAAACCATCGTAAGGGTATGTGCAGGATCATGGTATACCAAACTATGGCCTTAAGTGGTAATGAAAAATTAGAAAATTAGGGTTAGTCAACTTGACATAAAAATTTGAACATCTTATCAACCTTATGTGAAAACGTTGTAAGAAGAATATGTAGGAAATTGAATGTAGTTTCTAAACTACTAGCTCTTGTCTAAAAAAAAAATTAATCTAATTGTTCAAAGTTTTAGATTTCAATGCAGTAGTACAAAATTTTTAGGAAAAAGATAAAAAGTACGTGTATGTCTGACCACCTTAATCACAATCAAATGATGATATATTTTTTGAAGATTCTAGATATAAGTAGTAGACTCATGTTTGGATATGATGCATATTTTTGAGTAATTTTTTGCCAAATAATTAATTAATTATGAATTTTCTGCTACAGAATAAAAAAACTCTCGTGTCTGGCCACCTTAACTAACTCTAAACTTTACAAAATTGAAAAAAAAAATTCCTATAATAGCTGAAGCATAGAATGTGACACATGTTTCGAATTTCAAAAAAGGTTAAACGGTTTGAAAGTTATAGTTTTTTTCAGTCAGTATGTCAATTACGACTTTAAAGATAACTCAATTAAAAAATAAGTAATAATTACTTACTGGACTCAAAATTTGATAGCAATTATATTGATGGAAATCTGATAATGTCTTTAAGAAACCATTTTCATTTCATCAATTTCAGGTGAAGGAAAAGTCATCAGCTACATGGTCGAAATCTTGAGATCAAAACAAATCTGTTGAATACGCCTAATGGGTTGACCATTCACTTTTGGCATTGCCCAAGGCAAATACCAAGCCTAATAAGTTAGCCAAAATTTCCCACCTAATCAACTTTTCATTTTCATTGGTTTTTTCAAATTTAAGTTACATATTAAAAAAAAAATTATGTTAATATTAAATGAGTTGAGTATTTTTTTCAATTTTAAGTTATATATTATAATTTATTTTTCTTAATATTAATATTAAATGATAATAGCATAGCATTTGTATTATATAAATTTTTATATTAGTATTTTATTATATTATTATTATTTATTTCTCTATTGTATAATAGTATAATATTAGTATTAAATATTTATATTATATATTCAATAATACCTAAGGTAGAGAGAGAGTGATGTAGGAGCATCCTAGGATTCTTGGCAATCCTGTATCAACCAAAAAAAAATATGTTTGTCTTTGAAGGTAGATTGTTGGTTTTGATCTTGGTTTGGTTGAGTTCTTGCTTAGTTTATGTGGTTACCAGGGTGCTCGGTCTCTGAAGAATGCTCGGTGATTGAAGGCATCAGTTCTCTACTACTCGGCGATAACTATGTTCCTCGGTCATGCTTGGCATGGTCGGTCGACTGGTGCTCGGTTATTTACTCCGTTGCTCAGTGTTCTTTCTTACCAAGTGGATTATTTTGTTGGATCAGCTTGGTCGACTGGTTCTGTTGATTTGGGTCGCACTCCTCAAGTTATGGATTGACCATTGGACGTGTGGGGACCTAGATCTGGCATGTTGCATTCTTCTATGTGGATTTGATGACCGTTGGGCCATCTTTGAGAGTTTATTTATTTTGTAAGGCTATGTGAGAGCCAACTAATGTTTTATCATTTAATATTTATTTGTAACAGTTTATTATTTCTTCAACCAACTTGTGCCTAGGAATTAGTATTTAGAGGATGCTTGGGTAGTTTTTTAGGGAGGAAAGATCTTTAGGGAAGGAAAGGTTAGTAGCCTATCAGCTTAGGAACATGAAGATTGCTTGGAAGTTGGAGTACAAGTTTAGATCTCTCCTGGGTGCCTACCAGTGTGCTTCCTATTGCAGACCTGGGCTAGCTGAATGTTGATGTTCTGGAAAAGATTTGGATTCTACGAGATCTTGTAGACTATTATTTTCTTTATATCTGGTCATAACCAGGAAGGCCTTATAGCTTGTTACATTTCATGTAATTGGTGATTTGATGAATAAAGACTTCAGTTTTATTTCAGATCTATTATTGTTGTTGTGTATTTTTGTTGTATATTGGTTTGGCTGCAAGGTCGGTTAGTCCTTAATTGGATCCACTAGCCTTGATTGCATAAGGTGGTATTAGAGTGAAGTTTGTTCATGTTTGAGAAAAGTCTATTCCTATTGGAGCCAAGTGGATCTTGTGTGTTCGTATTTAGATCTTGATTTGAAGATGCCTCCGAGAAAAAATTGTGAGATCTCTAAAGAAGAGGACACTACTGGAGAATTCAATATTGATGATTTTAGGGCCTTGCAGAAACAAGTGCAAGATCTGCAAGAAGAATTGAGAAAGAAGAAGCCTACCTTGAAGGAGGATAGTGATGATGAATCTGAGGAAGATCATTTTGAAGAAGCTGTCGAAGAAGCTAGAGATACTGAGGAGAATCAAATTCTGAAAGCTATGTCTAAGATTGGGAAAAGACCTAATATTGAAGTTTCTGCATTTGTTGGAAGCATTAGGCTAGAAGAATTGATTGATTGGATCAATGAGATTGATAAGTACTTTGAGTATGAAGAAATAGAAGATCCTGATAGGGTTAGATTTGCAAAGACTAAGTTGAAGGGTCATGCAAATATTTGGTGGAGAGAAGTTCAGTTGGAAAGAGGTAGAAGAGGAAAAGAAAAGATCACTAAGTGGAACCAAATGGTTGACAATCTAAAAAAGAAATTCATTCTAGTGGATTATGAATTGGACATGTTTAAGAAGATGTAAGCTTTCAAGAAGATTAACAAATCGGTGCAAGAGTATACCAAGGAGTTTTATAGAATCCTAATTAGGACTGGTCATTCTGAAGTTGCTAAAGAGAAGGTTGCTAGGTATGTCTATGGTTTGAGACCTAGTATTTAGGAAGAGTTACTTACTATGTGAATGACAACAATTAGTGATGCTTATCAGATGGCATTGAAGATTGAAGAGAAGTTGAATAAGAAGTATGAAGGACATCAAAACAATAGGAACCGAGGTGGTAAAACTAGTGAGACAGTTGTTGAGAGTAATATGACAGAGAATCCTAAGACTGATGTGGGATCTAGTAGTGGTCAAGTTACTAAGAATACTAGACAAAGAGGAAGGTAGAAGAATGAGTTCATTGGTACTTGTTATAATTGTGGTGAAGCTAGTCATAGAGGTTGGTAGTGTCCTAAGAAAAGGGTTGCACTGACTGCTGAAGAATATATTGTGTATGTTGCTGAAAAAGGTGAGACACTTATCACTAGGAGATTAGCTACATGTGTCCATGAACTAGTGAAAAGAAGGAATTTATTTGGGACCAAATGTAAGTGCAAGTATAAGGTATGTAATGTCATAGTTGATGGTGGCAGTTTTGAGAAATTTGTTTCAAATGAAATGGTTAGTAAATTAAATTTGGAAAGAAGGAAACATCCTAATCCTTATCAGATTAGTTGGATACAAGATGTGTCTAAGGTTAGAGTTGAAGAACAATGCTTGGTTAAGTTTCAGATTGGATCTTACCATGATGAGATATTGTGTGATATATTTCCCATGGATGCTTGTCATCTGTTGCTTGATAGACCTTGGCAGTTTGACATGAATGTTTTATTTGATGGTCGTACTAATACCTATGTGGTTAGGCATGAAGGAGCTGAACATAAGTTGATACCTTTACAAGAGATAGGGGTTAAAGGATGTGGAGTTATCAGGTGTTGTCCTTATGACAAACCTCAGGAGCAAAGGATTGATGAACCTATTCTTGTTAAGTCTAGTTTGAAGGAGAAGCAGAATGATATCTCTGAAGAGTTTGTTGAGATTAAGAAATAGATGGTCTTGCTGGAAGAGATGGTCCAACAGATGGTGACATTTGTGACATAGAGAGATGTAGATGATACTGAGTTGGTTGAGGAGTCTAGAGAGGATGAACCTTACCAAGGCATTGATGTGATTGGTAGTGTTCAGAGTTGGTTGCTATCAATTAACGACCAGAGGGGTAAACAAAGTGGAAAGTGGAAGGACTTTCTGCATGAGATAGTGAATGAAGTAAAGACTACTTGGTATGAAGGACAAGAGGAGATATGGGTGAAAAAAAAATTTGGCATTCCTAATTTCCTTATGAGAAAATATTTCTTACCCAGGGTGTCTGATGCAAGAGCATCCTAGGATTCTTGGCAATCCTATATCAACCAAAAAAAAATATGTTTGTCTTTTAAGGTAGATTGTTGGTTTTGATCTTGGTTTGGTGGAGTTCTTGCTTGGTTTATGTGGTTAATGGGGTGCTTGATCTCTGAAGAATGATCGGTGATTGAAGGCGTAGGTTCCTTTCTACTTGGTGATAACTATGTTCCTCAGTCATGCTTGACATGGTCGGTCGACTGGTGCTCGATTATTTCCTTTGTTGCTCGGTGTTCTTGCTTACTAACTATGTGTGTGAAAATTGTACCTGATCTATAGACACAACACTCAGTAAAACATTAGAGGTTAGTGATAATCAAAATCATGCAAAATTGAAAACTATCTAACCAAGTGATTTACTACCTTCTAATATGTGCAAGATTAATGTTCTCAGATTGTAATCGAGATCAGTGACCTAGACGACACCTAAATGAAGGATTTGAATCCAAAAGATGGATATGAAATTGAATGCAATTAATCTATATTTTTGATATTTTCCATGCAATAAGAATGATAAACTGATATGCTATGGATGCTAAATGATCTAACAATGAAGATTCTAACAATGATATGAAAACTATGAAATTCTATGCTAAGATATAAAAGCTATGTAATTGAAATTGATCTCACAAAGCTTTGAATTCGCAAGTTGATTCCTCAGCCTCCAATTCTCCAGCGTGATTGTGCAAAATATGTGGATGAATTATGAAGAGCTAAAGCCTTTAATTTATAGAAATCTAGGGCTTTGGAGGTGCATGGATAAAAGCCATAAATCACTCAAATAACTCAGCTTGATTTTTGAGTTATCTAATAATAACAGATAATCAAGTCACAAAAACATGCAAAAGCTAAGCTTTAACTCAAAATAGAGTTTGGCTTTAATTGATAATTGACAGTTGTCTGCTTTTATGATTGTGCATCTTTTATTTATGAATTAATTTAATAATAAAGTGATTTATTTTCAACTTAACTGATTTTTGAAATAAAATAATTAATTTATGGGTTAATTAACTATTTTATCAAACTTTTATTAAAAATTATATTATTAAATAATGACAACATGCTTTAATTAATTAAATAAGAATTTAATCAATTAAAGATAGGAATTTTGATTTATTGTCAAAATTAAATAATACAATTAATAATAGATAGAATTAAGTTTAATTAAACAATTAAGTGACAAATATTAAATCCAATTAATTAAATATGAAAATATTCAATTAATCAAATTTTTAGGATAAATGTGATTTATTGCCAAATAATCATTAAATTAAAGATAATTATGATAATTAGGAATATTACTAGGAATATTCTCCGATGCAGAATTTAAGATAATCAATTATGATTCGATGATGTTTAGATGTGCCTTAGATTAGGACTTTGATGTCGATTTTGTTCGATTTGTCGATGTAGGAGGTTAATGAACTTATAGCCCATTTTTGGGGTATTACACTAACTGGATTATTTTGTTGGATTGGCTTGGCCGACTAGTTTCGTTGATTTGGGTCGCGCTCCTCGAGTTATGGATTGACCGTTGGATGTGTGGGGATCTAGATCTAGCATGTTACATTCTTCTATGCGGATCTGATGACCATTGGGCCATCTTTGAGAGTTTATTTATTTTGTAAGGCTATGTGAGAGTCGACTATTGTTTTAGCATTTAATATTTATTTGTAAGGGTTTATTGTTTCTTTAGCTGACCTATGGCTGGGAATCAGTATTTATAGGATGCTTGGGTAGTTTTTTAGGGAGGAAAGATCTTTGGGGAAGGAAAGGTTAGTAGCATGTGAGCTTAGGAATAGGAAGATTTATTGGAAGTTGGAGTACAAGTTTAGATCTCTCATGGGTGCCTACCAGTGTGTTTCATGTTGTAGACATGGGCTAGCTAAATTTTGATGTTGTGGAAAAGATTTGGATCCTGCGAGATCTTGTATACTATTATTTTCTTTCTATTTGGTTGTAATCAGGAAGGCCTTATAGCCTGGCACATTGTATGTAATCAGTGATTTGATGAATAAAGACTTAAGTTTTATTTTAGATTTGTTATTGTTTTTGTGTATTTCTGTTGCATATTGGTTTGGCTATAAGGTCAGTCAGTCCTTAATTGGATCCACCAGCCTTGACTGCATGAGAGAGAGAGAGAGACCTAATATGGTTTCTACAAATAAAAAATAAATATTCAAAATCATAGTCAACAATAATAAATAAAATTTAAACTAAAATTGAACTCTCATGTATCTCACCTCTCTGTCTCCTCATGCAGATAGGAGACCTAATATATGTCCTTGGTAGGGAAGGAATAATGCCACCAATGTCAACTCCAACCTATATATGTTTTTGAACATGAGATTGATCTACGAGTTATACTATTTAATGTTAAATCCTTGGTAGCAAATATATGTTTACAAAATAATTGAATTAACATTAAAACTTACCTATGTTGAACTTTCTTCAGGAAATGTCGACTGAGTCAACAACGATACAAACCCTTGACATTCTACCTCCCTCAGACTAGGGGTTATGTGCTAAAATGTTGACACTTCTATGAGTCATTAAATCCAAGATTTATCAAGAATGAGGTCTCAAATGGTGACTCATAGCTCTCTATTCATGGAGTGCAAGGGTTTATAATGGAGGCCCTCAAATTAGACCTAGTTTGTGCCCATGCAAGTACACCATAAAATGAGAGATTCAAAGAGGAAAAGAAAGAATGCTAGTCTCCATTATCATCAAGTATGCATGCAAATGAAAAGGAAAGCTATTCTATATGATAACAATGCATGAAAGAAAACTAATCTATGAAAGGAAATGCTTATGCAAGATTATTCTATGAAAGGAAATATGAATCTAATCTAAAATGCAAGTGCAACATTAATCTAAATGGATTGTCATGGAGCATGAGAGAAGAAGACAAGGAAAGAGAAGTTGCAATATCCAAGCTCAAGTGCTCAAAATTTTCTCCAAAATCGCTCTCCAAACCTGCAGCATAACAATACAAAAATCTTCTATATCTAAATGAGAAGGAGAGGGCTCCTTTTAAAGAGAGATGGGTGGTCAAGATTAAGAGGCAAAAAGAAATGAGCAATGGTGGAGATTAAATCTTGGTTGATCCATGTGCTCAAGATTCTCAAGAGGCAAAATCAATGGACATGGTTAAGAGGCAAAAAGATGTGTGGAAGAGATTAAGAGGCAAAAGGAGATTCCACTCATCTTGGAAAGTGCACTCAATGTGTAGACAAAAAGTCTTTTTCTTTTTCTTTTTATTTTATTATTTTTAGCAAAGTGGTTTCCATTATTTAATTAGAAGATTTTTTTATTTATTTAAAAGAGATTTGTTCTTTTAATTAAATGTGGCTTAGGATAAAGTGATTTTATTATTTAATTAAAATATTTTTTTATTTAATTAAAAGGGAACATGTTCTCTTAATTAAATAAAACTTAGGATAAAATGATCAAACCTTAGGAAATATTGAAATATTTGAATTAATTAGGATTTGATCAAGGAAATTTATTTGAATTGAAAATATTGCAAAGCATTGATGCAGGAAATTGATGAATGGAGGCCCAAAGTCTAGGCGACAATTTTAGGGTGCATACATTTTCCCCTCTTTGACTAATGAATGATCTTCATGGGAACACATGTAGTCAAAGAATGAAATTGAAATGTGAGATCGATTTGGGATCACAAAACAACCTAGATGTGTGATCAACGTACAGGAACACATCAGGACAAAGATAAGTTGTTTGAAAAAGACAAGGCCAACACCCTTGTAAATAGGTAATTGTCAAGTCTTAAGCAAGGTTTCCCCAAGTGAAGCAATTGATAGGTTTGATAAAGCTAAATCAAGGATTGAAGTTTGATAGGTACTGTCCCCTCATGATTAAAATCGAAATGAGATAGAGGAGAAATAACAAATTGATAAATTTGATCAAATCGAACTAAAGATAAGGTTTTTGATGTAAGATGAAAGATATAAGGATCACAGAACCAAGGTAGATCATTAAGCATGAAATATTATGCCCCAAGGTTGAATTATAAGAAAATAAGTGGGGTGAAAGCGAATGGAAGATCGAAGTTTGGAAGAGGTGAAAAGAAATGAAGAGAAGGAAGAGAATTTGCCTTAAGAAAGAGAATGCCCCAAAATCAATCAATTGTTTAAGATAGAAAATTTTGATTGAGATCATGAAAGAAGATAAGGAAATGAAGATCAAAATGTGACCACAGTTGATATAAAGTCAAAAAGAAAGATGAAGGAAAACCCTCTCCAACTCATAATGCAGCCTAAAACTACAAATTAACATGAAGTCTAACAATGCAAGCTACATGAAAATGCAAAGGTGTACTTGCAATAGAGAAACTGTAACATAGGATTTTGTGTTCATCATTCATTAGAGAATGTTAAGGAAATTATTTTCATCATTGGGCCATTATTCACAGACATCATAAAATCACACAATCATCACTAGTCACAAATGCAACTATGAAGATATGAATGTGATTTATTTCAGATTGGAATGTGGAAAGATTCTAACATAAGCATCAAAGACATAAAGGTCAAGATGAATTTTATGTTAGCTTACCCAATTTAATGTCACAAAACCATGCTTGCATCAAGGCATAGATGCCAAGATGACCATAAGAACATTTGTGCAAAAATAGTCAAGGATGATTCCTCAAATCTCAAAAGTGTTTCAAGGGAACAACAAGAGACACTCTAGAGCTTCAAGACCACACCCACAAGAAAAAATAAAATAAAAACATGCCCCATGTCCCAAGTCCTCTAGTTATGCATCCCAGAGAGACTTGTTAGACAAGGACACTCAACAAAAATCAATAATAGTCAGCACACAAAGAAAAGATCATGACAGAGCTCAAGCATTAAGTGTTGTGTTTAAAATTAAGTGTGTTCACTGATATTGAGTTTCAAGGATAAGGATCGAATGCTTGCAAGTAGGTAAGATCACATGACAAAACTGGGTAAGAACAAACTGAGAAGTGTTGAAAAAAACTCGATGTCAAGGGTTGTGTTGAAAAACATAGTTGGGGTGGTGTTGAAAAACACCATTTGCAAAGTGTCCTAAAGACTAATGCATCCAAGAGACCAAAGCTAACACAGTTATGCCCCCTAGACAAAGAAAAATACCAATTCCAAACCAAGGCAACAAGGACAAGGCATGATGGAGAAAGGCTAAGTGTCGAGGACGCATACTAAGAAATAGGGGTGCAAAGGCCTCAAGTAGCACCTGTTTCTAGGTTTTCACAACGTGGTTTTTATTGCAAATTTTTTTTTTCTTTTTTCTTTTTTTCTTTTTAGGACTTTTTATAATTTTTTTGTATTTTTGCTACCAAGGCACCTGTTTCCAAGTTTTCATCAAGGCACTTTTTCTATTTTATTTTTTTTTTAATTTTTTAATTTTTTAATTTTTTTGTATTTTTGGAATAATATTTTTTTTGAGATACATCAAAGCGCCTATTGCTAGGTTTTCACTAAGATGATGATTTTTTTAGGACATTTTCTAATTTTTAGAATTTTTTGACAATATATCATTTTTTTGGATTTTTTCAGGATCAATAAGTATGTACAAAGAATGCCCCCAGAAAGAATGGGATCATGGATAGAACTTCTTCAGGTGCAAGACATTGATAGGATCAGGGAGCTACTCTCCCTCTATAGTAGATAGTAAATAGGCACATGTCCCAAAAGTTGTTGTAATGACATAAGGTCCAAGCCAATTAGGTTCAATTTTTCCCTTTTGATCTCTATGCTGTTGGTTCTTAGGATTTTCACATAGGAAAAGATCTCCCACTTGGAATTCTCTAGGGTGAACCTTTTTGTTGAAGGCTTTGGACATGTGCTTTTGATAAACCCTCATATGGTCAAATGATGCTTGACATTTCTCATCTAGAAGTTCTAACTCTTGAAGTCTCATGACACAATAGTCTTCATCTATAACTAGACCTTTGAGGGAAACTCTAAGTGAAGGAATCTCAACCTCTAAAGGTAACACTACTTTAGCACCATATGTAAGGGCAAAAGGAGTAGCCCCAGTAGGAGTAAAAATACTCATTCTATAAGCCCACAAAGCTGGATTTATCTGTAAATGCCAATCTCTACCATTCTTATGAATTGTTCTATGTAGGATTTTAAGAATGGTTTTGTTTGATGCCTCTGCTTGATAATTTCCTTGCAGGAAGTAAATGGAGGACCAATGTTGTTTAATATTGAATTTCTTATAGAGTTTCTTAAGGTTCTTATTTTTTAATTGACCTCCATTATCAGTGATAATCTCAGAAGGCACTCTATATCGACAGATGATATGGTTCAAAATGAATAGAGAGATTGTCTTGCCAGAGGCAACAAAAAGTGGGATAGATTCTACCCATTTAGTGAAGTAATCAATAGCAGTGATAATAAACTTGTGTCCACCTAATGAGTTGGGATGAATCTACCCAACAAGATCAAAGGCCCAGGGCTGAAATGGCCAATGAGATATAGAAGGAATGAGCTCCCTACCTAGAGCATGTATCAAGTTACCATGTTTTTGACACTTTTTACATGACTTTTCAAAACCTACTGCATCAATTTGCATCGTAGGCCAATAGTACCCTAGCCTAAGCAACCTTTGGGCCATGGCAAGACCATTGGAATGTCCCCCATAGATGCCCTCGTGAATGTCAACTAATGCTTAGTCTGATTCTTCCTTTTCTAAACATCTAAGAAGTGTTCCATCTAGGCCCCTCCTATACAAATTACCAAAGATAAGGGTATGGCGAGAAGCATTTTGGGTAAGGTTTTTGTGTTCAGATTGGTTAAAGGTTTTAGGGATAATGCGATCATGAAGGTATGGGTAAATGGCACCATAACGAGATGACTCATGACCAACAAGAGTACAAATAACATGGCTTCCTTGGGAGTCATAGATAGGGTGATGTAGCTCTTCCACCAGGAAGTCAAATCTGGATTCATGTTGCTCTAATTGAAGGAGTGAAGCAAGTGTAGTCATAGCATCAACTACTTTATTTTTTGCTCTAGGGTTTTGCTGAAATGTGACAAATGTGAAGTATCATTTCAAGGAATCAACTATTTTCTTGTAAGGTACCAGTTTCTCATCTTTTGTTTGATATTCTTCATTGACTTGGTTGATTATCAGCTATGAATCCCAATAAATGTGTAACTCTATGATTTTCCATTCTATGGCCATCTTAAGTCCATTTATTAAAGCTTCATACTCAACAATGTTGTTTGTACATGGGAACAATAATTTGTAGGACTTAGGAATCATGTACTCATGAGGAGAAACAAACAACAGACCAGCTCCTGAACTATTTTGCATAAAAGATCCATCAAAGAACATCTTCCATGTTCTTTCAATCATATACATGAGATGCTCATCTAGGAAATCAACTTGAATAGGTGCATTATCTTGAATTGGGAAATCAGCCAATTGATCTTCTATATCTTGTCCTTTGATTTATTTACGCTCAATGTACTCTATGTCAAACTCTAAAAGGATAATCATCCATTTAGAAAGTCTACCTATGAGGGTAGCCTTACTAAGTAAATAGTTGAGTGGATCAATTTTTTCTATGAGGTGTATTGTGTGTGCAAGCATGTAATGTCACAACTTTTGGGAAGCAAACACAACTGTGAGGCAAGATTTATCAATGCTAGTGTAGTTAACCTCATATGAAACAAGAGTACAACTAATGTAGTATATTTCTCTCTCTTTCCCATGTTCATCAAGTTGAGCTAGTAATGCCCCCAAGGAAGATTCTATCACTGAAATGTATAGAATAAGTGGTTTCCCAGGGATAAGAGGCATTAAAATTGGAGGATTTTCCAAGTATTTCTTGATTTGATCTATGCTCTTTTGATAATCCTCATTCCAAACACATCTAACTCCCTTGTGTATGAAATGAACCTCCTTATGGACTAAAGACATCCCTGAAGACTCCTCATTTGACTAATGTTTCTATGAGGTGGCATATCCATGATTTCTTGGACCTTTTCACCTCTATTCCTTTTGCTGAAATGATGAATCCTAGTAATTTTATAGAGGTGACACCAAATGCACACTTTTTAGGATTTAACCTTAATTGAAATTATTCCATGCGATCTAGAATGACTTCTAAATCATCTAAGTGTGTGTCTTTTTTCTTAGACTTGGCCAAGGTGTCATCCACATAATCTTCCATGTTTTTATGTATCATATCATGAAAAATGGTTTTCATAGCTCGTTGATAGGTGGTTCCTACATTTTTAATCCAAAAGGCATAACGTTCCAATAATAGGTACCCCATGCACAAGTGAATGTAGTATTTTCTTGATCTTCAGCAGGTATCTTAATCTAATTGTATCCAAAAAAATCCATCCATCAAGGAATAAATCTCATAACCCACAGTCATGTCCATTAGCATGTCTATATTGGGAAGTGGAAAATCATCCTTTAGGCATGCTCTATTGACATCTCTAAAATTTGTGCAAATTTGAATGGATTTGTCATTTTTGGAAAATGGTACAATGTTTGATATCCATTCAGCATAGTCAATAGATCTTATGAATCTTGCACCAAGGAGTTTCTCTAATTCTACTTTGACTAGAAGAGTTATGTGAGGATGCATCTTTCTCAATTTATGTTTGACTAGTTTGACACCCGGAGCTATGGACAAGTGATGCATAATAAGATTAGTGTCCAACCATGGCATATCTAAATAAGTCCATGCAAAATTGATCTTCTTTTTCTATAAGAACTTCGTGTAAGCTTTTTTTTCTTGCAGTAACAAGGAATGAGCCAAGAGTACTATCTATGGAGCCTCATCTATACCCAAATTGACCGCTTGTGTTGGCTCAACAAGAACTAAAGATCTGTCTTGAAAGTAGCTAGGGAGATGATCAAGTACCTCATCCTTAGGTGCCTCAGAGAGGTTTTCACCATTGGAAATGTCATTTATTTTTACTTTTTTTGGTTCTGACACCGCCACACAGTGGTTTTCACCATCATAACTCTTATTCTTTTTTTATTTTCTTTTTATTTTGTGACTAAGGTACTTGATGTTTGGCTCTTTCATGCTGGTAGCTAGATCACTGGTGGGAGAGACTATGGGTTCAATGGCATTCAAGTAACAGGTTATCTCATAGTCATTTTGGAATGTTAAGAGCTCAAGTTCTTGATAGCGTTGGGACCAATCAATGAGGTTAGGATGAGAAAGAGGTAAGTCAATGACTGGCTCAAGTTTATGAATGCGAATGATATCATCTTTGGTGACCAATGAGTCAGAGTCTATCAAGTATCCTTCTAAGCTACCCAAATCAGGATTCATCCTAACAAATGAAGAATCATCCATTAAGGAAACATGTGGGTTCAAATCCTCTAATCCTACACATGAATTGTTAGCTACTTCGGGTTGAGAACTATAAGTGTGGATGACATCAATATTCATGTCAACTATAAAAGGCTCTGAGAAAGAATCCCATTTAGACTCATGTGAATCTATTTCTAAATCCTGACTAGGATGTTTACACCATGAAGGTTTGGGATGTCTTGATGTGGAAGCTCTAATGTCATCAAGGGTAACATCTCTCTCCATCAAATGAACAATATTCTTTCATTGATGTTCCCTGATGGGATCTTCTACATCTGATTCATCTTGTTCTAAGGTCACAACTGTCACATGAGCAACTGGATTATCTAAATCTCCCCAAAGGAGATTAGTAGAAGGGACCTGATCTTCACACATATCTTGCTAATTTTTCAAATTAGGCATGTATTTTGGTTCATCTTCACTATCTGACTCATCAAGGATAGGAGTAGTGCTCTTGTTATGATTCAAAAATCCTAGGCCAACCGTCTTCTTATACTTGTGTCCAAAAAAAGCATGATCAAGAGGTTCAGCTCTAGCATCCAATCTGTGACTAAGAGGGCCATATCCAGGATAACCCATATGTTTGAAAAAAGTATACCCTCTTCCATAAGCCTTAGGAGAGGGAGAGAATTTCTCATTATGCATGTATTTATCCTCTCTATAAATCTAGTCTTTAATAGCCACCTCTTCTTTCTCATCTTGAATAGGCACTGAGGAATCTACAAATGTGCCAAATAAAGTCATAGCTAAAGAGGAAGGTCTCATTTCTTGTGAAGGTTTTCCATAAGACCTAGGTGAAACTAGTAGCTTTGTAAAAGAGTTAAGTTGATACCCTCCTACACCAAGGTCTACTAACTTGAACTTGTCTTTGCATTATGTTAAGATTGCATTGAAATATTCTACTTCTCTATTAAGAGGAACATGAGTACTTGCCAAAATTGAGTTTACAAATAATGTGCTATCCCTAGGTATACAAATTTCTACTCCATTGTAGGGGAACTTAACACACTGATAGTAGGTAGAAGACACTTCTTGCATATCATGAATCCATGGTCTACTAAGTAAGATATTGTATGCCAGAGGACCAGCATCAACAATTTGAAATAAAATATCCTTCTCAACAGGGCCAATCCTAACAGGAAGGACGACCAACCCCTTGGAACTTCTTTCTACCTCATCATAGGCTTTGATAGTGATCTTCTTTATGGTATCTATGATTTGTTCAGAGTAACCCAATGTCTTCAAAAGACTCAAGGAAAAAATATTAAACCTAGCACCCCCATCTATCAACACACGCCTAACATGGGTTTTGTTGATCATAACTTCAATATGAAGGGCAAGATTGTGTCGGTGACTCAAAGTTTTGTCATCATCCTCTACAAAGGTAAGGTAATGAGGGATGGAAATGTGGTTAACCATGTTTTGGATTTGATCAACGTCTAAGTTGTTAAGGACATTTTCCATGTGAAAAGCATCCTCAAGGACTTGATTTTATCTCGGGGACAACTCTAAGAGCTCAAAGATCAAAATTTGAGTCAGGGTTCTCTGCAACTAATCAACAAGATTATAGCTCAACTTAGGATTGAATATTGGTTTTGAGGTGACATTCTTGGATGCCACTTGCTTTAGTTTACTAGGTTGATTTGAACTACGTCCTCTAATGACAATGGGACCTTGACTTCATGTGATAGCATTGAGAGTTTGGGATGACATCTTAGAGTTAGGACCCCTTAGCACCATAATAGGTTCTTCATCAAAGATAGGAGGAGAGTCCATGTCTAGATCATAACCATGGGGATCTTTATTTCTCATCATTTTGACATTTTCCTCTACAACTTCAAGCATGTTGACAACATTCTCCGTAGTTGTGTAAGTGTAATTGATCTCAGCCTTGCCATTCTTAGGTTTAGAGGTTTCCCCATTCTCATACTTGGGAAAAGGCTCTTTGAATGCCTTATGATCAGCATTGGTGTTCAATCCATCTATCTTAATTTTTCCACTCTTAATGAGATCTTGGATGATATGCTTAAGTTTCCAATAGTTCTCAATATCATGTCCAACGCCATTATGAAATTTGCAGAAGGCTTTCTCATCCCACCAATGTGGCTTAACATCAGGTATATAATGCTTTGTGGGATCTTGAGGATGCACAAGATTATTGGCAATGAGTGTTTTCAAGACATCCTCGTATGAGTCACCAAATTTTGAAAATTGTCGCCTCTCTTTCTTGGGCTTATCTTGATATCTTGGCTTGTACTCTTGTTGGTTAGATGAGCTGAGCTTCATAGCTTGAACAACACTAGATAAGTGAAGAACCATTTGATCTTTGGGTTGAGAAGAGTCCACAACTCCATCATTGACCACTTGTTTGTTCCTATTCCAATGTGAGTTCTTTCCTTTATCCTTGTTAGAGTTGTTATTATTTTGACCATTGTTGTTGTTTTTGTTGTTGGCCAAAATTCCTTGTTCTTTCAAAACATCCTCAATTCCACATGTGGTTTCAACCATGGTGTCAAAGGAATCAAAGACCATTTTCCTAACTTCATACCACATCTTAGGAACCAAGTTGCTAATAAGGATTCCAATCTTCTCATCTTTAGGAATGGTCCTAGAGTAGTGAGAGCATTGTCATCTCCACCTTTGCAAGAAAGTGACAAAGTATTCCCCTTGATGTTGCTTTAAGTTGCATAAGTCTAACATGGTGACAAATCTTGAAAGGTTGTATGCAAAGTGTTGGACAAATCTATGGACAAACTCTTTGAAAGTCTTAATTCAGGGAGTTATGTTGGTGAACCATTCCATCACTTGACCCTTAAGACTCCTTGGGAACAATCCCATGAGGTACGAGTCATCTTGATGGAACTCAAAACTCATAATATAAAACTGACACACATGATCATGTGGATCTCCATTATGGTCATACTTGTCATATGGAGGGATCTCAACCTTTCTAGGAAAATCTTTCATGCTCACACTCTTGTCAAAAGGATTAGGAAAAATTGAATCAAGTGAGAATGCACTCTTGGGTGCCAACACCTTTTCCATCATACGCTAAGTTTCTTGATCTCTTCCTCTTGGGATGGACCTTGCTTCATGATTTTCTTGTCCACATCAAAATTGTAGGGGACTCTAGCACCTTTGTTGATCAAACTCTCTAGGAACTTATCTTTATTTTTCTCCCAGTATCTCTCCACATACTGTTGGAAGAGTGGTTCTTGTCGTATCTTCATGAAGTCTTGGGATTTGAGGTCAAAACTTGAGCTACTACCCCCATATTGTGAACCATGTTGAGCATGTTGAGAAGGTTGTTTTAAGTTCCTAGGGGATGTTTGTCTCCTATAATGCTCTTGTTGTGAAGCCCTTCTTCCTCTAGGACTAGGAGATGATGAAGGTGATCTTGAATACCTTCTACTTTGTGGAGTCTTAGGAGGAGCGGATGGAGGAGAGTTGTTTCCACAACCAACACACATGTTTTTGTATTGATCATTGATTTGTTGAGCCAAGAGTCTATCTTTCTCTTCTTGTGCAGCTCTCCTTTCTATTTCCAATAAGGCTTGTCTTTCTGACTCTAGGAGTCTAAATTTTTCTTCCTTTGTAGCTTGTTCATCTAGGAAGGCTTTCTTTCATGCTCAATCCTTTTGAGTCTTTCACTTGTGTATCTTGAAGTTATTTGGAGTGGTGAACTTGGTCTTGAATGTTTAAACAAGTCATTGGTATTGTTAGTACCTACAAAAAATTTCATGGTTGTAGCACTTTTCCTCCTGCCTTTGCATTCATTTTCATGTCTCTGGCCTTGTAACCCTTGTCAAAATTTAAAAATCCAGCCATTGCAGCAAAAAACCCTAGTGTGCCCTAGCCGAGTTCTATTTCACTGTTACTTTTTCTAGCCACTTAAGATCTTTTAATGCATGTGCACATTTCTTTCCCGGCTAGTCGCTTGTTCACTTAGTTTCTGGTGACTAGCATTTCTTTTCCACAATTACGTGAACATGTGTTCATGTAATCTCCTAATGACTAACGGTTACCAGAAAATATTATGCCACCCAATGAGTGGCTTGTATTTACTTCATTTTATGATTCATGAAGTCTTGGTCCCTCTTTTTAAATGATGTTACATGTGGACCAACTATCAGAAGGATGTCAATGTGTCATGTAGTTATTGGTTGCTAGCGGTGACTTGGATTTGTTGTCAGTGGGGCCTGATGTCAAAAATTTTAGATCAATGGCTAGCGCATGTCCACATGGAATATTCTTCATCCTTCAAATCATGCACCAACCATCCTTTTCTCCAGGTGTTTAGGTTAGTAATAAACAGTGGGTCCAAAATGACACACAAGCACAGTTGGTGATTTGTGATTGGTCCATGATATAATATGCTGGCAGTTGTTAGTGGGACCTAGTTTTCAACTTGTCAAAGGGTCCTGACATTTGCAGAAGATCAATGATAGGTGTAAGTTCTTATCGAGTGTGTCAGATGCATGAGATCTTTAGATGACCATCAATTTCACCTTTTTTAGAAGTGATAAAGTTTGGCGGGTCCACTACTACGTGTACCCATTTGGTAGTCACTGATTGGTTGAGGAGGGATGATGTGGATTTTGTCAGTGGGACCTATGTCAGAAAGATTAATCAATGGTTGGTGTGTGATCTCATGGAATATTCTTCATCTTTCAGATCATGTGCCAGCCATCCATTTTGATGCCTGAGGGTCAGTGGGTCTTATGTCAAAAGTGATTGGGTGGTAAGCAAAAAGTGGTATAATGACAAGTGGCACAAAGTGGGCCCAGGTGGGGGTCTAAGGTCTAGCAGTCTGAATAAATATGTTTAGCGGCCCGAAAAAGTTCAAAAGGTTTCACTCATTCACGCAATAAAATGGTGGCACTGCAGCTTGATTGGCGATTCAGTGAACAAGCATTCATGTAATTGCTAAACTAACTGGCAGAGAGATGAAATATTCTGTGAATGGCCAAAAGCCTTTAGTCACCAGTTCGCTAAGTAAGACCGGAGTCATGAAGCCCATGAAAAGGAAGGATTTGACAATGCCAATATAACATTGATCAAAATTCAAATATTGACCATTGATATATTGCTGGCACCATGAAAGTAATAGTTACTACCAAGATTTGAATTTTTAAAGGGTTTTCCAGTGATAGAAATGACCAGAATTCAATGTTTAAGTGGCTGGAGTTTGTAAGAATGATCTCGCTGACTTTTGCAGTGTGGTCCAGGGTGTTCCATGAGTGTTTGTAGGGGATTTTTATACCATAATGGTGTTGCTCGAGGCATGTTACAGGTGTGAAATCAGATCAATAAGTCTAATAGATTCATGATTCTTGGTATAGATCGGAGAATTACCATTTATGAGGATCATTCTAGGATCTTCTTTCTCTAGGCTGCTTGGGTTTCCCCCCCTTTTTTATTAAATTTTTTACTATTTCTAGTTGGTCTGGTGGGTGAAACCCTAACCCTAGTCATCTGTAGCTTGTTGCATCTTGTTTTGGGATTTTAAGATGACTAGGGGGTGTATATATTGTAGTAGTCTTTTTGTATTGGGTTGTTGATTGTATTATACTAAACAAGGAGAGCTTGGATTTTGGGTCTTTTTCCTTAGCATTTTTTTGTTTGATAATGTATTGATTCTTCAAATTTTAATGAGAATACATTTGGATTCCAATTTCATATTTGTGTATGTCTTCTTATTTTGTTCTTGAGCTCATATATGTTAATGTCACAAAGTGAGTTAGCATATGGTAAACAAAGAGTATTTTGAAATTATCTTTGAATTCCTAACAAAGTTAGGATTAAAGTCTTTGAGGTAGTTTTAGTGAGTTCATGGCTAGATAAGGATTTGATGTCCTAGTTTCGGAGTGAGAGGAGTAGTAGGCAAAGCACTTGTTTTGAGTTCAAGTATGTTTGAGTTAAGGTTTTAGTTGACATATGTTATCAAGTGACTCTTTGCCTTGGGTTAAGGCACTGATCTATTCTTTGGAAGTAGTCCATCATCATCAATCACACACACATATAAATAATAAAATCTTTAATCAATTAGTAAAGGGGTATAAATGTCTATTAGTTAGTGATTCCTTTCAAGAAGTGAATCTAGGGTACACCCACTTGAGAATCTTGGCTCAAAGTGTAGCAAGATCTCCTTGATCCTTGTTAATTGGCCCTTTTCCTTGCAGACTTTGGAGTGGTGATAGAGTCAGTGACATTTGGTTGTCAATCATAGTGTAAACCTGCAAGTAGAAATGAAGAGGGGAACCAACAGGTATATGTTGCATTCACATGAGTATCATAAGGTTCATCATCTTGACTGTCATGTTCTGACTGTCCTTCTTGATAGGACTTCTTCATTTCCCTTTCAGCCCTTTGGTGTGCATCCAAATACCTAGTTGAGATAAGGGGTGAAACTGGTCAATTTTCATTAGAGGAACTGCCAAATAGAATGGTGTCTCTGTGCCTTTCGAATATGTTGTCAAGAATTTTATCCCTTTCTTCCCTCTCTCTTCAAGTCATTGTGTAACTCATATCCATATCTGAATGAGAAGGTGTTAAGGGTGTGCTCAACTCACTAAGATTACTCTTGGGGTCAAACCAAACTTCTGAGGTATTCCTAGGAGATTGATCAAAGATGGGCTCTTTTCCCTTACATTTTTGGTGAGTTTGAACTAAGGGTAATTGGTCAATGACTACTCGAGGTCATTTTCCTTGATTTACTTGATATCTTGTTGTAACCGACTTGAAAGAAAAGATCCTAGGTGATAAGATGACCCTATGAAATGTTGGTACCAAACCAGGATAGTAAAAGCATTCAATTGTCCAAAAGAGAGGTGATAAGATAGAATTTTTGAAAAAGGTATAAACTAACACTACCATAGAGGTGCCCAATCAACAGGTGAGTACCCTAACACATATGGATTAGGAGGATGATTTACCCAAGTTATATTTAATTGAATTTGAATTTTTTATGGAAGTGAATGGACAAGAGATTACTAAAACTCTCCAAGCATGTTATCAAAGAATCCAAAGGTTGATCCTCTCAACAAGGATGATTTCTAACTAACCGATTCCAAGAAAGGTCACTTGTGAAATCAAAGATTACTAATCCAAGAGGTCAAAATGTAGGAACCCAAGGTACAAAAAGGCTTCCAACAGTGGGGTAAGTGACCTACTATAATCTAGATCGACTGGGGAAAAATGGAAATGACAAGAATCAACTCACTATTTGACAAATTTCAAGATAGGTCTGCTCAAGGAAATGTAGTCCCGCATGAAGAAATGCTAGGGTCCACATGAGAATATGTCAGGCTTGCATGAAGAAACAACAAATCAGGCTAAAATGATTGAAATTTTTTTTTGACAAGACTATAGCGAAACACTGGGTGAGGATATGAAATCTTGCGCAAGAGAATGCAGGGTTCGCATGATAAAATGAAAGCTCACACAAAAAAGTACATAGGACTAGGAAATGAAATAGGATTAGACCGCTTAACAGAAAGTTTTAAACTTAGGAACTTAGTTTTTGTTTGTTTTAAATAACTAGGTATATGCATCAACAAATTTTTACCATCAATCAAGCACGCAAGACAACAATCAAGGAGCTCAAGAAACAAATGTCTTCAAACAATGAGCAAGGGACAAAGCAACCTTGCACATGAACAAGAATAGTGACTTAATATGCTACTCCATAAAGATTCTACTTGTGTATGTTCTCAAAATGCTTTTCCAACCATGCACATAGTCCTAGAAAGAAAAATTTGGTTGCACTATGGTTCTTAGTAATGGTTTGACTGTGCAACTTTTACAATCTCAAGAGGGAGAACTCCAATCTAGGCACACCAGTGTTTTGAAACATTTTGAGAATTTAATCAATTGGAGATGCTAAGGTGATCTGTTAGCCCAATGAGAAACCACACCTATAGAGATTTCTTCCATAAAGACATTTATATAGCAGTTGTTGCTACCACGACAAAAATGACTATTACTGCTTGAGGTTCTGTCCATGTGGTTGACCTAATGAAGGGAGTGTCCACTATGGTTAACCCTCTCTAACAAGGTGAATCACAAAAAGGACCACATGGGGACTTGGTTTAGATTCAAGGATCTGAGTTTCTAATACTACCCAAAAGGGAGTAGAGCATAATCCTCTAGCCTCTTCACTTCACCCAAACATAGTAGGAAAGTTCATTGACACATTAAGATTGAAACCCCCTCACCAAGGTTTAGAATGTCAACAAAAATGTCTACCGAGCTCTATAAGTGGGACCAAGAGAGAACATACTGATCAATGTTGAAGAATAAACCAAGTAAGACTATGAGATAGTAACAATATCCTCCCTACCTACAAGGGGTTCTATTGTCAAGAAGAGCTTCACAAGAAACCCACTCTCTCAAGAATGCCACAAATAGTTTTCATAGGGCCTAATTACTATGTGAAACAAATATGCAAGAAAGTGAATCTATGTTCTTTTTTAGAGCCCCAAATTCAAGTGTGATCTATTAAAGCAATAAACACTCAAGCTAGACACATGAGAGATTCATTTTATGCCCAAAATCCAAATGTTATAGAGATTATAGCAACTCACCTTAGGTCCAAAGATCTACAATCCAATGCTTTTCTGCATCAGCAATCAGAATCAGGGAAACAATCACAACAAGCATTAAATGTTAGAAAATAGAAAGAAAAAAGTAAATATGCAGATTTTAGGTCTCTGTTTCCAAAATTTTGTGCAAGATAGTACACAGGGCCACGTGAGAAAAGTACACATACCATGTGAGAAAATGCCTTTGTCAAGCATAGAAATGCTAATGCCAGCAAATCTTCATGCGATATAGTGCGAAACCTCACACGAGAATCTGTACCAGAGATGCACAAAAGTACAGACAGCACACGAAAATCATCAAAAAAATAAAATAAAATAATACGAGGCAAGAAATACAATTTTCTACCCCACAGTGGGTGCCAAAAATGTGTGCTAAAATGTTGACACACTTCTATGATTCATTAAATCCAAGATTTCTCATGAATGAGGTCTTAAATGGTGACTCATAGCTCTATATTCATGGAGTGCAAGGGTTTATAACAGAGGCCCTCAAATTAGACGTAGTTTGTGCCCATGCAAGTATACCATAAAATGAGAGATTCAAAGAGGAAAAGAAAGAATGCTAGTCTCCATGATCATCAAGTATGGATGCAAATGAAAATGAAAGCTATTCTATATGATAATAATGCATGAAATAAAACTAATCTATGAAAGGAAATGCTTATGCAAGATTATTCTATGAAAGGAAATATGAATCTAATCTAATATGCAAGTGCAACATTAATCTAAATGGATTGCCATGGAGCATGAGAGAAGAAAAAGATTAGAGAAGTTGCAATATCCAAGCTCAAGTGCTCAAAATCTTCTCCAAAATCGCGCTCCAAACCTGCAACATAACAATACAAAAATCTTCTATATCTAAATGAGAAGGAGAGGGCTCCTTTTAAAGAGAGATGGACGGTCAAGATTAAGAGGCAAAAAGAAATGAGCAATGGTGGAGATTAAATCTTGGTTGATCCATGTGCTCAAGATTCTCAAGAGGAAAAATCAATGGACGTGGTTAAGAGGCAAAAAGATGTGTGGAAGAGATTAAGAGGAAAAAGGAGATTCCACTCATCTTGGAAAGTGCACTCAATGTGTAGGCAAAAAGTTTTTTTTTTTTTTTTTTTTAATTATTATTTTTAGCAAAGTGGTTTCCATTATTTAATAAAAGATTTTTTATTTATTTAAAAGAGAATTGTTCTTTTAATTAAATGTGGCTTAGGATAAAGTGATTTTTTTATTTAATTAAAAGGAAGCATGTTCTCTTAATTAAATAAAACTTAAGATAAAATGATCAAACCTTGAGAAATATTGAACTATTTGAATTAATTATGATTTGATCAAGGAAATTGATTTGAATTGAAAATATTGCAAAACATTGATTCAAAAAATTGATAAATTAATGAATGGGGGCCCAAAGTCTAGGCGACCATTTTAGGGTGCATACAGGGGTGACCTACAAAAGTCAAACAGATACTTCATACTATCATAACTTGATCATATTATATATACTTGATAGTAAAATACACACAAATAACTTTAAAAATATATGTACTATGGGGCTATCATTGCGAATTAAGATGCATGTGACTCTATCATGGAAAAGGGTCTCACGACATCATCAGATACCACTCTCTGTCAAATAAACCATGTAAATTAAAAATGAGTACGCACAACTAACAAGTATACATGTATGCACAAAATAAATAAATTACTTAATTAATTTCCCCTTGTCAACACCTGACGCCTACACCCCCTCACATTTCCCCCAGTGGAAACTGGTGACACCTACATCAGTATGTAATTTAAGATTATCATAAAAATTAGAAAACATGTGTACATATACTATTATAATAATTTAAGGAAACTAATGAGTACATTAAAACATATGTACCGTTGAAGTGTCAAGGCTAAATGATATGGATGAAAGCGTGGACCCCTCCACTTGTGCCATATCGTCCTCTATCATCAACTGAACATAAATATAACACATGCAAAAACATAAGTGGGAAATTATTATAAGAAAATTCTACTAAAAATATGAACATCTAAAATTAAATACAATGTAAAAAGTGAATTGTTTACCCTTACTATAACAGTAGGATTCAATGGCTTTGTATGCCCCTGATGCACATCTTCATGAGGTGCTTCAGTGCCTATAGTATGTTGTGTAGCATCATCCACCTCAAAGATGTAGTTATATGCATCACTATCATTCAGGGTACCTAAGCATAGATTCTTGCACATAATGCAAGTGTGGGGCACACAAACATGTGAGCTTGAAGAGGATGTGGAAGGGCCAGAAACATTAGGACAAGGAGGCAACAATGTCATGCTCTACATAATTAGCTGATCACTCAAGGTATGAATGGCTTGAATAGTCTATGAGCCGATCTTGGTAATAATATCAGGATGTTGCACTGTAGGAGGTGGTGAAATCTTGAGAGGGGGGACATATGTGTGGGATTTCACCCATTGTGTCGATGGCCTATCCTAAAGAGCACCTAAGACTACACTCTGGTTTAGTCTCATACTCAAATAATTTACCTTGAGACCAGGCAAAAATTTAGCATATTATTTTTTAATGAAATAAAATGGGACATCCAAATTACTATGAGGTGGTCTATCAAAATCCATCCACCAACAGTACCAAAATTTATCACATATTGTATCATTTGTGCACCATTTAATTAACAACTTAGGTTTTTTAGGGTCCACTTTCAGACCTATTTTGGGATCCACAAAAAGATTACATATGTCATATTTTGTTATGTTTAGGTTCATAACTTGATCATAGACAAGCCCGTTGTCAAACTGGGTGTGCATGGAATCACACCAAAGAAGTGCAACATTATGTTTCTCTGTAAGTTTCTCCATGTTTTCAATAATGGAGTTCAATGTGAAAAACATGGGGTGCAATGTGGGATATTAGCTTATGTGGTCTGATATCCTCTCAGCTGATTTAGATTGTCTCCTATGAGATCTTCTAAATGATGAGGGTTTGAAAGTGGGGGATTGTTTGGAGGTGGTTTTGGATTATTTGTGAGATCATTGGGAGGGTTTTGTGATTGATTTGAGTCCATGTCTGATTACAATTATAACACAAATAGATAATTACAATCAATTTAAAAAAATAATTAAAAAAAACTCATTTAAACTCTATTTTAATATAAAAAACTACAAATTTCAAATAAAAAAATAAAAACAATAAAAAGTGAAAAATTAAACTTACCTATTGATATTGAGCAGATCGAATATGAGATATGATCAGATATACAAAACCCTTAGAACCGCATTCAACATTTTCACAATGAAAATGTTCAATGCAGCCACGGGCTATGTAAATGTAATTTACTGGAAAAAATTGGATATCTGATTTTATCAGATATCTAATTTTAACAGATATCTGATTAAGCCTTGTGCTTTGGCTTTTGTCTTGGCGAGGTGTACTAACACCCAGGCCTACTAAAAGCCAAACTTTTTAGTGCACTTTTGGACGAGTGAAAAGTTCATTTTTTCACATCACCACTTTTTGGCATACCATGATCTTGCACATACCCATAAATCTATTTAATGTCAAATCATAAATCCTCTATGTCTAGAGGTATCGATGGCATATAAATATGTCTCAAATCATAAACTGAAAATATCAAACATATAATAATGACATATATAATGAGTCTCAAATCAAAGATCTGTGCAACATGTCCTAAACTAGGGAGTCATCCAAGTGCATGCAAACAAAGAGACCCTCTGACTAATTTCCACAAGCATCCTCTAGCTATGAGGAAGAAATTGATCCCTGCAACTATAAATGCATGTATATAATAGTAATGTAAAATACTTAAAATATTATAAATGCATGTTTAAACTTACATATTTTAATTTACTTTCCTAACCACTAGTACCTATCACATCTATTGAATCTCTCCTATGAAGATGCTCTGAGCCCACACTAGAGGTAATGTGCTATGACCGAGTGTCATGAGCATCCTCTGGCTAAAAAGAAGTAATTGACCCCTCCAAATTTAGCACAAGAGTGTTAGAATAACTGAGAGGAGGGTGAATCAATTATCCACAGTCCTAATCACAAAATGTATATCCAAAAACAATTTACTAAAACTTTTGCAGCTTGGTAACATAAAATAGTATTTTGTTTGTGCTTTTACCGATTACCAATTAATAACTTATAGTCATTACCGATCAAATCCAATATGAAACATGTAAAGTATGACAACAAACAATCATCACAATCAACACATAACACAAGAGATTTAACATGGAAACCCTATGAAGGGAAAAACCACCTGGGACCAGCAACCCAAAAATTGTTTACTCTTCTGAAGTGAGGTTGGTGAAGACCCAACCCTGTTAAAGGTTACAAACACACTATGAGGTGTGACCTTGTTAGAGGACTTTATACCAACCATTATCATCCAACCATCATTCACTATGGGGTTGATAGGATAACAAATGTACACTCTATGAATGACATTACAACACTTTCTAGTCCACTCTATTAAGAGATTTATCTGTTTACAATGGTTAAAATGTAATAGTAGTTGATCTGATTACAACACAACTTCAATTGCATATTATCAGATCTATGTTAAGCTCATTCAAATCCTCTGATCAATATATCAATTATGTTTCAATCAATATTCAGTAACTTACTATCACTCGGTTATAGCTTTCTGATGCTCGATAATCTCTACAGTTCAGTTCTCCTTAACCAGTTTAATTAGGCATTCATGAAGCTTGTTCACATGATATCTCTGAAGTCTCCTTCTAGCATGATTTCATCATGAAATACTAGTCTCTTAAATAGACTAGTAAACTATTTTAATTCCATCCATTAGATTTTTCCAGTTAATCTCCTTTGTTGATTTTGCCTCTTAAACCTTCCTCGGCTGATGTGTCAGTAACACATTTTGTTTCAATCCCTTAGATCTTCTTTGAATTATGTTAGCCATCAATCTTTGTAACAAACATTATCTCCAACTTCATAATCATAACACTTTCCAGTTCATCAACTTCCATCGGCTAAACTAATCATTTAGTTATTTTCTTCTACTCGGTTACCAAAGAAATGTATCGCTGAACACAAGCTCAGTTTATACTATGCTTGGTATAAACTACACTACATTGGTGTATACTAAAATGGTTCTTTAACCGACCACACTGCTGATCAAAGAGCATCCTGGGTGTAAGAGCAATCTTGCATCACCCAAAAATATTTTTATTTTTGTATTCAATAAGGGCTATCTTGTGCAGAGTTGCTATTTATGGAAACTTGCTATTTTTAGTAAGTTGGTCTTACGATCTCAGAATGTCTAATTTTACATATGGAGGTTCATCTCAGTCATATCAGCCTGCCAGCAAAGTTTCATGGCTAGATCAGGTGTAGTTTTGAAGATATTGAAGATTTTTGGTATTGGCAGCAGGGTACAGAAACTTTGAACTTAGTTTTGAAGGCTTTAGAGGCCCCGGATGAGGATGGAAATTTGGGTGACAAGCTCTTTACACTAGTCAAGCCTATAGAGCACTTCGTGGTGTTTCTAGAATGGGGTTATAATAGCCAATCAGGTCAACAGGCGATGACTTATGGTCTTCAAAAGTTGAGTCACCTGAAATGGCAGAAAATAATTTTTCTTCAAAATTTCTGTTTGGGTTTCAAAACTCATTTTGAGCTGACTTTGATGTAATAAATTGTAAAATAAAATAATTCTAAGTTTGGTCGACCCTAAGGGCTAAATTTCTAGAACCTTCTCGGGTGGTGAAAATTGCCTATATAAAGAAGGCTCGTAGTATTGTCTAGGGCAGTTCTGGGTAGTAGATTTGGGTATTGATTCGAGGCTTTGTCCTACAAAATATTGTAAGGGAATGCCCATGTGGCTTTGCATATTGTAATTTTGAAAGTTTTTAATTCCACATTTGTGGAGATAATAAGAAGCCAATTTTCTGTTCTTGCATATTATTGTTGTTGTTTCTCTATTTATGTTATGTGCTTGTGGTATTAACGGGAGCACCCTTCATCAAGTGGTATCAAAGCAGGTGTTCTTGAGTGTGTAAATAGATCACCGACTGTGAGGCAATTTGCACCAGGACCGTGGTTAGAGTTTCAGCGAGCACCATGAAAATGCCTCCACGAAAAGAATGTGGTGGAAGAGCTAGTGCTGTGACACCTGAGGTTAGAGAGCTACAGAGACAAGTATGAGCATTGTAAGAAGAGATTCACAGAGGAATGAATCTTAATGTTAGAGATGAAAGCGAGGATGAAGCCGAAGAAGAATATCAAGAAGGAGAAGCTGAAATTGTGAATCAGGAGGAAGAAAGACTTTTTCGAGCGATTTCTAAGATTGGGAAAAGACCTAAGATTGAGGTTCCTACATTTTCTAGAAATTTTAACCGAGAGGAACTGATCAACTGGATCAATGAATGTGAGGAATATTTTGAGTATGAAGATGTTGAGGATCCTAAGAGGGTCAAATTTGTGAAGGCCAGATTGAAAGGTCATGCGAAGATCTGGTGGCAAGAAATTCAATTGGAGCAAAATAGAAGAGGGAAAGATAAAACCACAAGATGAGATTGGATGGTGGATAAATTGAAGTGACAATTTATTCCTGTTGATTATGAGCTTGACCTACTAAAGAAAATGCAAAGTTTGAAGCATGAAGGAAGATTTGTTCAGGAGTATACAGAGGAGTTCTATCGACTCCTCATCAGAATAGGCCATGCAGAAGCTGATAAGGAGAAAGTTGCCCGATACCTAAATGGGTTAAGACCAAGCATTCAGGAGGAGTTGAATCTAGTTTGAATGAACAGTATTGAGGAGGCATACCAGTTTTCCCTAAAAGTAGAGGAAAAGCTGAACAAGAAGTTTGAGAGCAGATAAAATGGAAGAGGTCGTGGTGGAAGATCTAGTGGATAGTCATATGGTGGCTGAAATGAAGATCCAAAAAAGAAGGATGAGGCCAGTAGCAATCAGAATTAGAGAGAAAATAATTCCAATCATTTCCAGGATCAGAGTAATAGAGATTAGAGAGGAAGAGGAAGAGGACAAGGTTCAAGAAGAGGAGGCTTCTGTGGAACATGTTTTCACTGTGGAGAAGAAGGTCATAGGGCATTTGAATGTCCTCAGTGCCAAGGCAGAATAGACAGGAGAAATGAAGGTTAGGCCAAAGTTGCACATGTAGATGAAGATGCTAGATCATCAAATTCTGAAGATGCTGAAAGAGGAGAAATGCTAATTAATAGAAGAGTCTTGCTGAGTGGTGAGAATGAACCTGAACAAAGGAGGAGCCTGTTTCACACTAGATGCAAGTGTGAGGGTAAATGTTGTGATGTGATTATCAATAGTGGAAGCACTGAAAATTTGGTGTCAGAAGAGATGGTGACAAAGTTGAAGCTCAAGAGATAGAAACACCCACATCCATATCGGATTACCTGGGTGCAGGATGACCACAAGGTCATGGTTAGTGAACAGTGCCTAGTAAAGTTCAAGATCGGCGAGTACCAAGATGAGGTACTATGTGATATCATCTCTATGGATGCATGTCATATGTTGTGGGGTAGACCGTGGTAGTTTGACAGATGTGTTGTACATGATGGTCATGTGAATACCTATTCCCTAACAAAGGATGGAGTGCGACATAAGCTAAAGCCATTGAAGGAGACCGAAGAAAAAGTATGTGGTAATGCAAGAATAACATTTGTTGATGGAAGAAAATTCCTAGCTGGTATGAGGCATGAGCATGTGTGTTTTTTTTTTAATTCTATAAGTTGGTGAAGAAGAAGTAGAGGATGTACCTATAGAGGTTGCAGATTTGTTGAATGAGTTTCAGGATATTGTATCTGATAATGTACCTAATGGATTACCACCGATAAGGAAGATTAGTCATCAGATGGATTTGATTCCAGGAGCCAGTTTGCCAAACAAGGCAGCACATAGAATGACACTAGCAGAAAGTGAAGAGTTGAACAGACAAGTACATGAGTTATTATAGAAGGGGTTGATTCGAGAGAGTCTGAGTCCCTGTGCTGTACCAGTGGTATTAACACCAAAGAAGAATGGAGAGTGGAGGATGTGTATAGATTTTAGAGCAATAAACAAGATCACAATCAAGTATAGGTTTCCATTGCCATGAATGGATGATATTATGGATTGTTTGAGTGGGGCTGTGTATTTCTCAAAGATAGATCTGAAAAGTGGATATCACTAGATTTAGATCAGAGAAGGAGATGAATGGAAGAGTGCCTTCAAGACAAAGGAAGGACTGTATGAGTGGTTAGTCATACCTTTTGGGCTAACCAATGCACCGAGCACTTTTATGTGACTCATGAATGAGGTTCTGAAAGAATTTTTGGGTAAGTTTGTCATTGTTTACCTAGATGATATTTTGATTTTTAGCAAGACATTAGAGGAACATATGATGCATATTCGTATGGTGTTTGAGAAGTTGAGGGATGAGAAATTGTTGATTAATTTGAAGAAGTGTAGTTTTGTAAAGAAAGAGTTAGTGTATTTGGGATTTGTAGTTTCAACAGAAAGTCTAAAAATGGACCCAAAGAAGGTACAGGCTATCCTTGAATGGCCTACTCCAAGGAGTGCTACTGAGGTAAGATCTTTTCATGGTTTGGCTAGCTTTTACAAAAAGTTTATCAGAAATTTTAGCAATATTTGTGGACCCTTGACTGAAACAATGAGAGGGGATAGAAAAGAGTTTAAGTGGACTAATGGGGCAGAAAAGAGTTTTCAATTGTTGAAACAAAAAGTTATAGAACAACTAGTTTTAGCACTTCCAGATTTTAATAAGGTATTTCAAGTAGATTGTGATGCTAGTGGTACTGCAATAGGAGCTGTTATGAGCCAAGAAGGTAAACCTATTGCTTATTTCAGTGAGAAGTTAAATGATGCCAAGAGAAAATATTCTGTCTATGATCAAGAATTTTATGCTATAGTTCAGGCATTAAAAAAGTGGAGACATTATCTGCTTCCTAAGGATTTTATTTTGTATACTGATCATCAAGCGTTGCAATATTTGAATAGTCAAGGAAAGTTCAATCAGAGGTATTTGAAATGGGTTGAGTTTTTGTAGAGTTATACATTTGTTTTGAAACACAAGAGTGGAAAGTCTAATAGGGTTGCGGATGCTCTTAGCAGAAGGCAACTATTGCTGACAGAGATGCAGATTGAAATGGTTGGGTTCAAGGAACTCAAAAATTTTTATCCAAAGAATCCTAATTTTGGTGAAGCTTGGAAAGCTTGTACAGAACCTGTTACTCTAGACAGGACAAAATGGCTAGATTTTATCATCCAAGATGATATGTTATTCAGAGGGAGTTAGTTGTGCATTCCACGAAGTTCTATGAGGGAGAATCTCATCAAGGAGAATCATAGTGGAGGATTGGCTAGACATTTTGGTCATGATAAAACCCTTGCTTTGGTTGGTGAGAATTATTATTGACCACAATTGTAGCAAGATGTGAAGAAGTTTGTACAGAGTTGCAGATAATGTCAGATGGAAAAAGGAGTGAAGTAAAATACAGGGTTGTATCAGCCATTATCTGTACCAGAGAAGCCTTGGGAGGATATCAGTATGGACTTTGTTCTTGGTTTACTAAGGACACAGTGGGGACATGATTCAATTTTTGTAGTAGTTGACAAATTTTCAAAGATGGCACATTTCATTTCCTGCAAGAAGACTAATGATGATGTTCATGTAGCAGAATTGTTTTTCAAAGAAGTGGTGAGACTACATGGTTTTCCAAAGACCATAGTTTCAGATCGAGATACTAAGTTTGTTGGATATTTATGGTGAACATTGTGGAAGAAGTTGAAGATAGATTTGAAGTTCAGTTCATCACATCATCCACAGACTGATGGACAGACAGAAGTGGTGAATAGAAGTTTGGGAAATCTGCTAAGATGTTTGGTTGGAGATAAGCCAACAGGATGGGATTTGATTTTACCACAGGCATAATTTGCATACAATAATTCTGTCGATAGGAGCACTGGTAAATCACCATTCTAGATTGTATATGGAAGTAGTCCAAGAAATGCATCTGAGTTGAGAAAGATAGATAAAGGAGAAATAAGTAGTGCTGAAGCTAAGGATTTTGTAGAACATTTGAAGAACATCCATGAGGAGGTGAGGAAGAATATTACCAAGATGAATGTGCAGTATAAGACTAAGGCATATGAGAAAAGGAGGCAGAAGGAATTTTAAGTTGGGGATGAAGTCATGGTTCATTTGCGGAAGGAGCGGTTTCTAGTTGGTACATATAACAAGTTGAAAATGAAGAAGTTTGGACCATGTAAGATACTGAAGAAGCATGATTCAGGAAATGCATATGAGGTAGGATTGCCTACTGAGCTGAATATTTCACCAGTGTTTAACATTTTAGATTTGACAGAGTATCATGAAGGAGGTGTTGAAGATGAGGTTGAAGTAGCACAGTGGAGTATCCCAGCAACCAATTCAGATATCAAGGAGATTGAAGACATACTGGACATTCGTGTTGGCAGAAGCACAAGGAACAGGATATATGAAGAGTATTTGGTCAAATGGAAAGGATGACCTGTTGAAGATTCATCATGGCTAACAAAGGAGGAGATTAACCGTCTTGGTTTTCCTTTGCACACCTGAGTCATGACAGGGTCACTTCTCAAATTACCCCAGGTGTCTGATGCAGGAGCATCCTAGGTGTAAGAGCAATCTTGCATCACCCAAAAATATTTCTGGTTTTGTATTCAATAAGGGCTATCTTGTGCAAAGTTGCTATTTATGGAAACTTCCTATTTTTAGTAAGTTGGTCTTACAATCTCAGAATGTCTAATTTTACATATGGAGGTTCATCTCAGTCATATCAGCCTGCCAGCAAAGTTTCATGGCTAGATCAGGTGTAGTTTTGAAGATATTGAAGATTTTCGGTATTGGCAGCAGGGTACAAAAACTTCAAACTTAGTTTTGAAGGCTTTAGAGGCCCTGGATGAGGTTGAAAATTTGGGTGACAAGTTCTTTGCACTGGTCAAGCCTGTAGAGTGCTTCGTGACATTTCCAGAATGGGATTATAATAGCCAATCGGGTCAACGGGCGATGACTTATGGTCTTCGAAAGTTGGGTCACCTGAAATGGCGAAAAATAATTTTTCTTCAAAATTTCTGCTTGGGTTTCAAAACTCATTTTGAGCTAACTTTGATGTAATAAATTGTAAAATAAAATAATTCTAAGTTTGGTCGGTCCTAAGGGCTAAATTTCTAGAACCTTCTCAGGCGGTGGAAATTGCCTATATAAAGAAGGCCCGTAGTGTTGTCTAGGGCAGTTCTGGGTAGTAGATCTAGGTATTGATTCGAGGCTTTTTCCTACAAAATATTGTAAGGGAATGCCCATGTGGCTTTGCATATTGTAATTCTGAAAGTTTGTAATTCCACATTTGTGGAGATAATAAGAAGCCAATTTTTTGTTCTTGCGTATTATTGTTGTTGTTTCTCTATTTCTGTTATGTGCTTTTGGTATTAAGGGGAGCACCCTTCATCAACTGCTTTGTGCATTTTTCTCTTATCCTTCATCATAGATGAATGCAACATAATCAAGTCAATAAAATAAGGTCATAGACTCATCTATAAGTTACCCAATGTGTTCCTTATCCTTATCTATCATATCCATCTTCCTCATGTAGATATTTATGTTCTTCATCTCTTTTCATCTTCTTTCTATAGATGTTTGGGTATAGTAACTTACAAGATAAGTATTGTCAAAACTAGTTGACATCAATGACAATATATTGATTATTTAATCATCTTATATATCTAATCAACAATTCAGTGATCTAGAATCATAGATCTTCAAGTCATATAGTTTATTCAAATTAGTTTTAGTTCATCAATCTCTCCCTTTGGCATTGATGGTAACACAAGCAATATGAAATATGCCATACACATACAAAATATGTATTCTACAACTCTGTCAACAAATGATGTAACTCGGTACAAGCTCTCCCTAGCTTAATATGTTTAATCACTACATTACATAAAAGCATTTGCAAGTGCAGACTAACTTCTACAGATATGATCTTTTCAGCTCATGGGATTTCTTATGTTCTTAGTAACTGATCTTCAATACTCTCCCTTTTCTGTATCTCTCTCCCTTTGTCTTTGGCTTCATATTCTTCATATTGATCTCTCTCCCTTTGATAGCAATGCGAAAGAGAAAAATACAAACATACAGCTTTGTAGTAGCCATGTAACTCTCTGTTGTCCAGTGCATTCTCTGTATCTCAGTATACTAATGTGCAAGTCTATTCTAGTACTTCATCCTTTCACAACCTTAGATAGAAGTCCAAAGTGTGAACTCTGTTGCATCAACATATATGATCTTCTAATAAGATTACACTGATGCAACATCTAGATCACCTTAGTGATTGGTAGATAGGGGACGGACCCCAAGTCTAGTCCTCAAGTATTCATATGTATCCTTTGGTAGATGCTTTTTAAATATGTCAGCAAGTTGTTCTTTTGATATAACAAATTCTAGTTTGACATGCTTCTCTTGTACTTGTTCCCTTAAGTAGTGATACTTAATAGATATATGCTTTGTTCTACAATGCATCACTGGATTCTTTGAAATATTAATAGCACTAGTGTTGTCACAATATATAATCACCAGCTTAGTGATTACCTCATTCATACCTTCCAACACTTGCTTGATATATGCAATATTTGAACAGTCAGTAGTAGCAGCAACATACTCTGCTTCAATTGTAGACTGGGAAATGAAATCCTATTTCTTACTTGTCCAAGTAACAAGTCTTTCACCAAAGAAGAATGCTCCTCCAGTGGTACTCTTTCTATCATCCACATTTCCAGCCCAATCAGAATCGGTGTATACCTTTAGTTCAAACTTTCCTTTCTTAGGACAACATATTAGTCCATAATATTTAGTTTTCTTTAGGTATCTTAAGATTCTCTTTGTAGCAATCATGTGTGATTCTCTATGGTTTGCAAAAAATCTAGCAACTATTCCAAAAACATGTGCTATATCAGGTCTATTGTGAACTACATACATTAACTTACCAATCATGGATTGGTACAATGTATGGTTTACCTCAATAGTTCCATCTTCTTTAGTCAGTTTACATCGAGTAGCCATCAGTGTTCCCACAGGTTTATCATCTTCCATGCCAAATGTCTTCAATACTTCCTTTATATATTTAGATTGTGTGATGAATATACTATCATTTTGCTGAATCACTTGTAAGGCTAGAAAGAAATTAATCTCTCCAAACATAGACATTTCAAATTCACTTTTCATTTCATCAGCAAATGACTTACAGATATGATCTTGTCCTCCAAATATTATGTCATCCACAAATATCTCAACAATCAAGATAGTATCATTAGAATATCCTTTCATGTACAGATTACCATTCTCACTTGTTCTAACAAATCCAATACTCAGCAAATAGTTATGCAGCCTCTCATACTAGGCTCTCGGTGCTTTCTTTAAACCATATAAAGCTTTATGTAATCTACATACCATATCTTTGTTGAATAATCTTTTCTTTTGAAACTAGATTTTGTCATTTTACCTTTCTAACATTCATGAAACATAACACAATCAGGCTTAGATAAGTTAGGAAGACCTCTAACCTTTTTCTTTTTACTGATCTTAATGATGATATCAAAATTCACATGACATAACCTTTTATGCCACAACCATGCATCTTCATCTTTCATCATTAAACAAGAAGACTGGTCATTATCAAGATAAAACAAATTATCTCTCAATTATGTTCCAGTTCCAACAAGTCTTCCTCCATCATCAAATATCTTCACTTTGTTTCTCTCAAAAGAAACTCAGTGGCCTGAATTGTTCAGTTGTGCCACACTTAGCAAATTATAGTTTAGATGTTTTATCCAATAAGCATTGTCACATCTAAATTTATCATTTATCATCAGGGATCCTTTCCCTCTAACCATACAAGGTGCAACATTACCCATTCTAACAGATCCTCCATTGTGTTCTTCAAGATGATGAAAGTTTTCTTCATCACCAATCATGTGATGTGTACAGCCACTATCTATGATCCATGTTTCATTTTTATTAACCTTAGAGATAAGTGTTGTCTCTAAAAACAATTCATCTTCCTTTGATTCATCCTTCATTGCAACAAATACTACCTCAACATCTTCATCAGTGTTGGTATCAGTGACATCTTCTTCTGCAATGTAGCAAACCTTCTTTCCTTTATCATTATTATCTTGGTTGTCTCTATTGTAGTGTCGATAACTTCTATTGCCTCTTCTCCCATAGCTTCCTTCACCAGATCGGTCTTTGTTTCTATCATCATCTTTCCTATGTGGACATCTAGCAGCAATATGAACAACCTCTTTACAATTAAAGAATGCTAATGGTAATTTACCTCTATATCTTCCTTTACCTTTAGGTAACCTTCTGGCCATAAGAGCTTCAAGTTCATCAAGCTCATCATCAGTATTTCTATCACTATCATCATTCTTATTTTTGCTACTAGACTTACCAATCTTCAGAGAAGACATAAAAGTAGATTCAACAGATGGTACAACACTATTATCAAAGTTATTCAATTCAAAGGTTGTAAGCTTACCAATCAGATTATCAAGAGTAAGGTTGTTACCAGATGTAGACCTAGTTTCATGAATTGTAGATATTTTGATTGCATAAACTGGCAATAAGGTTCTAAGAACTTTTCTTACCACAGTCTCTTCATCAATAACACCATCAGATGCTCTAATAGCATGTACTACCTCTTTTAGTCTATTTTTGTACTCCACAATATTTTCTCCTTCCTTCATCTTCATATCATCAAATCTTCCCCTTAGACTTTCAACTCTGGCTCTTTTGACATTCACATCACCACTATAAACTTGAGAAAGTTTATCCCACATGCCTTTACTAGTAGTGCAATTTTTAATATCTTCAAATTTGGCATCGATACAGGTAGTAGCAATCTCCATCATAGTAACATTATGTTCATGTCTGCCTATTAGTTGATCAAGGGTCAAGGGACCAGTGGGTGGTGCAATGTAGCCATTCTCCATTAGTGCCAGGGTAGAATTCCCAATTCTAGATACATGCAACTTCATTCGGCTGTTCCATACTGTGAAATTATCCTTGTTTACCTTTGGCATTTCCCTCTTATACATTTTGAGATCTTTGTGCTGAAGTCCTTAAAACTCTTTTCCAAGCAACCAATGCTCTGATACCAATTGTTAGAATAATTGAGAGTGGGGTGAATTAGTTATCCACAGTCCCAATCATAAAATGTATATCCAAAAACAATTTACTAAAACTTCTGTAGCTCGGTAACATAAAAAAGTATTATGTCTGTGCCTTTACCAATTACCAGTATGATCAACCATGCATGAAGCTTTTTCACATGATATCTCTATAGTCTCCTTCTTTCGGCATGATTTCATCATGAAATCCTAGTCTCTTAAATAGACAAGTAAACTATTTTAATTCCATTCATCAGATTTTACCACTTAATCTCCTTTGTTGATTTTACTGCTTAAACCTTCCTCGGCTGATGTGTCAGTAACACATTTTGTTTCAATCCCTTAGATTTTCTTTGGATTATGTTAGCCATCAATCTTCGTAACAAACATTGTCTCCAACTTTGTAATCATAACTCTTTCCAGCTCATCAACTTCCATCGGCTAAACTAGTCATTTAGTTCTTTTCTTCTACTCGGTTAACAAAGAAATGTGTCAGTGAACACAAGCTCGGTGCATTTTTCTCTTATCCTTCATCATAGATGAATTGGTACAAGAGCACCTCGATATCAAAGATTAGGGATCCAACAAAACTTTTAGATTTTCTTTAAGTTAGTTTGTAAAGTATTTATTCATTCGCTCCTTTGATGACCAAGTACAAAATGGGTCAAGTCAGTGAATAAACACTCTAGTGCTTAGATGTTTGATTTCAATTTTGTTGTGTGTTAGAAGTATTCAATAAGCCTGAAGAGAGCTATCCAAGGCATCAAGAACCTGAGATTAAGTTACTCGGTATGCAGTGAAGTTTATCAGTAAATACTATTGCTCGGTATTACTGGTGCTCGGTAAGATTGGCACTCGGTAATATTGATACTCGGTAGATGTTAATGCTCGGTGTTACTAGCACTTGGTAATGCTGGTGCTTGGTACTACTGGTGTATTTTATGTAGTTGACACCTAGTAATGGTGGAATTTTTTCTGCAATGTCAGTATGGATAGTAGAAAATGTTTCGGACCAGTTGAATCGACAGAAGCAACAATCCAAACTATCCTAAATTTTGAAGGAGCCATTTATGGCACCTTAGGTTTTCGATTTTGATTTAGAAGGTTTTTGTAGTTAAAAGTAAGTAGAAAAATAGTGACAAGGGGTTTGGAATACCAAAAGAAGAAGAGAGATTTTCTTTTGTAATAGTTTAATTTTCTAGTTAATAAAAAGTTTCAGGTTGTGTAGCTAAGATTTTAATTCATTTTTGGTTTACTCGCAAGTTGTAAGTTCTTCACTGGTTTGGCTATAATTGTTGAATGGCTCCTCAAGGTTTCTGAATCCATGATGAAATTCATTTTCCTGGATGGAATTTGAGAGGAGCCCATGTACATAGTTTTCTTTATTTTGTTTTTGGTAGGAGAGGCAAAAAGCTTGAATCTGGAAAGTTTACCCTAGGAGAGCTTGGTAATAGTCCAGTTAGGGTAAACAAGTTAGGAAGATGTTGTAGAAGCATTAACAGAATGAGAAGGATGAATCTACCAGTGTAGGTTCAGTGAAGGAGAAAGTAACTTTTTGGTGAGGACCAGGTTTGGAGAAGAAATTGAGTCCCCAGTGGCTCATTTTGGTATAGGGTGGTGAATGCCCCGAGAGATCTAGAAGAAGGATCTCTAAAGTAGAGTCAAGTTGATTCTATAGTAGAAAACTAAACTCTCATTCCTCATCAGATTGGTATCAGAGCCCTAAAATATTTGGACATGTAATTGTTTGAGTGTTTCCTATAGAAGGCATCTTCCAATTCATTCAAAATGGTGTCCAATGTAGAACTAGCAAGAGGTGTGGAAGAGAAAAAAGAGGAGAATATACTCCTGAAGGAGCGGTTGGCCAAAATGGCAACCAGGTTAGAGGAAGTGTAGTTGAGAACTGTAGCAGTTAGTGAAAGAATGAGAGAAGTACATGAAAAAGAGAAGATAATGGCCAAAGAAGACATAGTGCTAGAACCTGACCCTATGCTTCAAGAAGAGTCATTCTTGAAGGAATTAAAGGCAATGAATAGCAAGGCTTTGGAGGGTGTGCCTCTATTTAGTGGAAAAATGGAACTGGAAGTAGTCATGGAATGGATAGAAGGACTGGAAAATCACTTTGACTGTGACAATGTGACTAAGGCTCAGAAGGTCAGAATAGTCAAGACAAGATTGAGAGGAGCTGCTCTCACTTGGTGGAAGTTTGTCCAAGATGAAATGACTAAAGAAGGAAAGAACCCCATAACCAGTTGGCAAGGCATGGTGGCTAAGATAAGAGAAACATATCTCCTTGAGGATTATGTAGTATAGTTGCATAAGAGAAGATAGAATCTGAGGCAAAAGGATATCAAGGTTAGTACCTATACCCAAGAGTTTCACAAGTTATGTTTGAGATCACATGTAATGGAGGAGAAAAGCCTAAAAGTGGATAGATATTTGAATGGCCTCAAATGGAGTATCCAAGAGGAACTCAATCTCATAAGTCCCAAGATAGTACATTAGTGCTATCAACTCGCTCTAAAGGTGGAGGAGAAGCTCAAGAAGAAGCAGGATACAAGTAGCAAAGGAAGGGGAAGAGACAACAGAAGTCAAAGAGGAGGATTTGGTGGAAGGAACATTGAAACAAGAAATTAGATTGAGTCCAAAACCAATGAGAGTCAAGGAAAATCTAGTAACACAAGAGGAGGTTACAACTGAGGAAGAAATTCAAGAAATGGTTCAAGAGGAAGGAACAATAACCAGGGAAGAGGATCTTATTTATCTTCAATGAAGTGTTATAACTATCAATAGTTTGTGAATCCATCCTATAGGTGTCCCAAGAAGAGTTCCACATCCCAAGGAGGTGAGAAGAGGACACACTATGTTCATGGAGAATCTTCTAGTAACAAGATAGCAGAAGTAGCCCTAGACTTTTAGATGGGAGAAAATTTGATGATCCAAAGAGCACTCCTCATGGAACCTATCAAGGAGGAACCAAGCCAAAGAAGATCTCTGTTCCGATTCAAATGCAAGGTGCTAGGTAAGGTTTGCAAAGTTATCATATATTCTGGTTCTACCAATAACATAATTTCTATGGAAGCTATAGAAATATTAAAATTGAAAAGGATTCCTCACACTAACCCTTACCGAGTCACTTGGTTGAATCAAGATCAACATGTGTTAGTTAATGAGAAAGCTTGGATAGAGTTTTCCATAGGGAAGTATAAGGAAAGTGTCTTGTGTGATGTCCTACCCATGGATGCTTGTCATTTATTGTTAGGAAGACCCTAGTAGTTTGATCAAGCTGCAATACATAATGGAGTTGAAAACTCATATTCCTTCAAGAAGGATGAAGTGACCTTCAAGATACAGTCCATTTTGGAAGAGGGTGAAGTGAAGAAAGAGAGCCCTAACATACTGCTAGTAGGTGAAAAAGAGTTCTTACACACATTAGAGGAAGAGGATGGAGTAGGCTTTGCTTTGGTCCTAAAACCAAAGAATGACAAGGGAAACAAGAGGGAAGAATTACCCTTAGAAGTCAAAGAATTACTGAGTCAATATCAGGACATCATAAATGATGGTCGATCAACTAGTCTACCACCAGAGAGATCTATTAGCCATCATATTGATTTCATCCCAAGAGCCTCACTTCCCAACAAGGCTGCCTATAAGATGACCCCACAGTAGAATATGGAGATAGCCAAGAAAATTTAGGAGCTACTGAATCAAGGACTAATCAAAAGGAGCATAAGCCCATGTGTTGTTCCCAAAGTTATTTCTCCAAAGAAGGATGGTACTTGGAGGTTGTGTACAAATTCTGGGGCCATCAATAGGATCACTATTTAGTATAGATTCATGATCCCTAGGATAGAGGATTTGATGGATTGCTTAGGAGGATCTAATTACTATTCCAAGAAAGATCTTAAGAGTGGGTACCATCAAATAAGAATAAAGGGTGGAGATGAGTGGAAGAATTCTTTCAAGACTACCAAGGGATTCTATGAGTGGCTTGTAATGCCTTTTGGGTTATCCAATTCCCCAAGCACATTTATGAGATTGACAAATTAAGTATTGAAGGACTTCATTGGAAAATGGGTTGTAGTATACTTGAATGATATTCTAGTATTCAACAAAACCAAGAAGGATCATCTCAGGATTCTACAACTAGTAATACAAAGGTTACATGAAGAGAAGTTGGCAATCAATTTAGAAAAGAGTCAGTTCATGAAGCAAGAGCTTGTATACTTGGTTTTTTTTATCTCTGAAGGTAACTTGAAGATGGACATTAGCAAGGTGGAAGCCATTTTGAATTGGCCTACACATAAATCAGCCACCAAAGTAAGGAGTTTCCATGGATTGGCACAGTTCTATAGGAAGTTCACCAGGAACTTTAGTGAAATCAGTGCACCAATCTTGGATACCATAAAAGGGGGTATGAAAGAAAAGTTCCAATAGAATGAGTAGGCTGATGAAGGATTTAAGAATTTGAAGAAGAGAATGGCAACTCAACCTATCCTGACACTTCCCAATTTTGACAAGATGTTTACTGTGGAATATGATGCTAGCAATGTTTCCATCGGTGCAATTTTGAGTCAAGAGGGAAAACTAGTTGCTTTTCATAGCGAAAAATTGAATGATGCAAAGAGGAAGTATTCCTCATATGATCTAGAATTATATGCACTAGTACAAGCACTAAGGAAATGGAGGCACTATCTGCTTCCCAAAGAATTTGTGGTCTTTACCGACAACTAGGCTTTGAGTTTTTTGAATTCAAAAGACAAACTAAGCCATAAGCACATGAAATGGGTGGAGTATATCCAAGCCTACACCTTCACCATCAAACACAAAAAGGGAGTACAAAATAAGGAGTAGATGCATTAAGTAGGAGACTGCTCACCATGTAGGAAATTCAGCTAAGAAGCATTGGCATAGATAGTTTTAAAGACATGTACCTAGCAGATGAAGATTTTTCAACAATCTATAAGGTATGTCAAGAATTCCAAAATCACTTTCATAATGAATACTCTAATTTCACCTTACAAGAAGGTCTTATATTTAGGGAGGACAACTCTATGTACCAAAAGGTTCAATGAGAGAGAATTTGATACAAGAGAAACATAATGGGTCATTAAGTGGACATCTTGGAGTGCATAAGACTTTAGAATTAGTACAGAGGTACTATTACTGGCCAAGGATGAACAAGGATATTCAGAAGTATGTAGAGATTTGTATAGTCTGTTAGAAAGCCAAGGGGACCTCATCAAATGTAGGATTGTATCAACCACTTCCAATACCAGAGTGACCTTGGCAATGTGTAAGCATGGATTATGGTGTTGGACTTCCTAAGACTAAGCAAGGCATGGATAGTATTTTTGTGATTGTGGATAGATTTAGCAAGATGGCTCACTTTGTACCATGCAAAACCACACATGATGCATGCTATATAGAATATCTTTTCTTTAGAGAAGCAGTAAGGATACATGGATTTCCCTTAAGAATTGTGTCAAATGGGGACTCTAAGTTTATGAGTCATTTTTGGAAGACCATGTGGCATAAGCTCAGTACAAACCTTTCCTTTAGCTCAGCTTACCATCCATAGACCAACGGCCAGACCAAAGTAGTGAACCAAAGTTTGGGAAACCTTTTCAGGTGCCTCACAAAAGAATATGGACAATCATGAGATCAATTGCTTGCATAAGCAAAATTTTCTTATAATGATACAGTCAATAGATCCACTAGAAAAATCCCTTTTGCAATAGTGTATGGGATCCATCCTAGAGGTATATGTGAACTTAGGAATCTTGGACACAACACGGAGAAGAGTGCTTATGAAAAATATTTTTCTCAATCCATGAAAGAAGTATATGATGTTGTGAAGAAGACATTAATGGAGAACACAACTCACACCAAGAAGAAGGTAGATGAAAGGAAAAGGGATGTTCAGTTTCAAGTAGGAGATTTAGTCATGGTGCACCTGAACAAAGAAAGACTACAAAAAGGTGTTCCGAGTAAGCTTCATATGAGGAAGATAGGCCCCTGTGCAATTTTGGCAAAGTATGTGTCTAATGCCTATAAGATTGACCTTCCCACTAATATGGGTTTATTTCCAATCTTTAATGTGGCAGATCTTGTATCCTATAAAGGACCAATTCCAGAAGAAGGTCCTAATCTATCAACAATTATAGAAGATCTCAAGGCACTAAAAATTCCAGTTACCTCAAAGCCCAAGGTAGAAAATATCCTAAATTCAAGAGTTTCCAAGTAGACTAGAACAAAGACTTACATGGAATACCTGGTCAAGTGGCAAGGTAAAGCTAATTCTGAGGCTACATGGGTGTAAGAGACTAATTTTAATAAGTTGGGCATCAACCCCAATCTCATCCAATCACCCGGAAGTTGATTTTTCTCTTTTGGGGGAGCATGGTGCAGGAGCACCTTGATATCAAAGATTAGGGATCCTACAAAACTTTTAGATTCACTTTAAGTTTGTTTGTAAAGTGTTTATTCATTCACTCCTGTGATGACCGAGTACAAAATGGGTCAAGTTGGTGAATAAACACTCTAATGCTTAGATGTTTTCTTTTAGTTTTGTTGTGTGTTAGAAGTAGTCAATAATCCTGAAGAGAGGTAGCCAAGGCATCAAGAACCTAAGATTAAGTTACTCGGCATGTAGAGAAGTTTCTCAGTAAATACTATTTCTCAGTATTAATGGTGTTTGATAAGATTGGTGCTTAGTAATACTGATGCTCGGTAGATGTTACTACTCAGTATTACTGGTGCTCAGTAATGCTGGTGCTTGGTAATACTAGTGGAGTTCACGTATTTGACACCTAATAATGGTAGAATTTTGTCTGCAATGTTAGTATGGATCGTAGAAACTATTTCAAACCAATTGAATCGGTAGAAGCAACAATCCAAACTATCCTGAATTGTGAAGGAGCCATTTATGGAACCTCAGTTTTCCAATTTTGATTTAGAAGGTTTTTTTAGTTAAAAGTAAGTAGAAAAATAGTGACAAGGGGTTCAAAATACCAAAAGAAGAAGAGAGATTTTCTTTTTTAATAGTTTAATTTTCCAGTTAATAAAAAGTTACAGGTTGTGTAGCTAAGAGTTTAATTCATTTTTGGTTACTCACAAGTTGTAAGTTCTTCACTGGTTTGGCTGTAATTGTTGAATGGCTCCTCAAGGTTCCTGAATCCATGATGAAAGTCATGTGCTTGGATGGAATTCAAGAAGAGCCCCTGTACATAGTTTTCTTTGTTTTTTTTTTGGTAGGAGAGGCAATAAGCTTGAATCTAGAAACTTTAACCTTGGCAAGCTCGGTAATAGTTCGATTAGGGTAAAAAAGTTAGGAAGATGCTATAGAAGCATTAATAGAATGAGAAGGGTGAATCTACTAGTGTAGATTCAGTGAAGGAGAAAGTAACTTTTCAGTGAAGACCGGGTTTGGAGAAGAAATCAAGTCCCCAGTGGCTCATTTCAGTGTAGGGTGGTGAATACCCTGAGAGATCTAGAAGAAGAATCTCCGAAGCAGAGTCAGGTTGATTCTATAGTAGCAAACCAAACTTGGCATTCCTCGTCATGAATGCAACATAATCAAGTCAATAACATAAGGTCATAGAATCATCCATTAGTTAACCAATGTGTTCCTTATCCTTATCTATCATATCCATCTTCTTCATGTAGATATTTTTGTTCTTCATCTCTTTTCTTCTTCTTTCTATAGATGTTTGGGTATAGTAACTTACAAGATAAGTATTGTCAAAACTAGTTGACATCAATGACAACATATTACTAATTTAATCATCTTACATATCTAATCAGCAACTCAGTGATCTAGAATCACAGATCTTGAAGTCATACAGTTTATTCAAATCATTTGTAGCTCATCAAAGAGTTGGTTATATACATGTGCATAGTAAATATTATGTAAAGTACATGAAATATATAAATACATGTTACAAGTGTACACATGCATGCTTAAATCTACATATATTTAAAAATTACCTGACCACTAGTAGGTGTCACATCTACTGAATCTCTCATATGAAGATGTTGTGAGTTCAGACTAGAGGTAATGTGCTCTGCTAACTGCGCCCACAAAATATTATACATTAAAAAAACATCAATACACACATCTTCAATTAATCATTCACTAAAACTCCTACAAATGATAAAAGAAAAATTTATATACCTAAGTCTCTGATGCAGGAGCATCATGGGTGTAAGAGCAATCTTGCATCACCCATAAAAAAAAAATATTTCTATTTTTATATTCAATAAGGGCTATTTTGTGCAGAGCTGCTATTTATGGAAAGTTACTATTTTTGGTAATTTTTGTATGTGCTCAGAATGATCTGATTTCTTTCTTGGAGGTTCATTTTGGTCATATAAGTCTGCCAGTAAAGTTTCATTGCTAGATCAAGTGTATATTGGAAGATATTGAAGATTTTCGGTATTGGCAGCAGGGTACAGAAACTTTGAACTCAGTTTTGAAGGCTTTAGAGGCCCCGGATGAGGTTGAAAATTTGGGTGACGGGTGCTTGCATGGGTCAAGCATGTAGAGTATTTCATGGCGTTTCTGAAATGGGGTTATAATAGCCAATCGGGTCAACTGGTGATGACTTATGGTCTTCAGAAGTTGGGCCACCTGAAATGGCGAAAAATAATTTTTCTTCAAAATTTCTGTTCGGGTTTCAAAGGTTATCTTGAGCCAACTATGATGTAATAAAATGTAAAATAAAATAATTCAGAATAGTTCTAAGTAGTAGATCTGGGTATTGATTCGAGGCTTTGTCCTACAGAATATTGTAAGGGAATGCTCATGTGGCTTTGCATATTGTAATTTTGAAAGTTTGTAATTCCACATTTGTGGAGATAATAAGAAGCCAATTTTTTGTTCTTGCATATTATTGTTGTTATTTCTCTATTTCTGTTATGTGTTTGTGGTATTAAGGGGAGCACCCTTCATCAAGTGGTATCAAAGCACGAGTTCCTGAGTGTGTAAACAGATCACCGACTATGAGGCAGTTTGCACTAGGACCGTGGTTAGGGTTTCAACGCGCATCGCGAAAATGCCTCCATGAAGGGAATGTGGCGAAAGAGTTGGTGTTGTAACACCTGAGGTTAGGGCACTGCAGAGACAAGTGCAAGCATTGCAAGAAGAGATTCGTAGAGGAATGAATCTTAATGTCAGAGATGAAAGCGAGGATGAAGCTGAAGAAGAATATCAAGAAGGAGAAGTCAAAATTATGAACCAGGAGGAAGAAAGACTTTTTCGGGTCATTTTTAAGATTGGGAAAAGACCTAAGATTGAGGTTCCTACATTTTCTAGAAATCTTAACCCAGAAGAATTGATCGACTGGATCAATGAATGTGAGAAATATTTTGAGTATGAAGATGTTGAGGATCCTGATAGGGTCAAATTTGTGAAGGCCAGACTGAAAGGTCATGCGAAGATATGGTGGCAAGAGATTCAGTTGGAGAGAAATAGAAGGGGAAAGGAGAAAATCACGAGATGGGATCGGATGGTGGATAAATTGAAGCGACAATTCATTCCTGTTGATTATGAGCTTGATCTACTAAAGAAAATGCAGAGTTTGAAGCAAGCAAGAAGATCTGTTCAGGAGTATACAGAGGAGTTCTATCGACTTCTCATCAGAACAGGCCATGCAGAAGCTGATAAGGAGAAAGTTTCTCGATACCTTAATGGGTTAAGGCCAAGCATTCAAGAGGAGCTGAATTTGGTTCGAATGAACAGTATTGAAGAGGCATACCAGTTTGCCCTAAAAGTAGAGGAAAAGCTGAACAAGAAGTTTGAGAGCAGACAAAACGGAAGAGGTCGCGGTGGACGGTCATATGGTGGCTGAAATGAAGATCCGAAAAAGAAGGATGAGGCCAGTAATAGTCAGAATCAGTGAGGAAATAATTCCAATCACTTTTAGGATCAGAATAATAGAGATCAAAGAGGAAGAGGAAGAGGACAAAGATCTGGAAGAGGTGGCTTCCGTGGAACATGTTTTCACTATGGAGAAGGTCATAGGGCATTTGAATGTCCTCAGTGCCAAGGCAGAACAGACAGGGGAAATGAAGGCCAGGCCAGAGTTGCACATGTAGATGAAGATGTCAGATCACCAAATTCTGAAGATGCTGAAAGAGAAGAAATGTTGATTAATAGAAGAGTCCTTTTGAGTGGTGAGAATGAACCTGAACAAAGGAGGAGCCTGTTTCACACTAGGTGCAAGTGTGAAAGTAAATGTTGTGATGTGATTATTGATAGTGGAAGCAATGACAATTTGGTGTCAGAAGAGATGGTGACAAAGTTGAAGCTCAAGAGATAGAAACACCCACATCCATATCGGATTGTCTGGGTACAGGATGACCACAAGGTCATGGTCAATGAACAATGCCTCGTGAAGTTCAAGATTGGCGGATACCAAGATGATGTATTGTGTGATATCATATCTATGGATGCATGTCATATGTTGTTGGGTAGACCATGGTAGTTTGACAGATGTGTTGTACATGATGGTCGTGTGAATACCTATTCCCTGACAAAGGATGGAGTGCGACATAAGCTAAAACCATTGAAGGAGACTGAAGAAAAGGTATGTGGTAATGCAAGGATAACTTTTGTTGATAGAAGAAATTTCCTAGATGGTATGAGGCATGAGCATGTATGTTTTTCTTTAATTCTAAAAGCTGGTAAAGAGGAAGTAGAAGATGTTCCTGTAGAAGTTGTAGATTTGTTGAATGAGTTTTAGGATATTATATTTGATAACGTGCCTGATGGATTACCACCTATCAAGAAGATCAGTCATCAGATGGACTTGATCCCAGGAGTGAGTTTGTCGAATAAGGCAGCACATAGAATGACACTTGCAGAAAGTGAGGAGTTGAACAGACAAGTACATGAACTGTTATAGAAAGGATTGATCCGTGAGAGTTTGAGTCCTTGTGCTGTAACAACGATATTAGCACCAAAGAAGAATGGAGAATGGAGGATGTGTATAGATTCTAGGGCAATAAACAAGATCACAATCAAGTACAAGTTTCCATTGCCACGAATGGATGATATTATGGACTATTTGAGTGGAGCTATGTATTTTTCAAAGATAGATCTGAAGAGTGGATATCATCAGATTCAGATCAGAGAAGGAGATGAATGGAAGACTGCCTTCAAGACAAAGGAAGGACTATATGAGTGGTTAGTCATGTCTTTTGGGCTAACCAATGCATCAAGCACTTTCATGCGGCTCATGAATGAGGTTCTGAAATAATTTCTGGGTAAGTTTGTCATTGTTTACCTAGATGATATTTTGATCTTTAGTAAGATATTGGATGAGCATATGATGCATATTCGTATGGTATTTGAGAAGTTGAGAGAAGAGAAATTGTTGATTAATTTGAAGAAGTGCAGTTTTGTGAGAAAAGAGTTGGTGTATTTGGGGTTTGTAGTTTCAGGAGAAGGTCTAAAAATGGACCTAGAGAAGGTACAGGCTATCCTTGAATGGCCTACTCCAAGGAGTGCTACTAAGGTAAGATTTTTTCATAGTTTGGCTAGCTTTTATAGAAAATTTATCAAAAAATTTAGCAGTATTTGTGGACCCTTGACTGAAACAATGAGAGGGGATAGAAAAGAGTTTAAGTGGACTAATGGGGCAGAAAAGAGTTTTCAATTGTTGAAACAAAAAGTTACAGAACAACCAGTTTTAGCACTTCCAGATTTAATAACGTGTTTCAAGTAGATTGTGATGCTAGTGATACTGCAATAGGAGCTGTTATGAGCCAAGAAGGTAAACATGTTGCTTATTTCAGTGAGAAATTAAATTATGCCAAGAGAAAATATTATGTTTATGATCAGGAATTTTATGCTATAGTTCAGGCATTGAAAAAGTGGAGGCACTATCTGCTTCCTAAGGAGTTTGTTTTGTATATTAATCATCAAGCTTTGCAATATTTGAATAGTCAAGGAAAATTAAATCAAAGGCATTTGAAATGGGTTGAGTTTTTGTAGAGTTATACATTTATTTTGAAACATAGGAGTGGAAAGTCTAATAGGGTTGCAGATGCTCATAGCAGAAGGAAACTATTGCTGACAGAAATGCAGATTGAAGTGGTTGGGTTCAAGGAACTCAAGAATTTGTATCCAGAGGATCCTAATTTTGGTGAAGCTTGGAAAGCTTGTACAGAACCTGTTACTCTAGACAGGACAAAATGGCTGGATTTTATCATCCAAGATGATATGCTATTCAGAGGGAGTCAGTTGTGCATTCCATGAAGTTCTATGAGGGAGAATCTCATCAAAGAGAAGCATAGTGGAGGATTGGCTAGACATTTTGGTCGTGATAAAACCCTTGCTTTGGTTGGTGAGAATTATTATTGGCCACAATTGCAGTAAGATGTGAAGAAGTTTGTACAGAGTTGCAGAGTATGTCAGATGGTGAAAGGAGTGAAGTAGAATACAGGGTTGTATCAGCCATTACCTATACCAGAGAAGCCTTGGGAGGATATCAGTATGGACTTTGTTCTTGGTTTATCGAGGACTCAGTGAGGACACGATTCAATTTTTGTGGTAGTTGACAGATATTTGAAGATGGCACATTTGATTCCCTGCAAGAAGACTAATGATGCTGTTCATGTAGCAGAATTGTTTTTCAAAGAAGTAGTGAGACTTCATGGTTTGCCAAAAACCATAGTTTTAGATCGGGACACTAAGTTTGTTGTATATTTCTGGCATACATTGTGGAAAAAGTTAAAGATAGATTTGAAGTTCAGTTCATCACATCATCCACAGACTAATGGACAGACAGAGGTGGTGAATAGGAGTTTGGGAAATTTGCTGAGATGTTTGGTTGGAGATAAGCCAACAGGATGGGATTTAATTTTACCACAGGCGGAATTTGCTTACAATAATTCTGTCAACAAGAGCACTGGTAAATCACCATTCCAGATTGTATATGGAAGTAGTCCAAGAAATGCATCTGAATTGAGGAAGATAGATAAAGGAGAAATAAGTAGTGCTGAAGCTGAGGATTTTGTAGAACACTTGAAGAACATCCATGGGGAGGTGAGGAAGCATATTACCAAGATGAACGCATAGTATAAGGCTAAGGCAGATGAGAAAAGGAGGTATAAGGAATTTCAGGTTGGTGATGAAGTCATGGTTCATTTGCGGAAGGAGCAGTTTCCAGTTCGTACATATAACAAGCTGAAAATGAAGAAGTTTGGACCATGTAGGATACTAAAGAAACATGATTCAGGAAACGCATATGAGGTAGAATTACCTACTGAGCTAAATATTTCACCAATGTTTAACATTTTAGATCTGACAGAGTATCATGAAGGAGGTGTTGAAGATGAGATCACAGCAGCACAATGGAGTATTCCAACAACTAGTTCAAACACTAAGGAGATCGAAGATATACTGGACAGTCGTGTTGGTAGAAGCACAAGGAACAGGACATATGAAGAATATCTGGTCAAGTGGAAAGGATGACCTGTTGAAGATTCATCATGGCTGACAAAGGGGCCACCTTGGTTTTCCTTTGCACACCTGAGTCGTGACAGGGTCACTTCTCAAATTACCCTGGGTGTCTGATGCAGGAGCATCCTGGGTGTAAGAGCAATCTTGCATCATCCAAAAAAAAATAAAAATTTGTTTTTATATTCAATAAGGGCTATTTTGTGCAGAGCTTCTATTTATGAAAAGTTACTATTTTTGATAATTTTTGTATGTGCTCAGAATGATCTAATTTCTTTCTTGGAGGTTCATTTTGGTCATATAAGTCTGCCAGTAAAGTTTCATTGCTAGATCAAGTGTATATTGGAAGATATTGAAGATTTTTGGTATTGGCAGCAGGGTACAGAAACTTTGAACTCAGTTTTGAAGGCTTTAGAGGCCTCGGATGAGGTTGAAAATTTGGGTGACGAGTACTTGCATTGGTCAAGCCTATAGAGCGCTTCGTGGCATTTTCAAAATGGGGTTATAATAGCTGATTGGGTCAACTGGTGATGACTTATGGTCTTCGGAAGTTGGGCCACCTGAAATGGTGAAAAATAATTTTTCTTCAAAATTTCTGTTTGGGTTTCAAAGGTTATCTTGAGCCGACTATGATGTAATAAAATGTAAAATAAAATAATTCTAAGTTTGGTCGGCCTTATTGGCTAAAATTCTGGAACCTTCCCAAGCGGTGGAAAATTGCCTATATAAGGAAGGCTATATTATTGTCTTAGGTAGTTCAGAATAGTTCTGGGTAGTAGATCTAGGTATTGATTCGAGGCTTTGTCCTACAGAATATTGTAAGGGAATGCCCATGTGGCTTTGCATATTGTAATTCTGAAAGTTTGTAATTCCACATTTGTGGAGATAATAAGAAGCCAATTTTCTGTTCTTGCATATTATTGTTGTTGTTTTTCTATTTCTGTTATGTGTTTGTGGTATTAAGGGGAGCACCCTTCATCAGTCTCAGTAGTAGGAAGATCATTAGCACGCTGCACCATCATATCATCAATAGAAACTACATCACCCACACCACCTTTAGTCATGAACCTCTCTAGTACTGAAGAGAGTAGGGGTGTGTGTAGCTATGAGGGGAGTGATGTAGAGCTTGAACCACCAAGATGCAATAAAAAATCTATAAATGATCCAACATTAGTGTCAATGTCAACCTGACTCAACCCATGCAACTGTTCATCAAGTGTGTCTAGGCCCTTAATTGTGATGTGTACATCTCCAACCCGTATACTTGGCTCTACGACTACATAATGATATGTGGGTACAGAGCACTCTGTAGAGTGTTGTGAACTGTGTTGTGCCTGACTAGATGGTGTGTCCTATGTCAATGGAACTATAGGACCCCATGTAAGTCCAATGACATCTCTAACTAACTATACCGAGATCCTATGCATGTCAGCATATAAGAATATAATTGTAGGAGATCCACGAAAAACTAGAGCACCACATCTAAATGACTATGATGTCTAGAAAGCACTTGTATCTCTCTAGGTGGAGGAAGACCTATACCTCTATATGCCTCATCACTGACCCCTACACCAGTACTAGATGAAGCCTCAAAAGATGATCTAGCTTGACTCAATCAAGTCAAAATATATCTTCTCACTATATCTAAAGTGAAGGAGGTGGCTGCAGAAGCAATCTCCCCTATCTTGTCCAATACTCCCCTCTAAGAAGAAATGACCACTCTATCTATATTAGTAGCCATCACCGGTGCCACTACCAGAGTTCTCTGCCCAACTAGATGTATATGAGAATGTACAACTCGATCAGCCCTATGATACTGATCATGGTATGCAACTCTACCATGCCCCTAATTTTAATATTTAGGAAGATCTAAATAGTTGACCCTGAGTCCCAAACAGAACTCAATGTACAACTACTATGCAAAATATAAAGGAATCTGGTTGTTATTAGGATAATGATTGTGTGATGTAAGAAAATGAGTGTATATCATGCATGTGATCTGAGGAATCTCACACCGTGTAACCTGATATGCCCTCACCTTGGGATTCCCTTCATAAAATGGGAAAACCTCTCATTTAATGATTCTCTTGGGGACACAACTTTGAACCATCTCCAAGGAAACATCACCTGAGACCTTGGCTCTTAGCTCTCAAAAAATACTATCAACAACCTGAGGCGTGAAGGAAGAGTGGGATCTCAATCTGCCAGTCATCTCTTGAAAACTAGTCAATACAATGATACAAGTATCTTTGTACATGCCATTTGGTGGAGATGTACAGATGGACTCTCTAAGTTGAGCCATCTCTATCTCAGTAGTCTAAAAAAGAGTCACTAAATCAAGAGTGTGAGGTGCATCCTGAGGTGGTACAACCTAGCCTGGTACATCATGAGTGGCCATCTAGATGTAACATGTGAAAGCTAAGTGTTAACAATTAAGTACTTGATTACATGTTATAATTGCATGTAAAATAGAAACAAATATCTGAATATATAAAATTATACTTAAATTTACAATACTAGAGTGTACTAATAGTCCTAAAGGGTCCTTGAATATACTAATTGGAATTAATAGGTCCTATTAGGTCAAATAAGTGGTCATATTAGGTCTTAAGGGTCCTAGGTTGTACTAATTGATTTTAATAGGTCATATTAGTCCTTTTAGGTCTTAAGTCCAGTATTATTAAGTCTTAAGAGGTCCTATTAGGTCTTAAGTGATCTTATTCTAGGTCTTAAGGATCCTAAAGGTTCTTAAAGAGTTTTATGTCACAATAGGGGTCCTAAAGGAATTTAGGGTGTACTAATAGTCCTGAAGGGTTCTTGGATGTACTAATCGGTATTAATAGGTCCTATTATGTCAAGTAAGTGGTCTTATTAAGTTTTAATGGTCCTAGAATGTACTAATTAATTTTAATAGGTTATATTAAAGTCCTAAATTAGGTCTTAAGGGGTCTTATTAGGTCTTAAGTGGTCATATTCTAGGTCTTAAGGATCCTAAGGGTTCTTAAAAAATTTTATCTTATAATAAGGGTCCTAAAGGAACCTAGAGTGTACTAATAGTCCTAAAGGGTGGTTGGATAACTAATTGGTATTAATAGGTTCTATTAGGTCAATTAAGTGGTATTATTAGGTCTTAAGGGTCCTAGGATGTACTAATTGGTTTTAATAGGTTATATTAAAGTCCTAAATTAAGTCTTAAGGGGTCCTATTAGATCTTAAGTGGTCATATTCCAAGTCTTAAGGATCCTAAGGGTTCTTAAAGAGTTTTATGTGACAATAGGGGTCCTAAAGGAACCTAGAGTGTAATAATAGTCCTAAAGAGTCCTTAGATGTACTAATTGGTATTAATAGGTCCTATTAGATCAATAAGTAGTCTTATTAGGTCTTAAGGGTCCTAGGATGTACTAATTGATTTTAATAGGTCATATTAGTCCTATAAGGTCTTAATTCCAGTCTTATTATGTTTTAAGGGGTCCTATTAGGTCTTAAGTGGTCTTATTCTAGGTCTTAAGGATCCTAAGGGTTCTTAAAGAGTTTTATGTCATAATAGGGGTCCTAAAGGAATCTAGGGTGTACTAATAGTCCTAAAGGGTTCTTGGATGTACTAATTGGTATTAATAGGTTCTAATAGGTCAAGTAAGTGGTCTTATTAGGTCTTAAGGGTCCTAAGATGTACTAATTGGTATTAATAGGTTATATTAAAGTCCTAAATTAGGTCTTAAGGGATCCTATTAGGTCTTAAATGGTCATATTCTAGGTCTTAAGGATCCTAATGGTTCTTAAAGAGTGTTATATGACAATAGGGGTCCTAAAGGAACCTAGAGTGTACTAATAGTCCTAAAGGGTCCTTGGATGTACTAATTGATATTAATAGGTTCTATTAGGTCAAGTAAGTGGTCTTATTAGGTCTTAAGGGTCCTAGGATGTACTAATTAGTTTTAATAAGTTATATTAAAGTCCTAAATTAGGTCTTAAGGGGTCCTATTAGGTCTTAAGTGGTCATATTCTAGGTCTTAAGTATCCTAAGGGTTCTTAAAAAATTTTATGTCACAATAGGGGTCCTAAAGGAACCTAGAGTGTACTAATAGTCCTAAAAGGTTGTTGGATGTACTAATTGGTATTAATAGGATCTATTATGTCAAGTAAGTGGTATTATTAGGTCTTAAGGGTCCTATGATGTACTAATTGGTTTTAATAGGTTATATTAAATTCCTAAATTAGGTATTAAGGATCCTAAGGGTTCTTAAAGTGTTTTATGTGACAAAAAGGGTCCTAAAGGAACCTAGAGTGTACTAATAGTCCTAAAGAGTCATTGGATGTACTCATTGGTATTAATAGGTCCTATTAGGTCAAGTAAGTAGTCTTATTAGGTCTTAAGGGTCCTAGGATGTACTAATTGATTTTAATAGGTCATATTAGTCCTATAAGGTCTTAAATCCACTCTTATTAAGTCTTAAGGGGTCCTATTAGGTCTTAAGTTGTCCTATTCTAGGTCTTAAGTATCCTAAGGGTTCTTAAAGAGTTTTGTTGGTACTATTTAAATATTTTTGGCCCTCATGCTTTAAAATTTTGGTAAACCCTTATTCTTAACCTAGCAAGGAGAAAAGATGTTGTAAACCCTAAATTGTTATAAGCCTTGTTATATTTGAGTGTTACTTTTTCATTCACTAAGAGTACATGTGCCATTATAAAACTTTAAAATTGTCCACTCCATGTGTTTTAAGGTTAGGTTTTAATTGGGTTACCTTTTAATAAAATTTCCTTCAAACTTTGGTCTTTCCCATTTATTCTCTAACCATTCTATTCACTTTAATCTTGTGGTTGTCACTTTATCTTAAGGCTCTCAGTTGTCAATTTTTATAACATGCGCAAGGTGACACCTATTGAGGTTGGCCCATTTTCAGTATTGTGCTATCATTAAAAATTGGATTGCATCGATGGCTATCGAAATACCATTGAGCCAAGTTGACCACTCTTTAATCCATGTGCTTTAGCGACAAGCGTCTGATTAAATTTAAAGCTGACAAAGATAGAGCTCTGACACTTCAATTTTTGTGGAAACCTTTTTATATTGACATCTGTCCTGGATGATGTAATATGGTGGGGTTGTGACTTTTCAAATGTTAAAGCCCTGATAAATCTTATGGTTGTCATTATACCGCAAAGAGAAGATGCCCGATATTTAAAGCTTGCACTTTCATGACAGCCATTCAATTTTCCATGTAAGATTCAGACTATGAAGTGGGTCCTTAGTCACCAAGTCATGATGAGGTATCAAATTTTAATTAATTAAGCTGGAGTATGATGTGGCAATTATCAGTATAACTAGCATTGGGAAGGAAAAGTGGTATGTCTGCCTGCTGGATTTTATGACATGGCCATTTTTTATTGGGTAAAGGACTGGCAAAGGTTTGAGGTGGGAGAAATTTTCATAGATGAACGATGATCATCTGATTGAGTAGCATCAATGGTTGTCACTTTATCTTTGCCTAACATACCTAACAGTTTACTGCTTGTGATATAGTGATTGATTGACATGTGTCTCTGTGTTGTCAGTCACTAATGTAAAACCCCAAAAATGGGCTATAGGTTCATTAACCTCATATATTGACACATCGAATGAAATTAATACAAAAGTCCTAACCTAAGGCACATCTTCAAATCGAAATCCTAATTGATTTTATCTTAATTCTGCATCAGGAAATATTTCTTAAATAATCCTAATTTATCTAATTATCTTTAATTAAATATTATTTGGCAATAAATGTTATTATTTATCCTAAAGTTGATTAATTGAATATAATGAATATTTAATTAATTAATTTAATTCTGCCACTTAATTATTTAATTATATTTAATTTCATTTATTCCTAATTAATATTGTTTTTATTTTGACAATAAATCAAAATTCCTACAAACAATCAATTGGATATTTATTTAATTGATTTAAAATCAAAGTTGTCAAATTTAATGATTTAATTGGAATAAAATTTGATTTAATAATTGATTAATCCATAAATCAATTGTTTTAATTCAAAATTAGTTAAGTGGAAAATAAATCACTTTATTTATTAAATTAATTCATATTAAATCATGCATAATCACAAAAGAAGTCAACTTCAAAACAATTGCTAATTACAATTTGTAAACTAGAGAGACAGTCTATAGTTGAGAGACAGTTTTTGAGAGTCAGCTCTTGTGAGTTTAGGGTGATTCCTTGGTCTCTCGAAGCCTCACAAGATGAAGTTTTAGCACTATCCAACCCTAGGTGGATTATCATCAGAAATCTCCCTCCATTTTTGCTGACATTCATTCCTCTTTCACTGGAACCGATTGGAAAGGTTCTCAGAATTGATCAATCCAACACCCTCATCCTGAATACAGATGTTCAAGTTCTTCTCTCTATGAAACCAGGAGTTGATCTCCCTGAGTCCCTGCAATTGGATATCGACCCTACACCTATCTATTGCCCGATAATTTTCTTGGGAGGAATGGGTGGTTGCTTTGTGTGTAGGAGAGAAGGACACAGGAAAAATGAATGCCCTATCATCCTTAAAAGGAATTCTCTTAGAAAGAAGGCTAAACCACCTCTAAACCCTATTGACAAGTCAGCCCCTGAACTTTAGTTGAATTTAGCCAAAGCCACTTCCACTCTTGAGTGTCCCCCTATTATCCAGACCCCCCCCCACCTATTTGGAATCAAGATTTTGTAGCCCTCTCTGCTACTCTGGACAGCCTTAAGGGTAAATTTGACTCAGGCCCAGGAAATCCTAATAATAGCCTGATCTTCTCTGAACCCATTGATTTTACTACTCTTGAAGATCCACTTGATTTCAGTTTGAATGAAACTAAATCCAAGCATAGCCATAGAACTAAAAATGCTCAGCAATTAGCCGTTGAGAAAATCAGGGTTAGAGCCATGAAAAATAAAAATGTGACTCAGCCCAAGTGGAAAACCTATGAGATTCCTCACACTCAGAGGCCTCAAATTAGTAGCTCTCCCCTCTCTGCTCCACCTTCAGGGAGGTTGAAAACTTTAGATGCTACTTTTATTCATTCTTCCCCTGTAGATGTCTCCAATGCCTAGTGGTCAGGTGGGGAAGAGGGAGGGAATTCCCCCCCTTCTATCCAAGAAGATAATTTGAATACATTCTCTGTTATTGTTATTCCAGCCCCCCCTCCCCTACCTCCACCACCAGATAAATAGAAATATATATCTACTAAGAGGAGGAATGAGGAAGTGTCCACCCTCCCTGAAGGGGGAACAGTGGTGGGAGATTTGTTGAAGCATGAAGGGGAGCTTGAAGAAGGGGAGATCGCAGTCCTAGGAAGTACCACTATGAAACATCTCCTAGTTGAACCATTTGTATTTTCTACTGACCCCTCCAAGAATAATAAAGGAGAGGATAAGCATATGAAGCTAGGTGAGCCATCATTAACTTTAGTCAAAAAGAAGAAGAGAGGTAGACCACCCCTAATCAGTGGAAACCCTAAACCTTCTAAGACACCCAAAGTTGATATGCCTAAATGCTTTGAGGGATTTAGGAAACCCATGGATACTAACTAATTAAAATTTTCTATGAAGATGAATTGTGCTTCATGGAATGTTAGAGGGCAGGAAGCCCCTGACAAGAAATATGTTTTCAAGAGACTCCTTAATTATCATAGAGAGTTAGATTTTCTTTTGTTTCAAGAAGTTAAAGTAGTAGGTTTTGAGTTGGACATTGCTCTCAAATGTATCTGGAGAGATGTGACTGCATTCTCAACTAAACACCCAAGAGGTAAGGGGGGAACTTCTATTCTGGTTAGCCCTTCTTGGAAAAAGGTAGTACTATCCTAGGGAATTTCTCCATGTAACAGAGTAGTCTGGATTAAATTAAAAGATGAGAACTTTGTTTTTGGTTTATGCTCAATTTATGCCCCAAATGATCATAGAGACAAAATTGAGTTGTGTAAGTGGCTTGCTGACCTTGAGCCTATTCCCTGGATAGTAGCAGGTGATTTCAACATGGTTGAGAGGGCACAAGATAAACTTGGTGGACTTAGATTTGAATGGAAAGGCAATGAACCCCTATTCTGGTGCAAAATGATCAACAAGATTATCCTTTATGACCCACTAGAAGGAAGGAAGAATGATTCAAAAGGTATCTAGTACACATGGTCTAACTTTCAAAGAGGGGAAAAGAGAATCTATTCCAGATTGGACAGGTTCTATATTAATAAAAGATGGTTTAGTTGTCAACCCTGCAATGATAACAACTATGTGAGAGTCTCTCCCTTCACCCTTTCAAATCATCATCCCATATTTTCCTCCATATAGCTCATTGAGGATCAAGCCTCTGATAATCCCCCCAATCAAGGATTTTCCCTAAACACTTCCCTTCTTAGGGATGAGGATGTCCAAGCAGTGGTCATAATCATTGCTTGGTATAATGAGGAGATTGTAAAACATGACTCTGAAGTGGACAAATGGAATCAGACCACTAAATCTTGGTAGGGTCTGCTCAAAGGTTTAGGTATTGAGAAAGCAAAAGACTCTAGAATGAAGGAATACCAACTGACAGAATCCCTGCAAGAGGTAGAGTCTCAGATCCAAGACAATTTGGATTCTAAACTGCTCCTAGATAATGTTATTAAGTGCAGAGATTCTCTAAGAAGACTTCAACTGGCTAAATCTAGAGGAGCTAGAATCAGAGCCAGGATTAATTGGATTAATTTGGGAGATAGAGGATCTAAATTTTTCTTTCAAACTCTTAAGAAAAAAGAAGCCAGAGATAGGATTGCTAGTATTATAATCCAAGACTCTATGGTGTCATCTCAGAAGGAGATCCTCAATGCCTTCTCCTCATTCTACCAAGAACTCTTTACCTCTGTAGATTCTAACCCCTCCAAGGAAAGGGCCAAAAATAGGATTAAAACCATCATCCCTAAGAAGGTGAGTAAGGAGGATGCCAAGCTATTGAATAGGGGCCTATCATAGGAGGAAATCAAAGTGGCCATCAGTAGAATGGATAACGATAAAGTGTCGGGGCCAAATGGATCACCAATTGAATTCTACAAATCCAACATTCATTGGATTGTGCCCAAGCTTATGCAAGTCTATGAGGAAGCTATTGAGATAGGTACCTTGGGACCTAAAATAAATGCTAGACTCATTAAACTCATTCCTAAGGAAGGGGATAGGCTTCTAATTAAAAATTTGAAACCCATTACCTTATTGAATGTCATCTACAAGATCCTAGCCAAAGTTCTTGTAGTGAGAATTGAGAAGCTTCTCCCCTCAATTATTAATAGCACCCAAACTGGTTTTGTTAAGGAGAGATATATACTAGAGAACCTCATCACTTGTTGGGAGGCCATGGATTGGGTGAAAGCCTCTAGGCAGAACAGTGCCATGCTTCTTATAGATTACAAGAAGGCATATGATAGGATAGAATGGAGATTCATCATGATGATGTTGAAAGCTTTGGGTTCCCCCCCCCCCCCCCCCCCCCGCTTCTACAAAATGGTCTCTACACTACTACATGGTGTAATGGATACAGTTGAAATTAATGGAGTTAGATCAAATTTCTTCAATCTCTCCAGGTCCATCAAATAGGGGTTCCCTCTGGCCCCTTCCTTGTTTGTTATTACAACTGATTCCTTGCACTACCTCCTTAGAGATGATTCCCTCTCCCCTAAAGTGTGTGGTAGATGTCTCCCCAATAATTAAGAGGTATCTAATGTAAAATTTGCATATGACACCTCCATCCTTCTTTTGCTAGAAGAACATAACATGACACTCCTAATGAACAAACTGGATTTATTTTTCCAAGCCTCTGGCAATAAGATCTCTCTATCCAAATCTATCATCCTAGGATGGGACTTGAATCTGCCTCACTAGTGGAGTAAGTTTAACTTTACTTGGGGTGGACCTCACCACCTAGTCAGATATTTGGGCATCTATTTCACTATCTCTCCTAATCTTAACCTAATGTGGGAGTGGGTATTTGAGAGAATTAACAGGAAGCTTACCAAATGGGATAGTAACCTTCTATCCTTCCCAGGTAGGTTTCGGGTATGTCAGAAGATCCTATCTTCCTACCCTATTCACTTCTCCTCCATGTGGCTCTTTAACCAAGTGCACTTCAACTCTATTCAAAAATTAATCAAAAACTTTTTATGGTCGGATGACAGAGGTAATAAGAGGTTTCATGTTGTTTCTTGGGATTGGTGCACAAGAAGCAGAACATGGGGAGGTCTAGGTCTTAAGGACCTCAAATCACAAGGTATTACCCTGGCAGTTAAGCTTATAGCCAAGGCTGGAGATGGAGAAGAACCTTGGAAAGTACTGATCAGAAGTAACCTATAGAGGGCTCACTGTAGTAGACCCATAGGATGGTAGAACCTCTATCTTACTGATTCTCTTACTATAGATGCCAATCTTGTTGTACAAGGCTCCAATGTCTTTAAGAGCATATGGAAGGCTTTGAAATATGTTAAGGGTTTTTTGATATAAAATAAACCAATTGAAAGCACTGGGAATATATGCAGGCTTAAATCTATCTAGTGGAATTTGAGTCATGGTGGCAAAAAACTTGCTCTATTACATGGATGTTCAACTAAGAAGTGGGCAGGGATCGGTATTTCAACTTTTGGAGATATCCTACAATAGGGCAATATCCTTTCCTAGGAATGGTTTGAATCCCAATTCAATTTACCCAGGTCCCATTGGAGAACTTACTCTATCCTTAGAGAAGCTATTTGTTCCCTAGGTCCCATTAAAGGTTGTTGCACTGAGTCTTGCTGTGCTTTCCAACTATGTTGGCCAGATAGTACTCCTCTTCACCTTGGAAAATCCAAATACCTCTACCAGTTGCTAACCAACAACAATGACATCTTTACCCATGTTAATAAGAAGCGGGGCCTTGAAATCCAAGATTTAGAATGGATGAATTAATTCAATAAGCTTTGTGCCAAACCTATTGAACCCAAGATTTCTTACTTCCTATGGAAACTTTTCCTACACAAGTTGCCATTTAAGAAACCAAGAGGAGAGCCTAATACTTTTTCTATGTGTAGATAACCTGAATCTATCACCCATGTTTTCTTTGAATGCCTATTTGCTTCTGAAATCTGGAATATATTTGGATTGTCATATAAAACCCACTTTAATGTTCTAAATGTTATTTCTGGATCTATCAACTACAGAAAATTCTGTAATTCTTTTTGGACTTTACTTTCTTCTACTATTTTATGGTTCATCTAGAAGGCTCAGAATAATGATGTACTTGCAAGAAAGAATAGGTACCTTACGGAGTCTCGCAAGAGACTCATATTTTCTGATATTTCCATCCAGGTTACGTTGATACTGAAGGTGAAGGAGAGAAAGTTCTTGCAAGTGCTGAGAGAAGGGAAGGCTACCATGGAGAAAAAAGAGGTAGCTTATGGATACACTACCATGAAAGACAAAGATGACTTTGAGTACACCCTCAAGGAATTTTTACAACAGCTGAAGAATGAAAATCTGCAAAAAGAAAATAGAGACTACAAAGTGGTGGGGTACAACTCTGTTTCCCCAGACACTAATGATGAAGAGGAAGAAGAGGAGGACAACCCCTCTTGAAGAAGCTTTTAAACTCTAGCACAATTTTGTTTTAGTAATTTTTATGTAAATCGATTGGTGTACTCAGCAGCTTTGGGAGTTTTTGTAATATGTTAGATGCTCCTGATTTGTAAAATTTTGTACTAAACTATTTATATTATATGCAATAGAAAAAAAAGTTGATTAATTGAATATGATGAATATTTAATTAATTAATTTAACTCTACCACTTAATTATTTAATTAGATTTAATTGCATTTATTCCTAATTAATATTATTTTTATTTTGACAATAAATCAAAATTCCTACAAACAATCAATTGGATATTTAGCATTCAAATCCTTCCTTTAGGTGTTTCACTATCATTGATCTCAATTTCAATCTGAGAACATCATACTCGCACCTACTAGAAGGCAGTAAATCGCCTAGTTATCATAGTTTCAATTACTTGTAGATTTTGGTTTTTGTTAACCTCTAATGTTTTACTGAAGTGGTGTGTCTACAGCTAGCTACAAAACTCACACACACATTTCTGATACCCACTGTGGGTCCCTAAAATGGTTTTCCATTCTATTCTATCAAATTTTTATCATTTTTCTCGAACCCAAGACCACAAGGTTAATATTTGTGAGTTTTGTGATAAATTTCTGGGCTGTTTTTCCAGAAATTTGACTGATGTTTTTATTGGTACATGCATATATGACATGATACAGATCCTAAATTTATATTTCTGGAAAGGTATTTTATTTAACTTTCATTTTTTGTTGGTTTGGATTAATTTTGATTTGATTTGCAAAAGTTATGATCATTTTAGTGAAGATTGGTATGAACCTGATTTTATGAAATCCGACTGATGTTTTTATTATTACATGTACATATGACATGATACAGATCCAAAATTTATATTTCTGGAAAGGTATTTTATTTAACTTTCATTTTTTGTTGGTTTGGATTAATTTTGATTTGATTTGCAAAAGTTATGATCATTTTAGTGAAGATTGGTATGAACCTGATTTTATGAAATCCGACTGATGTTTTTATTATTACATGTACATATGACATGATACAGATCCTAAATTTATATTTCTGGAAAGGTACTAATTTTTATTTTATTTTCCATTAGTTTGGATTAATTTTGTTTTGATTTGCAAAAGTTATGATCATTTTAGTGAAGACTGGTCTAAACCTGATTTTCTAAAATCCAACTAATGTTTTTATTGGTACATTCACATATGACATGATACAGATCCAAAATTTATATTTCTGAAAATTTATTTGAGTTAGATTTAATTTTCCATTGGTTTGGATTAATTTAGTTTTGATTTGCAAAAGTTATGATCATTTTAGTTAAGATTGGTCTGAACCTGATTTTATGAAATCTGACTAATGTTTTTATTGGTACAAGCACATATGACATGATACAAATCCAAAATTTATATTTTTGGAAAGGTATTTGAGTTAGCTTTCATTTTACATTAGATTGGATTAATTTCATTTTTATTTTCAAAAGTTATTATTGATTTAGTACAGACTGGTCAAAATATAATTTTTTATGACAACTGATTTTTTGATTTTCAAATGACATATTATCTTTGACTAACCTGATTTTCTACCATGTGGGGTTGACAAGTTGCATTTATTTTTTTATGGATTTTTATAATAGTGGGTTTCATGTACAAGAATAGGTAATTTTTTCATAATAGTGGTTTGCAGGTGCAGGTGCAGGTACGTCCTATGGGTAAAAAAGATAGAAGACAAATGCTCAAAAATTGCTAAAATAGGTAAAATCTACTAAGCACATTGCAAGGAACTCAGGTATTCTATTACATCTGATAAGATTTCATTTTGGGACATAAAAAAAACTCTCTTGTGTCTAGCTTGAGTGCCTTTACAACTTTCATAATTCACACTTTAGTTTTGGGCTCTAAAATGAACATAAATTTGTTTTTTTCATATCTATTACACATAGTAATTAGGCCCTATGAACACTATTTGCAAATGATCTTGAGAGAGTGGGATTCTTTCACTTGTTCATACATGTGAAGCTCTTCTAGATGACAAATCCCCTTGTAGGTAGGGAGGTTACTGAGATTGTCTTACATTCTACTAGATTTGTGCATCTTCAATTTTTTATTGATACATTCTCTCTCTGAAGAGGTTGATAGATCATAAGCGGTTGACATCATAGATCTTTGCGAGATATTTTTGGTCTTAGCATGTCAGATTAATCTATCTACTTTGTCTTGGTTAAGTGAAGAGGTTAGGGGATTATGCTCTACTTCCTTTTTGGATAGTACTAGAAACCCAGATCCTTGAATCTGATCTAGTCCCCCTGTGGTATCTTTTGTGAGTCACCTTTAGAGAGGGTTAACCATAGTGGACATTCCCTTAATTGGGTCAACCACATGGATAGAACCTCAAGTGGTAATATCCATTTTGGCATGCTAGCAACAACCACTATATAAATATCCTTGTGGAGGAAATCTTCACAGGTGTGGTCTCTTGTTGGGCTGTCAGATCTCCCTAGCAGCTCCTGATTGATTAAATTCTTGGACTGTGTCAAAACCTTGGTGTGCCTGGATTGGAGTTCACCCTCTTGAGATCAAAAAATTTGTAGAGTCAGACCATTACTACAAACCCTAGTGAGGCCAAATTTTTCATTTTCTAGGAATATGTGTGTTATTTAAATTTTTTTTGGAACATACACAAGTAGTATTTCTAGGGATTAGCACAATAAGTCACTATTTCTTGTTCATGAACAAGGTTTCTTTTGTGCTTTTTCATTGTTTTTAGATGATTTCTTGCTTCCCATGCTTTCTATTTTGCGTGCTTGATATCTTCTTGGTTACTTGAAATGAACTATTACACGGATCTTCAAAATTTGCATAACAATCTAATACTAAAACATTGAAAATTTGCAAAATCTAAGCAAAAATCCTTTTTTGGAGTGAGAACTGAATATTCTGTCAGAGAATAGCTAGTGTTGTGTCTCAAAATATGTGCCTCAAAAATTGTGTCTAAACTATCAAATTGTGTCCTTTTATCACGTGAAATTTCACTTTCTGAGCATTCCTTCACATGAGACAACACATTCTCGCACGCAACTTGGTACTTCCTCATGTGAAACAAAATTCTCTCACGTGAACCTATCCTAAAATTTGCAAAACAAAGAGCTTATTACTGCCAGTTGGTCAACTTTCTATCATATTTGATTTTTGTCTGGGGTTGGTATACCTATTTTCCTGTTGCACACTATCTAAAACTGCATGTCTAGAGTTGAGAAACAAATTCTAGAATTTGTCAAATAGATCATTGCATTATAAATAGAGTAGAGCCTATAATGAATCCATTCATTTTCCTAAAGTGGTCTCTTGAGTCTGATTTAGCCTTCTGATTTATCGATTTGAGTCTTTTTCATCTTGTGTCAAAACCTTGTCAAAATTATCTTCAAATTCAATCTTTTACTAAATGGCTAAGTGTTGTGAGCTTGTGCCCACCATCTATTGGGTGTCTACCCACACTATTATGGCATATTATCCTTCATTTACATCCAATATAATCTTTAATCACTTCAATCTTGACAAGGTTGCATCATTCAATCTTCTTGAATCAATTCATTCTTTGGTTGTCTTCATCTTATTCTTTTGCTTCACCCAAGGTTAATGGTGGAAACTAGAGCTTCCTCTCACAAGAAATATGGAGAAGTACTTAACACTATAGCTTTGACTACTCAAAAGGGTCCAACTCTTGAACAACTCTACAATTTTGGTCTTTACAAAGATGACGGTCTTGGAAATTTTTGATTGAAAACTGGTTACATACCCCCTCCATCAACTCACAGAGGTAATCAACAAACTCCACCTTGATCTAATTCAAGGAGCCCTAAAAATCCTAACATGTCTCATGGAGGGACACATCATAGGTCCGAAGGACATTAGTCTCAACATGGTATGGATCAAGAACCCACACCTTCTGAAATTGCCCAATATTAAAATGATGATAACTTCAAAATAATGATGAAACATTTCTTGAAAGAAGATAGAGAAGCATACTTTCTAGATTTATCTCATCAAGGAGCTAAACTTCCTCCAAAATTTAATGATATTGAAGATATCATTACACATGAGGAAGAAACTCCTATCATGGCCATGACCAAATAGATGCATGCCATGCAAGTCAAGCTTAACAAACTAGAGAAAGAGAAGGAACCTAAGGATTTCTCCATGGAGGCTCTGTGTCCTTTTCCATTTGATAAAGACTTGTATATGCTGCCATTCCCTAAAAGAGTGGAGATGCCTAAATATGATAAGTATGATGGAAACTTTGATCCTCAAGATCATGTCAAAGAATTTTGTACTCAATCTATGGAGTTCATGCACAACCCAACCTAATTAATGCATCTCTTCCCTTGATCTCTGAGAGGAGTAGCCATTCATTGATTCTCTAGAATGCCTCCAACTATAAAAACTTTTGAGGAGTTAATCAAACTATTCTATCAATAATAATCCTACAATATTCAACATCTGGTCACCATGATCAACATCTGCAATCTAAAACAATATCCAGGTGAACCATTCCTGACATTTCTCAAGAGATGGAGGAAGAAATTTTCTCTATATGCTAGACCCATTCTAGAAATTGAGAAGCTGGAAATATTCATCAACAATCTTGTTCCAGAACTCAACTACCACTTGCAAATTAAAAATCATACATCCTTTGATAAGATGGTAGAAAACACAATCAAAATTGAGAAAGTACTTGTGCAAAAAGGAGGCATATCACTTCAAAAGGACAAGTATGAATTTGGATCTAGTTCTAAAGACAAGAACAAAAAATAGAATAAGAATAAAGGCATCATCACAGACGGTGTTGTTGATAATATCTGTGCCCCATCTAAGGCACCCGCTTTCAATCTCACTATTGGCACCCAAGCCATCAAAGCTGCTAAAGCTAAAACATCTAAATCTAACAAAAAGTCATTTGATTATAGACCTTGGGCTACAAATCCTAATCGCAAATTCACTCCTCTTGGAGAGTCCTTGGAATCTTCCATGAAAACTCTATTGGCAAACAAAATCATCTACTTGTCTGAGATGAAAGTCTTTGATCCTGAACCTAAACCAAAATGGTGGAGGGAGAATGAATTCTATGAATTCCATCACAATAAGGGGCATAAGACTAATAACTATGTCCTCTTGAAGCACATCATACAAGACAAAATTGATAAATGAGACATCATGATTGATAATCATAAGAGAAATAATGATCATACAACATTCATAGAACCATTCCCTAAACATGGTAAAGAAGATTCTTCTTCTCAGCCTAATATGGGTGCTAAAGTCAATTATGCCTACTCTAGAAATAATGTTGTTATCAATATGGTTGAACCATGCCTATTTAAGGATTGCAATGTCATCACAATTGTAAGAAGAGATAGAGATAATCAATCAACAAATGCAATTACTCGATCACAAGCTCAGGCACATCTACAAGGACAAATACTAGATTCATCTAATGTCCCTAAGGTGCCTTTCAATCTTTCATCTGCTTCTAAATAGAAGGCTACATCTAAATCTTCAAATACTAAAGACACGAGGCCTACTTCATATAGTATTGTTCAAAAAATCTAGCACATAAATGTAAAAAACTCCATGTTTGAGTTGCTTCGAATATCTCTAGCTCATAGAGCCATTCTAGACAAAGCTCTGCTCAGATCTAATGTTCCTGATAACCTTGATTTAGACAAATTCCAGATTATGGTTGGTCATCTTACATCTCCATAGTACATTTCCTTTTCAGAGGAAGATGATAACTCCTTGAGTCATCTACATAACCAGCCCTTGCATATTGAAGTCTTGATCCAAAACCATCATGTCAAATGTGTGTTGATAGATGGGGGCGTTGGTCTAAACATTTATTCTTTCAGCTTGATTACACAATTGTGATTTTTAGAAATGGCCATTGATCCTAGAAAGAAGATAACTATCAAAGCATATGATGAGAAAGAAAGATCTTCAAAAGGAATGATTGTCCTACCTATCAGAGTAGGTCCTGTCAACAGAGATACTATATGTCAAGTTCTTGATTTACCTTTGGCTTACAATATCCTTCTAGGGAGACCCTGGATACATGAAATGAAATCTATTCCTTCTACGTACCATCAGTGTTTGAAATTTCCTTATGAAGGAGTATAGGTGATGATCCCAGCTGATCTATATACAACTTGCAATACATTGAAAGAGAGTGTCGATAAACTTGTTCCTAATAACAAAGAATATTCCACTAAGCACCTAGACATTGCTTCAACATCCAAGATGGAAGACATTACTAAAGAGGTTAAAATCAAAGAAAATGGTATGGGAGAGTATATTGTAGAGCCATTCTTATCTTTGACATCTCTCCCTATCTCACCTAATTCCTATGGACAAATTTTGAAACAGTCCAAACTAGAGTCTAAAGAACCTCTTGAGGCATATAAAGGAAATTTTGTTGCAGAACAAGTATCTAAATAGGAGTTTGAAGAGGATGAAGCTGTTCTTGCATGGCTATACAAAGATGAACCTAAATCTCAAGTTGTTCAAAAATGTGATGCTAAAATATGGAATATCCCTTTTAAGTCATATGGCCCAGGAGATAAATTGATCACAAAAATGGGATATAAAGGAAAAGGACCTCTAGGACTATAGGGTAAAGGTCTTATTTCACCTATTGATCATCGTGGCTAAGAAAAAAAGAATAAAATAGGTCTAGGATAAAAGAAGAATCCTTTCTATCTTAGCAAGAACTCCCCACATGTCTTAGAATAGGTTGAGCCTTCCATAACAAATCAACTAAAGGGAGAAACAACAAAACAATCTGATAGTGATGATTTAGACATCACTAAAGATCTCATTCCCTATGAACATTTTCCTAAAGAAATAAAAGACCTCCTTGAAGTTGAAGATGATCCAGTAAAAAGAATTAATGTAGTAGAAACACAAGAACCTACTATAGAGCAAGAGATAGTTGCACCACAAGAACTAGCTAATCTCGAAGACAATCAAACAGACAAAGAGGAAGGTGGTAGTTATTCTGAGATAGATTCTCATGAGTATGAATTCAAATCAGAATCTGAGGGTAACCCTTCTTGGGGTATTCATCCTGACCTTATTCATGTTCTTAGATTTCCTATAGGCATAGATGAAGAATCTAATGAATATGAATGGGGAACCATTCCAGAAGAAGATGAGCTTATTATAGAAAAACATGTTGATGTTATTCACCAATATGCACCTAAACCCAACGTAAGTCTAGAGAGAAATGATGAACTTATCGATTCTGATCCACCCATGGCTGAAGTGGACTTCCACAATGACATTGAGCCTATTCACAAATTGAACATCTTAATTTGTAATATCACCTTTGAACTTGAGTGTCAGGTTAGGAACAATGATGATAGATCCATATCCATAAACACTCTTTCCCAATCTTTTACCACTTTGACTATCCAACATCCTGACCTTCTTGACCAAACTTCCACAAATCTGAGCTATGGTATTTATACCTTCCTGAATGATTATGCCCTTGCTTGCTACCTAAATGCAGTTGAGCCTATGAGGACTTCCATTAGTGAACTGAGCATTAGCATGACGAAGTCAAACATCAAGTATCTTAGTCAGAAAAATAAGAATAAGAATAAAAAGAAAAGGAGTTCTAAGGGTGAAAACCACTTTGTGGCAGTCTCAGAACCTACAAAAGTAAAAATAAAAGATGTATGCGATGGTGAAAACCTCTCTAAGGTGCCTAAGGATGAGATATTTGATGTCCTTCTGAGTCATTTATAGGACAAATCTCTAGTTCTAATTGAGCCCACTCAATCCATCAACTTGGGAATAGCAGAAGAACCACAGTTGATCCATGTAGTAGAATCCTTATCAGAAGAAGAAAAGAAAAAATTTACAACATTCTTAATAGAGAAAAAGATCAAATTTTCATGGAAATATTTAGATATGCCAAGATTGGATCCTGATCTTATAATGCACCATTTATCTATAGCTCCAAACGTTAAACCTATTAAGAAAAAATTGAGAAAGATGCATCCACATGTTGCACTCTTGGTAAAAGCTTAATTAGAGAAGTGCCTAAAAGCCAGATTTATTTGAGTTATTGATTATGCATAATGGATCTCTAATATTGTACCTATTTCAAAATCAGACAAATCAATAAGAGTATGCATAGATTTTAGAGATGTAAACAAGGCATGCCCTAAGGATAATTTTCCATTACCTAACATTGATATGATAGTGGACATGACTGCAGGCTTTGAGATGTATTCTTTAATAGATGGTTTTTCTGGATATAATAAAAAAAAAATTGCTCCAAAAGATCAAGAGAAAACTGCTTTCACATGTGCATGGGGTACCTTCTATTGTAATATCATGCCATTTGGGCTTAAGAATGCTGGTGCTACATATCAAAGAGCTATGACATCTATTTTTCATGACATGATGCATTGAACTATGGAGGATTATGTTGATGATACTTTAGCAAAATCTATGACAATATCCAAACATCTAAATGACTTGAGCAAGATACTAGACAAAATGGAAAAATTTAGTCTCAGACTAAATCCTAAGAAGTGTGCTTTTGGTGTCACTTTTGGAAAACTTTTAGGCTACATTGTTTCAAAGAAAGGAATTGAAGTAGATCCAGCTAAAGTTAAATCTATCATGGAGATGCAACCTCCCAAGAATATCAGTTAAATGAGAACATTGCAAGGGAGAGTTCAATCTATTAGATGCTTCATATCTCAGCTAGCAAACATATCAAAACCTTTTACAAAGACATTACATAAAGGTGTGAGCTTTGCATGGAGCGAGGAATGTGAAAATAATTTTAATCATATCAAGAAATATCTATCAAATCCTCCTATCTTGATGCCTCCCATTCAAGGGAAGCATTTGATCTTATATGTCTCTACTACAGATACATCACTGGGGGCATTGCTTGCACAGCATGATGAGAACAAGAAGGAAAAAGCTATATACTATATCAGTAGAACATTGGTGGCATATGAAAAGAACTATTCTATGATTGAAAAGGCTTGTCTAGCTATGATCTTTGTGTCACAGAAATTGAGACATTATATGTTGGCTCATACCATGCATTTAGTAGCTAAGATTGATCCACTAAAGTACCTATTAAGCAAAGCTGCCCTCATGGGTAGATTAGCCAAATGGGTCATGCTCTTAAGTGAATTTGGCATTGAATATGTTGAAATAAAAGCTATTAAATGCCAAGTTATTTCTAATCAATTAGAAAATGCACCTTTGTTTGATGACACACCAATGCAAATGGAATTTCCAGATTCCTCTATCATGAATCTTTCTTCTAGAGAATGGCAATTATTTTTTGATGGCTCCTATACATAGAATGGATCTGGAGCAGGTATCTTTTTTATCATTCCTCAAGGATACTCCATTCCTAAGGCATTCATAATTAAATTTACTTGTACAAACAATATTGCTGAATATGAAGCCCTTTTGAATGGTATGAAAATAGCAATTGAGTGGAGAGTAACAAAACTACACATTCAAGGAGACTCACAACTTGTAATCCATCAAGTCAATGATGTATACCAAATGAAGGATGAAAATCTTGTTCCATACAAGAGAATGGTAGATGATCTAAAGAAATATTTCATATCTATCACATTTGAGAAAATACCTAGAACAAAGAATAAGGTTGTCGATGCAATGGCAACATTATCTACTTTATTACAGTAGCCTAAACATGATCTACACTATGAGTTCCTAGTGGAAGCACTATCTTATCTTGCATATGACTCCCCTAATACCCATATGATCTGCACTATTGTGGGTCATGATTCATCCCGATATAAAAACCTATTCTCCTATCTCAAAGAACAAATCATTCCCGATACCTTTAACTGTCATGAAAAGAGATAACTTATCTGTAATGCCTCCCGATATGTCATCATTGGTCATGATCTCTACAAACGAGGTCTAGATGGTATGCTACTTAGATGTTTAGAATGGGAAGAGTCTCAATGTGCATTAGAGGAAGTCCATGATGGTATTTATGGGTCGCACTTGAATGGTTTGACACTAGCCCGAAAACTTATTAGGGCTGGGTACTATTGGCCAGAAATGGAGAAAGAGTCTATCAAGTTTTCTAAGAACTATCAAAAGTGCAAGGTGCATGGAAACTTAATTCATGCTCTAGGGAGAGATCTAATCCCCTTCACTACACAATGGCCTTTTCATCAATGGGCATTTGATCTTAAAGGATCCATACATCCTCATTCTTCTAATGGGCATACCCACATTATTACAGCTATAGATTATTTCATGAAATGGGTAGAAGCAGTCCCTTTAACACAAGCAACTAGAAAACAAGTATCTATATTCATCTTGAATTACATCATATGCCGATATGGTATTCCACATTCTATAGTCACAGATAATGGTGGTCAATTCAAGAACAAAAACTTGGATGATCTATGTGCCAAATTCAAGATTACACAACATTGGTCATCTATCTACTATCCTCAAGGGAATGGACAAGTAGAGGCTTCTAATAAGAATCTATTGAAAATATTGCATCAAACAGTTAATAAAATAGGAAGAGACTGGCATCTCATGATCAATCCAACTCTCTGGACCTATAGAACAAGTATCAAAATGCCCACTAGGGCTACACCATTCTCTTTAGTTTATGGGTCTGAAGTGGTACTACTTATTGAGGTTGAAATCCCATCACTAAGAATCAGAATGCATGGTCTAGTAACTAATGATGACTACAAAGTATCTAGGTTTCAAGAACTTGAACTACTAGATGAGCATAGACAAGTAGCGTATGATCATCTCATAGTATATCAGAAGAGGATGTCTAGAGGCTACAACAAGAAAGTCAAACACAGAGAATTTCAGGTTGGCGATCTAGTCTTGAGAGAGAATCCTAAAAATCAATCACATAGAGAGCACAAGGGGAAGTTTGAACCCAACTAGCTGGGTCTCTTTGTAGTCACTACTACTTTGGGCTTTGGTGCCTATCAACTCTCAATGACTGAAGGATAAAAGCTCTGAGAACCAATCAACATTCTCCATCTGAAGAAATTCTATGCCTAAGGCATTCAGTCTATGGTAAAATGTCCTAAAAAAATTATAAAAATTGGAAAAAATCTTGAAAAAATGAACATCTTGGTGAAAACCTAGCAATAGGCGCCTTGATGATTCGCAAAAGAAATCAAAAAATACCAAAAATTATAAAAAATTGGAAAAATAAAAAATATAAAAAAATGAGAAAAAGAAAAGTTGCCTTGGTGAAAACTTGGAAATAGGCGCCTTGGTAGCAAAAATAGAATCTCTGTCAAGATGGTGAAAACCTGGCAAATGGGTGCCACTTGTTTCAAAATACTCCATCTATCAATGCAATCTTGGTCTTTCCCAGCTTTCAGTCTGCTTTAGTCTATATATATCCTTGTTTCAATAAAGTCGGTATGTACACCAATTGGCTTACGCATCTGTATCCTATCAATGCCTAAACTTGGGGGCAATCAATGTCATATCCTATGGTCTCCAGTATACCTTAGATGAGTCATGTCCAATTAGAGTCCTTTGAAGCTTCATCCAAGTTAATTTTTCTGTCTCCTCTCTAGAAAGGGATTTTGCATCTACAACAACACAATCAAACATCAACACAAAATGAAAACAATCTATGCTTCATGCTTTTATCTCCTTGTATCCTTACTGATTCACATTGAGATTTTTGCATATTTTGTTCCCACAAGCTCTTCGATGATGTCCTTTACAGGATTTAGAGAGCGATGACTGGGGGCATAATCTTTTCTTTGTTTTCTTCTTATATGTGAAAATCTAACAACTTTGGAAATTCTGGATTGAAATGGTGTCTGTCGGTAAGAGCCTCTATCTCAAATTGGATAACCATGAGTACCTCGACCATTGATACTCAAAAAATTCAAGGAAGTTTGATCTCACTATTGTCTTTTTGAGTGAATTCTTTCTCCTATTGTGAAATGCAATCTTACCTAAGGATGTGAATGATAAAGGGTCACTACGGATAATTCACACTGGACTTAGAATGATCTCTTGACTATTTGATGTGTTTGTCATGCAAGGTGTATTCTAGTCATCACAACATTGATGTTATGATGCTTATACAAATTGAAATATTAAAATGGACATGATATTCAGGTCATCCTGGCATTTGTGCCTTGGTGCTTATATCTAACCCAACATTTTGAAAATAAAATCAATATTCATATGTCCATGTTTGCCTAACTAGTGGGTGTTGTATTGATTCCTGTGCATACAAATTGATATTCATATGTCTATGGTTTCATAACTAGTGGGCATTGTATTGATTTATCCAGTTACCTAAAAGTTCAATGATGACAACAAATCAACACATGATCAGTGACTAGGTCCTAGGTCCTAGGTTTGCATTTCATTCTTCATGTCATTTTACATTTTGCACTTTGCATGATCTCACAAATTGCTTGAACACTTAAATGATTCTTCAAAAAAAACAAAAAAAATGACACAAGAGCTAAATCTCACATGAAGGTTCTTGCAATGAAACATCAAGTGGAATCCTTTTTTGGGATCAAAATCAAAATCTAAGATTGTTTATATTATTCACTACTTGCATAATCAAGCTTCAATTATCATAGAAATCCAAAATTCAACTGATTATCTTACATCAAACTATCAAAATTTCAACTTGGTCAACTCATGGTTTTACCTAGTCAAACTTGGTCTCCAGGACCTCTAAATGATGCAGAACATGTTCTCGAACATGTATAACCACTTCTCAAATCAATTAACATGCTTCTAAACTATAACACTGACTTTTCTTATTAGATTTCAATTTTAATCTCGAAGGGGCATGGTATTGCACATCATTCAAGTCTGTAAATCTAAATCTATAATCAAATCTTTCCTCAATAATCAAGACAACAACCACGTCTAGTTACTGATTCATCAAAAGTCCTCATTACTTGGAGAAAATCTTTCATTTCTTGGGGCATATTAGATTCATCGAGATCCATATCAATCTGGTATCCTAAATCTATCTTGTAAACTGTATCGGCTTTTCGTAACCATCATTTCATTAGTGTTATTTCCTTGGTTCTTCATAACTGATGGGTTCAGGATGTGATATTAATATGATTCATACAAGGACATTTAGGTCTAGAATCGATCACTCACTTCTTCACAATCATAAGGTTTAGAATCAAGCATTTTGGCACTTTTTCGTAATCACCAGTTCATTATTGCTATAGTTGACATTATCTTTGGTCAATCAGGACCTAAATCTCAAATCTCAAATCTTTAAATCTTTCAATCAATTTCTGTCTCAGAATCGGTTCATCTTTCAAAACAAATCAGTTTCATACATCTTTATCATACACAGACTATCTTTGAACCACTGCGCTTTGCACAGTAATTCAAAGAGGGGAAAAATGTAATACCCCAAAATTGGGCTATAGGTTCATTAACCTCCTATATCAACACATTGAATGAAATTGATACAAAAGTCCTAACCTAAGGCACATCTTCACATCAAAATCCTAATTGATTTTATCTTAATTTTGCATCAAGGAATATTTCCTAAATATTCCTAATTTATCTAATTATCTTTAATTAAATATTATTTGGTGATAAATGTTATTATTTATCCTAAAGTTGATTAATTGAATATAATGAATATTTAATTAATTAATTTAATTCTGCCACTTAATTATTTAATTAGATTTAATTGCATTTATTCCTAATTAATATTATTTTTATTTTGATGATAAATCAAAATTCCTACAAACAATCAATTGGATATTTATTTAATTGATTTAAAATCAAAGTTGTCAAATTTAATGATTTAATTGGAATAGAGTTTGATTTAATAATTGATTAACCCATAAATCAATTGTTTTAATTCAAAATCAGTTAAGTGGAAAATAAATCACTTTATTTATTAAATTAATTCATATTAAATCATGCACAATCACAAAAGTAGTCAAATTTAAAACAATTGCTAATTTCAATTTGTAAACTTTCTAAAACTCAACATCTGATGATGAGTTGAAAAAGAGAACTAAAGCTCTATTTTGAGATAAAAATTGCTTTTGCATGATTTTATGAATTAAATATTCTTAATTTCTTGTTAACTCAAAAATCAACCCGAGTTTATCAAGAGTGATTTATGGCTTTTCTCAATGCATCCTCAAGCCATGGATTTCTATAAAATCAAGGCTCAGCTCTTCACAATCAACACCTTGAAATTGCATCCTCACTCTGGCGAATTTGTGACTAAAGAATCAATCTTTTGCAAATCAAGGCTATTGTGAGATTTTCATTTATTGTTTTGAGAATTCATAGTTTCATATCATAGATTTTTATATTCATTCATAGCATTTCTTAGATTAAATCTGCATTGAAACTCAATTTCATTCATATTAGCTTAGATTCATACAGTTTCTCATTCTTATTGCATAGAAAATACAAAAATATAGATTAAATTTGCATTCATTTAGTCTGTCATTCTTTGCATTCAAATCCTTTGTTTAGGTGTTGCATTGTCACTGATCTTGATTTCAATCTGAGAACATCATACTCGCACCTACTAGAAGATAGTAAATCGTCTAGTTAGCATAGTTTCAATTACTTGCAAATTTTAGTTTTTGCTAACCTCTAATGTTTTATTAAAGTGTTGTGTCTACAACTAGGTACAAAATTCACACACACAATCAGTGCTCTAAAGTTTCCAAACACCTCCACGTGCTCATTTGCAAGGTGGGGTCACTATTTTTCAGGGATGGTAAAGACTTGTCAAGTTTTGAGAGAATCTATGGTTGTCGCATTACCAGAGTAGAAAGGTGCTTAGGTTTTAGGCTTGTGAAATAGCGACATATCAACACCTATCCAGGCCAATCAAAGTTAAAATAAGTTGTGGGTTTCTGCACATGCGTAGTTTTGAAATGTTCTCATTGGTCGAGAACTAGTTTGGGGAAAGGTATTAAATAGTTATGACGATGATTTTTGCCAGCCATCTGATGCACCAGAAAGAACTAAAATCGATGGCTCAAGTTCAAATTTTATTTTGTGATGGTTGTTTTGCATTCTGTGAATGTTGAAGCCACCAAATTTTAGTAATGGTGGACTTAATGAGTTTTGTGTGGGTGAGATGCGATGGGTTGGCAATGATTACATATTCTGATTTAGACAACACTTCTTTTCCAAGTATCTTTGCAAGCAATTTGGTTTTCTCTGCGAGCATCATCAAGTGAATTTTCTCAAGCATCTAGTAGGCCAATTTAATTTTGAAAGTGCATAGTTTTTTATTAGAGAAAGGTTGCCGTGATTAAATTTTCTCTATTATTGCTATCTTGTGATATCTGGGTAGTTTTAGTTCTAGTATTCATACATTTCTTCAAACCCTAGTTAAAATGCCACCCAAAAGAGAACTCACGGGAAAAATAGAGTATAAGGATAGGGGTGTCTTTGAAGATCAAATGCAGTTGCTCCCGCATTCAGAGAATGGGGCATCTAGAATGAAGGAATTAGTTCCAAAAAACCCTAGGGATTTTGTAAATGAGGGATTGTATGACATAGGGTTATGGATGAGGGATGCTAAAGTGGGGAAGGATTACAATGGTTTGATCTTGTTTAAGGTCACATATTCCCAAAGAAATGCATGTGCACCTCTCAGTAATATTTGGCAATTTGACATAGGAAGACTCATTATGCCTGGAGTCTTCATGGATGCCGACCTTATTATACAGGTTGCTAGGTTCTATGATCCTATAATGAGGTGTGTTAATGATATTGATGGAACATGCTTGATAAGAATCACAGAAGATGAGATCATAGAGGTTTTTTCATTAAATGACCCCTTTGTTGGATTGGAGAAGATTGATTTTGAATAATTTGACAAAATCTATGAGGCACAGAGAGACTACTTGAGGTCTGGCCCCCTAAGGGATTTCTTTGGCCAAATTGGTGCCATGTGTATGGTTAGTAAGAGCACACCTGAGCCTTTTAGGTTGGATCTTTTCAGTTTGTGAGAACATGGTGTGTATAAGTCCTTAGCCTTGATTTTTGGAGAAGATGAGGCCAGTCACATGCCTATCCCTTATATGTTTATGATGGTTCAGTCCTTGCATCCTCACCTGGCATTGATTTTTTATTTTTTCCCTTATCTTGCAGACCTAATCTATGATGGATTAATGGGGATAAAGAATATGAAGATAAGCAGGCCTTTTGGGTGGTATTCTATGATAATGCATATGTTCTGGTACAAAGGTGTGGATTTCTTCAACAAAATAATGGATATTATGAGAGAGAAGAATGGAGAGGCATTGCCAGTCCAGTTGTGGACTACAAAATTATCATGGGATAGAGTAGATGCTAGTTTCCTTGTCTTTGACATAAATTTTGCATCAAGGCTTAGGACCTTGTTATTTTTTGAGAATCCTAGAATTCCAAAGGAGTTTTTGAGGTTGATTAGACCCAAAGAGTATTGCAAAGACATCACCATAGTGCATAACTTGTTAGAAATAGGGAATACTGAGAGGGGGGGTTGAATCAATATTCTACAAACTTTATCTTTTGCCCAATTATGGATATAATAGATTATCTTTATACATGCATAACAATAAAGAACTCATAACACATTATTTGTTCTCAAGGAAACCCTGGCCAAGGGAAAACCCCGGTGGGGATGGTACCCATAAAGATCCACTAATCAAAAGTATCCTATTAAGGATGTTGACCCTGTTAGGAGTCTATTACAACCATATAGTGTATCAGTCCTAATTAAGGGACTACAGACCTTGTTAGAAGCCTCAACCTTGTTAGGAGTTGGTAGTACAAAATGTGATTACTAGATGAGCCCACTGCCCAACTAAGTAATGTACAATATACACTGATTACAAAAATAGGTTAAGGTACATAACCTTATGCTGCTTGCATCAATATGTGTCATGAGCCATAATTAATATAATATTTCTTTATGCTTACATTTGTTTAATTATTGGGATCAACATCTTAAATGTTATTTTAATACATAAGTTATTCAATTGTTGTGAAAAAATTATAAATAAATTAGTGTTAAATTATTAGTGTTAACACTATAAATATCAATGATTAAATTAATATTATAGTGTTGATAAATTATGCATTAATAATATTATTATTATTAAACAAATATAAAATAATTATTAATATTATTATCGGCATATTCAAATTTAAATTATATAGTATCAGATTAATAACTACACCCAAGGGATGTACCATTTCGAAGATACCAATCGATACTTATAAATATCGATTGGTATCCTCGGCAATGGGAGATACGGTGGACAGAGAAGTAAGACGTGCAGACCAAATACTTAATACGGAGCAAGCACAGTCGATAGCCCTTTACAGTGGTACTTGGGGATACCACCCAAATAGGATAAGGTACGTTCCTAGCATTACGTGCCATACCCTATGTGTTAGAAACCAATATGGTATTTGCTATGAATTATGTGAAAATCAGATCGAATATAAACATGAAGAAGTAACATGACATAAATAATAAATGTTAATATATATATATATATATATATATATTAGGTATATCTTAATTTAAAAGGATATATATATAATCTATGTATGTATGTATATATAAAATTAGGTAAATCTTAATTTAAAAGGATATATATATATATATATATATATATATATATATATATATATATATATATATATATATATATATATATATATATATATATATATATATATATATATATATATATATATATATATATATATATATATATATATATAATGGTGACATTTGGGAACATGTTCTAATTATAGTACATAGGGATCTATTTCTCGTCCCACATTACAATATCTTAGGGTAGGGAGTTTGTGGAGGGAGAGGCGGAGTAATTTTGGGCACATGATGGTTATCCTAAAGGGAAGCCGCTTGTATTCTATTTCACGCACCCTTTGGCACTGTAAGTCTTCCATCTTATGATGATCATAGTAAGGGAGGGAGAAAGACTCATGTGCCCTATATGAAGAAATCATCCAAATGACTATGTTCATTAGATTAACACTCAACAGTTTCATTTCCTCTAAACTTTAATGATACTGATGGATATATGTTGCTAATTATTGAATGATCACCTAATTTATGCCTAAATGATGGAATTTAGGTTAAGTGATTAAAAAGGGGTCATTACAAGTGGTATCAGAGCATAATCCTGCCATCCTGTGAAAGTAAAGTTCGTGCAAACTAGAGGAAGTGCCGCCATGGCCGAACAATTATCTAATGAACTTAGGAATATTATGGAACAAACAAACCAAACCCTAGCAGAGCAAATAGAGAGGTCAAACCAAGCACTTCTCCAAGCATTACAAAACATGGGAAATTCCATAAACAATCTAAAAAATAATAATTCTAGTGGGAGAGACGTAAGCTCAAACCACTCAGAAAATAATGGAGCTTCATCATCTAGGGTGCCCAAATCCCCTTTCTTACCTAGGGAGGATCCCTCGATGGAAGAAGGAGTGGGACAAACAACCAATAATGCCATTGAGAATGCTAGAGCTTATGCAAGCCTTGAACCAGAAATTAGAGAGTTAGTAAAATTTAGAGAATTTTGTGAAGCTAATAGACAAGAAGCTCCTAGGAGAGAAAGGAGACCTCAAAATCAAGATTTTAAAAGAAAAGTAAATAAAGTAACACTCCCAAATTTTGATGGATCAGGAAAATCCACTGCATATGCTTGGCTACAAAAATTGAATACTTATCTTACCCGTAGCCCTATGACGGAAGAGGACGCACTCCAATTCATGATTCTTCACTTGGAGGGAATGGCACATGATTGGTGGCACCATGGCCTTTTTACTCAAGGGCACCAGAATATTACTTCTTACAAAGAATTCTCACAAAAACTCATTAAGAGATCTGATAGAAGGCATCCCCAAGAAAATTTTAAGAAATTGACTCAAATAAGGCAACAAGGAACGGTAGAAGATTATATAAAAGAGTTCCAAAAAAATTTAGTCCAGGTCACATGAGTAGATGATGACCGCTCCACCTACTTATTCATAGAAGGATTAAAGGACTCATTAAAGGTTCTAGTAAGTGCCCTAAAGCCTACATCCCTAGATGATGCTTTTGAAATAGCACTAAGGCTAGAAGTCTCAACTATGAGTAACAAGTCATGGAGTAAGCCCAACACACAATCCCACAATAAAGATAAGTCATACAAAAAGTTCATACCTATAAAAGAATGAGATGAGCTAAAGAAAAAGAATTTATGCTTCAAATGCCAAGAACCATGGGGGCCAAACCATAGTTGCAACCAGAAGAGAAACCCTTGTCGTAATTGCAATGAAGTCTGGGTACCAAGCCATAAATGTAAAAAGAGGGGCCTCATCCAAAGAATAGAAGAAGACCCTGAGGAAGAAAATACCAAAAAAAGAGAAAGACATGAAGAAAGAGAAGAAGAAGAAGAAGGAGAAGAATATGGAGTGATAGCAACTATTACTCAATCCTCTAAGCATCAAGTTACTTAAGAATTAGGAGCACTCTCAATGGACAAAAATTCATTGCACTAGTTGATAGTGGAGCATCCCATAACTACATTGATGAAAAACTAGTTAATAAAATGAAGTTAAAAACTAAAAATTTCAAGGGATTTACTGCTGCCCAAGCCATAGGATCATTGGTATGATGTACAAAAGTGATTCCACAACAAGAAATCACATTGGGAAGGAAGCATACCATTAGAGAGGACTTGCATGTGGTTCCACTAGATTTAGATATAATTTTGGGGGCTCCATGGATATTTTCTTTGGGATGTTTTAAGTTTGACCTCCCAAACTTAAAGATCCAATTTGAGCACGAAGGGGAAGAAATAACATTGGAAGGAATACTTGGTAGTCCTACAAAATTCATCTTATGCAAAAGAATAGAAGGAATATTCTGACATGGTCAAGGAGAGTGGCTTGCACAATGCTTAGTACTAAACCAATCTACCCCACAAGAACCAGCCGTCCATATAGATATTGAGCCCATTATTAAGAAACATCAAAAGGTGTTTGATGAAATCCCACCAGGATTACCACCTAAAAGAGGATTTGAACACATTATAGAATTGGAAAAAGATGCTAAACCAGTGATTACCACCCCTTACTGACATCCTCAAAAATATAAAGATGAAATTGAAAAATCCATTCAAGAACTCCTAGCAATGGGACATATTCAACCTAGCTCAAGTCCTTTTGTATCACCGGTGGTACTTGTGAAAAAGAAGGATGGGACAATGAGGATGTGTATAGATTATCAAGCACTTAACAAGAAAACTATTAAAAATCACTATCCCATTCCTAGAGTGGATGAGCTCATAGACGAACTTCATGGAGCAATGTATTTCTCTAAGATTGATTTACGATCAGGATACCACCAAATCAGAATGAGGAAGGAGGATGTTCCCAAGACTACATTTAGATTTCATTATGGGAATTTTGAGTTTCTAGTTTTACCTTTTGGTCTCACTAATGCCCCGGCCACTTTCCAATCATGCATGAATCATATCTTCTGAAAACAACTCAGGAAGTTTCTACTCATATTCTTTGACAACCTCCTCATATATAGTAGGTCATGGATGGAGCACCTCCAACACATTGAAGAAGTCTTAAACATATTGGAATCTAAATCCTTGTTTGCAAAAGCATCAAAGTGTGAATTTGGTTTAGAAGAAATTCTCTACCTAGGTCATAAAATCAGTGCCAAAGGTGTAGGCATGGATGAAGAAAAAGTTAAAGAAATAAGGGAATGGCCAAAACCCAAAACCCTAACTCAACTTAGGGGATTTTTGGGCTTATGTAGTTACTACAGATGATTTTTGAAGAATTTTTCCAAGATAGCATCCCCACTGACAGACTTAACAAAAAAAGGAAATTTTGGATGGAATGAGACAGCATAGGAAGCTTTTAAAGGGCTAAAGGAAAAAATGAGCTCTTGCCCAGTCTTGGCTATTCTAGATTTTACATTACCTTTTGAGTTACATTGTGATGCTTCAAGAGAAGGAATTGGGGTAGTACTCATGCAAAAAAAACACCCTATTACTTTCAAGAGCCGAAAACTTTCAAGGACAGAAAGGCACTACTCAATCTATGATAAGGAAATGTTGGCTATCATGCATGCATTGGCAAAATTTAGACAATACCTAGTATGTGGAAGGTTCAATATTAAGATAGACCATAACAGCTTAAGGTTCTTTATGAATCAAAAAGACCTCAATGATCATCAACAAAAATGGGTAAGCAAGATCCAAGCCTATAATTTTGATATTGAGTACGTTAAAGGAACCAATAATGTAGTAGCAGATGCCTTATCCCGGTGAGGTCATTTGAACACTCTAACTAGTATCATGGGGGTTTGGAAAAATAACATTGTTGCAGAATATGCTAAGGACCCATGAACTAATGAGATCATGGAAGGAAATATACCAAATGATGAATTTAAAATAATTGAATAACTCATTCTATACAGGGGAAGAATACTCCTTGCAACAAACTCCAAGGTTAAAGAAAAGATTATGAGGGAATACCATGACAATCCTCTATCAAGACACATAGGGTTCTATAAGACTTACAAGAAGATAAGGGAAAGGTACTCTTGGAAAGGCCAGAAAAAGGACATTATGAAGTATGTCCAAGAATGTATTACATGCCAGAAGAATAAGTCCAAACAAAATCACCCAGCTAGTTTATTACAACCATTACCCATTCCAAATCAAAAGTGGGAAAGCATTTCAATGGATTTCATTACAGGGTTACCAAAAGTGCAAGAAAGAGATTCCATCTTTGTAGTGGTGGATAGGTTGACCAAATATGCACATTTCTTCCCAACATCCATACACTTTAAGGCACCACAGATAACAAAGATATTCTTCAAAGAAATTTTCAGGCTGCATGGATTACCAAAGAATATTATTAGTGACAGGGATAGCAAGTTTCTCAGCCTATTTTGGAAAGAACTTTTTTGGTTAACAGGAACTAAGCTAACTCCCAGCACAAGTTACCACCCCTAGACGGATGGGCAAACCAAAATTGTTAATAAATGGATATAAGGATATCTCAGGAACTATGTGACTGAACAGAAAAATGCATGGACCAAATGGTTACACTTAGGAGAATACTGCTATAATACCACCCATCACATGTCTATTGGGATGAGTCCTTTTAAAGCACTATATGGATATGAGGCCACCACATTCAGAGATTTGATTACTCAAGAGAGCAAGGTACCAGGAGCCAAGGATTTCATCCAACAAAACATTGATATTATGAAGACTCTAAAAGATAATCTCCACCATGCTCAAAACCAACAAAAGATATATGCTGATCGAAAGCGAGTGGAAAGGATGTTTGAAGTTGGAGATCTGGTATTTTTAAGACTACAACCCTACAAGAAATTTTCACTTAAGGTCAGTTGAGCAGAGAAACTAAAGCCACATTTCTATGGACCATATAGGGTCTTAAGAAGAGTAGGTGAAGTAGCCTATGAAATAGAATTACCTAAGAACAGTAGGATTCATAACATCTTTCATGTATCCAGACTAAAGAAAGTCCTTGGGAAACAAATAAGCCCTTGTGTGGAATTGTCGCCACTAGACAATGAATGAAAACTCATCTTGGAACCTGAGGTTATTCTTGATAGGCGTGACAAGAAATTGAGGAATAGGACTATTCCAGAATACTTAGTAAAATGGAAAAATCTACCCAGGGAAGATGCTACATGGGTAGGATAAGAAGTCATTTCTCACTCAACATTGTTTGAGGACAAGCAAATTCAGGAAGGGTGGACTGTCATGAGCCATAATTAATATAATATTTCTTTATGCTTACATTTGTTCAATTATTGGGATCAACATCTTAAATGTTATTTTAATACATAAGTTATTCAATTGTTGTGAAAAAATTATAAATAAATTAGTGTTAAATTATTAGTGTTAACACTATAAATATCAATGATTAAAGTAATATTATAGTGTTGATAAATTATGCATTAATAATATTATTATTATTAAACAAATATAAAATAATTATTAATATTATTATCAGTATATTCAAATTTAAATTATACAGTACCAGATTAATAACTACACCCAAGGGATGTACCATTTGGAAGATACCAATCGATACTTATAAATACCGATTGGTATCCTCGGCAATGGGAGATATGGTGGACAGAGAAGTAAGACGCACAGACCAAATACTTAATACGGAGCAAGCACAGTTGAAAACCCTTTATAGTGGTACTTGGTGGTACCACCCAAATAGGATAAGGTACGTTCCTGGCATTACGTGCCATACCCTATGTGTTAGAAACCAATATGGTATTTGCTATGAATTATGTGAAAATCAGATCGAATATAAACATGAAGAAGTAACATGACATAAATAATAAATGTTAATATATATATATATATATATATATATATATATATATATATATATATATTAGGTATATCTTAATTTAAAAGGATATATATATAATCTATGTATGTATGCATATATAAAATTAGGTAAATCTTAATTTAAAAGGATATATATATATATATATATATATATATATATATATATATATATATATATATATATATATATATATATATATATATATATATATATATATATATATATATAATGGTGACATTTGGGAACATGTTCTAATTATAGTACATAGGGATCTATTTCTCATCCCACATTACGATATCTTAGGGTAGGGAGTTTGTGGAGGGGAGAGGCGGAGTAATTTCGGGCACATGATGGTTATCCTAAAGGGAAGCCACTTGTAGTTTGTTTCACGTGCCCTTTGGCACTGTAAGTCTTCCATCTTATGATGATCATAGTAAGGGAGGGAGAAATACTCCTGTGCCCTATATGAAGAAATCATCCAAATGACTATTTTCATTAGATTAACACTCAACAGTTTCATTTCCTCTAAACTTTAATGATAGTGATGGATATATGTTGCTAATTATTGAATGATTGCCTAATTTATGCCTAAATGATGGAATTTAGGTTAAGTGGTTAAAAAGGGGTCATCACAATATGTCTTCACTACTCTTTCACTATCGCTATTACATATGCTTCATATACTTCACATCATATCACTGCTTCATTACATTTCATTACTACTACATAATACTACACTTCTTCTATACAATTACAATTACATTTATACCAATAGCTCTATCCAAGAGTTAACATCTAGGATGTCATCCCTTTGTATTGTTAAGTCATTATTTTGATAAACAAAATAATCCCTTAACTCTTGATTAGTTTTGTCTTCATATTTTGTCCTATCGGCTTGACACTGTCTTCGAGAAAACTATCATAACTTCTTCCATACATGCCGTACTGACTTGCACTCTGAGATGGGTGTTCAATAGAAATCATAGAGTCTATGTTCAAGTGCGCAAACACTGAACTTACTCCAGTCAACATCACAAACAAAAACTATGTCCAGGTTCACTAGTAAAAACATTGTCTCACATTTAGATAAATTTGCAATGCACTCCGTCATACTTGCTCTCTGACCTATGCGATCCTCATGTGGATCATATGATGCCATAATGATAAAATCTATGTAATCAACTCAGCCAAATTTCCAACAATCTCCTACTTTGTCATTGGTGGCAACATATGAGAAAATTGGCTAAGTGTACAACTCAAAATTGTTCAAAATTGTGGCCATAGTATAAAATATATACTATCCTTATAACTCAAACAATTATTATCTCTAATATAGTACTCCCCCTAAGAGTATCAATCCTTATCATATACTATCAATTTTCTTCTATATATCTCTCTCCCCCTTTGACAAAAATGACAAAATAAGGGTAGGGAGGGTTACAAAATTGTATCACAAAAAGATTATACCTTAGTTCAATTATTGCAAAGCCGGTAGGCTTGCAACACAATCTGCAAAATCTATCTTCATGGCTTCTATCTCCTTCTCCCATCATTTCTTAATGGAATTTGCCACATTAAGTAATGCACTCAGTCCATAAGATGCTATTTCACATGCTTGGAGGTTTTCAAAGTTAAACTTCTGAAAAGATGTCTTAGCTAAAAGACATTCTTCCAACTACTCTTCAATAATGCTTAACTTCATAGAAGCATGCTCTCTCAAAAGAGTGAATCTTCTCAATTTTTTGTCTCTCTCATCTTGCACAACTTTGATTTCATCATAAAGCTTCTGAACTTTCTTCTCAACATCACATACCTTCACATTGGGGCTAGATAGAAGGTTAGTTTCATTTAGAATTTTTGCTTCCTTCAACTTTATCCTCTGATCTTCTTCTGTTGTCAAGGTCTCTGATTTTGTACACTATATGTACAAAGATTTACCTATTTCCAAATGCTTCCTCAAATCCTTGATATAGATATCAAGAGTGTTGATATCATTTCTAATATTCTGACTGATGTTCAAAAGCATTCTAGCCTCATCGGCTGCTTGTGCTTTCACTTTTGCAATATCATACAAGTTTGTGAATTCATTGTCAAAGGTGCTCATTCCTTCTTTGTTTTCTCCATAGGGTCTGCTTCTACAATTTGTTTAGTTATAGTACTTTGTAACTTCTTAGTTAGTTCCTTTAGACACCATTCAAGACTCTTCACTTTCTTATTTTTGCCAATGAATTTATTCAAGGATGTGATCAATTCCAGCTAATCATCATCATCTACTTCTTTTCCCAAATGCTCAATCATAGATCCAATTTGAGTCTTCTTTCCAGTTGTTGGTTGTATTTTCTTTCTACTTGCAAGTTTATGCTATGATTGACAAACTAATGTCACTGATTCTATCACCACTCCAAAGTCTACAAGGAAAAGGGCCAATTAACAAGGATCAACAAGGATCCTCCTATACTTTGAGCCTAGATGCTTAGGTGGGTGTACCTTTGATTCACTTCTTGAAAGGAATCACTAAATACTATGCACGTATACCCTTTACTAACTGGTTTAAAGATTTTATCATTTTAATGTGTGGTGGATGATGATGAACTACTTCTAGAGAATGGATCAGTGCCTTAACCTAGGGCATAGAGTCACCCAATAACATATATCAATTGAAAATCCTAACTCAAACACTCTTGAACTCAGAATAAGTGCTTTGTCTATTATCCCCCTCTCACTCCCAAACTTGATCATCAAATTCCTATTCAACCATGAACTCACTGAAACTACCTTAAAGACTTTAATCCTAACTTTGTTAGGAACTCAAAGATAATTCCACAATACTCTTTGTTTACCATATGCTAACTCACTTTGTGACATTAACATATATGAGCCCAAGATCAAAACAAGAAGACAAACATAAATCTGAGATAGGAATTCAAGTGTATTCTCATTAAAATCTACAAAATCAATACATTACCAAGACAACAAAATGCTAGGAAACAAGCCCAAAATCCAGGCTCTCCTTGTTTAGTTTTTTACATTGATTTTCAACATAACATCAACAACAACATCACCCCCCACAAAAATAAAAACTTCTACAATATATACCACTAGTCATCTTGGAATCCAAAAAAAAATCAGGATGCAACAAGCTATGGAAGACTAGGGCAAGGGTTTTACTTACCAGACCAATCAAATTCAAATAGAATTTAATACATTGGAGGGAAAACCAAGCAACCTAGAGAAAATAGATCCTAGAATGATCTTCATTTATGATATCTCTGAGAACAGTGTACTGAAGATCGTGAATTCACTATGCTTATTAGTCTGATTGTCCACCTACAACATGCCTCGAGCAACACTTTCATGGTACAACCCTCTGCAAACAATTATCAAACCCTCTGGACCACACTGCAATAGTTGGAAAAATCAAATCAACTAGATTCAGATGCCCACACATTAAAAATCAGTCCTTCTATCACTGAGAAACCCCCTTAAAAATTTGAATCAGGAAGAAATGGCTATATTATGGTGCCAGACAGCAAATCAATGGCCAGCATTCAAATCTGGGCTATCTTTATATCATGACCATCAGATCCCCTACCTTTCCCTAGGTTTCAATTTTCCTTCAAGTCACAAGATCGCCAGACATTTTATTTAACCTTATTTATACTTAGCGATTAGGTGACCATAGTCTCATAGTCACATAGTTATCTCCTTAACCGCTATACTTTCCTGTGATCACACGACTGAAGAAACTCTAACTGCCCGCCAGGTCACGAGACAAAAACACAAACTACATTTTGACCTGGAGATTACACGATTGAGGGAGAACAAACCGTCAAGCTTCACAAGCTGTTGAAAAGTCTTTGCCACATCAACACCCTATAGCCAATGAGAAATGAGCATCTCAGGACTATCTAACATGTGGACCTACCACTTACAAGCTTTTGAATTAGATGGTTGTTGCATGATCGCATGGCCTGGAAAGATTCCATGCATCAAGAGATGACTGTAGATCTTCTCTGTCATTCCTCTTTAAAAAATTTGGGCCTAGTGACACATTCACTACATCATCTAGGTTGACCAATTAGAACATCACAAATCTGCAACACCTGGCAAATGGTCCCACTGCCTTCCCTTATGGTTTGATACCAAATCAATGAATGTCACATGATCTTATGGAAGAAGAATATTCCATGCACTATTACACCAATCTTTGATCTTCAAACAACTAAAAATTGATCCCTGCTAACAAATTCCAACTCATCATTCTGCAACCAATAACTAGCCACCACATGTGCACACCTGGTAGTGGACCCACTGAGAGACATCATACCGCTTGGAAGATTAGACGGTTAGCGCATGATCTCAAAGGCCACTAAGATTTCTTGAGATCATGCACTCACCATAGGATCAAAAGAGAACTAAGATGTCAGGCCCACCATCATGTGAACTAGCAACTAAAGAGAAGATGAGACCATTAACAGAGTCATGGAAAGTTTTGGATTAAACCACCAGGAACATGAGACTTTGCGACCAAAGGAAATCTTAATCACTGAATGAAAAGGCTAACCGCAAGAAAACTCAGAGAACTGGTGACTGACCAAGAAGGAAAAGAGCACATGCACTTGTAAACACTTAAGCGGCCCAAAAAAGGTAATGAAGAATTAGAATAGGGCCAAGATAAATTAGGGTTTTCCCTCCCAATGGCCATAAAGATGAAACAAAGACCTAGATTTTCAAACCAGAGACAAAGGAACAACATTGCAGAGATCATAGAAAATATATAGCCATGAAAAATTTTGTAGGTGCTAACAGTGGCTCTGTCTGGGGACATATGCCTCTTGCAGGCATAGCAAGGATCTAGAATCACTAGGTGAAGTAGACCACCCACTGGACAAAACTTTGAACAAGCAGAGAGCAACAGGACAAAACCCTATGAACTGAGATGAAAAGAACAGGAAGGAAACACACCACTATATATAGAATGTACAACATATACAGACCTAACTACTATTCATGGAAAGATAAATACCTTCAATTGAAGTATTTCTTCAAGAATTGTCCATGAACTGGCAATTCTTGAATATCACCATTTAGTTCTTTGACAATATAAGAATCATGGCCCCATTTTTCATGAATTAGATATGGCCCCAACTAGATTGGATCAAACTTTCCATGTTTCCCTTTATCTTCCAATCTAGCATTCCAGATCAATACCAAGTCATTTGGTTCAAACTTCCTTTCAACAGTCCTTTTGTCATACAGATTCTTAACTTGTAACTACACCTTGGCATTTCTTGAGGCTGATTCTCTTTTGGTTTCATCCAACCTGATGAGATCTTCAATTCTTAACTGCATTTCATCATCTATATCACCATCATCATACAATTGAAGAAACTTATACATTTCTAATAAGTTGTTATGAGGAATCCTTGTATGTATCCCATACACCAGGTCAAATGGTGCACAACCAATTGCCTTTTTAATAGTTACCCTGTCAGCCCATATAGCTAATGGTAACTTTGAATTCCATGCTCTTTTATTTGTATCAAGGATTCTCTTGAGGATTTTTATCAAGATCTTATTTGTTGATTCTGCCTATCCATTCCCTTGTGGATAATAGGGTGAGGAATATGACATTTGGATTCCTAGACCATTGCAAAAATCTTTGTACTCAATAGACCTAAAGCACATTGCATTATCACTAATAATCCTCTCAAGATAACCAAACCTTGTAACAATATTATTCAACAAGAAATCCATGACCACCTTACTAGTTACATTTCTTGTAGGGATAGCCTCTACCCACTTTGTAAAATAATCAGTGGAAACTAACATCCATGAATGTCCCCCACTGGACATATTTGGTATTGCCCCTATGAAATCTATTCTCCATTGTTGGAAAGGATCCTGCATTTCAACTGGCCTTAAAGGTACATTGCCTAAAAATTTAAGCTTTCCAAAGAATCTTTGACAAGCATCACACCTCCTTACCAATTTCTCTACAACCTTGAAGATTGTGGGCCACCAAAATCCTACTCTCAAGACCTTTTGAGTAGTAGTTTTACCCATGTAATGTCCTCCACAAACTCCTTCATGCATTTCTTTTAACAACTTGTCAACCTAATTTGCATCAACACATTTCAAAAGTATGCAATCTAAATTTTTCCTATATAATTTGCATTTTATAATTACATACTTGATGGCCTGTAACTTCAATGTCCTCTTCTTATTATCATCCATCCCTACTGGACATTTCATATTTCTTAGGTAGAAGATAATATCTTGATACCAAATGCAATCATCCATATCATAAGTATAATCAATCTCAGTCTGGTTTATTTGGTTTGCATCAAGATCGGATTGAGCCATTAGTTTTTCCAATCCCTATCCTCTGACCAATTTGGTAATCTAGACATTAATATTGAATTCTTGAATTCTATTTATCCATCTACATCTCCTTCCAGACACCTCTTGTTGTGAAAAGATATCTTTTACTACAACACTTGGTACAAAAGCAATCACAATTGATCCCATTAGATAGCACCTAAAAGCCTTGATAGCCTTCACCAGTGCATAAGCTTGTTTTTCATTGATATCATATTTTAGTTTAGCAGCCTACAAAGATTTACTAAAAAATGCAATAGGTTGCTCATAACCCTCATTATTCTTTTGAAACAAAACTACAACAATAGTATGAAAAGATGAAAAGGAAAAGATATGCATTAGGATATTGTAATCAGGTGCCTTGAGCACAGGTGCATCTTTGATAGCTTGCTTGATATTCTTGAAAGCCTCATCAGGCTCACCTTCCCTCTTGATCTCAGATCCTTTCTTCAACATCTTGGATATTGGCCTAGTAACTTTAGCAAAATTTGTAACAAATCTTCTCAAGAAATTCACCTAGACAAAGAAAGACTAAATTCCTTTGACATTATTTGGTTTTTGAATCTTATCAATGGCTGCCACTCTCTCAGGATCAATTCTTACTCCTTGCCTCCCAACTAGGTGACCAAGCAATTTACCCTCAATGACACCAAATGCACATTTCCTTGGGTTTAATGAAATTCCATGTTCCAAAACCCTCACAAATATTTTTTCTAGATGAGTAAAATGGTCTTCTTCCTTCTTGGAATAGGCAGTTAAATCATCTTAATAGACAACAAGGAAATCATCTATAAAATCTGAAAAGGCAGCGTCCATTTCCCTCTGAAAAGTTGCACCAGCATTTGTGAGACCAAAAGGCATTCTCACATAAACATAAGTCCCCCAAGGTGTAGTAAAAGTTGTCTTAAATTTTTTTTATTCTTTTACAATTACTTGATTATAACTAGAGAAACCATCCATCATAGACATTAATTCAGATCCGGTCACTCTTTGCAGCATAGCCTCCATATTAGGTAGACAATAGTTATCCTTCAATGAGCTGATGTTCAAATTTCTAAAATCCACACAAAGTCTGATGTCACCATTCTTCTTTCTAACAGGGACCAAATTTGAAACCCAAGAAGAATGCCTAATGGGCTTGATAGTTCCAACATCTCTTAGCTTCATTAATTCTTCATGCATTTTAGGTGCCAAGATAGGATTTATAGGCCTTTTTTTCTGCCTAAAGGGTTTAGCATCTTCTTTTAAAGGAATAACATGTTGGAACAAGTCTTCTCTATAAACCTTTAGGTCATCATATGACCATGCAAAGACATGTCTAAATTTCCTTAGTAATTCAATTAATGACTTTTTTACTTGATGAGACATATCCTTACTAATGTAAACCTTCTTAGGTGATTCTTGTGTACCAAGATTTATCTCTTCCAAATTCATGTGATCTTCCCTTTTAATATCCTTTTGAACTCTGTCCTGGCTATCAAAAATAGTTTCTAGAACAACAAATCCCTTAGGAACCTTGTTAGTTTTAAGTTGTAGGACCTCATTACCAAGGACAACTTCCTTTCCTTCTATAATCTCAACCAAGGCTGAACAATCTAATTCCTGACCATGATACTAATCTTCACAATTCATAAATCTCAAGATATCCTGGTCATCTTCAAAAACTTGCTAGTTTTCAACATTGTCTGGTATACTAGGCCTAGTCTGAATTTCAACCTTAGAGAGGCTAGAAAAAGTAATGTCACTGGGATTGATTGCTATATTGTTTAACAAATCAGCCATCTTGTTATTACTTCTATCCTTCCATGCAATATTAAAGGCATCAAAACACTCAATCAAATCTCATATAGCATTTATGTACTATTTTAGCCTTTTTTTCTTGGAAGCATATACTGATCTTATTTGGCACACCACTAACTCAAAGTCTCTAATAACTTTTATACATTTAATTCCTTTCTTTTGTGCCAATCTCAATCCTAGCAATAATGCTTCATACTTTGCTATATTATTGGTACAAGAAAAAATCAATGTGATAGAAAACTTGTAAGTTCTCCCACTAGGAGATATGAGTAAAATACCTGCTCCCGCTCCATCTTTGCAGCTAGCACAATCAAAGTAAATCACCCACAAATCACCCTTCATAGACTCAGAGCCAATCTCTTCAGCAATACATGGCAATACAGGCTCCTTCTCAAGTACAGTGACCTTAGCTCTGAAAGCATTGACATTAGTATCTACAAAGTAGGTAACCTCATTATCAATCTTTTGTTCAATCATATAAGTTACCCTTGGTTCTCTTTCAATCCTAATGGATTGACCATCAAAATTGAAAGTTGCAAAAGACAAGTCACATTGCAAACTTCCACCCATGGAAGCACTCCATTTCCTAGATAATAGCATACCATAATGGGGTGGAATGTCCACTACCAAGACACTCATAGTCAATTCTTTCTCTGGATAGGCTTCCAATCTGTATGGCATAGCATTTATAGTCCCAATGACTAATACTTCTCTATGATCCATTGCACAACATCTACCTTGATTTGTATCAACTTTGAGGCCTAACTTTTCCATAATTTTAAAAGGCATAATAGTATTGGAAGCACGTGAATCAATCATACAATTTCTTAATTTCATCCCATTTACAATGATACTCAAAAAGAATGGGTCTATATTTTCAAGGCTAGTGATGCAGGCAGGAGAATCCCCGATGGAGATGTCCTAGCCCCCAGCAAATAACCACACACAAGAATATAATAACAATACAGAGATATAGATCCACACAATGCCAATACTCATAATAGAATCATCATATTTTCATCCAACATGCCCGGCTGTAAGGCCTTCCGAGTTACGGCCAAATACAATGCAATTACAATAGAAACTCCACAAGATCTCACAAGATCCAAACCAAAACCCTAGCTAGCCCAGATCCACACACTGGTAGGAACCCCCAAGGAAGATCTAAACTTGTGCTCGCAAGCCCACCAAGCAATCTCCTTGTTTCCCAAGCCGCAGCTGCTAGCTCTCCTCAAAACTCGCTCCACATCCACCTCCTCTTCTCCAAGATGGATGAATGAATGCCTAAAGACTTCCCCCAAAACCCCTACTTATACCAATCTAAGCCACGGGTCAGCCCTGAAAATAAATTAAATACAAATACCGAAATTAAATGCCACAAGTCGGCCAACAACAACAATTAAATTCCCAAAATAGATGTCTTAGTAAAATCGCGATATCTCCTAGCTCCGGATGAATTAGAACTCATACTTCGAACCGTAGGTAGAAATATAGGCTCTCTTCAATCCCTGAAATTTGCAGCCTCTAAATCTTTATGGAAAATTACTTATACAGCCTTCAATAGGCACAAAATTCCTAAGCAAGGCCGAGCTCCCCAAGGCCATGCTGAGCAACCAAGACCATGCCAAGTTCCATTAAATACATCAAAACCAATTACTCAAGACCCAAGTGGGTTTATCCAACTCTACCAAACCCCTCACACATGAAAATAAGTCCACACAACTCCATCAAATTTCCCAAACATGCAGGATAGCCAACTACCCTGGGATGCTCCTGCATCAGCTAGCATTGACAGAATTAGCCAAATATATAGGTGGTATGTGAGATACCAATCCTTAGAACTCCACTTCTTTCAAAACTTTATCCTAAGGTTCATTGCATACAACATCATTAATATGGACATTATCTACCCATGCAAGAGCCCTATCTTTATGTTTAGGGATCCTCAACAATTCTGACAAAGGAACCTTAATAGTTATCTAAGATAGTAAAACCAACATGTCAACAGGGACAGAGGGAGGAATCTCAATCTTCATTTCTTTAGTGTCCTTTTGTTTATTTGATACATTGGTTGTAGCTGTGACCTTTACCTTTTCAGCTCTAGCCATTGTGCCAACTAGTTTCTCTATTTCACTTTGATGATTCTTGTCTTGAATAGTAGGAATATTTTCAGCTCCAACTCCCTTAGGTTCCCACTTCTTACCTTTTACATTTTTGAACCTCACTAAATGATCATCCTTTGATCTATTTTCACTGAGTTCCCCAGAGTTGGTGTTCTTCATAAACATTCCTGCAGCTTTCCCATTTATATCCCTTGCTACCGTGACTCTAGTTTGCACTTGGGCTTTCATTTCTATAGTAATTCTATCCATGTCTTCCTTTGAATGTCTTCTCAAGTTTACTATTTCTGAGGAGGAATTCATGTTACATATCTTTTCATCAATGTCATCATTATTAGAAAAAACCTCCTGATGGAAAAGTGCCCTATTGTATCTTTTTAGGCATACATCAGCTTCTTCATCAATATCAGAATCATCTTCATATCCTAAATATGAAGTTTCCATGTTGCATCCAATATCATCATGATTTTATTCTAGATCTAACTCCTCATTGTTACCATCTTGATATGCTGACATGGATTGTGCAACCACACAATGCTCTGCAGAATGAGGGGACTGGCATGCTATGCACCATGGTGTATCCTCTATGACATTTATAGAGGATCTTTGCAAAGGATTAGGGACAACTTTATCATTATTTCCTCTTGCAATAGGGACAATAGGCTTGCCATCCTTCCATTGGGTGTTGTAGGGATAATTCTGCAATCTATTCTACCTATTGAAATGATTATTGAATTGAGGCTTTTCATTGGCAGGAACACTATTGTTCCTATTAGCAGGTGTTTTCAAGTCTTTCAATGCATTCAACACCTTATCCAATTTATCTTCCTCTTGTTTCTTATTTCCAACATTTCTTTCATTATCCCGTTTATATTTCTTGTCTCCAAACAACTTTGGATCATCTCTTTTTCCACCCAATCTTCCTGAAATTTTCATATTGTTTTCAATATTGACAACAATCCTAAAAGTATCTCTAGGAGTTCTTGGTTCCTTTTCCCTCAACAAATATCCCATTTTTCCATCAAAGGCATTGAAGTATGAGGTCAAACAAACATTATCATCTAGCCTCATGACTTGAAATAGCTTATGCATACCCTTCTGAAATCTCATATTGAACTCAGCTATAGATTCATTCTATTTTTTTCTTATAGTATTGAACTCATTCAAGATGAAACTGGCATTAGGCCTATCACCATATTGTTCTTTGAAACATTTTTCAAAAGAAACCCAAGTGTTAATACATCGTTCAAGGAGTCTCTTAAACCAATCTCTAGCATCTTCCACCAAAGATTGAACAAATAATTTCATGACTACATCCTCATGCTCTACCTCATAATCATTTGACATATCAACAAATAACCTAAGATGCTCTTCACAACTAATGGCATTGTTACTAGCAAACTTAGGTACCTTATCTCTTATATCAGTTGAAAAAGCATTCGGGTAGCCAGGTATTCCATCAAAACTAATTTTCCTATAGCCTTCTAGTTGCATAGATCTTCTTTGAAAACTTGAACTAGTGTTAACCCTAGGATCAATGTTTACATTTACATTCCCATCTACTTGTGCATTTGATTATTGTTTAGGATCAACATTTATCTTGGTAGATGAAGAAGGAAGTGAACTCCTAGTAGTAACATTACCAAGTTAAACAACATCAGAAGTTATAGATGGCATACCTACTTCCTCAGTAGTGGATGGCACAAGAGTACTTGCAAATGAAGCCTTCAAGAATTGGATCTTTCTTCTTCTTTCTGCAATGGAGGCTTCAATTTCAGCCTTCTCTAATTCTCTTGCTAGGTCTTCATCTTCTTTTCTTCTTCTTTCTATCTCTATATCCTTATTTGGAATGGGTGGTGGGACCCCTATTATTGTCAATGATTTGCTTGTTTGATGTGCCACCATCTTTTTCTTTCCTTTTTCACCAGCAGCAACAGCAGGCTTAGTGATCTCATGCCCATCTTTATCTTTAGGGAGGGAAGCATAACTTTGAACTTGTCTAACCATAGATCCCTCTTTATCAAACTCATGGTCTTGTAGAAAGTGTTCTTGATCACTTCTCAAAGCATCAAGATCACCAAAGACATCATGCTACAAAGTCTTAGGAGTAGAGGCAAGCATCTTGTTTCTCTCCTTCAACTCATTAATCTTTCTAAGAAGAGATTCTCTCTCTATCACAGAATTCACTTTCTTAGCCTCTCTCTCCTTTTATAACCTCTTATGTATGGAATCCTACTCTTCCAATTGCAACCTTAGTGCACTTAAATCATCTAGGTCTATCATAATATCATTAGAACTTGATGATACATCCATATCAGTGAGATTTTGATATGGGAAATGGACCTGTCTTAGTCTCACGGGTTGCCTTCTGAACATATCCTCATCAGGATCTAAATTTGGTCCAAAACCCCTTTCTTTATCTTGTTCATCCTACCCTATAGGTAATAAACCTTTATCTTGAAATACTACCTCTGGGGTATCATAAAATCTATCTTCAGAGCAGCCGCTATCTGATTTTGAACCTTTGTATTGTGAATCTTCCTCATTAGAGGATGCAAGTGGTGCTCTATTTCTAGTATTTCTTTGTTCTCTCATGGGAGCACTAGTAGACTCTCCATTTCTTTTGATCCAACTCTTCTTTTCCTATCTAGGTAACTGTTCCAAAGTAACCTCCAGATTTTTCTTGACAAACGACCTAGTATTCCTTCTTTTGTCCATGATTTGCAGTCTATAGCACTGGTTCTAATCCTTTTGAGTTGCCACCCACCAAAGATGGGAAATCTCTAAAAATCTTAAAGACAATAGTTGAATACAACAGGAAAAAACAAGAGTCGACTTAATAACTTTTATCTCTTTTCCTCCCCAGCAGAGTCACCATTTTGTTGGTTGTCTTTTCTTTCTACTTGCAAGTTTACACTATGATTGACAAACTAATGTCACTGACTCTATCACCACTCCAAAGTCTGCAAGGAAAAGGGCCAATTAACAAGGATCAACAAGGATCCTCATACACTTTGAGCCTAGATGCTCAGGCTAGTGTACCTTTGAGTCACTTCTTGAAAGGAATTTATACCCTTTACTAACTGGTTTAAAGATTTTATCATTTTAATGTGTGGTGGATGATGATGAACTGCTTCTAGAGAATGGATCAGTGCCTTAACCTAGGGCATAGAGTCACCCAATAAATATATCAACTGAAAATCCTAACTCAAACACTCTTGAACTCAGAATAAGTGCTTTGCCTATTATCCCTCTCACTCCCAAACCTGATCATCAAATTCCTATTCAACCATGAACTCACTAAAACTACCTTAAAGACTTTAATCCTAACTTTGTTAGGAACTCAAAGATAATTCCACAATACTCTTTGTTTACCATATGCTAACTCACCTTGTGACATTAACATATATGAGCCCAAGATCAAAACAAGAAGACAAACATAAATCTAAGATAGGAATTCAAGTGTATTCTCATTAAAATCTACAGAATCAATGCATTACCAAGACAACAAAATGCTAGGAAACAAGCCCAAAATCTAGGCTCTCCTTGTTCAGTCTTTTACATTGATTTTCAAAATAACATCAACAACAACATCACCCCCCACAAAATAAAAACCTCTACAATATATACCACTAGTCATCTTGGAATCCCAAAAAAAATTAGGATGCAACATGTTAGCCCATTTTCATGTCAATGCAAAAAATCTTTAGAAAATGGCCTACACCTACAAAAAATTTCATGACTGTACCTTTTTTCCTCTAGTCTCTGCAACCTTTTTCATGTCCCTGGCTAAAACCCTTAGTTCTTTTTTTTTTTAAATCTAGCCATTGGTAGGAAATTCCCTAGCCCTATTCTAATTTGTCTTTACCTTTTCAGGCCACTTAAGTCTTTTTAAATGCATGTATGCTTTTCTTTCCCCATTGGTTGCTTATTCATTTAATCCTCAAGCGATTAGTCTTTTTGTTCGGCGATTTAGTGAATGCATGTTTGTCGTTGGTTCACTTGGTTTCCCAGCAGTTATCTTTTTCTTCCAGTGATTGGGTGAACAAAGTGTTCACGTATTCTTCTATTCCTAGCGGCTTATCTCTTAACAGTTAGCAACTTGGCGTGGTGATTTCTTTTCTTTAGTCATGTGTTCACATGGTCTCTGGGCCTAGGCTTTCTGACACCATCTTGATCTAATGGTGGTCGTATGTTCTCATGAGATGTGTCATAGCTATGCACTTTTGCAATGGCTATTGATTCTCTTTATGACATGACGCTTCAAATAGGTGGGTCCAAGGTGACACATATGCACAAATGGCAAGCTCTAATTAGTCCATGGGTGAGTCACTGGATATCCTGTCAGTGGGGCCTGTAGTAAAGCCTTTCCAATCTACAATCAGTGCATGATCTTAAGGAATATTCTTCCCCTTTGAGATCATGCACCATCCGTTGATTTTGAATCTTTCCTAGATGTGTCAGTGGGACCTAACATCTACAGATGATCTATGATTGGTGTAAGTTCTCATGGAAGTTTTCAAAGCCATGAGATCTTATGCCAGCCATCGATTCTACTTTTCTTAGATGGTTAATGTGGGTGGGTCCTCTAGCAGGTAGTGCTGACTTGGGCATATTCTCATTGGTCCAAGTGTGCTGAGGTGGACTTTTCAGTGGGTCTGCCAGTCTCAGGGGAGTTAATATGCTATAGGATCTTGTGGTTGTTGCTATACCACTGGGGTAAGATGCATGATAGTTAAATGCATGGTATAACAACAACCGTTGATCTTCACTAAAAAGGGGAAGCTTTGCGATGGTTCCTTTTTCAGTGATGACTGGGCAATAGCGGTGAATAAGGTGATGACAAGTGGCATAAAGTGGGCCTAGGTGGGGTCTAATGGTTTGGCGGTCCTAACAAATTTGTTTAGTAGCCTGATAAGATTTCAATGCTTTTCGCTCATTTGCAAAATAAGATGGTGATGTTCCAAACTAGTTGGCGACCTGGTGAACAGTGTTCGCATAATTGCTAAAAGTTTTAGCAAAGGTAAAAGGTTTTCTATGACCCAGCAAAAGTCTTCAGTTGCTGATTCACCAAAAATTGATTAAAGGGTAAAGGTTTGCCAGAAATGGTAGGACCGTCTAATGATTCATTGCTGAGGTGTCATGTTCTTATTCACTGAGCTAGAGGATGATAAGGATTATGTCAGTGGGCCTGAAAGATTCTAAGGGTTTCTAGTGTGGATGATCGAGTGGTCAGCGTAAGATCTTAAGGGATTTGTCAAGGCTATGAGATTATAAGACTGCCGTTCGATCTAAAGCTTATGAAAAATGGGTCCAAACATGTTGATTCATCACCGATGTGCTCTATTTTCATTGGTCAAAGGGTTAATATGGTGGAAAAATGTTTTTATAAGGTTTTATGATTGTTATGAAGATTAACGTGAGCCACCCGATCTGCCAGGAATAAGGTAGATCAACGGTCATGTTTTAAACTTTAGCCGATGACCATTTTTATTCAAATTCAAATATTCCTGTAGGGTTTTTGCCAGGTTCTAAAATAGAAAGCCATATAAAATAAGATGGTGGTTCATTTTTAATTGCACCAGGACATTTGCAGTTGGAGAATGATGCTGAGAACATAGGTTGTCACGCAGATCAGATTTTATGTCCTGAGGTGCCATGTTGTTTTAAACATAAAGGACTATTTTTGCAGGTGGCTAGGGTTTTGATTTTTGTTAGAGATCTCCATGTTATGTATATGCAAGATTTTCCATTACTGGCTCTAGCATTTAAGTTTTGTGTTCTGCAGCAAGAAATTGATTGGATCTGTATCTGCAATGAACCCTGATTATGAAGCCAATGCAATTGTACATTAGATTTTATCTGATTTTCTAGGGTTTCTTGGGTTTCCTACATTCTTTATTTCTTGTTGTACCTGGTTGTTGTAGACCTATTTTTTCCCTAAATGATCCTTTTCTTGTTGCAATCCTTGTTCCTATAAAAGGATTTTCAAGATCATTTATAGGGGTTCAGAAAATTTGGAATTTTTCTAGTTTTTAGTTCCATGAAGGGTCCTTTTCTTGTAGATATTTTCCTTCTTCTCTGCATATAGAGTGTTCCCTCTTTCCTTACTAGCTTTGGAGAATAGAAAGAAGTTGTAACAGTTTATCTTATGTATAAGATTTCAATACATTTGTACTGGTATCAAATTTTTCTCCATTTGAGTTTTAGACTTATTGATTGAAGCATCAAGGGTGTTGCAATATTTCTACTTGCATTTCCTATGTGTCTGCAATAAAGTTGTTTTCACAGAAGCAACTAGGTCTAGGATTGGTTTTTAGGTGTGTATGAATTGGGGTATCAAGGGTATCTCATGTTTGTCTTTCAATGGATACCGATTAATGTATTACTATTTTATAGGTCTCTTCTAAGGGGAGGGTTAAAATCCTTTGAATGGGTGATAACACATTTGGGTACACAAGTGGATTTTTAAAGTATGATATGGTTGATGGTGTATGTTTGGTGTAAGGCATCAGCATATTAGAATGTATTGTTTTCTTGTCTCATATCTCTTTGTTGCAGTGATGTATTTGACTCTGCTGCCTATTGGATAAGGCACTGGTCTATGAGAGACTTGGGGTATCTCAGGAGCCCTTCCAACCTAACATCAAATTAAATACCTTTCCCTTTCATGTTGGTAGTAGTAGTAGGAGGTCCTTTCTAGTCTTCAGACTCATTCTATGCAAGTAGGGCTATTGCATGTGAATTGGCTTCATTGGGGTACAAGTTACCTGAAGGGGTTTGAAGATTATTCCACAATAAGCTATCTACAGGCCTATTGTTTATCTTAAGGTGTCTTGAGTGTGCAAATAAGACAATACCCACTTGAGTGATGTGGAGCTCAAAGAAGGAGGATGTTCTTTATCCTCATCAATTAGACTATTTTCTTGTCAACCTTGAGTGCCTAACCTGAGATTCAAGCCCACCTATTGATTCAAGTTTGGTCCTACAAGGAGAAGCTCCAACACAACAAGCTATGAAATACTAGGGCAAGGGTTTTACCTACCAAACCAATCAGATTCAAATAGAATTTAATACATTGGAGGGAAAACCAAGCAACCTAGAGAAAATAGATCCTAGAATGATCTCCATTTATGATATCTCTGAGAATAGTGTACCGAAGATCATGAATTCACTATGCTTATCAGTTTGATTATCCACCTATAACGTTCCTTGAGCAACACTTTCATGGTACAACCCTCTGCAAATAATTATCAAACCCTCTAGACCACACTACAACAATTGGCGAAATCAAATCAACTAGATTTAGCTGCCCAAGCATTAAAAATTAGTCCTTCTGTCACTAAGAAACCCCCTTAAAAATTTGAATCAGGAAGAAATGACTATATTATGGTGCAAGACAAAAAATCAATGGCTAGCATTCAAATCTAGGATATCTTTATATCATGACTGTTAGATCCCCTACCTTTTCCTAGGTTTCAATTTTCCTTCAAGTCGGGAGATTGCCAGACATTTTATTTAACCTTATTTATACTTAGCGATTAGGTGACTGTAGTCTCATAGTCATGTAGTTATCTCCTTAACCGCTATACTTTCCTTGATCGCATGACTAAAGAAACTCTAACTGCCCGCCAAGTCACGAGACAAAAACAAAAACTACGTTCTAACCTAGAGATTATGTGACTGAGGGAGAAAAAACCATCAAGCTTCACAAGCTGTTCAAAAGTCTTTGCCACATCAGTGTCCTATAGCCAATGAGAAATGAGCATCTTAGCACTATCTAACACGCGGACCTACCACTTACATGCTTTTGAATCAGATGGTTTTCGCATGATCGCATGGCCTGGAAAGATTCCATGCAATCAAGCAATGACCGTAGATCTTCTCTGTCATTTCTCTTTAAAAAATTTAGGCCCACTAACACGTTCACTACATCATCCACATCGACCAATCAAAACATCACAAATCTACAACACCTAGAAAATGGTCCCACTGCCTTCCCTTATGGTCTGATACCAAATCAATGGACATTGCATGATCTTATGGAAGAATAATATTCCATGTTCTTTTACACTAGTCATTGATCTTCAAACAACTGAAAGCCGAGCCCCACTGACAAATTCCAACTCACCAGTCTGCAACCAATAACCAGCCACCACCTGTGCACACCTAGCAATGGACCCACTAAGAGACATCATACCACCTGGAAGATCAGATGCTCAGTGTATGATCTCAAAGGCCACTAAGATTTCATGAGATCATGTGCCTGTCATAGGATCAAAAGATAATTGAGATGTCGGGCCTGTCGTCATGCAAACTAGTGACTAAAGAGAAGATGAGACCATTAGCAGAGTCACAGAAAGTTTGGGATTAAATCACCAGGAACACAAGACTTCATGACCAAAGGAAATCTTAATCGCTAAATGAAAAGGCTAACTGCAAGAAAACTCAGAGAACTAGCGACTGACCGAGATGGAAAAGAGCACATGCGCTTGTAAACACTTAAGCAGCCCAAAAAAGGTAATGAAGAATTAGAACAAGGCCAAGATAAATTAGGGTTTTCCCTCCCAATGGCCATAAATATGAAACAAAGACCTAGGGTTTCAAACCAGAGACAAAGGAAATGCATTGCAGAGACCAGAGAAAATATATAGCCATGAAAAATTTTGTAGGTACTAACACTAGTCTCAAGAGTGAGACTGATATCTTCTTTGGTGGGAATGGGAACTTGTTCCTCTACTATTGGTGGTTCCACAACTATAGTATCTTTCATCTCTTCTTATTTTTTAGCTTCCTATTCTTCAAAGGCCGAATTGTCAAGAATGTTCTCCAAATTATTGAATACATTTTTATCAATATCCAAGGTGATTTTTGTACCTTCTACATTCATTGTTTCATCTTCAATATTAATGGATGGAGGAGAGGGAATTTCCTCTTGTACTTTCTCACCTACTTTCTCTACTACAACTGATAATTCTCCAACATATTCTTCCATAACCTTGATAATAGCTTGCTCTATCTCAGAATTGATTTCTCCATACCTACCTCCCATAATCTGAATAGTTCTCCTTTTGGTTCTCAGATGGGTGCTTAAGGCTTTCATGGTCTAATTGAAATGTGTTTCATCTCTTATTTCACAAATCTTCCTCACAATATTTTCTTTGATAGCTGTGTCCTCCTCTGATGCTCTCTTCTTCCTATTTACAAGTTTTTTATATAAATCATCAGGTATCTGTCCTTGAATTGTATCAAACTTCTTGTCAGCTAAAATCATATGCTTCACAACTGCATTCTCTAGATTAAGTCTATCTGTATAATCATAAAGATCATAGTATTTGTTCATTCTTGCAAATTCACCATTCTCAATGATCTTCTCATTAAGCTTTTCAACTTTTGGTTTCCAAGCTTTCTTCTTAGTAGTGACATCATCTATTATCTCTACAATCTTTCTTAGAACTGGTTGCACTAAAGTTTTATGTCTCTTTTCTAGTCCAGTAGCACTTTCCTTTACTCTTTTGTTAGGTGTGGAGGAAGTGGATCTAGTAGACATCTTTGCTTCTATATCCTTCTTAGTTACTTCCACTTTCACCTTTACTTGTGGTTCTTCCTATTGTACTGTAATTGATGATAAAGGAGGGATAGACAAAACTTCTTTTTGTCCACTCTCTCTGATTACTAATGCTATTTTCTTTGCTACCAAAAACTCACGCTCTGTCATCCCTCTATCTTTTAGGATTTTCTTTATGGTTCTCTCAAATCTCTTCTTAGACTGCTTCTCTTTAATTGGGATCTTTGCAGAGTTGAATTTCTCCTCAAAGGTTCCAAACCTATAACACTAAGTGTCCAACTTACACTTAAGTAACCTGCTAACATACTCTTCAGTCTCTACCTCAGATATCTCATAGCCAAGAGGTTCTATGAACTCTATTCTAGGCTCCACTACTTCAATATAGGTAAAGTAAGTATCCACCATAAAACATATATCATCTTTTTATTTTTCAAGAAGAGACTTAGGGATCCTTGATCTGCTAGACACAATATTCTAAAATGTCTTAATAACAAGTACTACACTCTCATTAATACTATCAATAACATGTCTTATGTACACTAGGTTAATCCTTTCCATTGTATTTTTTCCATCATTCCAGTCATTTCCTATGGTGTAAGGAAACCTCCTCAAAAGATGAAAGAACATATATGTGATTAGGGATGAGAACCTAAACTGTGTATATTTAGTTTTCTTAATCTTCTCCAAGTTCTCAAATAATTTAATTCTTAGAATTTCACACATATCAACTTGTGCCCTACTAGCACACATTAGATAGGCTTCATGTACCTTTCCAGCTGCCATGATATCCTCTCTTATCCAAAACTTAGTAGTTAGGATCTTGCATAAGTATCTCACATCATCTTGTTTGATCTTACTAATCATAATTCCTCTACCATTATAGGATGAGTTTTTGTTATCAATGACTGTCTTCCTCATGTTTTTCTCATTTAAAAGAATAGCTCCAATTTTAGATAATCTAGTGACTTCATGAATCAAATCTACTATAATATCTATCACTCTATCTTCTAGCCAAAACTTTCCATTATGAATTCTGCTCAAGATAATCTTAGTGCATTCTTCATTATCAAATTCATACTATAATCCATACTTAACAATTTCATTATGTTCCAAATATTCAAAACCTTGTTTCAGTGTCATGTCCTAATTGTAAATCTTCTGATATTCATTTGTGAAATCACTATCACTCACTATCTCTAGTTTGCATCCAAGATAACTTCTGACATTCTCTAAGTGTAAACCTCTTTCTGGTATAGATGATAATGCAAACCTAGGGTCATCTTCCAAGGGTTCTACTAGTTCCCTTTTCAATTTAGGTCTATTCTTATCTCTAACATTGTGTATTAAGGAAACATCCATGATTTCTTCAAATTCCTTTACTGATTCAAAGATTTGTCAAGTAAAATAGCTTAATTTCATGATTTTAGGGCTTGCATAGATTCGGCACAAAATTCTTCTCCAAATCCTTTCAAAATGCTTTCAATCACTACTCTTTGATCTCCTTGACACTTGAATTCACTTTGATGATCAAATAATACTGATCATAACCTTTTATTAATTCAATCTCACTTAGATCTAACATCGCATTGAATTCTTTTTCCGCTTCTTTCCAAAAAGTTGTTTCTCCTAACCTACAAAACTTAAAACTTCTTGCGATCTCACAAAACATAATTTTTTTTTTGTGCTCTTAACCATGGTATTAGAACATCATAAACTACCTTGCATTAACTATGCAAGACTCAGTTCATCATATATCTACTTCTACACTAATCTAAGTTCCTATTCTACTGCAATTTACATAAATTAAGTACTTTGAGATAGGTTAGGTAAAGATTCATTCTTACCTTTCAGTACTTCACCTTCCTGATTACCTTCAATGTTGAATATGTCTCCTTGATCTATGCTTTTAATAAACTTCACTTCATCTGAATTACTACAAGATCCTTTCTAACTATTACTTGCATCTTCATTTCTTCTTACATGATTTTTGGGATTAGGATTAGGATGAAAAACTCTATTGTTCATTCTACAAAACCTTGTTGTATGTCCAATCTTGTTGCATATCTGACAAACAATTCCATTGTTTCCATATCTTGGTCCAGGTTGATTGATTTGTGATCTACAGTTTCTAGCAATGTGTCCAACCTTGTTGCATCTCTAACATACTACTCCATTTCCTCTGTTCATATCTTCAATAGATTTCTTATCTACATTATTAGTATTCCTAAACATTCTACTACCATCATTATTCTCAATAAATTTAGGTTTCCTACATTCAATAGCTCTATGTCCAAAACCATGACAATAGTAACAATGACCATTAAGATGTTTAAATTGCTTACCTGTGCAATCCTCTTCATATGACCAGTAGTATTACAAGCAAAACATCTACCTTTGAATTCTCTTTGCATACCTTTGGTTGATTCCTCTTGCTTTAGTGATTCTTCTTCTTTAGGTGTATCTTCAGATTTGTTGATCTCATCAGGCTTCTTCTCATCTATGCTTTTAGATATTTTCAGATCCGGTTCCTTGCCTTCATCATTTTCTTTAAAAGTGTTGAATCCAAGACCAGTCTTATCATAGAATGGTTTTTGATAAGATATTTGTTCATCAATCTTCTCACTAGTTGAATATAGCCTTTCAAGTTGTTGTTTGGATTGAGTCAATTCACCTTTCACAATCTTATTGTATTTCTCAAGTTCATCATACTACAAATTATCTTTCTCAAGTTCAAATGTTACTTTAAAAAGTTTAGATTTTAGTCCTTCATTTTCAGTCTTTAGACTTTCATTCTCAGATTTTAGATTTTCTTCATTCTTGCCATTTCCATCTTTCAAACTAAGCTTCAAATTTTCTATGTTCAGTTCATGCTTAAGGATCTCATTTTCTTTTTCTAAATTATCATCACAATCTTCAATAAAAACTTTAGATTCCTTTTCAGATCTCAGATCTTCCAATTTGTTTTTCAGTTTCTCAATGAGGTTCTTTGCATCATCATACTTTATTTTCAAAGTATCTTTTTCAATAGTAACCAAGTCAATCTATTCAAGACCTTCTTCAAGATTCTTCTATAGTTGATCCATATCCATAGAGATCTTGCTCAAGCTGCTAGGCTTTCCTTGAATGATTATTTTCTGAGTAACTAAGCTCTGATACCAATTGTTAGAAATAGGGAATACTGAGAGGGGGGGGTGAATCAGTATTCTACAAACTTTATCTTTTTCCCAATTATGGATATAACAAATTATCTTTATACATGCATAACATGAGAAGCTAAACAACATGCATAACAATAAAGAACTCATAACACATTATTTGTTCTTGAGGAAACCCTGGTGGGGATGGTACCCACAAAGATCCACTAATCAAAAGTATCTTGTTAATGATGTTGACCATGTTAGGAGTGTATTACAAGCATATAGTGTATCAGTCTTGATTAAGGGACTATAGGCCTTGTTAGAAGCCTCAACCCTGTTAGGAGTTGGTAGTACAAAATGTGATTACCAAATGAGCCCACTGCCCAAACAAGTAATGTAAAATATACACTGATTACAAAAATAGGTTAAGGTACATAACCTTATGCTTCTTGCATCAATATGTCTTCGCTGCTCTTTCACTATCACTATTACATATGCTTCATATACTTCACATCATATCACTACTTCATTACATTTCATTACTACTACATAATACTACACTTCTATACAATTACAATTACATTTATACCAATATCTTTATCCAAGATTTAACATCTAGGATGTCATCCCTTTATATTTTTAAGTCATTATTTTGATCCCTTAACTCTTTACTAGTTCTATCTTCATATTCTTTCCTGTCGGCTTGACACTATCTATAGTAAAACTATCATAACTTCTTCCGTACATTCCATACAAACTTGCACTCTGAGATGGGTGTTTAATAGACATCATAGATTCTATGTTCAAGTGTGCAAGAACTAAACTTACTCCAGTCAATGTCACAAACAAAATTTGTGTCTAGGTTCACTGGTAAAAACACTATCTCGCACTTAGACAAATTTGCAATGCGCTCTATCATACTTGCTCTCTGACCTATGTGATCTTCATGTGGATCATATGTTTCCATAACGACAACATCTATGTAATCAACTCAGCCAAATTTCCAACATAACTTTGGTGATATAATCTTGTATCCAGTTTCTACAATTTTTAGAATATATGGATGCAAAAAGGCACCTTACATATTGCCTTACCAGGTCTCATTGAAAATGGGGTATAAAGAAATTCTAAGATAGATTGGTGATCTGCAAGAGACAACCTTGACAAGGAAGAGAAGGGGAACTTTGTTCGCAAATATTACAATAGCCCACCAGTATATTATTGTCAATAAGGTATGGGTGCATTTAAATCAAGTTTTGAAGCCCTATAGGATGGCAATAGCAGTGGTGAGGTGTGTAGATAATGAAAGATCCATTTCTGGCATGTTCAGAGAAAAGATAAGGTGTGCTCTTATAGAACACCAATTTAGCTTCCCAAAAGATGTAATTAGAAATGAGTTTGATCTTCAAGCTCAAGAAATCAGGAAGGAGAAGTGGGTAATCTACAAGAAGACTGTAGATTTTATAAGGAACTTTGATAAAGGATATGACCCACTAAAATCTTTTTAGCCATGGGAAAAAAATATAGATTCCCTTATGGAACATTTTGAAGGAATTATGCAAGCAGCAAATGAAAAGAAGGCTTTGGTAAGTAAGGAAGATCTTGAGAGAGACTGGAGAATTTTGAGCCACTCAAGATACACAAAGCTGACCCCAAGGGGAACATATAAAATTCAGAAAAGAAAGGGGTATAGTGTCCTTCTCCCAATTCAACAAAGAGATGAGAGTCTCCCATCTACTTCTAGGGGGAAGAGACCTATTAGTGACCCAATAGTAGAGGATCCATCTCAAAAGAGGCAAAAATAGGAGTCTCAACCAAAGTAGGATATATACTCTCCTGCCCAATCCCCCTTGCAATTGGATGAGCATGGAGCTACTCAGCAACTGATGCATTTAAGTAATGAGGGGAATATTTTTGTTTCAAATGATGAGATACAGGAGGGAATGCCAGAGGCACTCAAAGGAATAGAGATGGATCTTACAGTGGCAGAGTTTGAGGGTAAGCAAATAGACCCAATTTTGAAGCAGGCTAGTGATTCTTTTATTTTAGATGATAATTTTTTTAGGACTAGGGATTTCCTTCAGTTCTTATGGAGGATGAGAATAAATTAATATAGAGAAATTTTTGAGAAAAAGAAAGAATAATTCCTTGATAGGGATATGACTAAAATTGAGAATGAGACAAGAGGGGAAATGATGAAGAAATTTGAGAAGATAACCCCAGAGGAAGGAAGAGCCATGATCCATATTGCAAGAGTATTGATTCTCTCTGAGTGGGATATTGCAGATGCAATTGTTTTTTGCTCAGTTAGAAAAAAGTAAAGTGAAGACCCTCTCTACTATAGAGCAGGCACAAAAGGCTGCTAGGGGTATCACTTTCTCTGATGACCATGCAACTTTGGTCATGTGGTCCCTTAAGAGGGAAGAGAATAAAGGGAAAAGAGAGGTTCTCTCTTCAGAATATGCTATAAATTTATTAGTACAGAGAGTTGGTGAGACTTCAGGTGTGGAAGCCTCTAATATTATTTTTGAAATAGCTAAATTCAATGTGAAGGTAGTAGAAAAGGATGCACAAGAAAAAGAGGAGTTAAGGATAAAGTTTGAGTCTATCCTTAAATCTTACAATGATTTGAAGATGGAATTGATCCAGAAGGAAAAGATGATTGCACAATTGTTAGGACCGCAGGATCATAGATCACCTTAGTTGATGCTAAGTGATAAGCTTGTAGTGGCCTCTTCTTCTAGTCCTATTATTGAATTTCCACCATCTCCTCTCCTATAAGAAAACATAGATGCAAGGATCAGTTGTGAAAAGCAACAATTGCTTGAGGAGATAAAAAATTTGAGGAAAAGTAGGGTAGAGCTAAATAAACAAATTGATGAACACATGAAGGATAAATGCCTCTTGGACTAGAAATATGAAGAGAAATTTATAGAAGCTGTGATGCAATTTGATACTAATCTGAATCCTACAATTCTATTTGATCATGCTAGGAGACTAAAAATTGCTCACATCTTTGAGAAAACATAAGGAGTTGGGTCCAATTTTGAATAAGTGGGTTGAAAGATCCCCAAATGTGAGATTATTTCATTGGCTATCTAAGGGCCAAGTTGATCTGGATCCATTGATCAAGCCAGTGCATCAGTCTATAAAGAGGCTTGTAGAATATAGTATAATTTTGGATGATTTTGAAAGGAAATCCAATCTGCTGAAGAAAGAATTGACACTCCCTTGCTGTGACCTAATTCCAGGAGTTTTAAGGAAAAATGGTGAGCTTAAGGAGTTATTCAAATGGAGAGGATGGATGGATGATGATTTTTCTACTAGGATGACTAGCATTTTAACTTTAGAAAATACTTTTTTCTTCATACACACTATTGAAACATTAATATCTGCCAAGTCTAGGTTTGACTTTATTCAGTGCAAGATTAGTCAGATGGAGAATAAGTGGGAACAATTGTCTAGCAAAAAGGCTAAAATTCTCAATTTTGTGTTCCCAAGTGAAGATGTATTAAATAGGTGGAGGTACCAATACATTCCTCATGCTGAAAAGATGGATGCTTCATCTACTTCTTGAGCCAAACAAGGATTGTGAATTTTTGGTTTTAACGTGGTTGAGATGTAATGTGTATTTATTATAGGAATTACTACGAAGAAATGGAGATCATATTTGTTTGAAGAAATCGAGTGAAATATTGAAGACATAAAGTGAGGTGGCTCATTTGTAAAATATCAATCCAAAATCTGATCGAGACATTTATTGTAAACCCAGTAGGGTTGTTGTAAAGTGTTAGGGTAAAGTTTTGTGAACCCTAATATGATCAATAGCTTGTTGCATTTCCTTGTATATAAAAGGATTTTCCATGATCATATTAGGCATTGATATTTTTTAGTGTTGAGAAGATAGAAATTTTGAAACCCTAACCCTCAGTCGAGGATTGTAATATTTTGTATCATTTCTTGTCAAGTAATAGAAAAAGTCATAGGTTGATACTGTTATTTGCAAGCTTGCTATCCAACATATATTGTATACAAATTATCAAAGGTCATACTTAATACAAATCTCAGGTCTTTACCTCTCCTTTGTGTCAAATTTGTGAATTTTTGAGTTTAACAGAAACTTATGTGTATGTATTTTTGCTTTGAGTTATGATCTAGGGTTAGATTAAATATTGCTCAAAGTGGGATATATGTTCATTTAATTTGCATAAGGATTTCTGGCAAGTAGGAAAGAGTTGGATTATTTGTATTTATGCTCATGAGCTAAGTTCTTCAAGGATCTTTGTTTTTACTCTATTTTCTGGTGTTATTTTCCCAATGGATAAGGCACTAGCATGTGTAAATATATCTTTATTTTATGAGGAATGATTGAAATCATTATAGTTAGAAATACAATAATCAAAACCAGTCATTTAATTTCATTTACTTTAAAATATTTTTTCTACCCATTGATGGAGAGTCAATGAATAATAGGTTGTTGTTTAGTACTTTCTCACTTATATCTATTGTTAGATCTAGTATCAAGTTAGGAACAGAGTTGTATCTATTGGGTCAAGTTTACCCACCTTGGTTTTGCAGAGCCAGAAGTGAAGAGGGTAGTATTGTCCCTATAGTTGGTCTAGTTACCTATAGATTTCTCATATTTGGAATTAACCATTCCCAAAATTAGTCTTAGGTATATTGGTGTCTCATGTAGTGTAAAATCCATTCTAGAAACCAACAAGTTTTATGTCATAATAGGGGTCCTAAAGGAACCTAGGGTGTACTAATAGTCCTAAAGGGTTCTTGGATGTACTAATTGGTATTAATAGGTTCTATTAGGTCAAGTAAGTGGTCTTATTAGGTCTTAAGGGTCCTAGGATGTACTAATTGGTCTTAATAGGTTATATTAAAGTCCTAAATTAGGTCTTAAGGGGTCCTATTAGGTCTTAAATAGTCATATTCTACATCTTAAGGATCCTAATGGTACTTAAAGAGTTTTATGTGACAATAGGTGTCCTAAAGGAACTTAAAGTGTACTAATAGTCCTATAGGGTCCTTGGATGTACTAATTGGTATTAATAGGTCCTATTAGGTCAAGTAAGTGGTCTTATTAGGTCTTAAGGGTCCTAAGATGTACTAATTGGTTTTAATAGGTTATATTAAAGTCCTAAATTAGGTCTTAAGGGGTCCTATTAGGTCTTAAGTAGTCATATTATAGGTATTAAGGATCCTAAGGGTTCTTAAAGAGTTTTATGTCATAATAGGGGTCCTAAAGGAACCTAGAGTGTACTAATAGTCTTAAAGGGTCCTTCAATGTACTAATTGGTATTAATAGGTCCTATTAGGTCAAGTAAGTGGTCTTATTAGGTCTTAAGGGTCTTGCAATGTACTAATTGGTTTTAATAGGTCATATTAGTCCTATTACATCTTAACTCCAGTCTTATTAAGTATTAACAGGTCCTATTAGGCCTTAAATGGTCATATTCTATGTCTTAAGGATCATCAGGATTCTTAAAAAGTTTTGTCACAATAAGGGTCCTAAAAGAACCTAGGGTGTACTAATATGTTAGGAATAGTCCCAAGAGATAACTGAGAGGGGGGGGGTGAATCAGTTATCTACTAGTTTCAATTCTTTATCCAATTAAGTATACTTAAAGATAAATAATAAACACAATGAAAGAACACTTGAATACAACACCAATATTTTGGTTACGGGGAAACCCAAATAGGTAAAAACCTTGGTGGGAATTGACACCCACTAATAATCTGCACTAGTGTAATATGATCCTTGTTAAAATATCCTTAACCCTGTTAGGAGTTGCTTTACAATATATTTAGTACAATGACCTGGTCAAGGATTGGATCCTGTTAGGAGTCTTTTACAATTAACCCTTTTAGGGTTGAGGATGCACTGTCTGACAGCACACTGCTCAAAGGGGTGATGGATACAACCTTCTGAATAATAGATACACACTATATTTGGATTTTAGTGAACTGCGCTTTGACCTACTATCTGGATCAGTTCCAATGTATAGCACAAACACTTTACTTGGTCACATAGACCTTATGTTGATGGCTCAACACTTCACACACTCTACTCTTCTCTTCACAATCAACTCTGAACCATACCATAGAAATCACAAATGACTACCTATAAATATCTTTCCACTAAATGATATAATCAAGTTATCCTATTAGGACCACCTTGAAATCATATTAGAGAAACCATAACATACTCCAATAATAATTCTATTTTCTCTACTAAGAACGCAACACATTCTAGGACCTATCCAATATTAAAAAATGTAGATGTACACTACACACTATCTGCTCTACCAAAGTAAATGAAACTTTCTCCTCAAAATGAATTACATCATGCTCTCTTAACCAAAAATTACTAAATCTTCTCCTAGCACTAATCAAAGGGAGCATACCGAAATAATAGGCATAACTCCTAAACCAATATAATCTCTATTGACTCTTCTAAATAAACACAAGAAATTGCTATTGGTGAATAGCGACTGCATAACTTCACTTCTACTGATCATCAGACTCTGTGTCCATGAATGTAACATCACTAACATGTCTCCATAACATATCCAAATGTGCAAGGCTCCATGATAACTGTACAAACAATCATTCTTAGAACACAACATGTAACTATGTCAACAACACTGCTGACATAAGCTGCTATATAACTATTTGTACTTATAGTTAACCTCTATGTCCATGATATCATGTTGATAACATGTCCATGCTATATATACTAGAATCTTGCTACATAACTCTTCTATGCATGCTACTTACCATATGTTGTCATCAATGAAAAATATACAGTTAGCACTGGCTTGCTGGCAAATCTCCAACAATCTCCCCCTTTGTCATTGATGGAAACATATGGAATGAAAAACACTACCAACCCAAATGAAACTTTATTTTATAATATTCTCCATTTCCTCTTCAAAACTCCCCCAAGGATGAATCCTCCATCTGCTACAATATTCTTCAACATTCTCCATTTCATCAACTGAACTGCTTCCATAACTAAATACTACTCCCCCTTAGTATATTACTCCTTTTACTTCTTTTTTTCATGATTATATATTACTCCCCCTTTGACATCAATGGAAAAGGGCACCAAATAGTGTAAGCATCGGTACTACTCTTGAGGTAGAGTAGTCAACCATCCATCAGTCCCTGAGGACTGATGCTCTTTCTTCTTTCTTCTAATTAGAATTAGGGAAGGGAATTAATCCCAACTTCTCCCTGAGATACTCAAAAGTATCCTTTGGCAAGGGCTTTGTGAATATGTCTGCTAGCTAATCTTTAATACTCACATAGTCCAACTTAACTTCTTTCTCTACTACTTTCTCTATTAGAATAACTAAGAGGGGGGGTGAATCAGTTATCCATGGTCCCAATCACAAAATCTATATCCAAAAACAATTTACTAAAACTTCTGCAGCTCGGTAACATAAAATAGTATTATGTCTGTGCTTTTACCAATTACCAGTTAATAACATATAGTGATTACTAATCAAATCCAATATGAAACATGTAAAGTATGACAACAAACAATCATCATAGTCAACACATAACACAAGAGATTTAATGTGGAAACCCTGTAAAGGGAAAAACCACCTAGGACCGGCAACCCAAAAAATTTTCACTCTTCTGAAGTGAGGTTAGTGAAGACCCAACCCTATTAAAGGTTACAAACACACTATGAGGTGTGACCTTGTTAGAGGATTTTATACCAACCGTTATCATCCAACCAGCATTCACTATGGAGTTTACAGGATAAAAAATGTACACTCTATGAATGACATTACAAGACTTTCTAGTCCACTATGTTAAGAGATTTATCTATTTACAATGGTTAAAATGTAACTGTAGGTGATCTGATTGCAACACAACTTTAATTGCAGATTATCAGATCTATGTTAAGCTCATTCAAATCCTCTGATCAATATATCAATTCTATTTCAATCAATATTTAGTAACTTACTGTCACTCGGTAATAACTTTATGATGCTCGGTAATCTCTATAGTTTGATAATCCTTAACCAGTCTGATCAGGCATGCATGAAACTTGTTCACATGATATCTCTGTAGTCTCCTTCTTCCAGCATGATTTCATCATGAAATCCTAGTCTCTTAAATAGACAAGTAAACCATTTTAGTTCCATCCATCAAATTTTGCTTCTTAATCTCCTTTGTTGATTTTTCTTCTTAAAACTTCCTCAGTTGATGTTTCAGTAACACATTTTATTTCAATCCCTTAGATCTTCTTTGAATTATGTTATCTGTTGATCTTCATAACAAACATTATCTTCAACTCTATAATCATAACACTTTACATCTCATCAACTTCTATTAGCTAAACTAATCATTTAGTTCTTTTCTGCTACTCAGTAAACAAAGAAATGTGTCAATGAACACAAGCTCAGTTTATATTATTCTCAGTATACACTACACTACATCGATGTATACTAAAATGCTTCTTCAACTGACCACATTGCTTTGTGCATTTTTCTCTATCCTTCATCATAGATGAATGCAACATAATCGAGTCAATAACATAAGGTCATAGACTCATCCATAAGTTACCCAATGTATTCCTTATCCTTATCTATCATATCCATCTTCCTCATGTAGATATATATATTCTTCATCTCTTTTCACTCCACTACATATCTTTGGGTATAGTAACTTACAAGATATGTATCATCAAAAGTAGTTGACATCAATGACAAAATATTACTGATTTTATCATCTTACATATCTAATCATCAACTTAGTGCTCTTAAATCATAGATCTTCAAGTCATACAATTTATTCAAATCAGTTGTAGTTCATCAATATCTCCCTTTGGCATTGATGGCAACACAAGCAATATGAAATATGCCATACACATACCAAACATGTATTCTACAACTCTATCAACAAATATTGTAACTCGGTACAAGCTCTCCCTAGCTTAATATGTTTAATCACTACATTACATAAAAGCATTTGCAAGTGCAAACTAACTTTTGTAGATATGATCTTTTTCAGCTCACAGGTTTTCTTTTGTTCTTAGTAACTGATCTTCAATGCTCTCCCTTTTCTATATCTCTCTCCCTTTGTCTCCAGCTTCATATTGAGATCTATCTCCCTTTGATAGAAATGCCAAAGAACAATAAAAAAATATAGCTCTATAGTAGCCATGTAAATCTCCGTTGTCTGGTGCATTCTCTGTGTCTCGGTAATACTGATGTGCAAATCTGTTCCAGTTCTTCAACTTTTTCACATCCTTAGACAAAATTTCAAAGTGTGAACTCTGTTTCATCAACATGTATGATCTTCTAATAAGATTAGGCTGATGCAACCTCCAGATCACCTTAGTGACCAGTAGATAGGGGATGGACCCCAAGTCTATTCCTCAAGTATTCATATGTATCCTTTGGTAGAGGCTTTGTAAATATGTCAGAAAGTTGTTCTTTTGATGTAACAAATTCTAGCTTCACTTTTTTCTCCTATACTTTTTCCCTCAAGTAGTGATAATTAATAGATATGTGCTTTGTTTTAGAGTGCATCACTGGATTCTATGAAATATTAATTACACTTGTGTTGTCACAATATATAACCATCGGCTCATGGATTACCTCATTCATAACTTCCAATACTTTCTTGATATAAGCAATATTTTAATAGTTTGTAGCAGCATCAACATACTCTTCTTTAGCTGTAGACTAAGAAATGCAAGATTATTTCTTACTTGTCCATGTAACAAGTCTTTCACCAAAGAAAAATGCTCCTTCGTTGGTACTCTTTCTATCATCAACATTTCCAGCCCAATTAGCATCGATGTATACCTTAAGTTAAAACTTGCCTTTCTTAGGATACCACAATCCATAATCTTTAATTTTCTTTAGGTATCTTAAGATTCTCTTTGTAGAAACCATGTGTGACTCTCTAGGGTTTGCAAAAAATCTAGCAACTATTCCAACAACATGTGCTATATCAGGTCTACTATGAACTACATACATTAACTTACCAATCATGGATCGGTACAGTGTTTGGTTTACCTCAGTAGTTCCATCCTCTTTAGTCAGTTTACATCTAGTAGCCATTGGTGTTCCCAAAGGTTTAGCATCTTCTATGCCAAATGTCTTCAATATTTCCTTTATATATTTAGATTGTGTGATGAATATACCATCATTCTGTTGAATCACTTGTAAGCCTAGAAAGAACTTAATCTCTCCAAACATAGACATTTCAAATTCACTTCTCATTTCATCATTAAATGACTTACAGATATGATCTTTTCCTCCAAATATTATGTCATCCACAAATATCTTAGCAATCAAGATAGTATAATCAAAATTTCCTTTCATGTACAGATTATTGTTCTCACTGGTTCTAACAAATCCAATACTCAGTAAATAGTTATGCAGCCTTTCATACCAAGCTCTCGGTGCTTTCTTTAAACCATATAAAGCTTTATGTAATCTACATACCATATCTTTGTTGTCCAGATCAATGAACCCTTTAGGTTTTTCTATGTAGACTTCTTCTTCAAGTATTCCATTCAAAAAAGAAGAGTTAACATCCATTTGGTAAACATTGAACTTCTTGTGTGCAGCATATGCAAGTAACATTCTGACTCCTTCTAATCTATCAATAGGTGCAAAATTTTCACCATAATCTATTCCTTCCTCCTGTGCATATCCCTTGCATACTAATCTAGCTTTGTTCCTTGTTACCTCTCCATTCTCATTAAGCATGTTTCTGAATATCCACTTAGTACTGATAACATTCTTGTCCTTAGATTTGGGTACTAAACTCCAAGTTATGTTCTTCTCTATCTGTTATATTTCCTCTTTCATTGCATTAACCCATTCATCATTTTCTAATGCAACTTTTATATTCTTCGGTTCATATTCACAAACTAGACATGTACCTTGTCTTGCTTTACTTCTTATCTGCATGCCAGCTTGTCTATCTCCAATGATTTGTGTCTCAGGATGATGTCTTCTGACAAATCTTTCTAGTATCTGATCTCTTCTTTATTGTTTATCCTATGTAGGTTCATTTTCTTTCTCAGTGGGTGCTTCCTGCTCATCAGTATTTCCTTCTTGTCCGTCAGTATTGTTTTCTTGATGACTGGTTGTCACTGTTAGCGGTGTCAGTAGGGACTCTGGATGTTCAATGTAAGTGAATCTACCATAGTCTTCTGGTTCCTTTGTGCTTTCCTCTACATTCTTATCATCAAACCCGTCAACTCGAACATTAGTACTTTCAATCATTTTATTAGTTACTTTGTTAAGACACTTTTATGCTTTACTTTTAGTGAAATATCCCAAAAATATCCCTTCATCACCTTTTGAGTCAAACTTCCCATTTATTTCATCTTTCATAATAAAGCATTTATTTCCAAAAACTCTGAAATAACTTATAGTGGGTTTGTGGCCAAACCATAACTCATAGGGTGTCTTATTAGTGTCCTTCTTCAGTTGTACTCAGTTCAAAACATAAACAGTTGTGCTAACTGCTTCTCTCTAGTATGCCTGAGAAACATTCTTTTGTAACATTAGTGTCCTTACACAATCAATAATTGACCTATTTCTCCTTTCATCTATTCCATTTTTTTGAGGTGTCCTCGGTGCAAAGACATGTCTTTTAATACCATGCTCATTAAAAAATTTATTAAATTCATCAGAAATAAATTCACCACCTCTGTCAGATCTCAAACACTTCAATTATTTACCAGTCTCTTTCTCAACTTTTTCTTTATACCATTTGAACATCTTAAATGCCTCTGATTTTTCTTTCAAGAACATGACTGTCATTAATCTAGTGTAATTATCAACAAAAATAATTAAATATTTGTCTCCATAGTAACTTTGAGTTCTCATAGGACCACATAGGTTGGTATGCACTAACTAAAGTAATTTCTTTGTTGAATAATCTTTTATTTTGAAACTAGATTTTGTCATTTTACCTTTCTGACATTCATGACACATAACATGATCAGGCTTTGATAAGTTAGGCAGACCTCTAACCTTTTTCTTTTTACTGATCTTAATCATGTTATCAAAATTCACATGACATAACCTTTTATGCCACAACCATGCATCTTCATCTTTCATCATTAAAAAAGAAGACTGATCATTATCAAGATAAAACAAATTGCCTCTCGATTGTGTTCCAGTTCCTATAAGTCTTCCTCCATCATCAAATATCTTCACTTTATTTCTCTCAAAAGAAACTCGGTGGCCTAAATTGTTTAGCTATGCCACACTTAGCAAATTATAGTTTAGTCCTTTTACCCAATAAGAATTTTCACATCTAATTTTATCATTTATCATCAAGGATCCTTTTCCTCTAACCATACAAGGTGCATCATTACCCATTCTAATAGATCCTCCATTGTGTTCTTCAAGATAATCAAATTTTTCTTCATCACCAGTCATGTGATGTGTACAGCCACTATCTATGATCCATGTATCATTTTTATTAACATTAGAGATAAGTGTTGTCTCTACATACCTTTCATCTTCTTGTGAATCATCCTTCATTGCAACAAATACTACCTCCACATCTTCATCAGTGTCGGTATCGATGAAATATTCTTCTGCAATGTAGCATACCTTCTTGTCTTTATCATTATTTTCTCAATTGTCTCTTTTGTAGTGTCGGTAACTTCTGTTGCCTCTTCTCCCATAGCTTCCTTCACCAGATCAATCTTTGTTTCTTTCATATGTGGACATCTAGCAGCAATATGACCAACCTCTTTATAGTTAAAGCATGTTAAAGGTAATTTACCTCTATATCTTCCTTTACCTTTAGGTAACCTTCTGGCCATAAGAGATTCAAGTTCATCAAGCTCATCATCAATATTGATATCACTATCATCATTCTTATTTCTACTACTAGACTTACCAATCTTCAGAGAAGACATAAAAGTGGATTCAATAGAGGGTACAACACTATTATCAAAGTTATTCAGTTCAAAGGTTGTAAGCTTACCAATCAAATTATCAAGAGTAAGGTTGTTACCAAATGTAGACCTAGTTTCATGAATTGTAGATATTCTAATTTCATAAACCAATAGTAAGGTTCTGAGAACTTTCCTTACCACTGTCTCTTCATCAATAAAACCATCAGATCCTCTGATAGCATCAACTACCTCATTTAGTCTATTTGTGTACTACACAATATTTTCTCCTTCCTTCATCTTCATGTCATTGAATCTTTCCCTTAAGCTTTCAGCTCTGGCTCTTTTGACATTCGCATCACCACTATAAACTTGAGCAAGTTTATCCCACATCTGCTCAGTCCTTGATATCTTCAAATTCGGCATCGGTACAGGTAGCAACAATATCCATCATAGTAACATTGTGTTCATGCTTGTCTCTTAGTTGATCAAGGGTCAAGGGACCAGTGGGTGGTGCAAGGTATCCATTCTCCATTAATGTGAGGGTAGAATTCCCAATTCCAAATACATGTAGCTTCATTCGACTTTTCCATATTGTGAAGTTATCCTTGTTTAACTTTGGCACTTCCCTCTTATACATTTTGAAATCTTTGTGCTGAAGTCCTTAAAACTCTATTCCAAGCAACCAACGCTCTGATACCAATTGTTAGAATAACTAAGAGGGGGGTGAATCAATTATCCATAGTCCAAATCACAAAATTTATATCCAAAAACAATTTACTAAAACTTTTTCAGCTCGGTAACATAAAATAGTATTATGTCTGTGCTTTTACCGATTACCAGTTAATAACATATAGTGATTACCGATCAAATCCAATATGAAACATGCAAAGTATGACAACAAAAAATCATCACAGTCAAGGGTAAAAGCACAAAGCTGTGTCACGTTTTAGGACAACTTATCAGCACAGCTGAATTTGAGTATTTCTAACTAAAATTATTTTTTGTCAAACATATGGTCTAGCTAGATTCATTCTAGCTAAGTTAGATAAGTTCTTCACCTTTTCCAATTGGAAATATCTATTAACTGCATGTTTTATAACAATTACTAAAGAAATAAAATTATTTCAAAAAAGCGACGTTTCAATAACTCTTACTCTTTTTAATGATATTTTTTTACAAATATAAAAATACCCTTTTTTAGAGCACAGAGTCAAGATTATCATCATATAATTTTTATAGTATTTTAATTAGATCTAATATATTATAATTTCAAAATACTACAAGTAGGTATTTTAACATTCGAGAACAAGATGCTTCAAAAATAGAAAAAAATAGTAAAGCTTATCAAAAAAATTGAAAATTTATATTTAACACTAGAGGAGAGAGTTATCTTCAAGAGTGTGTAATTTATTTTCCGAATGGTGTAGATTTGATAGGGGAAATTTGATGCGAGATGAAAACTATCGATTTCAGGTATGTTCGACTTTGAGTAGTTATAACAAAGAAAATATACATTGAAAACTAATTTTTCTTCTTTTCTGCACTAGCTATACATTTTATCTATGACATATTTTGAAATCAAAGGAAAAAGAGATTATTTACATATACTTTTTTGGTGCAGACAAGACCCTCATTTTTTAGCATTTTTCAGCAAGTAAAAAATGGACTTAAAAAATTTAAAAACTATGTAAATTCTTGTTAAAAAAAATTAAAAAATTATAGCCATAAACTTCATCCACTTTTACACATTTCATTAGTTTACATCATCTCCAAATTTTAAACATATATGCCATTTTTATGTCATTAAAGTTAAAATTTTTGTGTGTTGTTGACCTTTTCCTTTATAAAAGTGTGACACAGCTTTGTACTTTTACCCTCAACACATAACACAAGACATTTAACGTGGAAACTCTGTAAAGGGAAAAACCACTTGGGACCGGCAACCCAAAAATTGTTCACTCTTCTGAAGTGAGATTAGTGAAGACCCAACCCTGTTAAAGGTTACAAACACATTGTGAGATGTGACCTTGTTAGAGGATTTTAGACCAACCATTATCATCCAATCAGCATTCACTATGGAGTTGATAGGATAACAAATGTACACTCTATGAATGACATTACAAGACTTTCTAGTCCACTTTGTTAAGAGATTTATCTGTTTACAATGGTTAAAATGTAACAGCAGGTGATCTGATTACAACACAACTTCAATTGCAAATTATCAGATCTATGTTAAGCTCATTCAAATCCTTTAATCAATATATCAATTTTGTTTCAATCAATATTCAGTAATTTACTGTCACTGGGTAATAGCTTTTTGACACTCGGTAATCTCTGTAGTTCAGTTCTCCTTAACCAGTCTGATCACGCATGCATAAAAATTGTTCACGTGATATCTATGTAGTCTCCTTCTTCTGGCATGATTTCATCATGAAATCCTATTATCTTAAATAGACAAGTAAACCATTTTAGTTACATCCATTAGATTTTTCCGCTTAATCTCCTTTGTTGATTTTTCCGCTTAGACCTTCCTCGGCTGATGTGTCAATAACACATTTTATTTCAATCCCTTAGATCTTCTTCGAATTATGTTAGCCATTGATCTTCATAAAAAACATTATCTTCAACTCTGTAATCATTACACTTTACAGCTCATCAACTTTTGTCAACTAAACTAATCATTTAGTTATTTTCTCTTGCTCAGTTAACAAAGAAATGTGTCAGTGAACACAAGCTTGGTTTATATTATTCTCGGTATACACTACACTGCATCAATGTATACTGAAATGCTTCTTCAACTGACCATACTGCTTTGGGCATTTTTCTCTATCCTTCATCATAGATGAATGCAACATAATCAAGTCAATAACATAAGGTCATAGACTCATCCATAAGTTACCCAATGTATTCCTTATCCTTATCTGTCATCTCCATCTTCCTCATGTAGATATATCTATTCTTCATCTCTTTTCACTCCACTTCACCACAGATGTTTTTGTATAGTAACTTACAAGATAAGTATTGTCAAAACTAGTTCACATCAATGACAACATATTACTGATTTAATCATCTTACATATCTAATCAACAACTCAATGATCTTAAATCACAAATCTTCAAGTCATACAGCTTATTCAAATTAGTTGTAGTTCATCATTCTCTCTATGGAAGTGATGCTTGATCTCAATGTGTTTTGTCTTTGCATGCATCACAGGGTTCTTTGACATATCAATAGTGCTAGTGTTATCACAATGTATAACAATAGGATAGTCAGTCTAAAATCCAAAATCCTTTATCATTTGCTTGATTCAAACAATTGTAGAACAATTTAGGGTTGCTGCAACATACTCCACTTCTGCTATTGACTGAGAGATGCAATTTTGCTTCTTGCTTGTCCAAGTGACAAGTCTGTCACCAAGAAACATTGCTCCTCTTGATGTACTCTTTCTATCATCAATGCATCCTACCCAATTTGCATCAGTATATACATGAAGCTCAACATTTTCTAAATTGAGATACCATAGACCATAATTTATAGTGCCTTGCAAGTATCTAAATATTCTTTTTAGTGCCATGGCATGACTTTGTTTAGGCTTTACTACAAATCTTCCAACTATGCTAACTATATTGGAAATATTAGGTCTAGTTTGAGTAAGATAAATGAGTTTGCCAATCATAGACTTGTACAAGGTTATATCTACTATTGGTGAGTCATCTTCTTTTTTAATCCTACATCTAGTTATCATAGGTGTCCCTACTAGCTTGCAATCATCCATCTTGAATTTCTTTAATAGCTTTTTCACATACTTGGACTGATTAATGAAAATACATTTCTCTGTTTGCTGCACATTCAATCCCCAAAATTATTTCATAGGTCCAATCATGCTCATCTCAAATTCACTCTGGATCTCCTTAGCAAATTCACACTAAGTTTTTCATTACCTCCAAAGATAATGTCATCAACAAATATAGCTACAAGTAGTAAACCTTCAGATGTCTCTCTTATGAATAGAGTACAGTTTGTTGCACCTTTCTTGAATCCAATCTTTGTTAGATATTCATCTAGTCTCTCATAAAATTCTCTAGGGGCTTGCTTAAGTCAATAGAGGGCCTTATTTAATCTACATACCATATCAGGTCTGTTTGATAAGGTGAATCCTTCTGGCTTCTCAATGTATACTACTTCTTTCAATTCTCCATTCAAGAATGTTGACTTGACATCCATCTGATACACTTTGAATTTTTTCACTGTTGCATAGGCTAGAAACAAATTAATAGCTTCTAATCTTCTCACAGGTGAAAATGTGTCTGAATAATCAATGCCTTCTCTCTGCGCATATCCCTTACATACTAACTTTGCTTTACTTCTTACTACTGTACCATCTTCATTCATCTTGTTTCTGAATATCCATTTTGTTCCAATCACATTCTTATCACTTAGTCTTGGGACTAGTTTCCAAGTATCATTCTTAATAATCTTATCTAGTTCATCTTTCATAGCATCATGCCAATCTGAATCATTAGATGCATCTTCAACACTTAAAGGTTCAATCTGAGATAGTAAACATACTACTCCATTACTTGCTAAATTTTTTATTTTTGATCTTTTTGTAACTTTGCTACTCTAATCTCCAATGATGTCATCCTTATAGTGATATCTATATGTATACTTTGGAGCTTTAGGTGAAACTGGCTCATCTTCCTTCTAAGTTTCCTCTTCATTTGTTTTAGGGTCATTGAATAATATATTGATACTGTCAAACATCTCTTCAACAACTATCTATCTAGTGGAAGGTTTTGGTTCTTCTTCAATCATACGTGAGTAATCATGATATCTTTCTTGAACCATAAACTTTTCATCAATCTTAACATGAGCACTTTTAATTATCTTCTTCAATCTTAAATTGAAACATCTATAAGCTTTTCTTTTAGTAGAGTAACTAAGGAAAATACCTTCATCACTTCTTGCATCAAACTTGCCTACTGCTTCATCCCTCGTCATGTAGCACTTTCTTCCAAAGATTCTAAAGTATTTTATTGTGAGAACATTGCCAAACCATAGCTCATAAGGTGTCTTGTCCATGCCTAGTCTCAATTGTATTCTATTTATGGTGTAGACTGTTGTATTGACCGCATCTCCCCAATATGTGAGGGTAACTTTTCCTTCATTCATGATGGTGTGCATTGTATCAAGGATAATCTTGTTCCTTCTTTCTACAATCCCATTCTACTAAGGGGTTCTAGGTGCACTTAATTGTCTTTTTATGCCATGTTCTTCGTAGTACTCATAGAATCTATCGAAGGTGGATTCTCCTCTTCTATCTGATCTTAGATATTTTATCTTTAGTACAGATTCATTCTCAACCTTAGCTTTGAATATTTTGAACTTCTCAAATGGTTCTGACTTATCTTTCAAGAACGCAACCCACATCATTCTAGAATGATCATCTACAAACAAATGAAATACCTTTCACCATAGTATGATCTTGTTTGAGTTGGTCCACATAGGTCTATATGAATCAGATCCAATTTTTTCTTTGCTAAATTATGCTTGATCCTAAATGAATTCCTTACATGCTTTCCCATTACACATTCCCTGCAGAAGGTATCAACTAGCTTTTCTATGCTAGGTAGGTCTCTTACTACCTTAACATTACTGATCTTTACTATGTTATCAAAATTGATATGACATAGTCTTTTGTGCCACAACCAACTATCATCTACTTTAGCAACAAAATAAATTTCTTTTGGATTAAGCTAAAAAACATTACCTTTGATCTTTGATCCTGATGCAATCATTTCTCCTTCTTTGTTGTTGATGATGCACTTGTTTCCATTGAATTCCAATTTGTAACCTTTTTCAAGTAATTTCCCAACACTTAGTAGGTTATGTTTCAAACCGTCAACATAAAGAACATCATCAGTACTATTCTTTCCATCCAAGGTGATGGCTCCTCTACCAATGATAGGTTTTGGAGTGTTATCTCCAAATCTAACCATGCCTCCTTTGTATCTATCCAAATGAACAAATCTATCTTTGTCTACTATCATGTGATGTGAGAAACCACTATCAATGATCCAATATGTCCTGATGTCAGCTTGTGAGATCAGATTTAATTCTCATGAATTCTTTTCATCTTCAAGAGTGTTGAATACAATTTCTTCTTCTACTGATTCTTCATCTGATACTCCATCTCCCGCATAATAACATTCCTTTGTATACTTAGGCTTGTAGTTATTCTAATATATTTTAACTCTTGTAGGACACTTACATGCAAAATGACCAATCATATTACATGAAAAGCATTTAAATGGAAATTGACCTTCATATTTCCCTTTTCCTTTTTTTTCTCTTTTAGCAATCATAGAAATGAAATCATCTAATGTTTTCTTTTCATCATTATCATCAAAATTACCAGAGGTGTTTGCAGATTTCTTACCATGGACTAATGCTTTGAAGGTTGTTTCACTTTTAGGTTCTCTTTTCAATCTTGAAATCTCAAAAGCTAAAATTTTGTTGATCAAGGTCTCTCCTTTGAAATTTGATGTAATTTGCATGGTCTCATCAAGTATGTTGACCTTATTTTCATACTCTGCTGAGAGAGTGGTCATCAATTTATCCATAATGTCTTCTTCCGAGATCTCTCCACCATTGTTCGTAATTCCTACAACTGGTTCATTAATCCTTTGGTTGCAAGATCTGATGTTCTCTTTAGGTAGCATCTCTAATGCATTGTATCTTTTCTTCCAAGTTTTTTTGCGTGCACCCTTTGCTTGTTTATCTCCTTCAAACATGTCTTCTAGGTGTTTCCATATCTTGTAGGTTGTGTCTACTTTTTTTATATCTGAAAACTCACTATCAGATATGGTGCTAATAAGGACTTCTTTTTCTGTTGCAGTCTAATGGAACAAATCCTTCTGCATTCTTGTAGCATCATCCTTTGCAAGATCTACTAAAGAGGGGATCTCAACTTATTTGATAGTCACTTCAAAAACTTCAAAAGTAATGCACTACAAATGTGTCATCATCTTGTTCTTCCAATCAAGATAATTCTCTCCATCAAACTTAGGACTGTCTTTTCTAAAGAATTCCATCTGATCAATCTCAAGCTATTAAAATTTCTCTCTGAGGCACTTGCCTCTGATACCAATTGTTAGGAATAGTCCCAAGAGATAACTGAGAGGGGGGGGGGGGGTGAATCAGTTATCTACTAGTTTCAATTATTTATACAATTAAGTATACTTAAACATAAAGCATAAACACAATGAAAGAACACTTGAACACAACACTAATATTTTGGTTATGGGGAAACCCAAATAGGTAAAAATCCTGATGGGAATTGACACCCACTTATAATTTGTACTAGTGTATTATGATCCTTGTTAGAAGATTCTTAACCCTATTAGGAGTTGCTTTACAATATATTTGGTATAGTGACTTGGTCAAGGGTTGGACCCTGTTAGGAGTCTTTTACAATTAACCCTTTTAGGGTTGAGGACGCATTGTCCAAGAGCACACTACTCAAAGGGGTGAAGGCTACAACCTTCTGAATAATAGATACACGCTATATTTGGATCTTGGTGAGCTATGCTTTGACCTGCTATCTTGATCTATTCCAATGTATAGCACAATTACTTTACTTGGTCACATAGACCTTCTGTTGATGGCTCAACACTTCACACACTCTTCTCTGTTCTTCACAATCAACTTTGAACCATACCATAGCAATCACAAATGACTGCCTATAAATATCTTTCCACTAAATGATATAATCAAGTCAGCCTGTTAGAACCACCTTGAAATCATAGTAGAGAAACCATAACATACTCCAATAATAATTTTGTTGGCTCTACTAAGAAAACAACACATTCTGGGACCTGTTCAATATTAACAAATGTAGATGTAGGGTACACACTATCCGCTCTACTAAAGTAACTGCAACTTTCTCCTGAAGCTAAATTACATCATGCACTCTTAACCGAACATTAATAACTCTTCTCCAAGTGCTAATCCAAGAGTGCATACCAAAATTATAGTTGCAACTCCTAAACCAATATAATCTTTGTCGGCTCTTCTGAATAAACATAGGAAACTGCTACTGGTGAATAGCGATTGCATAACTTCACTTCTACTAATCATCAGACTCTATGTCCATGAATGTAACATCACTAACATTTATCCATCACATATCCAAATGCATAAGGCTCCATGATAACTGTACGAATAATCATTCTTAGAACATTGTATGTAACTCTGTCAAGAATACTACTGACATAAGCTACTATATAATTATTTGTACTAAGAGTTAACCTCTACATCCATGATATCATGCTGATAACATGTCCATGTTGTATATACTAGAAGCTTACTACATAAGTCTCCCACACATGCTACTTACCATATGTTGTCATCAATGACAAACATACAGTCAGCACTGGCTTGCTAGAAAATCTCCAACAATCTCCCCCTTTAGCATTGATGGAAACACATGGAATGAAAAACACCACCAACCCAAATGAACATTTCTTTTATAATATTCTCCATTTCCTCTTCAAAAATCCCTCAAGGATGAATCCTCCATCTGCTACAATATTCTTCAACATTCTCCATTTCCTCAACTGAACTGCTTCCATAATTGAATACTAATCCCCCTTCGTATATTACTCCTTTTACTTATGTTTTTCATGACCATATATTACTCCCCCTTTGAAATAAATGGAAAAGGGTGCCTAATAGTGTAAGCATCAGTACTACTCCTGAGGTAGAGTAGTTAACCATCCATCAATCCTTGAGGACTGATGCTCTTTCTTCTTCCTTATAAGTAAAATCAGGGAAGGGAACTACTCCCAACTTCTCCCTGAGATAATCAAAAGTATCCTTTGGCAAGGGCTTTGAATATGTCTTCTAGCTGATCTTTAGTACTCACATAGTCCAACTTAACTTCTTTCTCATGATACTTGATCTTAATGTGTTTTGTCTTTGCATGCATCATAGGGTTCTTTGACATATCAATAGTGCTAGTGTTATCACAATGTATAACAATAGGATAGTCAATCTGAATTCCAAAATCCTTTATCATTTGCTTGATCCAAACAATTGTAGAACAATTTAGGGCTACTGCAATATACTCCACTTCTGTTGTTGACTAAGAGATAAAATTTTGCTTCTTTCTTGTCCAAGTGACAATTCTGTCACCAAGAAACACTGCTCCTCCTGATGTACTCTTTCTATCATCAACACATCCTACCCAATCTGCATCAGTATATACATGGAGCTCAACATTTTCTGAATTTGGATACCATAGATCATAATTTATAGTGCCTTGCAAGTATCTAAATATTATTTTTACTACCATGAGGTGACTTTGGTTAGGCTCTACTACAAATCTTCCAACTATGCCAACTGCATTGGAAATATCAGGTCTAGTTTGAGTAAGATAAATGAGTTTTCCAATCATAGAGTTGTACAATGTTATATCTACTGCTAGTGAGTCATCTTCTTTTGTAAGCTTGCATCTAGTTATCATAGGTGTCCCTACTAGCTTGCAATCATCCATCTTGACTTTCCTTAATATCTCTTTCACATACTTGGACTGATTAATGAAAATACTTTTCTCTGTCTACTACACATTCAATCCCAAAAAATATTTGATAGGTCCAATCATACTCATCTCAAATTCACTTTGCATCTCCTTAGAGAATTCAGCACTAAGTTTGTCATTACCTCCAAAGATAATGTCATCAACAAATATAGCTACAAGTAGTAAACCTTCAAATGTCTCTCTTATGAATAGATTACAGTTTGCTGCTCCTTTCTTTAATCCAATATTTGTTAGATATCCATCATGTCTCTCATACCATGCTGTAGGGGCTTTCTTAAGTCCATTTAGGGCCTTTTTCAATCTACATACCATATCAGGTCTGTCTGATAAGGTGAATCCTTCTAGCTGGTCAATGTATACTTCCTTCGATTCTCCATTCAAGAATGCTGAATTGAAATCCATCTGATAGACTTTGAATTTTTTGACCGTTGCATATGCTAGAAATAACTTAATATCTTCTAATCTTCTCATAGGTGCAAATGTGTCTGAATAATCAATGCCTTCTCTCTGCGCATATCCCTTACATACTAACCTTGCTTTACTTCTTACTACTGTACCATCTTCATTCATCTTGTTTCTAAATATCCATTTTGTTCCAATCACATTCTTATCACTTAGTCTTGGGACCAGTTTCCAAGTATCATTCTTAATAATCTTGTCTAGTTCATCTTTCATAGCATTATGCCAATTTGAATCATTAAATGCATCTTCAACACTTAAAGGTTCAATCTGAGATAGTAAACATACCACTTCTTTGCTTGCTAATTTTTTTGTTTTTGATCTTGTTGTGACTTTTCTGCTCTGATCTCCAATGATGTCATCCTTAGTGTGATATATAGATGTATACTTTGGAGCTTTAGGTGAAACTGACTCATATTCCTTCTAATTTTCCTCTTCACTTGTTTCAAGTTCATTGAACAATACATTGATACTGTCAAACATCTCTTCAACAACTATCTCGCTAGTGGAAGGTTTGGGTTCTTCTTCAATCATAGGTGAGTAATCATGATATCTTTCTTGAACCATAAACTTTTAATCAATCTTAACATGAGCACTTTCAATATTCTTCTTCAATCTTAAATTGAAACATCTATAAGCTTTTCTTTTAGTAGAGTAACCAAGGAAAATACCTTCATCGCTTCTTGCATCAAACTTGCCTACTACTTCATCCCTCTTGATGTAGCACTTGCTTCCAAATATTTTGAAGTATTTTATTGTGGGAACATTTCCAAACCATAGCTCATAAGGTGTGTTGTCCATGCCTGGTCTCAATTGTATTCTTTTATGGTCTAGACTGTTGTATTTACCGCATCTCTCCAATAGGTGTGGGAAACTTTTCCTTCAATCATGATGGTGTGTGCTGTATCAAGGATAATCATGTTCCTTCTTTCTGCAATCCCATTCTGCTGAGGGGTTCTAGGTGCACTTAACTGTCTTTTTATACCATGTTCTTCGTAGTACTCATAGAATCTGTCAAAGGTGAATTCTCCTCCTCTATCCAATCTTAGATATTTTATCTTTAGTCCATATTCATTCTCAACCTTAGCTTTGAATATTTTGAACTTCTCAAATGCTTATGACTTATCTTTCAAGAACACAACCCACATCATTCTAGAATGATCATCTACAAACAAAATGAAATACCTTTCACCATAGTATGATCTTGTTTGAGTTGGTCCACATAGGTATATATGAATCAAATCTAATTTGTTCTCTACTGAATTATGCTTGCTCCTGAATAAATTCCTTACATGCTTTCCCATTACACATTCCCTGCAGATGGTATCAACTAACTTTTCTATGCTAGGTAGGTATATTACTACCTTAACATTACTAATCTTTACTATGTTATCAAAATTGATATGACATAGTCTTTTGTGCCACAACCAACTGTCATCTACTTTAGCAACAAAAAAACTTACTTCTAGATTAAGCTGAAAAACATTACCTTTGATCTTTGATCCTAATGCATTCATTTCTCCTTATTTATTGTTGATGATGCACTTGTTTCCATTCAATTCCAATCTGTAACCTTTTTCAAGTAATTGCTAACACTTAGTAGGTTATGTTTCAAACCATCAACATAAAGAATATCATCAGTACTATTCTTTCCATCCAAGGTGATGGCTCCTCTACCAATGATAGGTTTGGGAGTGTTATCTCCAAATCTAACCATGCCTCCTTTGTATCTGTCCAAATTAAAAAATCTATCTTTGTCTCATGTCATGTGATGTGAGCAACCACTATCAATGATTTAATATGTCCTGATGTCAGCTTGCGAGATCAGAGCTAATTCTTGTGAATTCTTTTCATCTTCAAGAGTGTTGAATCCAATTTCTTCTTCTGCCGATTCTTCATCTTATACTCCATCTCTAGCATAATAACATTCATTTGTATTCTTAGGCTTGTAGTTATTCTAATATCTTTTAACTCTTGTAGGACACTTAGATGCAAAATGACCAATCTTATTACATGAAAAGCATTTAAATGGCAATTGACCTTCATATTTCCCTTTTCCTTTCTTTTCTCTTTTAGCAATCATAGAAATGAAATCATCTAATGTTTTCTTTTCATCATCATCATCAAAATTACCAGAGGTGTTTTTAGATTTCTTACCATGGACTGATGCTTTAAAGGATGTTTCACTTTTAGGTTCTGTTTTCAATATTGAAATCTTAAAAGCTAAAATTTTGTTGATCAAGGTCTCTCTTTTGAAATTGGATGTAAGTTGCATGGTCTCATCAAGTATGTTGATCTTATTTTCATACTCTGCTAAGAGAGTGGTCATCAATTTATCCATATTGTCTTCTTCTGAGAACTCTCCACCATTGTTCCTGATTCCTACAACTGCTTCATTAATCTTTTGGTTGTAAGCTCTAATGTTCTCTTCAGGTAGCATCTATAATGCATTGTATCTTTTCTTCCAAGTTTTTCTGCATGCATCCTTTTCTTGTTTATCTCCTTCAAACATGTCTTCTAGGTGTTTCCATATCTTGTAGGCTGTGTCTACTTTTTTTATATCTGAAAACTCATTATCATAGGGTGCTAATAAGGGCTTCTTTTGCTATTGCATTCTAATGGAACAATTTCTTCTACTTACTTGTAGCATCATCCTTTGCAAGATCTTTTTAAGAGGGGATCTTAACTTCTTTGATAGTCACTTCAAAAACTTTAAAAGAAATGCACTACAAATGTGTCATCATCTTGTTCTTCCAATCAAGATAATTCTCTCCATCAAACTTAGGACTGTCTTTTCTAAAGAATGCCATCCAATTAACCTCAAGCTATTAAACTTTCTCTCTGAGGCACTTGGATTTGATACCAATTGTTAGGAATAGTCCCAAGAGATAACTGAGAGGGGGGGGGGTGAATCAGTTATCTAGTAGTTTGAATTCTTTATCCAATTAAGTATACTTAAACATAAAGCATAAACACAATGAAGGAACACTTGAACAAAACACCAATATTTTCATTATGGGGAAACCCAAATAGGTAAAAACCCCAGTGGAAATTGACACCCACTAATAATCTGCACTAGTGTATTATGATCCTTAACCCTGTTAGGATTTTCTTTACAATATATTTAGTACAGTAACCTAGTCAAGGGTCAGACCCTGTTAGGAGTCTTTTACAATTAACCTTGTTAGGGGTGAGGATACACTATACGAGAGTACACTACTCAAAGGGGTGAAGGCTACAAACTTCTGAATAATAGATACACACTATATCTAAATCAATTCCAATGTATAGTAGAAACACTTTAATTGGTCACATAGACCTTCTACTAATGGCTCAATACTCTGCACACTCTACTCTGCTCTTCACAATCAACTCTGAACCATACCATAGCAATCACAAATGACTTCCTATAAATATCTATCAACTAAATGATATAATCAAGTCAGCCTATTAGAACCACCTTGAAATCATATTAGAAAAACCATAAAATACTCCAATAATAATTCTATCAGCTCTACTAAGAACGCAACACATTCTGGGACCTATCCAGTATTAACAAATGTAGACGTATGCTTCACACTGTTGACTCTACCAAAGTAACTGAAACTTTCTCCTCAAGCTGAATTACATCATGCACTCTTAACCAAACATTACTAACTCTTCTCCAAGCACTAATCCAAGGGCGCATACCGAAATAATAGGGGAAACTCCTGATCCAATATAATCTATGTTGGCTCTTTTGAATAATAGGAAACTGCTACTAGTGAATAGCGACTGCATAACATCACTTATACTGATCATCAAACTCTATGTCCATGAATGTAACATCACTAACATGTATCCATCACATATCCAAATGTGCAAGGCTCCATGATAACTGTACGAACAATCATTCTCAGAACACTTCCTATAGCTCTGTCAGGAATACTACTGACATAAGCTGTTATATAACTGTTTGTACTAACAGTTAACCTCTGTGTCCATGATATCATGCTGAAAACATGTCCATGTTGTATATACTAGAAGATTACTGCATAAGTCTTCCACGAATGCTACTTACCATATGTTGTCATCAATGACAAACATATAGTCAACACTGGCTTGCTAGAAAATCTCCAACATAATTAAATGGTCATATTCTAGGTCTTAAGGATCATAAGGATTCTTAAAGTGTTTTGTCACAATAGGGGTCCTAAAAGAACCTAGGGTGTACTAATAGTCCTATTGGATCCATGGATGTCACAATAGGGGTCCTAAAGAGTCCTAAGGTGTACTATTTGGGTCCTCTAAGTGTCTTAAAGGATACTAGGATGTACTAAGGCTCAGTCCTCCTAGGATAATATTTTAAAATCTAAGTCTACGTGAATAACATTTATACATGTAACTCTAAAACATATGTACATAATTGAGAGAGAGAGAGAGAGAGAGATTCCTAATATTTACTAACTTTAAAAGTAATTTAAAAACAAATATTTTTTATAATTTCTATAAGATCTTAATGTTTTCTAACATTTTCTAACATTTCTACTACGGTTTCTAATATTTTGTAAATATTTTCTAACATTTGCTAACAAACTGCTACTATTTTCTATGATTTTCTAACATACTAAGTTACAATTTTATAACATTTTCTAACATTCTACTACGTTTTTCTAATATTTTCTAATGTATACTAGAAGTTACAATTTTCTAATATTTTCTAATGTATACTAAGTTACAATTTTCTAATGTATACTAATTTACAGTTTTCTAATATTTTCTAATGTATACTAAGCTATGATTTTCTAACATTTGCTAATGTTACAAGTAGTAGTTGTCGTTGCACCAAAAGATCAACCTGTTAATGCTTGATACAACCACTAGACTTATAGAAGACATAGGAGGCGGTTAAGCCATGTCACAAATCCCGAGGGGAGCGCTGACCATTTTGCCAATAGCTAACATATTCTAACATTTATACTATGATTTTTTTAATGTTTTCTAATATTTTCTAATAGTTCTACTATGATTTTCTAACAATACTACTACAATTTTCTAACATATTCTAACATTCTACTATCATTTTCTAACATATTCTAAAATTTAACTACAATTTTCTAACATTTCTACAAACTAAAAACTATTTAAAACAAATAACTAACTAAAATAAATATAAAATGTATAATTTATAATAAAAGATGAGAAAAATGTGTGTACCTGATACTACTAACAATCTGAAGAGGCTGAAAAATCTCGGGAGGTGCTGATGTCATAGTGGACGTCATTGGTTCGCTCTAAGCCTAGGTCCACAAAATCTCAAACAGAAAATGGTGAAAATGAAATAGGAAGTAAAAAATTTATAAAAAATCTGATGAAAAAGTGGCTTCGCGTGAAGGGGGGCTTCATGCAAAGTACCCTATGTGGGGTACTTTTCTCAAAGACCCCCCTTCATGCAAAGTACCCCATGCAGGGTACTTCACGCAAAAAAAATCATCCCCTTTGTGTGAATAGGGTACTTCGGGCAAAGGCACTAAAACTTTTTTTTTTTTGGAAAACCGATTTCCTTCGTCGCAAAAAGTGGGACACACTATTGTGATTTCACCCTAATATTTTGCTAGGTAGGCCATGGAAATATGATAGGAAAGCTATGCATGATGGTAGAAGGAATGTTTATACTATTGTTGCTAATGGGATGAAACAAAACTTGTTTCCTTTAGAGGAACCTCTTAAGAGTGTAGTATGTAACAGTGCAAGAATTTGTCTAGTGGATGGCATGAAGCATAATAATGTGTGTTTCTCTCTAGTACCTAAGGAGCATAAGGAAAAAGTCTTGGTAGAAGAGATTCCTAAAGAAATCATTGGATTTTTTAATGAGTATGTTGACATCATATTAGATAATGTTTTTGGTGGATTACCATTGGTGAGAGGCATTAGTCATTGTATGGATTTGATATCGGGGCTAGTCTACCTAATCTCCCAATTTATATTTGATAACCATAATTTTAATCTTGTTGATCAAATTTAAAATTTTCATCTAACATATTCATCTACACCTAACATGTTATAATGTGCTTTAGTACTATCTCTTGAAGGTTTAGGTCTTTTCCCTTGGGGCAACTCAGTGTAGAAAGAATATTTTTCTTCCTCTTCATATTCTAGTATAATCTTACTAATTCTTCTCTTTGTACTTTATCTTGGATGTCACTGATGATATGCTCACTAACGTGGGGACAAAATGTAACATCTTAAATTCAACCTATGTAATTCCATGACACATGGCACCTCTACTTTGGCCAAATTAAATATCTACTTAAGTCTCCACTTCACCTTGTTTTCCTAGTCACCACCTTTTGTCTAAATTCTCAGCCATGTTGATTATTTTATTCAAAACACATGCATGTCATGGAGACATTCATGTAATATGCACTCATTTTGCAAATATGCAAACTAAATATGGTTGTTGGAGCATTACACTTGTTATTCCTAGTAATATAATGCCTCTTATGACAGACTATTGATGTTAGTATTCTTCTAGGAATTATTTTAACTTTTCTTTTGGCCTTATTTTGGGTCTTCTTAATCACTTCAACAATCTCTTGGTCATTTGAATTGCTCTCTATCACTTCTTTATTGCATCCAACAACTTTCTAGCAATAATTTATAACTCTTTGGTCAAATTTCATTTTGTTACTTCACCATCTCCTTCAGGTACTAGATTTTTCTCATCTTTATTGTGGCAACTTTTGGCTTCTTGGCTTTGAAGGGGATTTTTCACTCATCTCACATTCACTTGTTTCTATTTTAATTAAAATATATCCATATTTTCTTAATATTTTTTTATCTATTGTCATTCTATTTTGTTTTTGGAATATCAATTACCATATTTCTATCTCGTCTTTATGTGGAGGCAGAAACACCAAAATATGGGTGTAACTTTAGTAGACCTATAAAACAAACAACCCCAACATTTTTCTTGACTTTATGTGTGCATGTTTGAAGAGTGGATTGGCGTGGCATATTGAGATTCTTCATTGTTGGGAGATTGTAAGCTCTCTTCATCTTTCATTTTCATTTAAGAATTTAATTTCTTACAGTTTAATATTTTTTTTACTTGCATGTAGTTTTGTTTGATTATTTTATCACCTTGAACCTTCTTGGTATGACCTTTTGTACCCTATCTATACAGAATGCATGAACACAACACTAGCATCCTAAATGCACATTGTAGTCCTCGACTCAATTCAGCATCTTGGAAAATGAGCTAACATAGCCTGCCATTTTGTCTGGTGCTGCCTATCCTCTCGACAAAAATGCACAAGAGACAAAAAAAAAAAAAAAATTCTAGATCTACAAAAACAGTCATTTTTTTTCGAAATTTTTTTGTTGTTTTCAATTCAAAATATGCAGATCATGAAGAACAGATCCTGAAAATTTCGCAAAAATCTGTTGTGTTTTCAGATTTGTCAAATCTGATCAATTGTACATTTTGTTGGGAGGATAGCTGCGTTCATTTTGTCTTGGTAATATGCTCTTTTGGTTTACATAGTTTAAATATTTTTAAAATTATGTACAACTAAATTCTTTCAATTCCCATAAGTTTCCATTCTAGTTAGTATAAGTTCTCTTTATGCTAATTAAGTTTGTCTAGCTCACTAGAGCACTAGTCTAAGTGAGGTGGCATTGGATTGATTTGTCCCTTGAGGTTCCATCGATCTCAAGGGTGGTGCATGCTCTTTTCGACACTATCAACATGACAAGCTTTGGCAATTTTTTTACCGCTCTGTATTTAGAAATGTTGAGTTGTGAAACGAAAAAGAACTGTGTTCCTAATTTCTAGAGCAATGGTAATATGCCTCAATTTATCAGAAGGAAATTTAAAACCTCTCACGAGAACTATTCCATGATTTGTTGTCATTTTTTTTCATGTCTTAGAATGATTTTTTATGGATAATATTAGAATGATATCTTATTGAAAGTAGGTTTTAAAATGTCTTTATCACGTCGTCTCTGCTACTCAACTATACCCACGATAGAATCGAAAACAGATATATAAATAGCTAAACTAGCGAGCATTGCAGCTCATAATCGAGACATGCAAGCAACAATATTCAATTCCAGCCGCCCATCCTTTTCCAAAGATTTGAAACAAATGCTACTTCCTTCCTTTTCTACTCATCATATCTCCGCTAAAATTTCATTCACCGACGAAATTTGAACAGAAAGATACCGAATTCCTGTCTAAAGTGGATAAACCGTCGGCTTGAGTCGGCAAAATTGTAACCCATTTTTCTGCTCACAATATGTTTTCAAGGGCAATATCAACATCGAAAAACGAAATGTCTGAGTGATGGGATGGCCTTCAATCTTTCCCAATCCTAATCATTACTCACAACACTATGGAAAATAGATGAAACGACGTTACTAAGACCCAGTTTGCTTACTTTATAATAATAAATCTGCAATGAGATTTGCGTGAAGTTGACCGTTAGCATATAAAACCCCACTTTCACCTGGTCTGTTGGGACTTCATTTAATATTTCGGCTTCGTATCGGCCGACTTTGGTCTTGCGAATTTGTCAAAATTAGGTTAAATAGAAACCGAAACAATGAAAACTAACCGACCGCGAAGATCTTGGTGTTGAAGATGTGTAATCTAGACGTCAAATTCCTTCACACTGTCAAATGAATAAACAAATCGTTCAGGAACTGGTGATTATTAATTGTTTGACAATTAAAACTATTTAATTCTTAAAAATTCTTAACATCGACCAGCAAATGTAATGCAGCCGATTATTCCACAAATTGTGAATCTACAAAATCAAAGCGGCCGCAGAAAATATATATTTTAAAACATGGAGACATAGAAAATATTAATATTGACCTTAATGAGTGCCTCCAATTATCAAAAATACTTGCGACTTCCAATTAAATCAAATACGTTTTATACGCGACGGTCGGTTGGGCGGAGTTCCCACCGACCATTCAAGATCCCCAAAGCAGTTATTACTTATTTGTTCTTTTCTGATGAACAGTGGTCAACCAGTAGTATCTTTTCTTATAATATTTTGCATAAAATCATAGACATTAAAATTAAACAACCTGCGAACCATGCATTAGATTTTTTAAAAAGACTCAGGTTTGTGTCTTAAAGTGGGTTTTCTTATAATATTTAATGGTCCTCCCGTAACTACGTCTCTTCAGCAAAGATTAGGGCTTATTTAGGGCGATCATGAAATCTAAGATCGAGATACTCATGTAGGGAAAATATACAGATAACAATCATAAATTGTATAATAGAATCAAATAATAGATAAATAAATTATTGAATTGGGAGTAAATTATTGAATTAGGAAAGTGACAGTCAATAATTCGATATAAATATAAATTATGTTTTTTAATAAATAAATGTCTTTTTAATAAATTAAAAAATAATGATAATAAGTTGTTTTCAAAAGAAAACATAGGCGGTAAAAGATCAAAGACTAGATGCAAAATAAAGTTTAAATCAAATTATATGAAAATTAAAGATGAGGTCATGTAAATATTGGAAAATAAGTAAGTTACTAAGTGACGATGCCAACATTATTAGGAGGGATACAATCATCATTTATTAATTCTCAATTACTGAGAGTACCTTCTTCCTCTTTGTCTTTATATGCCCATTTTTTTAACAAAAGAAAGAGAAGGAGCTAACTCCAAGAGAAGGAACTTGCATGAATTTGGTTAAATAGGGGCACAATGCTCATGACAAGAGGCAAAAGAAAGGTTGAGACTAACCATGCATAGTAGGATCCCTAGTTCTTTTTAGGCTAAGAGCCAACAAATTATGAGACATGTTCACTATTGATAAGATAGATACAATCGTGCATTTTCTCCCACATGGAGGGGAATGACCCTTGAGGAAACTAAAATGTGATGATACTCCTACAATAATTTGAGAGACACGTCCTAGGTTTATCACATTTGAGTGTGGCACAAAAGCATGGAATAAAAATTGAATCACAAAATTGAAAACAAGATCTCTACATTTTCTTCATGAAAATCTATGGGGTGTCACCTTTTCTTTGATTCCTAAACATCTAAAAGCACATTTTAAATTAAAAAAAAATTCAAATTATTTAACATGAAAAAATTGGAAATTTTATGAAGACTATTGATGGGGCTTAATTTTGCATTTTTCTAAAACTTAAATTTTTTTTTAAAATGATACCTTTTTTGTTCCAATGTGCAACATACTTGATTCATGTATTAAAACTCAATTTTTAGGTGTTTCAAAAAAATTGGACTATGAGATAACAAAATGATAAATTTTATTATGAGGACAATTAAATAATTCTTAGCCCAACTACAAAATTTAATTGTTATTGAAGACCTATTATGCTCCCTAATGGTGCAAATGACATCCAAATGAAAAAATATAAACAAAGAAAGGAGAAACAATAATTTCACCTTCATTTTTTAAGACATGAAAAAACTTTCAAATTTCTAAAATAGAGTGAGAGAGAGAGAACACCCAAAGCATCCACACTCCATTTCCCATGCAAACCAACTCATGATTCATTTCTTTCTAATTAAACTGGGCTCAAATTTCAAATTTTTAAATTTGCGTGGAAAAGGGGTTTGAGGGGAAATTTCCTTATAAAAAGAATGAAATAAAAAATACATACTTTTGCAGTGACCCATTTAGAGAAACAATTGAAGGAAATTTCCTTATAAAAAGAATGAAATAAAAAATACATACTTTTGCGATGACCCATTTAGAGAAACAATTGAAACACTTCATTAGTGAGGTTTCCAAGAACGCATAAACCCCCTTTGGGCCATTATGATCATGTAGACCTTATATCTATGTTAGGTCATTGTGTTGAATATACACGACAACTGAGAGTTGGGAGTAAATCAATTGTCCACAAAATTATAACCTTAAATACTTTTGATTTGTTTCACAAAACTTAGTTTTAACTTTTTAAGTACTGGAAGATATGAACATGAAAAACACAATAACCATAAACACATAAACACAATATTTACATGGAAAACCTTGTTAAGGAAAAAATTGTAGAGAGGATTAGTCTCAAATATGAATACTGGTTAAGGCAGATTACAAGAAAGGATCACTACCAAAGGGCTCACTTCACGAAGAAGGATCACTATCGAAGGGTTCATTGCCTAGATGAAGAAGGATAAGAGGGAATAGATCCACCATTGATATACAACTATAACACAATTGAAATATTTGTAGTCACCTTCAACTCATTACTTCTAGTAGCTAATGCATTGAAGTTCACACTACTTTGCACCACACTTCAAATTTAACTTATAAAATTAGGGAGACATATTCTCTTTTATACATCCTCATTGCACATGCATATACTTGCATGACATTCACACAAATATATGCATATACCACCATGCCATACTATCATTTAATGATTCATCCTTTATCTATACCAAGTATAGATTTGTGAAATATTTCATTAGCAGATAGGCAAGAACTAACCAAATTTTGATATTATGTTTGCACTAGACATTCCCGTGGTGGGAAGTGTTAGATTAATAAAGTGTTTACTGATTAATTGAATCATGTTGATTTAATTATTCAGTCACTTATTACCTCTTTCTACTTAAGCTAAACTTTAGGCATATAATAATTAATTGCTTTATTAATTATTATTATCCAACCTAGGGTTTTACCTTTTTAAGTTTTCTAATCTCCTTTTATAAGGATTAATCTCATAACACTTTGTAACCTTTTTTGGCATTTTTTTATTGATTGCAACTTTTATTTTTGCACATCAAGGATTTATACTCTCTCGTGGATTCATATGTTCAGGTCTCCATAGCTGTTTGCTTCTCTCTCTTTTTGTGACAAGTGTTAGCGTACAGGTATTCTTGGGAGCTGTGGGTTGTTTTTCATCAACTCCATCATGGTATTAGAGCTTCATATCTTCTTTCCCCTATCCTCTTCCTGAGAGATTTGGTCATGTTCATCAGATCTACATTTTCAGAGAGGGTTTCCTATCAGATCTGGGGGGGCCTATTTTTAGGGTCATCTTGGCTTCAAAAAGACCTCACAGTTGTATTCAGAGCATCCAAGAACCCTAAGATCCATATAAAATTTGTCCATTTTGGACAAAGTTGGAATCTGTGAGAAAAAAAATTTACAATCAACCCCAGCATGGATCTCGAGGTGATCACTATTTTTTGGAACACTTCTAGCCCAAACAGACCTCACGGTTGCATCCGAAAGGCCTGAGATAGTCAAAATCCATATAAGACTTGTCAATTTCTGACAAGTTGGCCTCTAACACAAAAAAAATTTGTGTACAAGGGTCGTACGGCCCTTGCACACACTCTGAGGCAAGTACAGTGATTTAAAAAATACTAATAATAAATTTTATTGAGCAACCGCACTCAGCTCATGTGCCACCACCCCTGTTGGGGCACCGGCGGACCTCCAGCGTTGGCTGCCAACGTTAACCACTAGCCTAGCCGCCAGCATTAACCGCCAACACTAACCGCCAGCCTGGCCGCCAGTGTTAACCGCCAGCCACTGACCGCTAGTGGTTGACTGCCAACTCTAGCAGACTGTGCTCCCACGTGACTAGCCGCTAAGGCCAGGGGCTAGTGCTGGTCCATTAAAAAATTTTCTTGGAGGATTTTTTTTCTCTTCTGAAGGTTTTTTACTAAAATTGGCATTCTGGGAGCTCCAGGCATTATTTTTCAACAAACAAGATATTGCTGGAAAGCTGGTTTCGAGCCCGATCCATTTTTTGTTATCAATTTGGCTAATGTGGATGCATAGATGTTGTCATTATGGCAACATATGATCTCTATTGAGAGCGCAGAATCTGGAATGCAAGTATGGCAAGTTGAAGGAAGAAATTGTCTAAGTATGGATACAATGATCCTGACAGAGCACCCGATGAAGATTTAGTTGGCAACGTCCACTGGAGCAATAATTTTGTTTGCGCAGTTAACTAAAGCTTCTACAGAGTATGAGGATACCCCATCTTAGTGCGCATAAAGTTTGTAGTACGGACAAAGTTATTTGAAGTTTACCAAAGACAGTTTTTGCAGACGGAACAATTTTGGAGACAGTATTAGCAAAAGAGTTAAGGGATTATTTTTGCTTGTCAAAATAATGACTTAAAATTATGAAGGGATGACATCCTAGATGTTTACTCTTGGATAAATATTTTGGAAGCTGACCATATAAATTTATTAGCTCTAATAACTCAAATATTAGGCATACATGTAATGAAATAGTATGTGATGTGTAAAAAAGAAAGAAAAGGATAACTTGCGATAGTTGTATATTGTGATAGCAGCAAAGGCTATTGATGCGAAGTTGTAAGCAGTACCATACTACAGTCAGAAACATTTTGTATTACCTGTTTGGGTAGTGAGCTCAGCTGGTGATCAAGTTTTGTAATCTAACTCCTAACAGGGTTAAGGCTTCTAACAAGGCCTAAAGTCCTTTAACCAGGACAGATCTACTATATATTGTAAACTGACTCTTAATAGGGTCCAATATCCCTAACATGATACTTTTGATTAGTGATCTTTGTGGGAACCATCCCCACCGGGGTTTTCCCTTGGCTAGGGTTTCCTTGAGAACATATCATGTGTTATGAGTTCTTTCTATTTACTGCTATGTTTGTTAATCAGCTTGATAATCTTTGTATGCACTAAAGTAATCTATTATATCCATAAGTGGGCAAAAGAAAAAGTTTGTGAAATACTGATTCACCCCCCCCCCCCCTCAGTATTTCTTATTTCTAACAATTGGTATCAGAGCATAGTTACTCGGAGAAGGAACATTCAAGGAAAGCTTAGCAGCTTGAGTAAGATCTCTATGGATATGGATCAACTTCAGAAGAATCTTGAAGAAGCTCTTGAACAGATTGATATGCTTATTGATGAAAGAAACTCCTTAAGAAGAAAATATGAAGATGCAAAGAATGCTATTGACAAATTAAAAGGTAAGATTGAAGATCTGAAATCTGAAAAGAAATCTGATATGCTTGTTGAAGATTGTGATGAATTAGAAAAAGAAAATGAGATCCTTAAGCATGAGCTGAAGATAGTAAATCTGAAGCTTAGTATGAAAGATGGAAATTTGAGATCTGATAATGAAAAATTGAAAATTGAGAATGAAGATCTGAGATCAAGACTTGAAAAGGAAACATCTGAATCTGAAAAAGTAAAAGTGCAGTATGTGGAACTTGAGAAGTATAATAAAATTGTGAAAGGTGAATTAACTCAATCTATACAACAACTTGAAAGGCTATATTCAAATAGTGATAAGACTGAAAAACAAACTTCTTTTGAAGAACCATTCTTTGATAGGACTAGATTTGGATTTAGTATGTTTAGAACAAACCATGAAAGTAAGAAGCCAGATCTGAAGACATCTGAAAGTGTGGTGGAAATGAAGCTAGATGAGAACACATTAGAAGATCCACCTAAAGAAGAACCACCTAGAGAGAAAGAAGAATCAAAGCAAGAAGAATCAAAATAAGAAGAATCATCTAAAGGTATGCAAAGAAAATTCAAAGGTAATCAAAGCTAGATGAGAACACATTAGAAGATCCACCTAAAGAAGAACCACCTAGAGAGAAAGAAGAATCAAAGCAAGAAGAATCAAAATAGGAAGAATCATCTAAAGGTATGCAAAGAGAATTCAAAAGTAGATGTTTTGCTTGTAACACTATTGGGCACATGAAGAGAGATTGCACAGGTAAGCAATTTAAACCTCTTAATGGACATTGTTATAATTGTCATAGTTTTGGACATAGAGCTAACGAATGTAGAAGACCTAAAGTAATTTTGAATAATTATGATAAAATGATTGGGAATACTAAAAATGCAAATAAGAGATCTATTGAAGAAATGAATCAAAGAAAAGTGGTAGTATGTTTTAGATGCAACAAAGTAGGACATATTGCTAGAAATTGCAGGTCACAGATTAACCAGCAAGGACAGAGATTTGGAAACAATGGAATCATTTGTTAGATATGCAACAAGTTTGGACACTTAGCAAGAGTTTGCAGAATGAACAATGGAGGTTATCATCATAACCCTAACCCTAGGAACAATGCAAGAAGGAATGAAAATGCAGGAAACAAAGAGAAAGGTTGCTGTAGCAATAAAGATGAAGTAAGATTTGATAAAGGCACAAATCAAGGAGGTATATTCAGCACTAAAAGTAGTCAGGAAGGTAATGTAGCTAATGGTAAGGATGAATCTTTACCTAACCCTTCTTTAAGTACTTAAATTATGTAAGTTTCCGTAGTTTAGGACTTAGGATTAGTGTAGATTAGGAATTTGAATGAGTTAAGTTTTGCCCGGTTAGATATAGGTTTTTTATGTTGTACTAATGCTATGGTTAAGTGCGCAAAATAAAATATCATGTTTTGCGAGGTCGCAAAAAGTTTTATGGTTGCAGGTTTGCAGAATCAGCTTTTGGAGGTTTTAGTAGCAAAATGAATGAATACAATGTCAAATTGAGTTAATGTGAAGTGTTATAAGGTCAAAATTGAAGTTATCATGATTACAAAGTGATTGAAAAGAGATTTGAAAGAAGAAAAAGTGAGTTGAGGATGATTTGAAGAAGTTTGGAAGCAGTTTGCAGCGACGATCATACCGAAACCCTAGATTTGCAAAGTTGAGGTATTTTTTGATCTTTAATCAGTTGATAAGATGGATATTTCTATGGTTCATAATGTTAAGGATAAGAATAGACCTAAGATTAAGAAAGAACCAGTAGAACCAGCTGAAATTGATGACAGACTAGCACTATCATCCGTACCAGACAGAGTATTACACATTGAGAATGTTAAAGGATATTTAGGTTGCAAGTTTGAAACTTTGGGAGATGCAGATTTTAGTGATGATTACAGGAAATTGTATAATCAAGACATGTCAGTTAAACCAGCTTATGGGCACCTAGAGAACAATGAAATTATCAATTATTCCATGAAGTATGAATTTAATGATGAGGAATGTACCAAGATCATTTTAAGTAGAATCCACAATGGGAAATTCTAGATGGAGGATAGAGTTATTGATATAACTGCCAACCTAATTCATGATGTTACTAGATTATCAAAAGTTGGAGAGATTCCACTAAATGAAAAGAACATGAGAAAGATTGTTTTAGACAACACTGGATCTAGTTATAATGGTAGAGGAATTGTGATAAGTAAGATTAAGCAAGATGATGTTAGGTACCTTTGCAAGATCCTAACAACTAAATTCTATGGTAGTTCAAGGGAAGATGACATGGCTACAGGAATGGTTCATGTAGCTTATCTTTTGTGTATTGAGGAAAAATAAGTTGACCTATGTGAAAATTTGAAAATTCGGTTATTTGAGAACTTAGAAAAGATTAAGAAGGCTAAGTACACATAGTTTAGGTTTTCATCTCTGATAACCTATATGTTTTTCCATATTTTGAGAAGATTTCCTTACACAGTTGATTGGAGTGACAATGTGAACACAATGGAAAGAATAAACTCAGTCTACATGAAGCACCTAATTGATAAAGTCAATGACAGTGTGAAGCTTGTATTGAAGACTTTTCAGAATATTGTTAAGAACAAATCAAGGATTCCTCAATCTTTAGTTGAAAAGCATAAAGATGACATTTGTTTTATGGTAGACACTGATTTCACCTACATTGAAGCAGTTGAGCCTAGAATGGAATTCATAGACCCTCTTGGCTATGAAGTATCTGAAGTAGAAACAGTAGGATATGTGAATAGACTATTAAAGTGTGAGTTGGATGGTCATGCAAATAGGTTTGGAACCTATGAAGAGAATTTGAACTCTGCAATAAGTTTGAAAGAAAAGAAGAAATCTAGTAGGAGAGTTGAATCTACTATGAAGAAAATACTGAAAGAATCAGGTATGTCAAGTCATGAGTTTGACATAGCTAAGAAGACTGCAGAAGCCTTGAAGCAAAGTGAAAATCTTGTAATTCCACCTGTGGCATCTAGTGCAGACCCTGTTGATCCTATTGTAGTAAAGGTAAAAGTTGAAGTACCTGAAAAAGATGAAGGAGATAAATCTTTTTCTCCTATTCCTAGCAAAAGAGTAAAAGTGAGTGCAACAGGACCCGGCAAGAGATAGAAAGTGATTGTACCACCTGTACCTAGAAAAGTAGCAGAAATTAAAGATGATGATGAAGTTTCAATCAAGAAGAAAACTTGGAAACCAAGAATTGAAAGAGTTAATGAAGATATATTGAAGCATGGAGACTTCACTAAGATAAATAAATTCTATGATCTATATGGATCATTTGAAAGATTAAATTTTGAAAATGCAATGATTACACATATGATTTTGACAGATAAGAAACTTAGCACTATTCATTGTAAGATCCCAAAAGATTTGTATAACAGACTTGTGAATAGAAAATAGAGAGCACAAGAAGAGGACATAAAGATGAGAGAACATGTAGTCAGATAGTTCTGTGAAGTTAAGGATGAAGATCATTTGAAGAGATTCTTGAAGCCTCTTGGAACTTTATTGAGAACTAAGAGAAGAACAATCCTTATAATGGGAGGCAATAAGGAGGAAGTACAGAAAGAGACTGAGCAAGCAATAATGCAAGTTCTTGTAGATATAGTTGCAGGAAAGCATGTTGAATTAGATCCTCAGCAGAAGCAATCAGAGGAACTGCATGCAGAGGAAGTTGGTATTGAAGAAGTCCCATCTTCTTCACATATCAATATTGGCAAAGAATTAATGGACATTGAAGGAACCAAAGTGACACTAGAGTCAGATGATGCAGTATTTCATGATCTAGGAAACATTGTTGACAATTTGGCTTTAGAAGAGCAAGAGAAGGTTACAGAATCAGAAAAGGATACAGAGGCAGTGGAAGCACCAGCTGTATCAGAATCAGTTCCAGCAGAGCAAACAGTTAAAGGTAAACAAATTTTGACAGAGGTCACTACCCCTAGTGCACCTAACAGTAAGAAGAGACAAATTGGTTCAATTTTTGAAGACCTTGGAAAAGAGGTTGAAGATGATGATCAGCTTGAGTTCATCACATCTCTTAATAAAATTATTGGAAAGAATAAGAAGGTGAAGGACCTTGAAGGCAAAGTTAGAGTTTTGACAGAGAAACTTGAGAGTGTGATTAGCACTAAGGTATTTGAATCGAATCCACTTGAGAAAGCTAAAATAGTAATAAACTCTTTTGACTCTGAATTTTCTAACTTAAAGGATATTGCTAGAATAAAAGTTCAGGAAGCCTTTGAAGCAGAAATGCAACAAAATTTAAGTGTAAATATTCAAAATGATATTGGTAATTTGGATGTATGCATAAAAAATTTGAGGAAACATTTTGAGACTAGAAAGAGTTTGTATATACAATGCACAAAATCAGAAATCCTAACAGCTGAAGAAGATAAGAAGATCAGAGAGAAGATAGATGCAATTACAGCTGAAACAAACACCTTGACAAGCCCAAATGTAAAGATAAGTTCTATAGAGAAGAACATAAGGAAGTTAAATGATGAAATCAGAATGTTAGCAGAGGAGAAGAATAGAAAGATGATCAAGATTAACATCTTGAGAGAGCATATCTCAATCAAGACCTCAATTGTTGAAGACCAAATTGAGCAGTGTCTTTCAGCAAAGACATCTTTTCAGAAGTTTAGCTTTAATTCCCTACAAGCTTGTCAGATAGTAGCATATGGATTGAGTACTCTACTCAATGTTGTTGAATCCATCAGGAAGATATGGGAGAAAGATTTTGAATCATGGAAGTCAAAGTTTGGCGACTGTGTTGCAAGCCTACCGGCTTTGCAATAGCTGATAACAAGGTATCAAGTTTTTTTTAAAATTTTTGTACACCCTATCTTTGTCATTGTTGTCAAAGGGGGAGAGATAGCAAAAAATTAAAAATATGTTGAGGAAGGATACTCATAGGGGGAGCTATTCTATGGAGTACAATATTGTATATGTGTTGTATAACATTTGGCCACAATTTTGTGTAAATACTTTGAAGTTTTGTTTGCACACTTAGCCAATTTTCCCATATGTTGCCACCAATGACAAAGGGGGAGATTGTTGGAAATTTGGCTAATGTGGATGCATAGATGTTGTCATTATGGAAATATATGATCTCTATTGAGAGCACAGAATCTAGAATGCAAGTATGGCAAGTTGAAGGAAGAAATTGTCTAAGTATGGATACAGTGATCCTGACAGAGCACCCGATGAAGATTTAGTTGGCGACATCCACTGGAGAAATATTTTTGTTTGTGTAGTTAACTGAAGCTTCTATAGAGTATGAGGATACCCCATCTCAGTGTGCATAAAGTTTGGAGTAGTACGGATGAAGTTATTTGAAGTTTACCGAAGATAGTTTTTGCAAACAGAACAGTTTTGGAGACAGTATTAGCGAAAGAGTTAAGGGATTATTTTTACTTGTCAAAATAATGACTTAACATTATGAAGGGATGACATCCTAGATGTTTACTCTTGGATAAAGATTTTGGAAGCTGATCATATAAAGTTATTAGCTCTAATAACTCATATATTAGGCATACTTGAAATGTAATGAAATAGTGTGTGATGTGTAAAAAGAAAGAAAAGGATAACTTGCGATAGTTGTATATTGTGATAGTAGCAAAGGCTATTGATGTGAAGTTGTAAGTAGTACCATATTATAGTTAGAAAAATTTTGTATTACCTGTTTGGGCAGTGAGCTCAGCTGGTGATCAGGTTTTGTAATCTAACTCCTAATAGGGTTAAGGGTTCTAACAAGGCCTAAAGTCCTTTAACCAGGACAGATCTACTATATATTGTAAATTGACTCCTAACAGGGTCCAATATCCCTAACAGGATACTTTTGATTAGTGATCTTTGTGGGTACCATCCCCACTGGGGTTTTCCCTTGGCCAGGGTCTCCTTGAGAACATATCATGTGTTATGAGTTCTTTCTATTTACTGCTATGTTTGTTAATCAACTTGATAATCTTTGTATGCACTAAAGTAATCTGTTATATCCATAAGTGGGAAAAAGAAAAAGTTTGTGAAATACTGATTCACCCCCCCCCCTCTCAGTATTTCCTATTTCTAACATTTTTTTGGTATGGTTTTGTGATTTTTCCATTTTTATGTTATTGTTTTCTATCAAAGTCATATGTTCTCTGCGATCTTGGCATTTCAGACCTCCTGCATTCCGGGATCCATTTCTCTTGCATCTGGGCTCCATTTTCAGAAAACAAGATATTTTCAAAAAGCTCTTTCTAATTTTTTATCAGATCTAATGGTTTCATGTGTGATTCTATCCTTTTTATGATGTCATCCATCCTCAGATCCTTCCAGACACCTTCTTTGGGCCCTCCAGTGTAGCTGTTGGTTTTTTGCTCATATCTTGAGCATCGGGTGTCAAAATTTGGCAAATGAGATATCGTCGGAAAGCTAATTCTGAGATCTTTCTAGATCCAGAGGTTATTTTTTCTGGTTTTATTTTTCTGATGGTGTTTTTCTCTGTCAAATCCAGATCTTTAGTTCTGCACTCTGAGAGCTCTATCTTCCGCATCCGGACTCCATTTTTGGAAAATGATATATCATTGGAAAGCTTGTTCAGAGATCTTTTCAGTGCTATGAGTCATTTTTCTAGATTCTGCTCTAGGTTCATTTTATTCAGATTCTTTCTTTTTTGCATTTTGGTGGATATCTTGGTTGTTTCAGGTCCTCGGATCTCTTCCCTTTGAGGGATGGTTCATCTTAGGTTGTTCTTTTATTTCAGAAGTCTTTGATCTTCTTTAAGTAGTGTATACTTCACTTTTGTAGCATTCTTGTATGCACACACACTGAGATAAAGTGCCATTCTATTGCATGTATGGGATCTTGCACATGTTCATGCTTTATGTACTCGCACTCTATTATAAAGTGCTAGGGGGGTTTTGATGTTTTCCTTTGTTTGCCATCTTCTTTTGTCATGTGAGCATTCCTCCAATGACATTAACCTCAGGTATCTCTATATGTGTTTTTACTCTCTCTGCACATTCCATGTTTCAGATTCATCTTCATCATGTAGTTCATATTGGATGATCTTTTTAGTGTACTTGTCATTACTCCCTTGTCAGTAGTATGGGGAGGTTTCTATTTTTTATTCTACTGCTTCCTTGGTTTGATAGTATGAGCTATGTATTCATTATGTGATCCTATGTACTAGGTGGTTGCAGTGGTTGGGTACCTATGCATTCCAGTGAGATAGATCATTTACTATATGGACACTCTTTTCTTTCCTATTTTTGGATGCACTCTTTCAACTTTGATTGATCAGCTCTTTAGGCTTTTGGTGTTTATGCCATCTGTATCTTCGAGTTCAGGTGTTTGCCTTTTTTTTCCTCTTGATTCAAGTAATGTTATTTGAGGGCACTCATGCAGATTACAATCTTCTCTACCTGGTCATATTTTTGTGGAGGATCTTCAAATCATCAGTTTCTTCTTGACAGAGTTTGCAGTTTCATGCTTTAGTGATGTTGTACATGTTCATCTTTGTTCCTATTTTCTGGAACATTCCTAGTTTTGGAGGCTTCTTCAGTCTTTCAGACTAGTCTTTGTCTCCTTTTGGAGTAGAGTTTTTTCCATGTGGCTTTCTCTATTTCTCTGCTCTGTAGAGACTCTCTTTTATACTTGGGTACCTGATCAGGCCTTTGTTGCTGGGACCCATTTGCTTTCAGTTGTTCTTTCTAAGTTTTTAGCTTCTCCCAAAGTTTATCTTAAGGGGGGGTGTTAGAGTAATAAAGTGTTTACTGATTAATTGAATCATATTGATTTAATTATTCAGTCACTTATTACCTCTTTCTACTTAAGATAAACTTTAGGCATATAATAATTAATTGCTTTATTAATTATTATTATGCAACCTAGGGTTTTACCTTTTTAGGTTTTTTGATCTCCTTTTATAAGAATTGATCTCATAACACTCTGTAACCTTTTCTGACATTTCATTATTAATTACAACTTTTGTTTTTGCACATCAAGGATTTCTCCTCTCTCATGGATTCAAATATTCAGGTCTCCATAGTTGTTTGCTTCTCTCTCTTTCTGTGACAGGTGTTAGTGTGTAGGTGTTCTTGGGAGCTGTGGGTTGTTTTTCATCAACTCCAACAGGGAGTAATGAGAAGTGTACCACACCATAGTTAACTTAGACCAAAAATAGAATCATACATGGTACATATCTTTTTGGATATAATAAGACAAGTAATTGAAATGTAAACACTTGAGGTCAGCCAAACCAAGAGTAGAAACACCATTGATCTTTGAAACCACATCTCTGAATCCTAAACTCTTTTGCCAATTAAAATGAATGCAGCTAAGGACATTAGGGTAAAAGTACAAAGTTGTGTCACACTTTTATAAAGAAAAAGGTCAACAACACACAAACTTTTTAACTTTAACGACATAAAAATGGTAGTTATGTTTAGAATTTGGAGATGATGTAAACTAATGAAATGTGTAAAAGTGGATGAAGTTTATGCCTATAAAAATATTTTAAAAAATTGAAGAATTCACATCATATTTTAATTTTTGAAGTCCATTTTTTACTTGATGAAAAATGTTGAAAAATGAGGGTCTTGTTCCCACCAAAAAAGTATATGCAAATAATCTTTTTTTCCTTTGATTTCAAAACATGTTATAGATGAAATATATAGCTAGTGCAGAAAAGAAGAAAAAATAGTTTTCAATGTATATTTTCTCTGTTATAACTACTCAAAGTCGAACATACCTAAAATTGACAGTTTTCATCTCCCACCAAATTTCCCCTATCAAATCTACACCATTCAGAAAAAAAAATTATTCACTCTTGAACATAACTCTTGTTGGAAACTGCAATTGAAACAATTGTTGTATTGTCATTGATGTCAAACCTTAACTGGTAAGACTGTTACTACTTAGGAAAGTACTATATCTATTTGAGTGTTTCTAAGGGACTAGGCAAGGTTGGTAACAATAGCACCTAAGGAAAGGTTGAGTTATCTTGATACTACAAAGTGTACTTGACTATGTTGCACAATGATGAGACAATGTATTGTTTATCTTAGTAAGACTAAAGACTAAACTGGTAGGTTTGACCGAGCAAAGAATGGAAAAATGATGTTTAAGCCAAGTAATGTTAGTGTCGACCAAGTCAATGTATGCCGAGCAAAATTATAGTGTCGACCGAACAACAGTTAATTGCCGAGGAAACAGTTTTAGTAATGACCAAGCTTTGTACATGAAGATCGAGTAGTTGATCACAATATTGACCGAGCATCAGCAATTTTATATTTGAAGAGAATTTAATTTTGGAGCCAACATTGTTGAATTATTGGATTATGTAAAGTGTGTTGACTTTATTTATTAATTGTTTGAAAGCATTAAATGCACTGTAAAATGTTTTATTATAAATCTTTAAGAGATTTGAGATGATTCTAGAAAAGGAGCCGAAGAACATGAAGCAGGTAGATTCAATGAATCTGACCTAACCCTAAGATCTACGAATGAGATTGAGCGGCATAAGATGAGTTAACCTAATTGAGGAAAATATAAAGGGTACCTGAGCATTTGGATATGTAAGGTGTTGGATATGCAAGTGCATGGGTGAATAGAGAATGCTGGAAGATTAGTTTTATTGATTGAATAAGCAGAAAAGGCTAAAGGAGAATTGTGGTGATTTCTTGAAGAAAAGTTTTGAGCAGATCAGAGATGGAGATGAAAAATTTTCAAAGTTAGTAAACTAGCATTAGTGTACGGAATAAGATTTGATATTTGAAAAGTGAGTTGTATATTTTTCAGATAAATATTGCTACTACTTTCTAACCATTGTAAGAGTCAAAATCCTTTTAACAAAGGTTGACCTAACAGTCATATGTTAAATCCTTTGAACAAGGTTGCATTCTAATGGAGTGTATGTAAGTCCTATGACTAGGCTCACTTTTAATAGGGTGATTGAAATCCTTTAACCGGGTCACACCTGATAGTGTGTATTGTAACCTTTGACAAGGTTGGCTTTTTACTGAGCTCACTTCAGAAGAGTGAAAATAATAGTAGCATGTTACAAAGTGGTTTTTCCCAAATTGGGTTTCCACTATAAATCCTGGTGTTAATACTTGTGTGAATGTTTTGGTTTGAACATTTCTATGTTTTACAAGTTAAGTTACAGCTGGGTAGTGGACTGCATTGTTGTATGTTTCTATTATTGAATCAGTGATGACTGAGTTTGTTTTGGTTATTCGATCTGATTTAAGGAAAAAAATTTAAGAGTGTTTTATACATCAGGACCTGAGAACAACTGATTCACCCCCGCCTCTCTGTTGTTCTAAATCATATTAACAATTGGTATCAGAGATTTGTTTCTTATTATTAGTGTTGACAGATATCAAGTTTAAAGGGGCTTGAAGCAAATGATCAGGATGTATAAGAAGGAGGTATCGAAGCTGAACAAGGAAAACTTCCCTGCATGGCAAAGCTTGATGAAGCTGCATCTATTGGTATTGGTGACTCTGTAAAGTACTACATTGAGAATAGCTATGTCTCACTTGTTGCACCTTTGACTGCCAAAGAAATGAGAGCTAAGAAAGAACATAATCATGCAATGTTGGAAATTGCATCTTCGCTAAGCTATCCAGAATTTGAGGACATTAAGGACTGCACAACTGCTAAGGATATGTGGGACACTCTTGCAAGGATCTATGGTGGTGACTTAAATGTGCTGAAAGAAAAGGATGAAAGCCTTAGAGGTAAGTTTGATGAAATGAGAATGCAAGAAGGTGAAAACATTGCACAATATTGTGGTAGAATAAAAGAAGTTGTGAATGCTATTAGAGGATAAAATGGGGCTATTGATGATGAAACTATAATTGGGAAAGTACTAAGAACCCTGCATCCTATATATGCTATTAAGATCTCAGCTATTCAAGAATCTAGATGTAACTCTGCTAATGTGCTTACTTTGGAAAGTTTGGTTGGTAAGATGACTACTTTTGAACTCTCTAACTATGATAATTTCACTGTTGGAAGCATTGGAAATGTTGAATCTACTTTCAAGTCACAGGTAGTTCTGAACAAGCCAAAGAAAGAAAAAGAAAGATGCATCAGTGAAAGTGAAAGTGAAAGTGACAGTGACACTTCAGATGAAGATCTAGAAGATCTAGAAGCTCTTATGGCTAGAAGACTAAGAAGGGGAAAAGGAAAGTACAAAGGTAAACTCCCTATTATATATTTTTCATGTAATAAAGTTGGTCATATAGCTGCTAGATGTCCTGACAGGAAGGATAAAAATGATGAAAGAAAAAGTAAACACAAAGATAGAAAAGATGATAGAAGCTACCGATGGAACAAAGACTACAAAGGAAAAGGTAAGAAATCTTGTTACATTGTTGAAAAAGAAACTGACACTGATAGTGATGATTTTGAAATTGAGGTAGTCTATGTTGCAATGAAAGATGAATCTGATGAGGATGATAAAACTGCATTGATATCCTATGTGAACAAGAATGATAAATTGATTATTGATAGTGGTTGTTCACATCACATGACTGGTGACAAAAATAAGTTTGAGACCCTACATCATTATAGAGGTAAAAGTGTAAAATTTGGTAATGATGCACCATGTCCTATTAGAGGAAAAGGTTTGATTAAACTGATTGATAAGATATCTTGTGAAAATGCATATTGGGTTGAAGGTCTTAATTATAATTTGCTAAGTGTTGCTTAGCTTAACAAAACTAGTTACCGAGTGGAATTTCATCACAAGCAAGCTAAAATATGTAATGCTACTAGAGAACTAATTGGAAGTGGAGATCAGACTAGAGGTAATCTGTTCTATCTTGACCTATCTGAAGAAACATGTTTAATTTCACAACTTGATGATATTTGGTTATGGCATAAAAGGTTGTGTCATGTTAACTTTGACAATCTGGTAGAGATAAGTAAAAAGAAAAAGGTAAGAGGTCTACCTAGATTGAAGAAACTTGAGAATGTGATGTGCAAGGAATGCCAATTAGGAAAAATGACAAAGTCAAGTTTCAAGAGAAAATCCTTTACTTCTGAAAATATTTTAGATTTGGTTCATACTGACCTTTGTGGACCTATGGGTGCACAAAGTTACTGTGGTGCTAGATACTTTATCTTATTTGTTGATGATCATACTAGGATGATGTATGTGATGTTTCTAAAAGAAAAATATGAAGCTTTTCAATTCTTTAAGTGGTATTTGGCTAAGGTTGAGAAGGAGACAGGTAGGAACCTAAAATGTCTTAGATCTGGCTGAGGTGGAGAATTTACATCAAATGAATTTAATCTATTCTGTAATGATAGAGGAATTAAAAGACAGATGTCTACACCTAGAACACCTCCATAGAATGGTATAGAGAAAGGAGAAACAAATCTATCTTGGATTGTGCAAGGACATTGTTGATTGAAAAGAATGTGGCACAGAAATACTAGAAAGAAGCTATAATAATTTCTATCTACACTCTTAACCGAGTACAGATCAAGAAAGGTACAAATCTGACACCTTATGAATTATGGCATGGGCATGCACTGAGTGTTAAATACTTTAGAATCTTTGGAAGTAAGTGTTATATATTAAAAGACACTAGGAGTGGAAAGTTTGATGCTAAGAGTGATGAAGGCATATTCTTAGGGTATTCCACAAAAACTAAAGCTTATAAGTGTTTGAACTCTAACACTAACAAAATTGTGGAAAGTGTGAATGTCAAAATTGATGAGTATGCAAAAATAAATGAAGCTGATAGAAAAATAGAACCAGAAGATTATAGATCTTTTATGTACATTGAGGAAGAAGAAGAGGCAAGTAATAGACTTGCACCTAATGCCGAGTCTCAGGTAAGCAATGCCGAGCGACAGACAGATGCTGTCGAGCATCAGGAAAATAGTGTCGAGAGAGAACAAGAACATGTCGAGCTACAAGAAAATGTTGTTGACTATCAGGAAGAGGTTGTCGAGCATTTAGAAGTTGAATCTGACAATCTTGTTGAGGAACATGATGAAATAGAGGAGAGAGGAGCTGAACCTATTTTGGCAAAATATGTAAGAAGACATCAAAGCCTAAACAAACAATTGGAGATAAAAATATTGGAATTCAGACCAGAAGTAAGACAAAGGATCCAACATGCCTACTGTGTGAATTTGAATCGAAGTCAACTAGAGAGGCATTGGAGAATGAAGACTGGATACAAGCAATGAGTAAAGAGATTGACCAGATTGAAAAGAATGATACTTGGACTCTGGTGCCGAGACCTGAAAACAAAAATGTTATAGGAACAAAGTGGGTGTTTCAGAATAAGATGAATGAAAATGGTGAAATCACTAGGAACAAAGCTAGGCTAGTATGCAAAGGCTATGCACAAGAAGAAGGAATAGATTATTGGGAGACATTTGCCCCTATAGCTAGATTGGAAGGAGTAAGAACTCTGCTTGCATATGCTTCTTATAAAGATTTCAAGGTATATCAAATGGATGTCAAGTCTGCATTTTTGAATGGTATACTAGAAGAAGAAGTTTACATAAAACAACTAGAAGGTTTTATCAATCCACACAGAAGACACATGGTGTGCAAACTGAACAAAGCATTATATGGATTGAAGCAAGCTCCCAGAGCATGGTATGAGAGGTTTCACAACTACCTGATATAGATTGGATTTTTAAGAACAAATGACACAAGCAATCTGTACATGAAAGATGAAGAAGGTAAAGGTATCCTATTGGCCAAAATTTTTGTGGATGACATTATTTTTGGTGGACAAGATGCATTATGTAAAAGCTTTTCAAATGCAATGCAAAATGAATTTGAAATGAGTATGTTTGGTGAGATCAAATTATTTGTTGGTTTACAAGTATATCAGAGGAAGAATGGAATTTTCATTACACAGTCTAAGATTGTTAATGAAATACTGAAAACTTTTGGGATGGAAGATGCTAAACCAGTGGGAACTCCTATGGTTACTAGACAAAAGTTATCTAAGAATGATGATGTTGTAGAAGTGAATCAGACTTTGTACAGATCCATGATTGGAAAATTACAGTATGTTGTACATAGTAGACCAGATATTGCACTAGTTGTTGGGATTGTGGCAAGATTCTCTGCCAATCCTAAGGAAACACACATGATGGCTATGAAAAGAATTATGAGATACTTGAAAGGAACTACTGACTATGGTCTATATTATAAGAAGGACGAAAAATTTGAACTCAAAGTTTATACAGATGTTGTTTGGGCAAGAAATGTAGATGATAGAAAGAGCACTAGTGGTGGAGCTTTCTTTCTTGGATAGAGATTAGTCTCCTGGACAAGAAAGAAACAAAATTGCATTTCCCAATCTACTGCCAAGGCTGAGTATGTTGTTGCTGCAGTAAACTATTCAAATTTGGTATGGATAAAACAATTGTTGAGAGGCATGAAAGAAGAAATCACTGAACCTGTTGTTATTTTCTATGATAACACAAGTGCTATCAATATTTCTAAGAATCTAGTGATGCGCACTAAGACCAAGTACATTGCAATCAAGTATCACTACTTGAGAGAATTAGTACAAGATAAAGAAGTCTGAATGGAATATGTGAATACAAAAGAACAATTAGCAGACATATTCACTAAAGCTTTACCCAGAGAAGCTCATGAGTATTTGAGAAGTCAATTAGGGGTTATTCCCCTAACTAAGGCTGCCTAGACTAGCTAGGAGCACTACATCAAATATGCTACAGGGCTGCCCTAGAGTTGTGAAAAGAAGAAAAGACAAGGAATCAGTCATAAGCAAGATGATAGAGGGAGAAACACTAAGCTACACAAATATTATCTACATCTGATGGATGTATTTTTTAGTTGCTGCTTTGGCATTTTTGTCAAAGAGGGAGATGAACTGATATGATAACACATGACATTGAAAGGTAAGAAGGATGATGAATTGAAATGAAGGACCAGGATAGAGGGAGATCCGAATACTTCTGACGGTCACAAAAGTGAGGCTTATAGGATTCTAAATTAGAATGAAGCTAAAGATATTATAAATAATTCTCTGATGAATAGATAATTTTTTGGATTGGTTGGTAATCCATGTGTTATTCAAGTGATATCATATGGTGTTTCCATCAATGCCAAAGAGCGAGATTGTTGAAAACTATAATTGAAAAAATTGTTGTATTGTCATTGATGTCAAACCTTAACTGGTAAGACTGTTGCTACTTAGGAAAGTACTATATCTATTTGAGTGTTGCTAAGGGGCTAGGCAAGGTTGGTAACAATAGCACCTAAGGAAAGGTTGAGTTATCTAGATACTATAAAGTGTACTTGACTATGTTGCACAATGATGAGGCAATGTGTTGTTTATCTTAGTAAGACTGAAGACTAAACTGGTAGGCTTGACCAAGCAAAGAATAGAAAAATCATGTTTAAGCTGAGTAATGTTAGTGTCGACCGAGTCAATGTATGCTGAGCAAAATTATAGTGTTGACCGAACAACAGTTAATTATCAAGGAAGACAATGTAAGCCAAGGAAATAGTTTTAGTAATGACGGAGCTTTCTACATGAAGATCGAGTAGTTGATCACAGTATTGACCGAGCATCAGCAATTTTATATTTGAAGAGAATTTAATTTTGGAGCCGACATTGTTGAATTCTTGGATTATGTAAAACATGTTGACTTTATTTATTGATTGTTTGAAAGCATTAAATGCACTATAAAATGTTTTATTATAAATCTTTAAGAGATTTGAGATGATTCTAGAAAAGGAGCCGAAGAACATAAAGTGGGTAGATTTAATGAATTTGACCTAACCCTAATATCTATGAATGAGATTGAGCAACATAAGATGAGTTAACCTAATTGAGGAAAATATAAAGGGTACCTGAGCATTTGGATATGTAAGGTACTGGATATACAAGTGCATGGGTGAACAGAGAATGCTGGAAGATTAGTTTTATTGACTAAATAAGTAGAAAAGGCTGAAGGAGAATTGTGGTGATTGTGTGAAGAAAATTTTTGAGTAGATTAGAGATGGAGATGGTAAAGTTTTGAAGTTAGTAAACCAGCATTAGTGTACGGAATAGGGTCTGATATTTGCAAAGTGAGTTGTATATTTTTCAGATAAATATTGCTGCTACTTTCTAACCATTGTAACAGTCAAAATCCTTTTAACAGAGGTTGACCTAAGAGTCATATGTTAAATCCTTTGAACAAGGTTGCATTCTAATGGAGTGTATGTAAGTCCTCTGACTAGGCTCACTTTTAATAGGGTGATTGAAATCCTTTAACTAGGTCACACCTGACAGTGTGTATTGTAACCTTTGACAAGGTTGGCTTTTTACCGAGCTCACTTCAGAAGAGTGAAAATAATAGTAGCATGTTACAAAGTGGTTTTTCCCAAATTGGGTTTCCACTATAAATCCTAGTGTTAATACTTGTGTGAATGTTTTGGTTTGAACATTTCTATGTTTTACAAGTTAAGTTACAGCTGGGTAGTGGACTGCATTGTTGTATGTTTCTATTATTAAATCAGTGATGATCGAGTTTGCTTTGTTTATTGGATCTGATTTAAGGAAAAAAAATTGAGAGTGTTTTATACATCAGGACTTGAGAACAACTGATTCACCCCCCCCCTCTCTATTGTTCTAAATCATATTAACAAACTCTCTCCTCTAGTGTTAAATATAAAATTTTAATTTTTTTGATAAGCTTTACTATTATTTTCTATTTTTGAAGCAACTTGTTCTTGAATGTTAAAATACCTACTTGAAGTATTTTGAAATTATAATATATTAGATCTAATTGAAATACTATAAAAATTATATGATGATAATCTTGACTCTATGCTCTTAAAAATGGTATTTTTATATTTGTAAAAAAATATCATTAAAAAGAGTAGGAGTTATTGAAACATCACTTTTCTGAAATAATTTTATTTCTTTAGTAATTGGTATAAAACATGCATTTAATAGATATTTCCAATTGGAAAAGGTGAAGCACTTATCTAACTTAGCTAGAATGAATCTAGCTAGACCATATGTTTGACAAAAAATAATTTTAGTTAGAAATACTCAAATTTAGTTGTGTTGATAAGTTGTCTTGAAACGTGACACAACTTTGTGCTTTTACCCATTAATAAATCATTTTTAAAATAGCATTATAAAAAATTATTACACAAATAAATGTGAAGCATGCATTTCATGGATAAAATACTGCTAGTCATAGGTCATACTTAGACAAATACAAATTTCATTGCACTTTTCTCTTAACAAAAAAATCTTGAATCCAACAACTCCAAACTATACTCAACAACATATCAAAAAATCACCAAAAGATTTGCAATTTAAAGAATACATGGAGCAATATCCTTAGCATCACAACACATAAAGCATATTGATATTAATTCAGAAGTGTATTGACATCAATGAAAATCATAATAAAAAAAACCATACTAAATCACTAGTTATCCAAAATCACTCATTTTTCTCAATACTACAACAATTTCCCCATTTGTCATTAATGGTGACACATTAATGACAAAAGGATGCTTTTCCTTTTTAACACCTTTCAAACGTAAGATCACTCTCCCCCTTTGACATCAATGAAAAATTCTGAAGATGAAGATCAACTACTCATTTTGTTGATCTCTCTTTGAGATTTACAATTTAACTCACAATAATGCTTAGCTCACCCTGGAAGGAAGCCACAATAATTACTCTAAGTCAAGGATATGATTTAAGTTCACTAGACTAATGCATAGCCATATGCATTTAGTTCTGATAGGGACAGGAAATCACCCCTATCTTCTCTCAGAGATTTTGAAAAGTATCTTTAGAGAGAACCTTTATGAAAATATCAAAAAATAGTTCTTTTGTAGCTACATACTCAAGATTTACCTCATTCTCCAAATCATTTTCCCTCAAAAAGTGGTACCTAGATAGAAATATGATTTATCTTTAAATGGCCTACCAAATTATTTGAAATGTTTATTGCACTAGTCTTGCCACATAAGATACAAATTGGATCATAAAACATTAAATTCCAACATATTTTAAAGTCTATTTCATCCAAAGTATCTATATGAAACACAAAGAAACAACAATATATTATCCTTCAATAGTAGATAGAGAAAATGAGTCTTGTCTCTTACCTGACCAAGTGACCAATCTAGGTCAAAGGAAAGGATGTGCATCTCCACTTGTACTCTTCCTATCATCCACACATCTAGTCCAATTAACATTAGTGTAAGCCATCAAAGTGAAGTTTGATTTTCTAGGATACCATAGACCAAAATATTTTGATCTTGTCAAGTATCTGAAAATTATTTTTTTAGCAACAACATGAGTTTCTCTAGGATCTTGCTAAAATATGACTATAAGACAAAAAAATATTCATGATATCCATTCTAGTAGTAGTAAGGTACATAGCAATCAGCCAATTATTGACCTCTATTTTCTCTCATCAACTTTAAAAGATTCAATATCAATACTCAACTTACAACCATTAAGCATAGGAGTGCATACCAATTTAGCATTTTCCATTCCAACCTTCTTTAACATCTTTTTGAGAAATTTTCATTGTGAAATGAAGATACTTTTACTTTTCTAATATGCTTGTAAGCTCAAAAATAAATTCATTTCCATAATCATGGGTATCTAAAACTCCTTTTGCATTTCATAAGTAAATTTATTACACATACCATAATTTCATCCAAAGATTATATCATCCACATTCATAGCTACAATTAGACTATCATCTGATTCAACCTTAAAGTAGAGATTACTATTAGTTGTACCTTTTTGAAATCCTTTCTTCAACAAACACTTGCCAAGCCTTGCATACCAAACTCTAGGAGATTTGTTTAACCCACATAATGCCTTGTTTAACTTACAAACCATGTTCAAATTATATGATAGCTTGGAGCCTTTTCTATGTATATTTTTGCATTTAGTTCTCCATTCATAAATTTAGAGTTTACATCCATTTGATATACCTTGAAGTCCTTATGTGTTGCAAAATCCAAAAATATTATGATTGCCTCAATTCTTGCAACAAGTGAATAAATCTCCTTAAAGCCAATTCATTCCACATTTTTGTATCCTTTGCATAAAAGTCTAGCCTTGTTCCTCACTATGTCTCCATCTTTATCTATCTTATTTTTAAATACCCATTTTGTTCCAATTATACTTTTGTATGTCATTCTTGGGACCAGTTCTCAAGTTTGATCATTCATAATTTGATTTACTTCTTCTTGGATATCTTTCTTTTGAATTGTTTTTGTTTCAAATTGATGGTCCAAAATATTCTATGAAATAGCCAATTTTTTAGTCTTTGAAGATTGGTCACTATCCAACATAATAAAGTGAAATTAGGGATAAGGAGCTAATTATATCCCTCTCCACTTTAAGCTCTATGAAACCAGGGCAAGTGAACCTGCTATGAGTTTGAATAAATGAGTGAGCATGTAATTTCATAATTTTTGTGAAGAAAAAACCACTTCAATACATGCATGTTCAATTGGTGTGTAGTTCAAATCATATCCAACCAATTTCTGACATATATAGTATATTTCTCTTTCTTTTCCTTCATAGTCCTATCGGGCTAATAAGGCTCCCAAAGATACTTTTGTTGTTGATATGTAGATAAAAAGTGGTTTTCCTAAAATTGGTGATATTAAAGTTGGTGGATTTTCTAGGTATTTCTTGATTTGACTAAAATCTTCTTCACAAGTATCATCCCACTTGTATGGTGTATTTTTATGCAACAAGTGAGTGAATGGATGACTTTTGTCTTCTAATTGGGAAATAAATCTCCTTACATATTGTAACCTAGGTAAGGGCACCAAGTTTCTACTCAAAAAAGTGGCCACATAATGAAAATACAAATTTTCACAAAACCCATGCATGTTATTTAAAATTTTAAATCACTTGGCTCGGGGAAACTGAGCCTAATTTTCTCAATTAAAAAACACTAAAAGTTCTTCATAACCTATATGGGTTATGAAGTACTATATATTTTTTCATTGTCCATGGCCAAGCTCATTTTCACCATGAAAAGAGGCTTGACAATGGCTTCTAGGTTCCCAAATTCTATAGAACCCGAGTGTGTTTACCTCTATTTTGATTTTTTTAGTGTTTAAGCCAATTTTTAACAATGTCATGTCATCAAACAGGTAAGAATTTAATTTTTTAATTTTTTTGTTTGAATTTGAATTGAAGTAGGCTTTATTCAATTGATTTGATCTTTTTATATTAATTTTATGTCAGATTATCAAAATAATTACTGATGACAAAATAGACAATGATGACCTCTTCCTGAACAACCACCACAAGAAAACCCTTAAAATATTGCACATGAAGAATAAAAAAAACCCTCAAAATGCTACTCCATAACAAAAAAACCCTCAACAACCACTGCTACTCCAAAATCCTTCACGTCCTCCAGTAGTACCTTTATAGGCCACATAGGAGGATCTTATAAATCACCTGATAGAGAACACTACTTAAATTACTATGATAGTGAATAGGTTGAGGTCCTTTTCTCATAAGCACCACTCATCCCTTGCCATAACCCTAGAATCAATGGCTAATAGTGTCAGGGAGGTATGTAGATAGGTTACAAAATGGGATTCATATAGGGATAGATGTCATGCATTTTATCTTGATGGGTTATCATATGATGAGGTGAAAAGAAAGGGCATACTTAAAGATGACATATGTTATCTTTTCACATCCTAAAACTAATAATACCCTAATTAATAATACAAAAAGGTTTCTTATACATTGGTGTATCTATGCTAGGATGAAAAAATTATTTTGGGATAGGTGGTATATGGTATTTGTGTTAGGAATAGTCCCAAGAGATAACTGAGAAGGGGGGTGAATCAATTATCTACAAGTTTCAATTCTTTATCTAGTTAAGTATACTTAAACATAAAGCATAAACACAATGAAAGAACACTTCAACACAACACCAATATTTTGGTTACAGGGAAACCCAAATAGGTAAAAACCTCAATGGGAATTGACACCCACTGATATTCCACACTAGTGTATTATGATCCTTGTTAGAAGATCCTTAACCCTGTTAGGATTTTCTTTACAATATATTTAGTACAGTAGACTTGGTCAAGGGTCAGAACCTGTTAGGAGTCTTTTACAATTAACCCTGTTAGGGGTGAGGACGCACTATTTGAGAGCACACTACTCAAAGGGGTGAAGGCAACAACCTTCTGTTTAATAGATACACACTATATCTAGATCTTGGTGAGTTGTGCTTTGACCTGCTATTTGGATCAGTTCCAATGTATACCAAAAATACTTTACTTGGTCACATAGACCTTCTTCTAATGGCTCAACACTTTTCACACTCTGCTCTGCTTTTCACAATCAACTTTGAACCACACCCTAGCAATCACAAATGACTTCCTATAAATATCTTTCCTTTAAATGATATAATCAAGTCAGTCTATTAGAACCACCTTGAAATCATATTAGAGAAACCATAACAAACTCCAATAATAATTCAGTCAGCTCTACTAAGCATGCAACACATTCTGGGACCTATCCTATAAGATAATTGTAGACGCACGCTACACACTGTCGGCTCTACCAAAATAATTGGATCTTTCTTCTCAAGCTGAATTAACTCATGTGCTCTTAACCAAACATTACTAACTCTTCTCCAAGCTCTAATCCAAGGGTGCATACCGAAATGATAGATGCAACTCCAAAACCAATATACTCTCTATCGGCTCTTTTGAATAAACACAGGAAACTGCTACTGGTGAATAGCGACTGCATAACTTCACTTCTACTAATCATCAAACTCTGTATACATGACTAAAATATTACTAACATATCTTTATCATATATCCAAGTGCACAAGGCTCCATGATAACCGTATGGACAATCATTCACAGAACACTGCCTGTAACTCTATTAGGAACACTGTTGACAGAAGCTTCTATATAACTATATGTACTAATAGTTGGCCTCTACACCCATAATTTCATGTTGATAACATGTCCATGTAGCATCTACTAAAAGCTTATTGTATAAGTCTTCTACGCATGCTACTTACCATATGTTGTCATCAATGACAAACATATAGTGAGCACTGGCTTGCTGGCAAATCTCCAACAATCTCCACCTTGGGCATTGATGACAACATATGGAATGAAAAAATCCACCAATCTAAATGAAAATTTCTTTTATAACATTCTCCATTTCCTCTACAAAACTCCCCCAAAGATGAATCCTCCATCTGTTGCAATATTCTTCAACATTCTCCATTTCCTCAATTGAAGTGCTTCCATTGTTGAATGTTACTCCCCCTTAGTATATTACTCCTTCTTTTACTTCTATTTTTCATGAATATATATTACTCCCCCTTTGACATCAATGGAAAAGGGCACAAATTAGTTTAAGCACTGGTACTACTCCAGAAGTAGAGTAGTCAACCCTCCATCAGTCCCTAAGGACTGATGCTCTTTTTTCTTTCTTCTAAGAAGAATTAAGGAAGGGAATTACTCCCAACTTCTCCCTGAGATACTCAAAAGTATCCTTTGGAAAGGGCTTTGTGAATATGTCTGCTAACTAATCTTTAGTACTCACAATTCCACCTTGACTTCTTTCTCTACTACTTTCTCTCTTAGGAAGTGATACTTGATCTCAATGTGTTTTGTCTTTGCATGCATCACAGGGTTCTTTGACATGTTGATAGTGCTAGTGTTATCACAATGAATAGCAATAGGATAATCAATCTGAATTCCAAAATCCTTTATTATCTTCTTGATCCAAATAATTGTAGAACAATTCAAGGCTACTGCAACATACTCTGCTTCTATTGTTGACTAAGAAATGCAATTTTTTTTCTTGCTTGTCCAAGTGACAAGTCTGTCACTAAGAAAAACTACTCCACCTGATGTACTCTTTCTATCATCAACTCATCCTACCCAATGTGCATCAGTATACACACGAATCTCAACATTTTATGAATTAGGATACCATAGACCATAGTCTATATTGCCTTGCAAGTATCTTAATATCCTTTTTACTACCATGAGGTGACTTTTTTTAGGCTCTGCTGCAAATCTTCCAACTATGCCAACTGCATTGGAAATATCAGGTCTAGTTTGAGTAAGATAAATGATTTTTCCAATCATAGACTTGTACAATGTTATATCTACTACTGGTGAGTCATCTTCTTTTGTAAGCTTGCATCCATTTATCATAGGTGTCCCTACTGGCTTGCAATAATCCAACTTTAATTTCTTCAATATCTCTTTCACATACTTGGACTGATTAATGAAAATACATTTCTCTGTTTGTTGCACATTCAATCCCAAAAAGTACTTGATAGGTCCAATCATGTTAATCTCAAATTTTCTCTACATCTCCTTAGAAAATTCAGCACTAAGTTTTTCATTACCTCCAAAGATAATGTCATCAACAAATATAGCTATACGTAGTAGTCCTTCAGATGTCTCTCTTCTGAATAGGTTACAATCTATTGCTCCTTTCTTGAATCCAATCTTTATTAGATATCCATCAAGTCTCTCATACCAAGCTCTAGGGGCTTGCTTAAGTCCATAGAGGGCTTTCTTCAATCTGCATACCATATCAAGTCTATCTAATAGGGTAAATCCTTCTGGATGTTCAATATATATTTCTTCTTTTAATTCACCATTCAAGAATGCTGACTTAACATCCATCTAATAAACTTTGAAGTTTTTGAATGTTGCATAAGCTAGAAACAACTTAATAGCTTCTAATTTTCTCACTGGTGCAAAAGTGACTGAATAGTCAATGCCTTCTCTCTACCCATATCCCTTACATGCTAATCTTGCCTTGTTTCTTACTACTATACCATATTCATTCATCTTGTTTATGAATATCCATTTTATTCCAATCACATTCTTATCACTAGGTCTTAGGACCAGTTCCCAAGTATCATTTTTGGTAATTTGATCTAGTTCTTCTTTCATAGCATCATGCCAATCTGAATCATTGCATGCATCTTCAACACTTAAGGGTTCAATCTGAGATAGTAAACATACCACTTCATTACTTGCAAAACTCTTTGCCTTTGATCTTGTTGTGACTTTTTGTCTCTGATCTTCAATGATGTCATCCTTGGAATGATATCTAGATGTAAACTTTGGAGCTTTGGGTGATACTGTCTTATCTACCTTAGGAGTTTCTTCTTCACTTGTCTCAGGGTCATTGAATAACACATCAATACTATCAAACATTTCTTCAATAACTATCTCACTAGTGGAGGGTATGGGTTCTTCTTTAATCATGGGTGAGTAATCATGATATCTTTCTTGAACCATAAAATTTTCATCAATCTTAACATGAGCACTTTAAATGATCTTTTTCAATCTTAAATTGAAATGTCTATAAGCTTTACTTTTAGTAGAGTAACCAAGAAAAATACCTTCATCGCTTCTTGCATCAAACTTGCCTATTGCTTCATCTCTCTTGATGTAGCACTTGCTTCCAAAGATTCTGAAGTATTTTACTATGGGAACATTACCAAACCATAGCTCATATGGTTTTTTGTCCACGCCAGGCCTAAATTGAATTCTATTAATGGTATAGACTATTGTATTGACTGCATCTCTCCAATAGGTGCGTGCAACTTTTCCTTCAATCATGATGGTGCGTGCTGTATCAAGGATGATCTTATTCCTTCTCTCTACAATTCCATTCTGCTGAGGGGTTCTAGGTGCACTCAACTACCTCTTGATGCCATGTTCTTTGTAGTATTCATAGAATCTATCAGAGATGAATTATCCTCCTCTATTCGATCTTAAACATTTTATCTTTAGTCTAGATTCATTCTCAACCTTAGCTTTGAATATTTTGAACTTCTCAAATGCTTCTGACTTGTCTTTCATGAACGCAACCCACATCATTCTAATACAGTCATAAACAAACAAAATAAAATACCTTTCACCATAGTATGATCATGTTTGAGTTGGACCACATAGGTCTGTATGAATCAGATCCAACTTGTTCTCTACTAAATTGTGCTTGCTCCTGAATGAGTTTCACACATGCTTTCCCATCACACATTCCCTACATATAGTATCAACTAGCTTTGCTATGCTAGGTAGATCTCTTACTACCTTTACATTGCTTATCTTTACTATGTTATCAAAATTGATATGACATAGTCTTTTATGCCACAACCAACTGTCATCTATTTTAGCAATAAAACAACTTGCTTCTGGATTAAGCTGAAAAACATTACCTTTAGTCTTTGATCTTGATGCAATTATTTCTCCTTCTTTGTTGTTAATGATGCACTTTTTTCCATTTAATTCCAATCTATAACCTTTTTCAAGTAACTGCCCAACACTTAGTAGGTTATGTTTTAGACCATTGACATAAAGAACATCATCAGTACTATTCTTTCCATCCAAGGTGATGGCTCCTCTACCAATGATGGGTTTAGGAGTGTTATCTCCAAATCTAACCATGCCACCAGTGTATTTGTCCAAATGAACAAATATATCTTTATCACCTGTCATGTGATGTGAACAACCACTATCTATAATCCAGTATGTCCTTATATCAGCTTGTGAAATCAATGCTAGCTCTTGTTCCTCTTTCTCATCTTCATGGTCTATCTTATTATTCATTTTCTCTATAATGGAAATGAATCCAATTTCTTCTTCAGCTGAGTCATCATTTGAAACTCCATCTCTAGCATAGTAACATTCCTTAGAGTATTTAGGCTTGTAGTCATTTTTTAACTTTCTAGCTCTTGTAGGAAACTAGATGCAAAGTGACCAATCTTATTACATGAAAAGCATTTAAATGGTAATTAACCTTCATATTTTCCTTTTCCTTTCTTTTCTCTTTTGGAAATCATAGCAATGAAATCATCTAGTGTTTTTTCTTCATTGTCATTATAAAAATTACTACAAGTGTTTGCAGATTTCTTACCATTGTGTGCTATAAATATGTCACACTTCTATGGATCATTACATGCAAGGAAACTCAAGAATGAGCCCTCACAGATCGATCCATAGCTCCCTAGGCATGGAGTGCAAGGGCTTTTAAGAATGCTCTTAGCTAGAGCTTATAACCTTGCTAGTAAACCATGCAATGGGAGATTCAATGAAGACAAGGGCAAGAATGTCAATATCCTCAAGAATCAAGAATGAAAATGCAGTGCAATGCTATGCTAGAAATGGAAATGCAAGCTAAGCTATGAAAGGAAATATGCAAGTGTTACAACCCAAGCTAATTAATCTATGTGAGATAATCTAGAGCATAGAAATGAAGCTAATCTAAGAAAGCATAAATATGAAGCTAAGCTAAGAATGCAAGAATGAGATTTAGAATGCAAGAATGAGATGTAGATGCTAAAAATGCTCCAAATCTTCAAAAGCTCCAAAGTGACCTAGAAATCCTGCAGCATAAAGTTAGCATAAAAAGTTGAGGATCTAGAATGAAGAAGAGAGCTCTTCTTTTATAAGAAATGAGAAGGAATGGACCATGGAGATTAAGAGGCAAAAGATTTAATCAATGGTGGAGCTTAAAAGAGGAGAAATCCATGTGCACAAGTATCCTCCAATGAGAAAATAAGAGTTGACTTTTGTGTCCATATGAGACAAAAAGTGTTTTTTCTCTTTTTATAAATAAGAATAATGTTTTATTTGTGCAACTTAGGATAAGAGGAAAAAGTGGGGGATTTTTATTTATTAAAAGGGGAGGGAATTCCTTTTAAATAAATAAAAACTTAGGATAAAATGGTTAGCCCATAGAAAATAATTAAATAAATGATAGGACTAGGATGTGATCAAGAACAAGCAATTTATGATTTAGCAAAAGGGGCTAATAGTCTAGATGACCATTTTTAGGTGTATACAACCATGAACTATTCCTTTGAAGGTTATCTCACATTTAGGTTTTGTCTTCAATCTTGAAATCTCAAAAGCTAAGATCTTGCTGATCAAGGTCTCTCTCTTGAAATTTGATGTAAGCTGCATGGTCTCATCAAGGATGTTGATCTTGTTTTCATATTCTGGAGTGAGAGTAGTCATCAATTTGTCCATAAAGTCTTCCTCTGAGATTTCTCCACCATTGTTCCTAAATTCTAGCAACTGCTTCATTGATCCTTTGATTGTAAGCTCTGATGTTTTCTTCAAGTAGCATCTCTAATGCATTGTATCTTTTCTTCCATGTTTTTCTGCATGCATCCTTTTCTTGTTTGTCTCCTTCAAATATGTCTTCTAGGTACTTCCATATCTTGTGGGTTGTATCTACTTTCTTTATTTATGAAAACTCACTATCAGATAGGGCATTGATGAGGGCTTCTTTGGCTATTGCATTCTAATGAAACAATTCATTTTTCTTTTCAATAGCATCATCCTTTGCAAGGTCTTCTAAAGTAGGGATCTTGACTGCTTTGATAGTTATATCAAAAACTTTAAAAGCAATGCATTGCAAATGAGTCACCATCTTGTTCTTCCAATCAAGATAATTCTCTTCATCAAACTTAGGACTTTATTTTCTAAAGAATGCCATCTGATCAACCTCAAGCTATTAAAATTTCTCTCTGAGGCACTTGGCTCTGATACCAATTGTTAGGAATAGTCCCAAGAGATAACTGAGAGGGGGGGTGAATCAGTTATCTAAAATTTTCAATTCTTTATCCAATTAAGTATACTTAAATATAAAGCATAAACACAATGAAATAACACTTCAACACAACACTAGTATTTTGGTTACGAGGAAACCCAAATAGGTAAAAACCCCAGTGGGAATTGACACCCACTAATATTTTGCACTAGTGTATTGTGATTCTTGTTAGAAGATCCTTAACCCTGTTAGGAGTTTCTTTACAACATATTTAGTATAGTAGACCTGGTCAAGGGTCAGACCCTATTAGGATTCTTTTACAATTAACCCTATTAGGGGTGAGGATGCACTGTCCAAGACCACACTGCTCAAAGGGGTGAAGGATACAACTTTTTGTTTAACAAATACACACTATATCTAGATCTTGGTGAACTACGCTTTGACCTACTATCTAGATCAGTTCCAATGTATAGCACAAATACTTTACTTGGTCACATAGACCTTCTTCTGATGGCTCAACACTTCACACACTCTGCTCTTCTTTTCACAATCAACTCTGAACCACACCCTCGCAATCACAAATGACTACCTATAAATATCTTTCCTCTAAATGATATAATCAAGTCAGCCTGTTAGAACCAACTTGAAATCATATTAGATAAACCATAACAAACTCCAATAATAATTCAATCGGCTCTACTAAGCACACAACACATTTTGGGACCTGTCCAATAAGATAATTGTAGACGCACACTACACACTGTCGGCTCTACCAAAATAACTGGATCTTTCTTCTCAAGCTGAATTAACTCATGCACTCTTAACAAAACATTACTAACTCTTATCCAAGGTCACATACCAAAATGATAGGGGCAACTCCAAAACCAATATACTCTCTATCGGCTCTTTTGAACAAACATAGGAAACTACTACTGGTGAATAGCGACTGCATAACTTCACTTCTATTGATCATCAGACTCTGTGTCCATGACTAAATCATTACTAACATGTCTTCATCATATATCCAAGTGCACAAGGCTCCATGATAATTTTACAAACAATCATTCACAGAACACTACCTATAACTTTGTCAGGAACACTGTTGACACAAGCTGCTATATAATTGTTTGTACTAATAGTTGACCTCTGCGCCCATGATATCATGTTGATAAAATATCCATGAAACATATACTAAAAGCTTACTATATAAGTCTTCCATGCATTCTACTTACCATTTGTTGTCATCAATGACAAACATACAGTCAACACTAGCTTGCTGGAAAATCTCCAACAATTTGACCAACTACCTTGTAACAATTGGGAGCTGCCTCTATATTTTTTGAGAAATTTATATTGTGAGATTATCCTTGGCTTGAAGCCAAATTAATTTGACATCTAATAGTTTTATGGTAAAGGGATAGGCTCTGCACATGATAGACCTAGGGCTCAGAGGGTGGTTTACCCTCGACATAGGATACCTTTAGCTACTAAACCCATGGTTCACATCATGGTCCCCATAGCTCTAAAAGAGTCTATGGAGTTACAAACTCTTCAAGAAGCTATGTAATTGTTCATAATAGCACACAATTAGTCAGACCAGAGGATGGATCAACATCTACACCACCTCCATCATCATCAGATGCACCATTTGGCTTAGCCCAACCCAACCCATTGAGCATATGTGAAAAAATTGCTAGAATATATATTCTAGGGTAGATACTAATGCAAATGAGGATGGTTAGACATCACATTCATGTACACATTGTGATAGTAGATGTCATGCTTACACTATCGAGGATGTGGCCCTCACCAACAACTTGATGACCATGGTGTATTTTGGTGGAGAGAAAATGTAGGTGTGTTTGTTTGTATTTATGACATGTTATTAATTATGTTAGGCCATTTTCCTATCATAGAAAATATCCAATGAAAATGGTCTATTCCTTGCAAAAAACCCTAAAAAGTTGCCTTTCCCTATTGCAACTTGTTGAGATCAACAAAGAAGATCTATGAGGTTTTATGCCTTGTGCCCTTGGCCAGGGATGATTCATGATGTCATCAGGCTCCAGTCAAGATTGCATGGCCTAATGTGCAAAAAATCAGGGAGAAACTGCATTTTTAATGTCTGAGAAATAGGTCTAAATCCATGCCCTAGGGTTTTAGAAAAAAATTTAAATCTACAAAACCCTACCCAAGTCTATGTTAGGAATGAATGCTAGATGTTGGTAGTCATTCTGTAACATTTGTTGTTGCATTCATGACTATGATTGTCATTGATGTCAACACAGTGATCTTCTGGAGACTAACAGAGAAGCAGATAGTGTTTTGATTAGTGCATGTAGGATATTGTATATGGAGCTATGTGATGTTGAGGTTATATTATTTGATATGTTATTTTTCTATGGTTAAGAGCACAGACAATAATTCATTGATTCATGAAAGTTATGAGCATTTTGGTAAAAGCAGTATTTAGGCAATGTTCCTGAGTAGCGGTTTGTGGAAATCGGATGATATCTCCTAATTGGGACAGAATCTAGTTTTGCACAGTTAAAGGGAAGTTTGAGACACATTGATGGTGACATAGTTCATAGTGCAAACTTTGAGGTCACATGAGTGAAGAGTTAATGCATTTGGAAGCTGACAGATTTGTGTAATTTTGATGTAATGTATGGAAACTTTTATTTTGTAATTGTGTGCCGACTCATTTGTAATTATTTGAGTGTGGTATAAAGGAAGGAATGTTTTTCCTTATTGTATGTAGTTGAAATATGAAAGAAGTGTGAGCATGGTTTTGGTTGCATGTGAATGTAAGCATGAAGTGAAGAAAAGAGCCTAAGAGGTTGTGAAAGCGAAATTGTGAAGGAAGACATGCGAAGTACAGAGATCTAGAATTGAGATCTAGTGTATCAGTGAGTGTGGTTTGGCATAGTAAGGAGGTAACATATTTCATATTATTCTACTGAATAATATCAAGGTTATTTGGACAGTGTGTTCAGTGATCTTACCCTGAAGCTATTTGGGTAGTGGGTCCTTCTGTCTTCCATAACTCTTAATAGGGTTACAATCTTTTAACAGGGATTCAAAATCTCCTAACAGGGATTTATATGTATTGAATGTATTTCATAAGACTCCTAGTAGATTCCATCCTCTCACAAGGAATATTCATATTAGTGCATCTTTTGTGGGCATCATTCCCACTGGGGTTTACTCTTTGATCAAGAGGTTCCCTAGTCAAAATATCTTGTGTTATTGTGTCATTGTGTATGAATATCTTTGTATGGTTATTAATTGCATTGCTTACATGTTAAATGATGTTGAAGATGATAAAAGTTATAATTATCTGATAACTAATTCACCCCCCCCCCCTCTCAGTTATCTTGGTGGACTTTACTTTCTAAAAATTGGTATCAGAGCGGCAAGTCCTTGAAAGAAAAGTTTAACAGCTTAAGGAGATCCATGGCGAATTTTAGGAAAGAAAGCCCTAAGTTTGATGGAGTAAATTTTGATAGCTGGAAGGAAAAGATGAAGACACATCTATTGTGTTTAGGACCAGGTTGTTGGTTGATTACAAAGAATGAAAGAACTATAATTGAAGAAGAAAGTCTTGAAACAAGTTCTAAAGATGAGGTAGATCTATTCATGTGTAATATACTTGCAAGAGAAGCACTCTTGATAGCACTTCTGGAAAATGAATACAGTCAGGTAAAATGTTTTAAGAAATCTAATGAAATTTGGAAAGTGTTACACTGTACTTTTGAAGGTGATGAACATGCAAAAAGAGCTAGATTACATAATTGGATATGTGCATTTGAAGATATTAGAATGATGGAAGATGAATCTGTTAGAAGCTATATTGGTAGAATGTCAGAAATTGTTGCAGGGATAAAATCTTGTGGAGGATCAAAGATAGAGAATGAAGTGATATGGAAAATTTTGAGGACATTGACTCTTGTATTTAAGTAGACAACACAAATTATTGAACAAGTTATACCTTGTACTACAAACTTTACAAGAGAGACTCTTCTTGGTAGATTGGAAGCAACAGAGATGAACCTGAGGTTATCAGGAGACTTAGCTAGAATGAAGACAACATTCAGTGCTCTTAGTATTCATCCTACTTTGTCAAGAAGTACCAGTGTGAGTGGAGATTATGCTAGCAGTAGTAGATCTAGAAATGAAGAAGATAAGAAGATTGAAGAAGGTATTTCCTTGCTTGTGAAAAGAGAACCAGATGGTAAGAAAAATTTTAAATGTTGGACTTGCCAAGAATATGGTCATTTTGCATTTGAATGTCCTCAGAGAGTTAAGAAGGATAGAAATAATTTCAAGCCTAGAAGATCTAAGGAATGTTATTATGCTAATGATGAAGATCTTGAAGCTAGTATAGAAATAACTTTGAGTGAAAGTGATACTGAGAATAACGATGAAATAGGATTTGTAGCAATTAAAGAAGAAAATTATGAATCTAATGTTAAAGAAGAAAAAGCATTAGTTTCCCAAGTTAAAAAGAAAGGTGATTGGATTATAGATAGTGGTTGTTCACATCATATGACTGGTGACATGAAAAATTTCATAAAGTTTAATAACTATGATGGAGGAATTGTTAGAGTTGGTAACAATGCACCTTGTTTGATTAAAGGTATAGGATCTATTACTCTTGATGGAAAGACTAATACTGATGATTTTTACTTTGTTGATGGATTGAAACATAATATTTTGAGTGTTGGATAGTTAGTGGATAAGGGATATCAAGTTTGGTTTACTGAGAAAACTTGTGTGATAAAGGATAAACATGGAAATCTAATTGGAATTGGATCTAGAACTAGAGGTAATGTATTTTAGTTGAATCCTACTGAGATGACATGCTTGATTACTAAAATTGATGACAGTTGGCTATGGCATAGAAGGTTTTGTCATATAAACTTTGATAACATTGTGAAAGTGAGTACTACACTTGCAGTAAGGGATTTGCCTAAAATTATGAAGCCTATTGCAAAGAATGTGTGATGGCTAAGCAGAAGAGAAGTTCATTTCCTAGTAAGAAGTTCACATCGGCAGAGAATTTGGAGATTGTTCATACAAACTTGAGCGGTCCTACCAGGACAAGAGGATTCTATGGAGAAAGGTATTTTATGATTCTTGTTGATGATTTTACAAGAATGATGTGGATTGCATTTCTAAAAGAAAAATCTGAAGCATTTGATAAGTTTAAGATCATTAAGAATAAATTTGAGAATGAATCTGGAATGACGATTAAATGTTTGAGATCTGATAGAGGTGGAGAATTTACTTCTAGAGAGTTTAACACCTTTTGTGAAGTGAATGGTATTAAGAGACAGTTTTCAGCCCCTAGAACACCTGAACAAAATGGTATTGCAGAAAGAAGAAACAAGTCAGTAACTGAAGCAGCAAGAGCTATGTTATTTGAGAATAACTTGGCGAAGACATTTTGGAGAGAAGCAGTGAATACAATAGTGTATACAATAAATACAGTACAAATCAGAGCAGACATAGATAAGACACCTTATGAATTATGGTTTGGACATGCACCCTCAGTTAAGTATGTTATAATTTTTGGAAGCAAATGTTATATAAAGAGAGATGATGATATTGGAAAGTTTGATCCTAGAAGTGATGAAGGTATTTTTCTTGGATATTCTTTGAAGAGAAAAGCATATAGATGTTACAATAAGAGAACTAAAACTATTGTTGAGAGCGCAAATGTTAAAGTTGATGAGAATTTTAAAATTCAGGAAAGAATGCTTGATTATGAATATGATGAAGAAGCTAATCCTCAGCCTAACATTGAAACTACTAAATTATTCTATGAGACTGACAGTGAATTGTTGAATGAGAATCATACTGCAAAAGAAACTAGAGAAAAATCTACAGTTGAAGCAAGATTTGTGACTATGACACCGAACAGGTATCTATCTAGACATCATCCTGTTGAACAGGTTATTGGAAGTTTGGACAAAGGAGTTATGACTAGAAATAAGGTACATTTATGTTTGATTTCTCAAATTGAACCTAAATCTACTAATGAAGCTTGTGAAGATGAACATTGGATTAATGTTATGAAAGAAGAACTAGATCAAATTGAAAAGAACAAGACATGGGAATTGGTTCCTAGACCTAAAGACAAGAATGTGATTGGAACTAAATGGGTATTTAGAAACAAGATGAATGAACAAGGAGAAGTAGTAAGAAACAAAGCAAGATTAGTATGTAAGGGATACTCACAGCAAGAAGAAATTGACTATGAAGAAACCTTTACATCAGTAGAAAGACTTGAAGCAATAAGAATATTTTTGGCTTATGCAGCTTTTAAGAAATTCAAAGTGTATTAGATGGATGTGAAGTCTACATTTCTAAATGGTGAATTGGAAGAAGAAGTCTACATTGAGTAGCCTGAAGTTTTTCCTTTGACTCAAGAAGGAGATATGGTATGTAGACTAAAGAAAGCATTATATGGACTAAAGCAAGCACCTAGAACTTGGTATGCTAGATTGGATAAATATTTGTTGAAATTAGGATTTACTAAAGGAACAGCAGATAATAATTTGTACAAAAAAGAAATTGAAAATGGATTATTAGTTATAGTTATTTTTGTTGATGACATTATCTTTGGAGGAGAAGATGAAGCTAGTGACAAGTTTGCTGATGAAATGAAGACAGAATTTGAAATGAGCATGATTGGTAAGATGAAATACTTTTTGGGATTATAGATAACATAGAACAATGATGGTATCTTTATTAGCTAGACAAAGTACTTGAATGATTTTCTGAAAAGATTTGGAATGGAGAATTGTAAACAAGTTGGAACACCTATGGTTACAGGACACAAACTATTAAGCAAAGATGAAACACTAGCAGTTGAGAAAAAGAAATATAGATCCATGATTGGAGGATTGCAGTACTTAACACACACTAGACCGGATATACAACATTCAGTTGGCATGGTATCAAGATTTCAAGCTGAACCTAGAGAGTCACATTATGTAGCAGTAAAGAGAATATTGAGATATTTAAGAGGAACAATGGACTATGGATTGTGGTATGAAAAATCTGATGATTTCACCCTATGTGCATATACAGATGCTGATTAGGGAGGTAGTGTTGATGATAAGAAAAGCACCAGTGATGGAGCCTTTTTTCTTGGAGGAAGATTGGTTTCATGGTTGAGCAAGAAGTAGAATTGTATTTCACAAAGTACAGCAAAAGCAGAATATGTAGCAGTAACAAACAATTGTAACCAGATAATTTGGATGAAGCAGATGCTAAAGGATATTGGAATTAAATTTGTTGAACCTGTTGTCATACATTGTGACAACACCAGCACAGTCAGTATGTCTAAGAATCTTGTATTGCATTCTAAAACTAAGCATATAGAGATCAAGTATCATGTTCTAAGAGAGAAAGTTGTTGAGAAAGAAGTTAGACTAGAGTACATAAGTGCAAAGGAATAGATAGCAGACATATTTACAAAGCCTTTTCCTAAGCATACATTTGAGTATCTAAGAGGTATGCTTGGGGTTATGCCCTAGCCTACTTTTGATTAATGATGTAGTTGATTGCATCCATCCATTTGTATATGAGCACTATCTTTTTTTCTAGATTGGATGTTGGTACTTCCTCTATGGGGGAGTATGTGTATCTGAGCTGAGTCATGAGGACTCTTGTGAATGTATTTTCTGAAAGTGTCTTTGGACATTGATTTGTTGTTGACATAGTGATGAAATTTTTGTCATTGATGTCAATGGGGGAGAAGTATACATGAAAAACAATATATAACATCTTTTGGAGAGAACTTAATAGGAAAATGAAGCAATATTTGATTGATGAAGAAGATTTGAAGAACTTTCAGAGTATTAGTGCAGCAGTGCAACAATATTGGATTTTTGGAACATTGGATGTTTCTCATCTATGTTACCATTAATGCCAATGGGGGAGATTGTTAGGAATGAATATTGGATGTTGGCAATCATTCTATAGTAGTTTTTGTTGCATTCATGACTATGATTTTCATTGATGTCAACACAGTGATCTTCTGGAGACTAGCAGAGAAGCAGACAGTGTTTTGATTAGCGAACGTGGGATATTGTAGATGGAGCTATGCAATGTTGAGGTTATATTCTTTGATATGTTAATTTTCTATGGTTAAGAGCATAGATAGTAATCCATTGATTCATGAATGTTATGAGCATTTTGGTAAAAGCAGTATTCAGGCAGTGTTCCTGACTAGCGGTTTGTGGAAATCGGATGATATCTCCTAATCGAGATGGAATCTGATTTTGCACAGTTAAAAAAAATTTTGGGACACATTGATGGTGATGTGGTTCACAATGAAAACTTTGAGGTCACATGAGTGAAGAATATTGCATTGGGAAGCTGACAGTTTTGTGTAATTTTGATGTAACGTATGGAAACTTTTATTTTATAATTGTGTGTTGACTCATTTGTAATTATTTGAGTGTGGTATAAAGGAAGGAATTTTTTTCCTTATTGTATGTAGTTGAAATATGAAAGAAGTGTGAGCATGGTTTTGGTTTCATGTGAATGTAGGCATGAAGTGAAGAAAAGAGCCTAAGAGGTTGTGAAAGCAAAATTGTGAAGGAAGACATGCGAAGTATAGAGATCTGGAATTGAGATCTGGTGTAGCAGTGAGTGCGGTTTGGCATAGTAAGGAGGTAAAATATTTCATATTATTCTGCTAAATAATATCAAGGTTATTTGGATAGTGTGTTTAGTGATCTTACCCTGAAGTTGTTTGGGTAGTGGGTCCTTCTGTCTTCCATAACTCTTAATAGGGTTAGAATCTTTTAACAGGGATTCAAAATATCCTAGTAGGGATTTATATGTACTGAATGTATTTCATAAGACTCCTAATAGATTCCATCCTCTCACAAGGAATATTCATATTAGTGCATCTTTTGTGGGCATCATTCCCACCGGGTTTACTCTTTGATCAAGAGGTTCCCTAGTCAACATATCTTGTGTTATTGTGTCATTGTGTATGAATATCTTTGTATGGTTAGTAATTGCATTTCTTACATGGTTAAATGTTGTTGAAGATGATAAAATTTATAATTATCTGATAACTGATTCACACCCCCCCCTCAGTTATCTTGGTGGACTTTACTTTCTAACAGTCTATTTCTCTATTACCTTTTTGGCTAATTAAGTATCTGAGTCTGCACATGGTTTTTATTTCTTAGTGTTCACTAGATCTCGGGAGTAATATTTTAAGTCACTTTTTCTTTAGTGAACCAGTGACTATGGCTAGATCTATGTCATGTTTCTCTTTAGTCACTTGATCTCCAAGTCCCTGGGAAGTCAATCATTCTATTTGGCGATTTGGCGACTGCAATATTCATGCATTCTCTTGATCCTGGCGGTTATGTTCTTAGCATTCAACGATTAGGAAAATGGTTAGTCTTTCCCTTTAGTCACATGTTCTCCAAATGATCCAGTCAAGTATGTAAACAATTAGCAATTTAGTAAGGACCATGGATGATGACAAGATCTAGTGATCTAACGACTACTTCGGTCATGTGATCTCATGATCCAAGGTTGAGTTAAGACAAGATTTTGAGACTTAATGAGAACTTTTGATGCATATTCGATCGAAAGATAGCGCAAGTTCTCTAGATTTAACCCAACGTAAGGCAAGGACTCAACGATCACATGAATGCCTTTGTTCGTGTGATCTCTTGACATGACCTAGGTTAAGCTAAACTTCTGATGATCAGGCAAGGTGTTTGGTCACATTTTTTACAGATAGAGGATGAGTTAAAGATAAAGGATTGGGAGTTTAGGTCTGGACCATTGATGAGAATGATCGGGCGATGGTCGCTTATTTTCTTGATGGAACCCAATGTCAAAGTAATGTTCACCGATCATGTGAATGCCTTTGTTCACGTGATCTCTAGACTAAACCACAATTAAGCCAAATATCTCATGACTTAGAGAATGCCTTCAGTCGTGTAATCTCTAGATGACTAAGGGTTAAAGAGAGGCTAGCCGTGGTTAAGATAAAGAGGTTGCAGGTCCAAGAAGATCCAATGGTCATCGTGACTTCACAAAGGAAAGTTGCAGGTTATATGTTCATCATGATTTTATGATGACTATCTGATCTTCCAGTAGGGAAGGACTAATGATACAGTGGGTCTGATGCCAGGTGTTGCATGCATGCTTTTTTTTTATTGGCCGCTAGTGATGGTGATTTCTCTAGTTGTCAAGTGGGGCTGGGATGGTGTCAGTTTCAAGACACCATAGATCTTCCTTGATCTGATGGTTGTCACATTTTTGTAAAGGAGAGATGCATGAGGTTTTACTGATCATGATGTTGCGATGACCATTAGATCTTTCTTTAGTGAAGATCAACAGTCCTATTTTAAAGAATGATGAAGGCTTGGTTGACTGTTGTCAATTAATGAGAACCGCCCGATTTGCTGGGAAGAGATAGAGATCAATGACCATGTTTTAAACATATCTGATTGACCTTTGCCACCAAAAATTTGAAATATTTAAGAGTTCTTTGCAAGTAAAGGATTGGTTATTCAATGCTTGGCAGAATGATCTACCTAATTTGATCTTGTATATTGTCACATCATGGTCTAGAAAATGATGCTTGTCTCTAGAGGGTGTTTGTGCCATGAAAAATGGGTGAATCAGTCATGCCATTTATGATGCAGGTAATGTAAATAGGGATCTAAAATGATGTAGTTCTGGTTTCTAATGTACCAGTCAATATTTTAGCCATGAATGAAGATCAATCTAGACTTGATCTGCTCCGGATTTCTTGGCTTGTGTTTTCTGTAGTAATTTCTTGATCCTCTAGTTGGTAAAGTGGTTGTAAACCCTAGCCCTATCTTAGTCATTTGTAACTTGTTGCATCCTGGTTTTCAAGGATCTCAAGATGACTAGTGACTATATATTGTAGCAGATTGTATTTTTCAAAGGATGGTGAAATTAATAACTGAATAGAGAGAGCTTGGATTTAGGGTTTTTTTTCTAGCATTCTACCATTTTTAATGTATTGATATTGAAATTTTAATGAGAATACACTTGGATTCCAATTTTAGATTTGTGTATGTCTTCTTGTTTTGATCTTTCATTCTTACATATTAATGTTACAATTTAAGTTAATGTTTGGTTTACAAAGTAAACTATGAAATTGTCTTTGAGTTCCTTCCAAATCCAGGATTAAATCCTCAAAGATAGTTTTAGAGAATTCATGGTTGAGTGATAATTTGATGTCCAAGTGTGAGATTGAGAGGAGTAATAGGAAAAGAACTTATTCTAGATTTGGGTGTGTTTGAGTTAGGTTTTTAGTTGATATATGTTGTGTTTGACTCTGTGCCCTAGGATAAGACACTGATCTATTCTTAGGAAGCAGTTCTTCATCATCGATCAACTTTTAAATGATAAAATCTTTAAATCAATATGTCAAGGACATTAATTCTTAATATTTTCTGATTCCTTTAAGAAGTGAATCAAAGGTATACTCACCTGAGCATTAAAGCTCAAAGTGTAGGAGGATCATTCTCTTGATCCTTGTTAATTGGCCCTTTTCCTTGTCAGATCTGGAGTGGTGATAGAGTTAGTAACATTAGTTTGTCAATCAAGTTGTAAATCTGCAAGTAGAAAGAAAAAGAACTGACAAAATGGTGACTCTACTGGGGAGTTTTAGCAAGATTCTTGCATTTCTCCTATCTTAATCTGTGTTTTTCTTTTGAGTGTCTCAAGGTTTATTTCTTAAGATTTCCCATTAGGTGGGTGACGAATCAAAGGTTTAAGAACCAATGTTTACAAATTACAAACCATGGACAAGAGAAGAAATACTAGGTTTTTTGTCAAGAAGCATCCAGAGGTTACTCTAGAGTTGTCTACATTAGGAAAGGAAAGTTGGATCAGAAGAGATGGTGAGTCTACTAGTGCCCCTATAAGAGAAAAAAATAATGCTAGAAATAGAGCACAACATACATCTTCTAATGAGAATGAGTCACAATATAAAATTTCTAAATCTGATAGTGGCCGCTCTGGAGATAATTTTTATGATACCTCAAAAGCACTATTTCAACATAAAGTCTCACTACCTATAGACCAAAATGTGTAGGCAAGAGAAAGGGGCTTTGGGCCAAATTTAGATCCAAATGATGACATGTTTAGAAGGCAACCCATGGAGCCAAGATGGGTCTATTTCCCATATCAAAGTCTTACTGATATGGATGTGTCATCAAGCTCTAAAGATATTATGATAGACCTAAATTATTTGGGTGCATTGAGATTATAGTTAGCAGAGAAAGATGCAATATACAAAAGGTTATAGAAAGAAAGAGAGGCTGAGAAAATGAATACACTAATAGAAAAATCTCAAAGTGTAGGAGGATCATTCATTTGATCCTTGTTAATTGGCCCTTTTCCTTGTCAAATCTGGAGTGGTGATAGAGTCAGTAACATTAGTTTGTCAATCAAGTTGTAAATCTGCAAGTAGAAAGAAAAGGAACTGACAAAATGGTGACTCTAATGGGGAGTTTTAGCAAGATTCTTGCATTTCTCGTATCTTAATCTATTTTTTTCTTTTAAGTGTCTCAAGGTTTATTTCTTAAGATTTCCCATTAGGTGGGTGGTGAATCAAAGGGTTAAGAACCAGTGTTTACAAATTACAAACCATGGAAAAGAGAAGAAATACTAGGTCTTTTGTCAAGAAGCATCCAGAGGTTACTCTAGAGTTGTCTACATTAGGAAAGGAAAGTTGGATCAGAAGAGATGGTGAGTCTACTAGTGCCCCTATAAGAGAAAAAAATAATGCTAGAAATAGGGCACAACATACATCTTCTAATGAGAATGAGTCACAATATAAAATTTCTAAATCTGATAGTGGCTGCTCTGGAGATAATTTTTATGATACCCCGAAAGCACTATTTCAACATAAAGTCTCACTACCTGCAGACCAAAATGTGTAGGCAAGAGAAAGGGGCTTTGGGCCAAATTTAGATCCAAATGAGGACATGTTCAAAAGGCAACCCATGGAGCCAAGATGGGTCTATTTCCCATATCAAAGTCGTACTGATATGGATGTGTCATCAAGCTCTAAAGATATTATGATAGACCTAAATGATTTGGGTACATTGAGATTATAGTTAGCAAAGAAAGATGCAATATACAAAAGGTTATAGAAAGAAAGAGAGGCTAAGAAAATGAATACACTAATAGAAAGAGAGACTCTACTTAGAAAGATTATTGAGCTAAAGGAGAGAAACAAAATTCTTTCTTCTGCTCCTAAATCTTTGCAGCATGAAATTTTTGGTGATCTTGATGCTTTGAGAAGTGAAAAAGAACATATGCTGCAAGATCACGAGTTTGAAAAAGAGGGCCCTATAATTAGATAGGTCTAGAGTTATGCTCCTCTACCTAAAGATAAAAATGAAAGTGAAACTATGAGACCTACTATTGTTGTTAATGAAAGGAGAAAGCAAAAGATGGTTGGGACTCAAATAAATGAACTTGTTAGCTTTTAAACTTGTAGATGATTAAAATATTTAGAAATATACTGAACTTATGAATCATGCAATCCTAACAGCTGCATCTAACATGATTCAAATGCTAAGGTATTAAGGCCTTGTGCCCTCTTCACTTTGAGTATGAAACTCAGGCGGGTTTACCTTTGACAATTAATTACTCTTAGACAATCTAAGTTGAGTTTCACAATATGAATCAACTTCTTCACTATTGTGTTTTCCACTCTAGAATCAAATCAGTATGACATCACAACTCTTAATATAGCCCAGATTATCCTGATGCACAATATTGTAACAAAAACTATGAATGAAAGAACATGAAACAATGGCATAAGGATATTCATCCCTCTTCTTTTTATGATTTTAAACCCAAGGAAGGATAACCTTTTCCAAGTGCTTCTTTAAAGCATTACAAAATTGATCTATATACTTGATATAGCCAATACAGTTCATAAACATGTAAGTAAACTAAATGAATATAGTTTTCTGATCAAGTGATGGTAAACAAATGTAAATCAAACTAAACCAGTGCCCTATTCATTGGGTTAGAGTTAAAAATTGAAAATCTATAGAATCCCATCAATGCAACGATACTAAAATTTAAATAAAATGCCTAGCAATCCACTCTCTCAATTCCCAACCCTGCCATCAAATCCATATATGGAATTTTAAATCCTAGAAACCTCCCTAAAGATTTTACTCTTTCCTTGAAAGAAACTCGAGTTTAGCCCCTATATTCACCTTGTGAATAATGCATGAAATTAGCCTTACTAATTGATGCATAAAAATTCAAAACATCCATACACAAAGACAACCCGAACTGGTAATGAAACTTCAGTATCTTTTCATTAATTTTCAACTGTATCTCTTACAAAATTTTTGACCAAAACTTAAAAAGAAGTTGGGATCTATATTTAGTCTACTTTACAAAAAACTTCCACCACCTAACAAAAGAGAAAAACTTGCTATATATACCTCTAGCCATCTTGGAATCCTCAAAAGGATGCAACAAGCTTGGAATGGCTAGGAAAGTGACTTGCACTAAAAGACAAAAAGCATCAACCAAAAAGCAGTGATTACAACAACCAAAAAGTAGTTTGCAACTACTAACAACTTCACAGGTTGCACATTTGTCTGGAAATATCTTCAGAGTAGTTACTTTGATTTGTAATATGAATGATGACCACCAATACAAGCTAACTTACATCATCCTATGTTTGAAACATGCTCTCCCTCAAATTCTAGATCAGGTGCCATGTGTGTTCTACTCTTCTTCCTCTAATTCCTATTTCCCAAATAGCTAGCTTCTTCTTTGTCCTCTTTGTCAATTTCTCCCAAGCTGCCACATCATCCTCAGATTGCCAATTGAAACTTAGCAACTCCTAAAGTGATTTTATTTGCAAGTCCCACTTGGAGTCAATTATAGCCTTGACCTTTGCAACGAACTGTATACAATCTCCTTCAACTTTGATCAAGCTGTCAATTACATCATTGCATCCATCCAGCTCTAAAACATTATCACCCTTGAGGTAAACTGCATCCTTGATTGCTAACTGATCCATTGAAGTTTTCCACTCATCCAAACTGACTATGTTTCCATCACTGGCAAACACAGAAGGTAGGAACTTACTATAATCACTATCAAAAACACCCAACTTGGCTTTTACTTGATTGGACTTTCCTTTTAAAAAAATTGAAACTAAACCAACTAACCCAATCTTCTCAAAGACAACAATCATTATCTCAGGAATGTCAGGCCTGTGCTCTTGTAAACTATCAAGTTTATCAAATAATAAACCCCTTCTAGACCAAATGTTATGGAGTGGCTCCAGAGTAGCTAATGAATCATTTATCTTATCATTAGTGTTATGCAACATAATTACTGATTGATGAATGAACTCCATCTTCTCTTTTATCTTATCCCTTCTATGTTGCACAATTTTTGTTATGGTCTTCAAGGCAGCTTCTAATCTTATTTTCTCCAAATCCTCCACTGGGCATTCATGAACTTGCATTTCCAACTGAGATGGAGCTTCAATAGACAAAGGAGGGGGAGGGACTACCTTTAATGCTTCCTCAATTTCCTTTTAGCTCCTCTAATTCATTTTCCATTTTCTTGATCATCATGAGTTTAAGATCTCTATCCTTGGCAACCTTCATTGAATTGTCAAACAATTTAGCATATCTCTCAGATAATTGTGTGGTTTCTGCCTCATTGAGATGAGCTAGGTGAGTCACTACCTTTGAAACTTCAAGATCAGTTGTATTCTACACCATCCACACAATTTTATTACCCTCCATTTTATCTTCAATACTGACCAAAGAGGGTTTCTGATTTTTGGGGGCCAATGACCAAAGTGCTATAGCCTATGACTTTGGGTCATAACCACTTCCTCTAATCATGTCATCAATGTCTACTTCATAGGATAGGCCTCCTTTTGGTTCCTTTTTTATCTGATCAATAATGAAGGTAGAAGTCAAATCCCACCCAAGAGTCAAAAGCATGCCACTTGTTTAAACCATCTCTCTGGCCTCCTCAACATAGATCTTCTCAAGGCTAGGATCATATGAAGTTAAGGCCCTCAAAGTTTCTTCACTTGGTTCCATACCTCAGGAAAGGCCTTCTTCACTTCCTCATGTTTCCTCCAAATAAGGAAATCCATGAATTCCTTACTCTTGACAAACTGGTCATCACTTAGAAATTCTTCTTGGTACAACTCCTTTCATCTTGCCCCAGTAACAGAGTGAAGTCCTTTGTTTCTTATGTCTTTACCTTCTTTCCTTCCTTGATAGCCTTTCTTAACTAGTGGTGATAGGCCCTTTTTCCTACCACAAGAACTGATGCACTATCCAAGATCCTCTTTGGTTTCTTCTTCCTAGAGGGCTCATCGATCTCAATTTTTTGTTTCTTCAAAGGTGGCTCTGGAATGACCTCCACCACTAATGGATCTAAGGTCAAATCAATAATTCAATCTTCACCTACTGGAGGAGGACTCTCAGCCTCTTGTGAGTCATTAGTAAATTCCTTGGGCTTGGAAGTGGAATAGTTCTTTGGTACTTCTAATCTCTCCTCAAGCATCCCTTCCAATTGGTTGGATAGGGTGCCATGCATTTCTACCATTTTTTCCATCCTCTGCAAATATGATAGCTCAAGGAAAAAAGCACCAAAAGGAATTTTAGCCTCCTTTAACTATGTCTCCAAGTCTAGTAAATCAAAGTACTTGGTCTATTTCCTTTTGGCTTCATCAAAGTCTATTATATTTCTTACTACATCTTCCTCATCAAGGCCCTCATGTTCCTTAATTGTTCCAATGTTTGGAATAAAGGTCAACCAGGCCATCTTAATAAAACACTCAGAGTCAACATATCTACATGTCCCTGGGGTCATCTTGAAATGATGTCACCAACTGCTAACTTGATCCAATGCCCTTTTCCCAATCAGAAAACTATCAAACTTGAACTGCCGAGGTGTTAAGGTACCCTTCCTATGTGGCCCTAGATGCTCCTTGTCAGTCCACATCAATTGCCAAATAAATTCCATCATGGCCACCCTACGAAGCACATATCTTGGGAGTAGGTGTGGAGGTTGAGGGCATCCATAAACTCAGATGACTATGGAGTTGTTTCCTAGGTAAAAATCTCCCCAATTATGATTCCCTGGCCATTTGTCTTCAAATTGCATTGGCCTTAAAATTCTCAAAACCCTAGTTGGCAATCTTACTACATTTGTACCCAACATTTCTTTTGAAAATTAGGTCAAAAAGTCAAAATGTTATAAAAGGGGGTAAAAAGGTCATTTTCAAAATCATTTGTCTTTTAGTGATTTGAGAATCTTTAGAGCTTAGAGAGAGAAAATGTCCCAGCAAGCAGTGATCCCGATCCACAAGCATCAATTTGAGCGTGCCCGGTTGCACAACCGGCCCTCACAATATGGTGCCCTGGTATGTTTTCATAAAAACTCACTTTGTTGGTCATTTATGAGCTTTTATTGCATTTTAAAACATGTTTTTAAAATTTTTAAAACTTTTCAAATTTTCTTCGTACGAAAAGTTGTACGATACTTTCTAAGTATCGTACCCTTTGAGGATCTTTATCATGCGATACTTCGTGTGTCAAAATAGTGTCGCATCTATATTGAATCCAGTATCGCATGATACTGGATGAAATATCATGCAAAGCTATGCGAAGTATCACAGGCAAAGATACCATCACACTACTATTGAAGAAAGTATCACACGATACTTAGTCAAAAAATAGTATCACACAGTATAGAAAAATGACATGTTTTAATGTTTTTGAGCAAAATGACATGGGTCCTAACAATGTTTGCTTTTAAGATATTTTATACTAATTTTATACATCCATCATGATATGTTCTGACATCTGGTTTGGGTTAAAATGGCTTGCAGGAGGACTTTCCTGCACTACTCGTTAGAGCACCTTGAGTGACTGGACTACAATGCTTTCAGGATCTTGATAATCCAGGAAGAGAGGACCTAAGGGAGATGGGGTTTGGCTACTTGCTATAGATTCCCCATATTTAAGCTGATCATGGGTTGATTACAGCTTTGACTAAGAGGTGGCATAGTGAGCATAACACCTTGCATTTGCCCACTAGAGAGGCTACGATTAGCCTCAAGGATGTCTATCAGATCCTAAGAGTTCTGAGCCATGAAGATCCTGTAAGTATAATCATGTTTATAGATAGTCATAGATGTAAAGTTTCCATATGATAGAAATTGACATGATTGTTTATTGGCATAGGTGTACTATGATCAGGATCTGACAGAGGGGAGGCAGATCATGCAGGATATGTTTCAGGATGTTACTATTATTGATATGCATCTGAGCTGGGATCGGTTAGTCGAGGAGTTTGGTAGGGATTTCCCAATGCCATGCATCATTTGTTCTATTATTGCATAGGCCCTTATTACTGACAAGAGTCAAAAGGGTTTTCCATTGGGCTAGGAGAGGTTAGTGGCAGATTTGATTGCACACCCACAATGGATGGCATGGGGGCCAGCCATCCTTGCAGACATGTACCACAAGCTCCATGAGATAGTCTATCAGGAGAGCAAGACCTGGGCATGTGGAGCCATTCTCACTCAGATATGGGTGTGGGAGCACATTCCTATAGTGAGACCACAAGTACAGCTGAGGGAGCAGAGATGCCCCTATATATATAGGTACATAGGGTTCATCTCCTAGCCACATAGCGGAGATGTCACATATTACCATCGGGTACTACATGAGCTCACCTCATTCCATCAGAGACCATATAGGGCATGCAAGTAGTGGGGTGACCAGGATGATTTAGATTATATGCTATGAAGTTGGCCACTAGTAGGTTGGCACTTAGATATTGTGGAGAGACTTATGATCACCCAAGTCTGGAGATAGTTCAGGTGCCAGTAGAGAGTACCCACTGAGACCACCACATATGCTCAAGTTAGGGATGAGGAGGGCTAGGGTTGGCTGTCAATGTTGGATTACTAGTAGGCAGTACAGGATATAGCTATGATACATCAAGAGCCATGGGACTACCTCCTAGATATGGAAGATGCAGGGGTTGATGCGGCCTATAGGGCAGAGTGACGAAGGTTCCTGTTCCCTAGGTTCACTGTACCTAATGCACAGCTAGCAACATAGGGGGATGATGGAGATGATGGAGATGGAGGAGATGGAGGAGGGAGAGGGAGAGGGAGAGGGAGAGAGACTAGATAGAGCTCTTGATCAAGTGGTCAGAAATAGCCATGGGGATAGGGTTCTATAGATGAGGATGATGACGGGGTGAGGCTAGCTCGCCAACAGGTGGATGTGAGGCAAGATCAGCCTGCAGGGGGAGAGGATGTGAGAGCTAGGATCCAGGTCCTGGAGATAGAGATGTAGTAGCTATGGATCACCATAGTGGTCAGATACTAGTAGGTGATTGATCTGAGAGTAGAGATTGAGTGGCAAGAGAGGGCCATACAGGTTGCTACTGCAGAGAGCCAGAGAGAGGCAACACAAGTTGCATATTATCATGGTCTCTATATACAGGCTATTCCATAGGGTCAGAGAGCACTGCCCTACTCAACTATTGTTGGGAGATCTGATATGGTGTCGGACATAGCACCACCTCCTCCACCACCAGCACCACATGATGGTGCTAGCGAGTCCTAGGTCTAGGTTAGATAGATGTATAGAAACATACCCTGGGACTTTATCCAGATTTTTGTATCCCACATTGTATCATGAAATTTTTATATATATGAGATTACTAGATTGGTGATATATCTTGTGTACTTGTCCCACTTGTAATGGAAGTTTCAATTTTTATATTGTCTTGTCATTTTTCTCAAAATGTATAATCTCTCTCATAGATGTATGTTTTAGTTCTCATGTTTATGATATAAACTCATTTTTCTAAAAATGATCTCTTTAGGATAGATATGATGATGAGATTAACCCCTTGTGATGACAGGAAAAGGACGTGATGTGAAAGACAAGGAGCGAAAGACGTGATCGAGAAAAGAAAAGGTGAGTGCAATTGACCGACAGGTCCTCAAAAAATGAAAGGAGATCTCTCTCCATATGAAAAATGTAAAATTAACTATCATGAACCTAAAAATGCAAGCTACTATGAAAAGTGGTTTACTTGCAAGGTCACAAAGCTTTTAGACTCTAATATTCATCATCAAGCATTATTGGTAGCATTGCAAGATCATACAATGCACACTAGTATGACTATGTGAATCTAAATATGATCTATATCAGATAGATATGTGGGAATCCCACCTAGGCATCAAAGACATATAGGTCAAGATGACTAGTGCAGTGAGATTACCTAAGTTTGATATAGCAAGATTATACTCGCATCGAGACACAAGGAAAGTCAAGATGGCTAGAAGTATGCACTTGCAAAGACAGTCAAGGATAATACCTTGTAGATCCTATTGTCAAGTGGAACAAGCATAAATGCTAATGATAGTTAGGACTAACAAAATATACCCACAAGAAGAAAAAGCAATAAAACATGTATGCATGCCCCCAATCTTCTAGCTCAGTATCATTGAAAACTATTAGGGAGAGAACACTTATCATAGAAATCGTCATAGACAACACACAAAGAAATAAAGTCAAACAAGTCTCAGCGAGTTGAGTGTTTAAGTGCGTGTGTGTAGGTCATAGAGTCAAACTTTGAGTATCACATCTACCAGTGAGAAAATATCATATCATGCTAGACTACGAGTAAGATATTTGATAAGTGTTGAGAAACACTTGATGCTAGGGTAGTGTTGAAAAACACAGTTGGGGTGGTGTTGAAAAACACCATTTGCAAGATGTCCTAAAGACCAGCGCATCTCAGAGACCAAAGCTAACACAGTTATGCCCCCTAGACAAAGACAAGGACCAATTTTGAACCAAGGCAACAAGGTCAATGCATGATGGAGAAAGGCTAATTGTTGAAGACACATGCTAAGAAACAAGGTTGCAAAGGCCTCAAGTAGCGCCTATTTCCAAGTTTTCACCACTTGGAGATTTTTTCAATTTTTTCAATTTTTTTGTATTTTTGCTACCAAGGTGCCTATTTCCAGGTTTTCACCAAGGCACTTTTTCTATTTTTTTATTTTATTTTTTTTGCATTTTTTTATTTTTTTGTATTTTTTAGGACTTTATATGCTTTTTAGGATTTTTTTCAGCATCATATATGAATTTTTTTTAGAATTTTTTTCAGGATCAATAAATATGTACAAAGGATGCCCCCAAACAGAATAGGCATCATGGATAGAACTTCTTGAGGTGCAAAACATTGATAGGATCGGGGAGTTGTTCTCCCTCTAGGATAGATAATAAATAAGCACCTGTACCAAAAGTAGCAATAATGATGTATGGTCCAAGCCAATTACGTTTAAATTTTCCCTTTTGCTCTTTATGTTGTTGGTTCTTAGGGTTTTTTCATAGGACAAGATCCCCCACTTGAAATTATCTAGGGTGAACCTTCTTGTTAAATGCTTTGGACATACACTTTTGGTAAACTCTCATGTGATCAAAAGATGCTTTACACTTTTCATCTAGAAGTTCTATTTCTTGAAGTCTCATGGTGCGGTAGTCTTCATCTGTCACTAAACCTTTAAGAGAAACTCTAAGAGAAGGAATCTCCACCTCTAAAGGTAACACTGCTTCAGCACCATAAGTGAGGGTAAAAGGAGTAGCCCCTGTTGGAGTATGAATACTCATTCTGTAGGCCCACAAGGCCAGATTTATCTATAGATGCCAATCTCTACCATTCTTGTGAACTATTCTATGGAGTATTTTGAGAATGGTCTTATTCAAAGCCTCTGCTTGTCCATTTCCTTGCAGGAAGTAAATGGAGGACCAATGCTATTTTATCTTGAATTTCTTACAAAGATGTTTAAGGTCCTTATTTTTCAACTAACCCCCATTGTCAGTGATTATTTCAGAAGGCACTCCATACTGACAGATGATATGGTTCAAAATAAACAAAGAAACTATCTTTCCTGAGGCAACAAAAAGTGGGACAGCTTCTACCCATTTGGTAAAGTAATCAGTAGTGGTGATAATGAATTTGTGTCCACCTGATGAGTTGGGATGAATCTGCCCAACAAGGTCAAAGGCCCAGCGCTGAAATGGCCAATGAGAAATAGAAGGAATAAGCTCCCTACCTAGAGCATATATTAGGTTACCATGTTTTTGACACTTCTCACAAGATTTAGCAAATGCTACTGCATCTATCTGCATGGTAGGAAAATAGTACCCCACCCTAAGCAACCTTTGAGCCATGGAAAGACCATTAGAATGTCCTCCACAAATCCCTCATGAATGTCAACTAACACTTGGTTGGACTCATCTTTCTCTAAACACCTAAGAAGTGTCCCATCTAAACCCCTCCTATACAGATCACTAGAGATAAGGGTGTGGTGAGAGGCATTTCAGGTTAGGTTTCTTCATTCAGAATGATTGAAGGTTTTAGGAATAGTGCCATCATGGAGGTATGAATAAATGGCACCATAGTGAGATGACTCATGGCCAATAAGGGTACAAACAACTTGGCTTTCTTGGGATTCATAGATAGGGTAACGTAGCTCTTCCACCAAGAATTCAAATATGGACTCATGATGTTCTAGCTGAAGAACTAAAGCCAATGTAGCCATAGCATCAACTACTTTATTCTCTACTCTAGGGATTTGTTGAAATGTAACAAAGGTAAAGTATTGTCGCAATGAATCAACCATTTTCTTGTAGGGTACCAATTTTTCATCTTTGGTTTGGTATTCTTCATTAACTTGGTTGACTATTAATTGTGAATCCCCATAGATATGCAGCTCTGTGATTCTCCACTCTATAGCCATTTTGAGTCCATTTGTCAAGGCCTCATACTCAACAATGTTATTTGTGCATGGGAACAATAGTTTGTAGGACTTAGGAATTGTATACCCATGAGGATAAACAAACAACACTCCTACTCCTGAACCATTTTGCATGAAAGAGCCATCAGAGAACATCTTCCATGTTCTTGCAGTCATGTACATTATGTGCTCATCTAGAAATTCAACTTGAATTGGTGCTTTGTCTTGCATTGGAAAATCAGCCAATTGATCTGCAATGGCTTGTCCTTTTATAGCCTTACGCTCAACATACTCTATGTCAAATTCTGATAATATCATCATCCACTTAGCAAGTCTACCTATGAGAGCAGCCTTACCAAGAAATTATTTGAGAGGATCAATTTTTGCAATGAGGTGTATTGTATGTGCAAGCATGTAATGTCGCAACTTTTGGGAAGCAAACACCACTGCTAGGCAAGATTTTTCAATACTAGTGTAATTGACCTCATATGACACAAGAGTGTGACTAATGTAATAGATAGCTCTTTCTTTTCCAGTATCATCAAGTTGAGCCAATAATGCCCCCAGGGAAGATTTTGTTGCTGACACATACAATATGAGTGGTTTTCCTGGGATAGGAGGCATTAAAATTGGAGGATTGGCCAAGTATTGCTTGATTGGGTCCATGCTTTGCTAACAATCTTCATTCTAGACACATTTAACCCCTTTGTGTAAAGTCTTGTTAAAGGTTTGAGCTCTATCAACCAGTTGTGAAATAAACCTCCTTATAGATTGAAGGCATCCCTGAAGACTCCTCATTTGACTAATATTTTTGGGAGGCAGCATATCCATTATTGCTTCAACTTTTTCTGGGTCCACCTCTATTCCTTTAACTGAAATGATAAATCCTAGGAGTTTTCCAAAGGTGACTCTAAATGCACACTTTTTGGGACTTAATCTCAATTGAAACTATTCCATACGATCTAGAATTACTTCCAAATTGCCTAGGTGTGTATCCCTTTTTTTATATTTTTCCAAGGTGTCATCCACATAATCTTCCATATTCTTATGCATCATGTCATGGAAGATGGTAGTCATAGCTCTTTGATAAGTAGCTCCTACATTTTTTAATTCGAATGGCATGACATTCCAGCAATAGGTTCCCCATGCACAAGTGAATGCAGTCTTTTCCTAGTCTTCAGGAGCTATTTTGATCTGATTATACCCAAAAAAACCATCCATCAAATAATAGATCTCATAGCCCACGGTCATATCCACTATCGTGTCTATGTTTGGGAGTGGAAAATCATCCTTTGGGCATGCTTTATTAAGACCTCTAAAATCTATATAGACACGAATGGACTTGTCATGTTTTGAAACTGGTACAATATTGGATATCCATTTGGCATAATCAATGGCTCTTATAAATCCTGTAGTGAGGAGTTTTTCTTATTTAGCTTTGACAAGAAGAGCTATCTGAGGATGCATTTTCCTCAATTTTTGTTTTATTGGTTTGATACCTGAAGCTATGGACAAGTGATGCATAATGAGATTAGTGTCCAATCCTAGCATGTATGAGTAAGTCCAAGCAAAATTGATCTTCTTGGTCCGTAGGAACTTGGTATATGCTTCTTTTTCCTATGTTGATAGAGACTGAGCTAAATGCACAATTTGTGGAGCCTCTTGTGTATTCAAATTGACTAGTTGTGTAGGATCAACAAGCACTGAAGATCTATCCTGAAAGTAACTTAGGAGATGATCAAGTACCTCATCCTTAGGTTCTTTAGAGAGGTTTTCACCCTTGGATACATCCTTTATTTTTACTTTTTTAGGTTCTGACACCGCCATGCAGTGGTTTTCACCATCAAAACTCTTATTCTTTTTTTCTTTTCTTTTTATTTTGTGACTAAGGTACTTGATATCCGGTTCTATCATACTTGTAGTTGGTTCACTGGTGGAAGATACTATAGGTTTGAGAGCATTTAGGTAACAGGCTATCTTGTAGTCATTTTGAAAAGTTAGGAGCTAAGGCTCTTGATAGTGCTAAGACCAATCAATTAAGTGAGGATTGGCAAGGGGTAGGTCAATGATTGGTTCAATGTTGTTTATGTGAATGGTATCATCTCTGGTGATTGCAGAGTTAGGATCCATCAAGTATCCCTCTAAGGTACCCAAATTAGGACTTATCCTATCAAGCAAAGCATCGTCCACTAAAGCAACTCATGGATTCCAATCCTCTAATCCTACACTAGACTCGTTAGCTACCTCGGGTTGGGAACTATATGTATGGACAACATCAATGTCCATGTCAACTGTAGAACAATCAGAAAGAGTCTCCCACTCATACTCATGTGAGTCTATATCTAAATCCCGGGTGGGATGTTTACACCAAGCATGTTTTTTAGGCCTTGAGGTAGAGGCTTTGATGTCACCAAGGGTAACACCTTCTTGAATGCCATTTGTGTATTGATGTTCTTGAATAGGATCCTCAACATGATCTTCAATAGTGGATTGTTCTTGTTCTAGATCTGAAGCTATTGGATTGATAACTAGAGCATCTAAATCTCCCCAAAGGAGATCAGTGGAAGGGACCCAATATTCAGACCTATCTTGCTGATTTTGAAAATTGGGAATGTAGCTGGATTCATCATCACTATCCATCGCAGCAAGGATAGGAGTAGTTTACTTATTCTAACTTTCAAAACCTAGGCCAACTGTTGTCTTAGATTTGTGGCCAAAGAGAGCATGATTGAGTGGTTTAGCCTTAGCATCTAATTTGTGCTTGAGAGGACCATGACCTGGGTAGCCCATATTTTTTACCAAAGCATATCCTCTCCCATAAGCTTTAGGAGATGGGGAGAAATTTTCATTATGCTTTTATTTTTCCTCCTTGTAAATCCAATCTCTAATAGCTACCTCTTCTTTTTCATCTTGTATAGGCACTAAGGACTCTACAAATGTACCAAACAGAGTCATTACTAAAGATGAGGGACACATCTCTTGTGAAGGTTTACCATAGGACCTAGGTGAGACTGGCATTTTTGTGAAGGAGTCAATTTGATAACCCCCCATACCAAAGTCTATGGCTTTAAACTTATTCTGGCATTGTGCTAAAGTGGCATCAAAATCTTCAGCTTCCTTGTTGAGAGGAACATGAGTCCGTACTAAAATTGCATTAACAAATAATGTGCTATCCCCAGGTATACAAACTTCTACTCCATTATAGGGGAACATGACACATTGGTGGTACATGGATGACACTGCTTGCATGTCATGGATCCATAGTCTACCAAGTAGGATATTATAGGCTAAAGGACCAGCATCAACAATTTGGAATAAAATGTCCTTTTCAATGAGGCCAATCCTGACAGGAAGGACGGCCAAGCCTTTGGAGCTTCTCTCTACCTCATCATAGGATTTGATGGTTATTTTCTTATGAGTATCAATAACTTTCTCAGAGTAACCCAGTGTCTTCAACAAACTCAAGGAACAAATATTGAGCCCAGCACCCCCATCAATCAACACATACCTAACATGGGTCTTGTGAATCATGACTTTGATATGAAGGGAAAGATTATGCGGATGGCTCAAGGCTTTGTCATCTTCTTCTGAGAATGTGAGGTAGTGAGGGCTGGCAAGGTGGCTAACCATATTTTGGAATTGGTCAACATCTATGTTGTTAGTAACATTGGTTGTACACAAAGCATCCTCAAGGACATGCTTATGCCTTGGAGACAATTCTAGGAGTTCAAAAATTGAGATTTGAGCTGGTGTTCTTTGTAACTGGTCAACAAGATTGTATCTCATTTTAGGATTGACTGCTGACTTGGTGGTGACATTCTTAGATGTCACTTGCTTGGGTTTGCTAGACTAGTTGGAATTAGGACCTCTAATAACCACAAGGCCTTGACTTTGGCTTCTAGTGACAGTGTTAAGAGCTTGGGATGACCTCTGAGAGTGAGGACCCCTAAGCACCACCACAAGTTCTTCATCAAATATAGGAGGAGATCCTACATCATGACTATAAGAATCTTTGTTTTGCATCATGTTGACATTTTCCTCAACAATCTCAAGCATATTAACCACATTTTTTGCACCTGTGTAGGTATAGTTGATTTCAGCTTTTCCATTCTTAGGTTTAGAGGTTTCCCCCTTTTCATATTTGGGCAAAGGCTCCTTGAATTCCTTGTGGTCTACATTTGTATTCAACCCATTAATCTAAATTTTACCACTTTCAATAAGATCCTGGACAAGGTGTTTAAGTTTCCATCAATGTTTGATGTCATGTCCAATGCCATTGTGGTATTTGTAGAAAGCTTTTTCATTCCACCAATGTGGCTTAACATCAGGTATGCTGAAGTTTGCTAGATCTTGTGGTTGTGCAAGATTATTGGCAATAAGGGTCTTGAAAACATCCTCATAGGAGTCACCCAGTTTAGAAAATTGTCTCAACTTTTTCTTAGGCTTGTCTTGATACTTAGGTTTATTCTCTTGTTGGTTGGAGGATGTATTGAGCTTCATATCATGGACCGCACTAGACAAATGTAAGACTCCTTGATCCTTGGGTTGGGAAGAGTCTACAACTTTGTTGTTGACTACTTGTTTATTCTTATTCCAGTGTGAGTGCTTGCCTTTGTCCTTATTAGCATTGTTAGGATTTTGACCATTGTTGGTATTGCTATGTTTGGTCAAAATGCCTTGTTCTTTTAAAACATCCTCAATTTGACATGCTGTCTCAACCATAGTATCAAAGGAATCAAAAACCATTTTTTGAACCTCATAACGCATTTCAGGCACCAAATTACTAACAATGATGTCAATCCTTTCATGTTCAGGAATAGTCCTAGAGTAGTGGGAGCACAATCATCTCCACCTTTGTAAGAAGGTAACAAAGGATTCCCCTTGGTTTTGTTTCAAATTGCATAATTCCAACATAGTGACTGATCTTGACAAGTTGTATGCAAAATGTTGAACGAATTTGTGGACAAATTCTTTGAAAGTTTTGACAGGAGGGGTTATGTTGGTAAACCACTCCATGGCTTGGCCTTTGAGGCTCCTTGGAAATAATCTCATAAGGTAAGATTAATCTTGGTGGAACTCAAAACTCATGATATAAAACTGACGCACATGATCATGTGGGTCACCATTGCCATCATACTTGTTGTATTGGGGAATTTCAACTTTCCTAGGAAAATCCGTCATAGTCACACTTTTGTCAAAAGGATTCGGACAAATAGAATCAAGTGAAAATGAACTTTTAGGTGCCAAAACCTTTTCCATCATTTGTTTGAGTTGCTTTATTTCCTCTTCTTGAAAGGTTCCTTGTTTCTTGATCCTCCTATCCACATCAAAGTTGTAAGGAACTCTAGCACCCTTGTTAATCAAACTCTCTAGGAACCTATCTTTATTTTGATCAAGGTACTTCTCCACATATTTTTGGAATAGTGGCTCTTGTTGCATTCTCATGAAATCATGATCATCAAAACTTGCACTACTTCCTCCATGTTGAGAGCCATGATGAGCTCATTGGGAGGGTTGTCTTGAGTTCCTAGGAGGTTTTCATCTCCTATGTTGTGAAATCCTCCTTCCTCTAGGACTAGGAGATCTTAGGGGGGTCCTTGACCACCTTCTACTTCTTGGGGTTCTTGAGGGAGGAGAGGGTGGAGAGTTTTTTCCACTGTTGGTACCCCTTTTGTTAAATTGGTCGTTGAGTTGTTGGGCTAAAAGCCTATCTTTCTCTTCTTGGAATGCTTTTCTTCTCAATTCCAACAAGGCTTGTTGCTCTTCCTCTAGGTGCCTAAACCTTTCTTCTTTAGTGTCTTGTTCATCCAAAAAGGCTTTCTTTTCATGCTCAATTCTTTTAAGCCTTTCATTAGCATATCTTGAGGTTTTTTTGAGCAGAGAGTTGAACCTTAAGTGTCTGAACAAGTCATTAGTGAATATGGCATTCACATGAGCATCACCAAATTCATTTTTTTGGTCTTCATGTTGTGACCATGCATCTTGGTGAGCTTTCCCATAATGTCTTTCATCTCTTTGATGGGCATCTAAATATCTTCAATTAATAGGGGGTGATTCAGGTTGATTATCATCACCAAACAACATGTTATCCCTATGTCTTTGGAAAATGTCATCAAGAGTTTGATCCATTGCTTCTCTTTGTTTCCTATTCAAATTGTAGCTCATGTCCATATTTGATTGAGAGGATGGTAAACAGGTACTCAACTCACTAGGATTTCTCTTTGGGTCAAACCAAGCCTTAGACTCACTCCTAGGTGATTGATCAAAGATGGGTTTCTTCCCCTTTCACTTTTGATGAGTTTGGACTAAGGGTAATTGTTCAAAGACAACTTGAGGTCATTTTGCTTGACTAACTTGGTACCTTGTCATAACTGACATGAAAGAAAAAGACCCTTGGTGATAAGATGACCTTATGAAATGTCAATACCAAACAAGGATAGTGAAAGTGTTCAATTGTCCAAAAAGAGATGGTAAAGTAGAAAGCTGCAAAAGGTGTTGTTGTGGTCCCACAACCATGCTCCCCTTTCTTGGCCCTTATGGCCTCAGGGGCCCCCCTTCTACTTTTTTCTTGCCTCATTTTGTCATCTTTAGGGTTGGTGTCCTTAGTTTTTTTTGTTAGTTTTTTGGCCTTTTCGGCCTTGTCATCCTTGTCGGCCTCTAGAACCTTTCAGTGGTCCAAAAGGTGTGAAAGGCCCTAGCGGAGTGACAACTATTTTCAATGAAGCTTTCTGCCTTTTGGCCTTGTCAACTTTTCACAATTTTAGTGGTCCACAAAGTGTGAAAGATACGAAGGAGCGATTTTGAATTAGGTCCTATTTAGACTTTTCGATGGGCATCGATCCCAAAAGACTGACTCTCACAAGAGTCGGCCTTTTGATGTTTTTAGCCTATAGGACATCTGTGAGATCTGAAAAGGCCAAAAGGCCACCGCGTAGGGTGATGATGTCACCAATCCCACAAAGCCTATAAAAGGCACGAAGGTCATTTCAAACCCTCACTTTGGGCATTTGCTCCTCCATCATCCACTTGCCCCCTTTTTCACCACTAGTTACTTTCACTTTGTTTGGCTTTCATTTCTTCATTGGTCTTCATTGGACTCTTTGCCTTTTGGGTAGGTGGTCTCCTCCCCTTTGTTTTTTCTTTTTCTAGTTTGTTTCCTTTTGTCTCTCATTTTCGTGCTTCGTCTTAGGTCTAGGTTAGTGTTTTCCATCTGTTCAGCTTAGGTCTTAGGTGTAGATTGTTTTTAGGTCAGCCTTTTTAGCCTTAGGGATTGTCGAGGTAGTCACCTCACATCCCTAGGTGATTTTATGGCCAAACTCATCATCGAACTCATTTTTTGAGTCTGACCCAAAACCCTAGTTTCGAACCTTAGGGGTCCCAAAACTCGTAGAGCATTCACTGGAATAGAAAAATCCTAAGTGCTCATGCTGTCAGCATTTCAATGTTTTTGCACATTGAAACATAGCATCCCTTGAAACCCCTGAAAGTAGTGACCATCCTTTTTTCTCGACCTTTCAGACTTGTGACTTTCTGGCATTTTTGGCATCTGTGACTTATTCATCTTTCGATGGTCTGATAACTCTGAGAAGTCTCTTACCCCACCAGAGCCCTTGTCCTTTTTTCCCTCCAAGCCCTATGTTCCTTTCAGCCTTTTTGGCCCTTTCAGACCTGTCCCATTTCCTATGTCTGATGAGTCTGAAAGGGCGAAAGGGTGAAAGGTCTGAAATCTCTAGTTTTTTGCTTTGAAATCATGATTTTAGTGAATGGTGGTGCTTTCCCAATTTCTTTTCTCTCATTATGTTACTGATTTAGGCCTTGTACTCTTTGTAGATATGGCTGAGAAGGTACTAGCATCATCGGTGATGAAATACCAATTCAAAGGATACCACCCGCCACCTAAAGTTATAGACTTGCATATCAGGATAACTGATACTGATATCGAGAATGTGAGTTGGAATGAATATCTAAACAAGTGTTCTCAACTAGTGGGCCATTCAGAGGACTGTACCTCATTGGTCCATTACTCCTTAGTGAATGTAGTGGCACACCCTATATCGATCCAATCAGCGGAGTTGATTAACACACTGGCTAACCACTATGTGCTGAATGAGTGCATGGTTAAAAATAGCATGGGGGAAGTGGTCCTGGACTTGAGGCCTGACAACATTGAGGAAGTTTTCCATCTACCCAAGGGGGTAGATAAGTTCTTCAACTTCAATATAAACAAGGGGATGAAATTCTATAACAAAGATACATAGAGGGCCCACAACATTGTTAACAATGAGTACCTAATGCAACTCTTACCCAAGAATAGGCTAGATAGAATTGATATGAGGAGGGGTTATATGAAAGAGGATATCTAGGCCACCATAAAAATGATAAGCAGGGTGTATGGCCTACCCAAGTCCCATCAGCTGAAGCCCTGGATGATTTTCCTCATCTAGAAAATAAAAGAAAGACAAGCAAGGTTTGATTGGGCCTCTATTCTAAGCGACCAATTGGATGAGCAGCTGATTTGAGTAAAGACAAATCCACACTTTTACATGACATCTTATGTTGTGTACTTAATAGCTGCCCAAGCAGTATATCCAAGGCTGACCAAGGTGGGTAACATTGGGGAACAAAGCACAGGGCCTTTCACTCTATATCCTCAATTGGTGTGGAAGGACTTCCTCCCACACAATAGCCCAGAATTCAGGATAGTTAATGATGGCTTCATCTTTGCAATCATCCACTCCATCAAGGGTGATTTTTCCAAAAGGATATCAACAAAAGCATCTACCAAAGTAAAGGCCATTGGGGCATTTTACATTTAATTCAGAACATTCACATATATTCAGGTTGCGGGAAGCACCTTAGCACCCAAGAAGCTCCCAAGGTACCCCCCTGATAGGGTAGTTCTACTAGAGATAGCAAGGCAATTGTCTAATGCTCACAAGCATATTAGACACAAGAAGAAACATTGCTGGAGCTTCCCTATTTCAGTCGGTCCTCATTGTGTTCCGGACATGAAATTTTGCAAATCATTGGTTGAAGAATGGGATGAATTCCCACTGGCAACCTACAGTTTGGTGAGGCCACATTTTGACCCCATTGGTACTTATAGCCACATAATGGGAAGACACTATATCCATGAGCTACATTTTATAGACCATTGGGCTAATTGCATGGATGATTATGAAGTAAGAATCCATGACTATTGCTAGATGAGCCTAGAGTTGGCACAGGGTGCCCTTTCCTTGAAGATTCCGCAGAAGGTTTTGGATGCTGACTCTGATAAAATCCTAGATTCTATATATAACATGGACAAGGTGTATACTAGGGCCATTCTGAATGTAGAGGTGGATCGAGATGAGAATGATAGCATGGACTTCAAAGCCCAACATGTGATCAAGCTAACAAGGTCTTGGGTTGCTCGTCCTTTTCCTATGCAACCACTTCCTATAAAGCAACTCCCTGAGAAACCATCTTGAGGAAAGAAGAAGGGGGAAAAGATACTAGAACCTTAGTTTAAAGGGGTTTCCCCTCTAAAACTCGAGATTGTATATCACCACAAACACCCCACCATGTATGGTCCAGTTACACACTCCAAACTCGTGAAAACCAGGATGACTGGGAGCATTACTCCACCAGAGGCACCTTCATTAGGTGACCATAGTTCTCCCAGCTTGGAAAGGAGAACTAAGTTCAAAATAGAAGGACCTAAGCCTACTGGAGTAACCAAGGATCATGTTTACAAAAGGAAAGTGGGCTCAACCCCTATATAGATGGATACCCTGGAAGAAGAAGATGAAGATGTGTTGGATGAAATTCCACTCAATAGGAGGACACAGTTAGCGGGATTCTTGAAGAAAAGGAGAATAATGGAAGATGACCCTAAGGATGATGAGGGAGTTGCTCAGGTAGAGCCAATGAATTTGGATGCCCTAGGCGATAATGAATTCAACATCTCTAATTTTATAGGTTTGCATGGGTTCAAAGAAGCTGAACAACAAGCTCCTATGTAGTTCACTAGCCTTTTTAGTGGTGTAGGAGAAGATTTACCATAGGCACCTCAAGGTTAGAGGGATGTTGAAATAGCCAAGGATCAGGAGGGAATTACAAAGCCCGAGAGGGATTCTTCTGTTAAGATCACCTCAGAGGAGGAAACAAGTACACAAGTACCTTTGGATGCATTTGTTCCACCTCTACCCCCATCTCACCCTTCCACACTTCCCACCATTCCACTTCAAGAGCTTCCCACTGACCCTCTTTCCACTCCCATGCTAGATACTCTACCGCCTCAGCAACCCTTTTCTTCCCATGTTCCTTTCCCAACTCCAACTCCACCAGCCCATTCTACCACTCCCCTTGCATCTTCTACACCTCCCCCACTCAACATTCCTCTGCAAGTTCATATGGAGTCAGTACCCCAGAGATCATAGGAACTAGAGAAAGAAGTTGAAGTCGTCGACAAAGAAGGGGGAGAAGAAATTCATATTGGATCTGAGGAAGAAGGTGATAAGGGAGAATCATAGATAGAAGAAGATCTACATATAGAAGAAGATAGGCCTCAAATGGATAATGAGGAGAAAATAGCTGATGAGAAATAGACAGCTAGTGAGGGAGAACCAGAACAAGGTATTGGGAATGAGCAGGAGATAGAAGAAGAAGAAGTTCCAGAGGAGATAAGGATAGAACATGTAGGGACTTCTACTGCATTGGCTGCTCCCTACGAGCCATTGAATGTGTTCTCAAAGCCCACTTGGTTTAGTAAAGAAGTGCAACCAAGGGTTAGGGTATATACTAATGAAGAGGTTGATATGACCACGCTAGGGCATGCCTTCCATTGAAATGGCACCAGTTCCCTAGGAAAGGAGAATGTCTTATGTAATGCAAGATTAGGCGGGGAGGTGGAAGGCACAGGTGGTTGTCCCCACAATGGATATTAGCATGAAGGAGATCACTCCAAAGGACTATGTGTTAGAAGAAGTGGACTTGAGAGAATTGACTAGAGAAGGTAGCAAAACCTTGGCTACTTTGGGTTTGAAGCATGCTTTGGGCTTGATGAGTAAAGATGAAGAAAGGATAAAAGCATTGGAAGAATAGAATGAAGCAATGAAGAAGTTCATTTTGAAGACGGCAGGTCCAATTGACCCAACTGACCCCGAAGCCTCATTACAAGCAATTTTGGAAAAGAAGGGGGATATAGACACTTACATTCGACATTCTTTTGTATAGGCTTGTGTTCATTGGAAGCTATATTTTGAGCAATTCACTAGCTTATCTCTTAGGTGGATTTTAAGGCCCTTTTGAGGCATTTTGGTAGGAATAACTTCTTTGGTAGAGATCATGAGTGAGGAGAATGGAGTAGAAGAAACCATCCTAAATTAGCAAAAGGTATTAGATGAGTTGACAATGATAAGGAAGCAATGCTTCCAGGTGCTAATGAAGATTTATGAAGGAGCATAATTAGATAACTTTGAAAAATGGATCCAAGAGATAACAGCGGCATTGGCCATATTTGAGAAGGTGCTCAAAAGGTTGGATAAGAAAAGGGATGATGGCATGCTATTTGTAAATGAGTTACAGGAGTTCTTTGAGGGGTTAGATTTAGATATATTCGATGATGATGATGATAAGACTATGCACTTGGTGAATGATATTGTCAATAAGTACTTGAGTATATTCTGATGGGTAAAGTCAAAGGAGGATCCAACAAATGTTTTATCAAAGGGAGGAGATTCAGAAAATGTTGCCTCATGAAGAAGAAATAAAGGCTTTTGCTAGGGGATTGAAAGATTTCAGAGACAGATAGAAGGAGATTCTCCAAGGCATTAAGATGCTAGACTTCAATGAGGTGTTGGAGGTGGTAGATAGATTCAAGAAGGCACATCCAGAAGTACCTTCTAGCTAGTGGACCTCCAGCTCAAGATCTATCAGCTCCCATGTATAGAAAGTGCAATTTTGGTACTTAGTCATTTTTTCAGTACAGGATTTTCGGCCCTTTCGGCCATAGGGAGTTTTTAACCACCTAGAAATCTGACAACTCCAACAAATCTGAAGTAGTAGAGATAAGGATAGCACTTAGCCAATTTTGGGTGTTGCATTTTTGGACCAAGTGTTGGGTTTTGGGCATTTTTTGGGCACATCCAGGAGTTGACTCCAATTTTCTTAGAGATCACTTCTCAGTCATCTAGGCTTCTTTCTTGGGATCATTTGGGCATGATTGTGGGATCTCTTTTAGTTAGGCCTACGTAGAGAAACTAAAGCCAATGATCCAAGGGACAAACATGAAGATCACCACACACATGAACCAATTCTAGCCCATTTTTGAGATATCTAATGCTTGTGTTAATCAAATCTTTGTAATGCACGAGGTCTAACTCCATGCTAGGATAGTTTAGCTAAGCTTTAGAAGTAGTTTATTTAATGCAAAGCTTTAGTTTAGTTTTACTTTGAAGTTTAGTTGCAGAAAAACCCTAGCTACGAAAATAAGAGTAGAGCTCTATAAATTGTAATAAAATGATGTAATGAAGGTGGACTTGGTCATTAATACAAGACATACAATTGGTGCTTCATTCATGGTGTGATTTTTCTACTATCTATGTGAAGTTTTTGAATGTGTGATTTGCTCATTCTTTGTTTCAAAGAGCCAATTGGTTGTTTAGTGATTTTAAGTATGCGATCTTTTAGTTCGGTGTTTGCTGGTATTACATTGTTGTGTTGTGATGAATTTTTGAGAAGATTATTCTTTGGTGCCTAAAGATTAACTTGTCTCATGCGTGCACACATCTAGAGTGGCTTCGTGATCTAATGAGTTTTGACTTATCATACATCTGCATTTGTTCAACTTCTGTCGATGATTGCATCCATTCAGCTGAAGATTGTGACATGATCTGATCTCTATTGTGTGGGTTTTCTCATCTTCTTGGTTATTTAATTTGCATGGTGGTGTTATGCTAGCATATGTCCAATAGGTTTCTTTCAACAATTTCTTTCAAATCTCTTACATTACCTTACATCTTCTAACCCTCCTTGCAAGTTATTTCAGTAGATCAATTAAATCAGCATTGCTTTCATTCTTAAAATCTAAAAATCATATCAAAAAAGAGATATCTTGGTTTCCTAAAGTTTATTTTATAGTTTCCCTTGAGAAAAGAACCAAAAAAGGCCTCCTTGTTAAATAGATTCATACTTGTCTTCCATTGAGCTATCCAACCAATTGAGACCCATCCAAAAGGAGCCTTGAGATTGATTTCGTCAGTCTTCCAAGAGGGGAAGTTGCTTGCACAAATTCCTAGCTATTGTCCTCGTGTAAAAATGATGCTCAACAAGTTCAAACCAACACTGCCATAGAGGTGTATACTAAAAGGATGAGTATCCTAACACATATGGACCAGGAGGATGGATTTGCCAAATATATAATTGAAATTGAATTTTGATGGAAGTGAATTGGACAAAAGAGTACTAAAACTCTCCAAGCATGTTACCAAAGAATCTAAAGGTGTATCTTTTCAACAAGGACAATTCCTAACTTATCGATGCCAAGCAAGACTACTTTGTAAAATCAGAGAACACTAATTCAAGGGGCCTAAAATTAGGAACCCAAGGTACAAATAGGTTTCTAGCAGTAGAGTAGGTCACCTACTAAAATCTGGTCGACTAAGGAAAGACTAAAAATTGCATAAACTAGACAAGCAGCAAAAAGACTCTGTGCGACAGTTTCCAAGCAAACAGTGCGATAATTTCTGAGCAGGCGATATTTTGCAGTAAGTAGGGTGACATTTTCCAAGTAGCCTATGCAATAATTTCTAGGCAAGCAGTGCGATAGTCTTCCAATGATGAACTATCACATGATAATTCTTAGTACAGTGTGCAATACAGTTTCAGGATCATATGACTCTTGACCAATGAGTGCTAAAAATCTCAGTTTTAAGGGTAGTTTGTTCAAAATTTTAGTTTAAAGGTTGAATTTTTTAGTTTCAAGCATAGTGACAGTAGTAAATAGATAGGTTTGCAAATAGTAGGTGATCAAACATGTCATAAAACACTTGCACAAGGGCAAAAGCAACCTTGCCAAGACAAGCAATTGTGATATCAAAGCAATAAAATCCTATGAATGCTACCGTGATGTTTGATGTTTGAGAATGTTTACATGGGTAGATCACAGTGAGAACACTTCAAGCACTTACTAGCCTAAAAAGATAATGGCTCAATACTTAACAACTTGGCCCACACTTGATGTCCCATTGCCTCACACAAAGTGGTTACCAACAATAGATATTGGCTTTGTCGTGGAAGTGCCAATGACACAACCAAAGGAACATAGATGGTGAGTAATCTTGGGGTGATTTGGGTTATTCCACTTGGATCAATCCTTGTACCAAGAAGCTAAGTGGAAAAATAGGGTGGCTTCTATCTATGGTTCTTAATAAGGGCTTCCATTCATAATACCCCTCTTGCTCCCCAAAGGGACTCCTTACCTTGCGGCAAGTAACGAACCTCGCGGCCACAAGAGTAACTTAAGAATTCTTGCTCAACATTTTTCTCATGGTCACAATCCCACAAGTACTCACATCAAGTGAAGACAAGTACTATGTCTACCAAGGTTTTGTGTCCTTAATAGCCTTGAGTTTATAGTGGGTTGGAATAGCCGGCAGAAAGCTTGTCCCCACTTGGGTTGTTCCTCTTGATTGCTCAAGAGCAGGCCCGCTAAAGGATTATAAAAGCTAAACAAAGATTGGATCAACCTTTGAGTGTCAGGATTTATGTTTCACCTCAAGGGTGAAGAGCATAATCTCCTAGCTCAAAAATATCTCCCAAACACACCAAGCAAAGGTTCAATTACCCTCTTGCTTTCAAAATCTAAAGATGGGTCAAGATTTTTTGGTTCACCACAAGGGTGAAGAGCATACTTCTCCTACCACCCAAAGATTCCTACAACAAGATATTAAGTGCCTATAAAATGAAACAACTAGTATATGCCACACTTAAAAGAAAGTAATTAAATAAGCACTTGATTGGTTTTTATGCTTTGGGCAACCCTATAAAAACTGTTAGTAGCCCTTGTGCATTTGAAGCTTTGACATGTATTCTTTTAAGAAAATAATCAAGCAATAGGAGCACCTCCAAGAAACACTTGTTAGCCCTACAAGGGTTAGCACATCAAAAAACAAATGAAATCTGCAAATAGACCCATGTTCTACAATAGCAAATCAGAAATCCAAATCAAAACCAAGTAGATCTTGCAAAGAAATGACAAAAATTGCTCACCACTAGGCCTGGGTGATATTTCTATCAGAGAAATAGTCATGTGATACTTCATCCTATACTGGTGTGATAATATATCTCCAAGCGATAATTCCTGCTACTTGCATGCGACAGAAAATAGAACAAGAGAGTGATATAATCTGCCAAAGCATGTGATATTATAACTGGTAAAATATTGCACTGATATGTAAGAAAATATCATACGACACTGGAAAACTATTGCATGATAATTCTGTCAGAAAAAACTAGAGAGAAAATTTTTGACAAAATAGCAAGCAAATATTGACGAAAAAATGACGGAAATGCAGAAAATGAAGGACAAAACAAGAATGTTCTGCCCCATGGTGGGTGCCAAAAATGTACACACTAAATAGTGCACTTCTCTAAGTCATTACTTCCAAGAGAATCCATGAATGGGAAACCTTGAGAAAGTGACCTAGAGCTCCCTAGGCATGGAGTCATAAGATTGTTTGAATATTGCTCTCAGTTAGAGCTATTGAAGCATGCAACCTTGCTAGTAAACCACACAATGGGAGATTCAATGAGACAAGGGAAAGAATGCCAATATCCTCAAGAATCAATGAGAATGCAATGCAATGCAAGCTAAGCTATGAAAGGAAAGCATTACAAACCCTTGCTAATTAAGCTATGTCAGCTAATCTAGAGCATAAAAGAAACTAAGCTAGATGTCATGAAAGCTATGATGCAATAAAGAAACTAGAATGCAAGAAATGATCTCCAAAAGCTCCAAAGTCTCCAAGAAATCCTGCAGCATAAGGTTAGTATTCAAAAGATGGATCCTAAAATGAGAAGAGAGCTCTCCTTTTAAAGGAATTGAAAAGGAATGGACCATGGAGATTAAGAGGCAAAATATTTAATCAAGGGTGGAGCTTGAAGAAGGAACAATCCATGTGCACAAGATTCCTCCAATGAGAAAATAAGAGTTGACTTTTGTGTCCATATGAGACAAAAAGTGTTTTTTCCTTTTTATAAAATAAGAATAATGCTTTATTTGTGCAACTTAGGATAAGAGGAAAAGTGGGGGATTTTTATTTATTAAAAGGGGAGGAAATTCCTTTTAAATAAATAAAGACTTTAGGATAAAATGGTTAGCCCAAGGCAAATAATCAAAAATGATATAATAGGATTTGATCAAGGAAATTGATATAATTGAAAAATGTTGATTTTTGAAAATATTGATTCAGGGATTTGATAAATTGTTGAATGGGGGCCCAAAGTCTAGGCAACCATTTTAGGGTGCATATAATATCTAGTCATATGCTTCAGTATAGACAACTTTCCAACAATCTCCCCCTTTGTCATTCATGGCAACAAAGGAATATGGCCAAGTCTCTAACTATTCCTTTACACAAAAAACTTTTGTCTTCTATATATTTTATACAAACTCTTATAACTCCCTATACATATATGTACTCCATATTCTATACAACTCCCCCTTTGACATTAATCACAAAGGTGCACCAAAAAACTTTATCTACATACACTCACTGAGGGAAAACATCTGGATATGCAATCTTGAGTTTCTGGATCTCCTTCTTCCAAAAGGTTATTAGAGAATTGACTATCTATAGATGGGCACATAATGCATATTGAAGCTTCTCCATATTCTCCAATTATGTGCTCATAACTTGATCATAGGTTATCATGGTCACATCAATCTCCTTTATGTTTTGACTAAGAATGTCTAGTGAGGGTGCAAGAGAGTTCCTCAATTGAGTCTGTCTAGACCTTATCTTCTCCATTTCTTTCTATGCCTTCTCAATTATGTCCAACTGACCTTGATAGACATTGTTGCACATGTTTGCATTAGTGGTTGTGTCTAGCACTAAAATTTTCACCTTCTCAATCATTTCCTCTGCATTTATCTTCTTAAGATGGGCATCAGTGAACTTATCTTGATCCATGGATTCTACAATGACTTTCCTACCTTGATTTGCAAACTCCTTCAATGATGACTGACTAGACTTAAGAGAGTTCAAGTCTAGTACAAAATTACTCATTAGTTCATTGAGTCTCTTCTTTAAGTATTTCTCCTCTACCACTTTGGCTACAGATTCTTCTAGGATTGAAAATTTTACTTTGAACTAAGAGATGACTGTGCTCACATCATCATTTGAATGTACATTTACCATTTTCTTATCCTCTGGCAGAAAACTATTCAAAATATTTACTAATTCCACCAAGAGAGGATTCCTCATTACTTGCTTCTCCTTCACCTTCTCCATAGCTAGGATGTTGAACTTAATCGGGTCTTCTTCCTTCCAGGAGTGCAAACTGCTAGTTTGAGGTGTGAAACTTGACAACAATGTTGAGGCGGGAGTGATGGGAGTGCTATCCATCACCTCTTGCTTCACCTTGAGAAAATCAATAGAAGATTCATCTTTCTTTTCTACCTCTACTCCTTTCTTTTCTTCTTCTTTCTCATCAAATATATTTTCTATGATTACTTCTTCTTGCTGAGTGGGAGGGGTATTGCTACATGCTGACAAATGCTTCCTCAAACTTGTCCAAGTCCTTATCAGTAGCTGCCATGGCTATTTCCACATTATCTATGATAATTGTGCTATCTTTGGGTGATTCTGACATGGGCACTAAGTTCTGAGGACCTGTCATTGGTACATTAGTGGGCTCTACCAATTTATCTTCCTTAATGGATGCATGAGTGATGGGCACAGTAGGTGGTTTGATCTATTGCTCCAATAAAACCTTTTCAAAGGCCTTCTCTATTTCCTTTGTTATCAACTCATAATCTTTGTTCATAATGTGAAGAATTCTCATCTTTTTTCTAAGGTGTGGCTTTACCAAATTCAATATCAAATCTATTCCTTCTTTAGAACATACAAGCAGAGTGTCTTCTAGCACTTTTTCCCTAATCCTTAGGTCTTCTTCATTTGCTTATCTTTTAAGGTTTTCTAGAATGTCCCATACATTATCTGGTATTTTTGTTTTCAATTCAAGAACTATCTTTTTGAACTTTATCATATGTTTGATAATCATATCATGAATTTTTGTCTTATCAATCTCACTAAATGATTCATAATGTTTCCCTACTTGATCAATTCTACCCTCATCAATAATTCTAGAGCTCAAAAATTTAAGGCTAGGCATGAATCCTACCTTAGGAGGTGCTTGAATGTTTTTCCTACTCCTTAATGCTCATGAGCATGGATGACTAGTGCTAGGTTCTTTCTTTCTCTTGAATAAAGGCTTGTACTCTAGAGGAGTATCTTTGGGCGCAGAAGGAGTATTGTCTTCTTTATCCTTCTAACTGTCATCTTTCTCAATTTTTATCTTTTTCATCTTGGGATCTTCTTGTTCTTCTACTACGCTCTTCAATTCTAGGGAAATCTTCTCATCCCTTGCTTTATCAAGGTCTTCTTGTGATACACCATGTATTCTTAGGATCTCTGATGTAAACTTTGCAACCTTTCTCTTTGTTACAATACTGTTCAGGTTAGCATCAACTTCTCTAGTCTTTTCTTCATAGGTTCCCCACCTAGGTTCATTGACATCCTTAGGGGCTAATAGCAGTACCTATGCATAAGCTTCAAGAACTTGTTCTTCAACCTCATACCCAAGTGGATGAATCCACTTAGTCCTAGGTTCCACAACTTCCATACATGTAGTATCAATCTCCACCATGAAGCATATTGTACCTTTATACTTTTCTACAATACTCTTAGGATTCATGTGCCTCATTTGCATTCTTGCTCTGAAAGTCTTCAATTCCAGGGTAATTTAATCTCTAAGGGCCTATTTGGACCACAGCATATTGGCCGTTATTCCCAAATTGTGTATTCTGAATTCCAAATCCATTGTTTGTGGTTGACATGCACAGATGGAATTGGAATTTTGATATGCCAATTTTGCCAAAAAAATGGGCATACCATCTTCCAAAAAAAAGGTGGAATTGGAATATTATGTTCGCATGCCAGTTTTGAATGCCAATTTTATTGGCCATCAGGTACATTTTTGTAGTTAATAATACTTTTGATTTTTGAGCGCCAAAGATTTCAGGGGTCTGCAAAGAACCATAATCCCCTCTTCCTTTTCTTGCTTTGCTTCCTCCCATTTTTTTTCCAATAGTTGACAAAAATTTATGACAAAAATTGTAGAGAGGTCATCCTACTCTGATGCAGCTGCTTCAATCTTCCACCATTCTGCCCTCAATCTTTAGCATATGCCAGATTTTTTTCCTCTCTCTTTCGGGTAGTGGGGAAAGAAGCGGGAGTGGTAGCAGTAGCGGGCCCATGGAGAAGGATGTTCTTGTGATTTCTTCTTTTGGGTTTAATAGAAATTTGAATGGTTTTTCAGAAAAAATACATTAAAAATGGATCATGTACAGACCCTGTTTTGGTGAACCAAACAGGTCATCCCATATTTCAAAAATCAATTTGAGGATTTGTCTCTTCCAGAATTGTAGCATCTTCCAGAATTGACCATATCCGGCATTCTATATGCCATGGTCCAAACGGGCCCTAATTGTGCTTTCTATGGTTTCCTTGTTTGATATCTGAGGCATGGTAGGAATGGACTTGTCTAGATACAAGTCTGACACTTTACCAACTATATGAAGGTACATATAGATGATTAGGGACCCAAATCTGAATACCTTAGTCTTATCATGTTTGATGGCTTTGATATTGTCTATCAACTATGTGCGTAGGATCTCACACAAGTTGAACTCTCCATCTTCTTGCACAAGATGGATGGCTGCTAGAATAGTGCCTGCAAACACACTATTCACCCTACTGGTGTGATGAAACCTATAACCAAGTATCATTGAAATCAATTTAATGTCTGGCTGCTCTATAGGCTCAATGATCATGCCACGCTTATCACTTCTTGTGTTGGTTGTGGATTATTCCCTTTGATCTTCAACTTGAAGATTTACACTTTGATGGATAATGTAAATAAAATCCTGACTCTATCACCACTCCAAAGTCCACAAGGAAGAGGGCCAACTGACAAGGATCAAAGGATCCTTCTACAATTTGAGCTTCAGTGCTCAGGCGGGTGTACCCTTGACTCACTTCTCTAAAGGTGTCTAAAACAATATTCCACTATATCTCATATAAGATTGTTAAAGATTTATCAAATAATGTTTGTGTTTGTAGTTGTTAACCATGCATACCTCAAGAGGAAGGACCAGTGCCTTATCCCAGGGCTCAGAGTCACCTAACTGTATACCTCAACTGAATACCTCAAATCAAACACAATGGAACCCAAGGTAAGTGCTTTGCCTATTACCCCTTTCCCTCCAGCACAAAGAGATCAAATTCTACACCTGACTGCAAACTCACTGAATTCACCTAGAAGACTTTAATCCTAACTTTGTTAGGAACTCAGAGATAAATTCAAAATACTCTTTGTTTACCATATGTTAGAAAACTTTGTGAAACTAACATATATGAGCTCAGAGACAAGCAAGAAGACATACACAAGATACAAGATTGGAATTCAAAATGTTCTCATTAACACAATCAAGATCAACATACAATCAGAATGATACCAAGATCAGAAAAGTCACAAAATCAAACTTATATCAGTATATTACAGTCAAAAACCAGGGAATAAAAGCAACAAGATTTTGGAACCCTTGCAAAATCCAAAACTCTCTAACTTATACCACTAGCTGCCTTGGGATCCTTAAGATCGGATGCAACAAGCTTCAGACAGCTAGGGTTAGGGTCTCAACCACCCAACCTACTGGAAACAGTCTAAAAATTTATTACAGGGGTGGGAAACACATCAAAATTAGGAAAGAGAAAATTCCTGAACTGATACACAATCATGAAATTCTTCTCTGCAAGTACAGGGGATCATAAAACCCAGCTCAAAAGGACACCCTACAACAAGCCTTAAGCACACAACTGAAATGGTACAAGCTCTGCAAACAATCCAATAGCACCCTGGACCACACTGCAAATGGAAAACTAGTCATATCTCACCGAATAGGGTCATTTCTGCAATGAATTCCATAAATTTGGTACTTTCTGGTCGCTGGAAGTTCTCAAAAAAATTTAAATTTGAACCACAACGGCTAAATCCTTGGCATTTGTAGAGAACGACGGCCCACGTTCAAACTAAGACCAACTTTAAAACATAGCCATCTGATCAAACCTCCTTCACAGCTTTAAGATCTTCCTCTAAAAGTGGCCCCACTAGACTTAGCAAATTGGTGAAAAAGGACCTTCACCAATTCGCTAAACATTTCGCACTTTCGCTAAACAACTTAGCAACTTCCCAACTACCATTCGTGCAATTGCCAGACAAACTAGCGAATCCTCTTATCTTTCTGGAATGCATGACCACATGAAACTTTGTTGGCACCGCTAGATTTTACAACTCTGCCAAACCTCAGACCCCACCTAGGCCCGCCTGGTGCCACATGTCACTAAACCATTCACTGATCCATGCCTAGTCATAGGCACAGGACCCACTTACCATAAGCCTTTGAAATGAATGGCTGGTATAAGATCACATGGCTCTCACAAATCCCATGCGAACTTACGCTGGCCATAGGATCCATCCTCATCACAGACCCCTCTGACAATAGCCCCACTCCTGGGCACATCCACGTCGACCAATAGAAACACAGCAACTATGTAGATGTGTCACACTAGACCCAGTGAAAATAATAGACAACCTAGCAAGATGGAATAAAATTTGACGGATGGCACATGATCTCAAAGGCTTGGAATATTCTTTGAAATCATATGTTGACCGTTAGATTAAAAGCTTTCAACGTGGGCCCTCTGACATAAACCAACTCATCATCACACAGACGAATGAAAACCCACCAACACAGAATAGCATGGCATATAAGAAATGACCTAGCAAATAGGACCCACCGAAGAACTACCGCCTAAGAAAAGTAACATCAATGGCCGGCGTAAGATCACAAAGGTTTGACAAATCTCTTGTGAACTTATGCCCACCGTAGGATCTTCTAACATCATCAGGGCCCACTAACAAAACTGAACATAGGTCCCACTGACAACGCACACAATCACTAACCCATGGACCAATCATAAAATGCTAACAAGGCATATGGCAGGTGGACCCACTGATAACTTTGCAACTGTGAGATTCCAAATAGATGATTGTCTCATGATCTGACGGGTCTGACAGATCACATGAGAAGATATGCTAGCCATTGGATTAAAATGTTGTCAAAAATTGGGCCCAGGAAGATAAAGCCGAGAACCTTAGGAAAAATATTAAAATCATAGGGCACGATTGCGAACTTAGGAAAAATAAAGGGACCCACTGGAGAGAAAGACTAACTGTGAACTGGGGTGACATGGAAACATAAAAGGCACATGCAGAAGAGGCATTTAAGTGACCCACAAAAAAATTAACGTGCTAATAGAACAAAGCTAGGGCACATTTGAATTTTAAAACCTAACGGCTAGATTCTAAACATTTTGCCTAAGGTTTAACCAGGGAGCAGAAAAATCATTGCAGAGAGCAGGGGAAAAGACCAGGAGCCATGAGACTTTTTGAACATGCTAATAGTGGCTCTGTTTGGGGATGTATGCCTCCTATAGGCATAGCAAGAACTTAGAATCATTGGTAAAAGCAGACCATCCCACTGGACAAAAATGCAGACAACAAGGAACAAGCAGGGCAAGACCAAGCAACATGACCAAAAACTGACAGACCAGGGCAAAATAGGGCAGGGGAAAGCAACTTATATACAAAAATTTACAAGATTCACAAAAGGCTGAGGGCCCCAAAACTTTTGATCAAGTCTTTCCTCTATCAAACAAGTAATTTTCATCTCCACTTAGCAAAGGAAAGTTGAAAATACATTTCTCATCCATCCTGCCAAAAACAATATGATCCACATTCAGAACATTATATAAAAAATGATCACCATACTCATAAGATGCAACATCATCATTTAAAACTCTGTCATTCATGGAAGAAAAATATTCTAATTTCTCACAGCAGGAAGATAATATGCCATTATTTATATCTGGTTCACCTGAATCTGCAACCTCCTTGTCCTCTTCAAATAATGGATTGATAATTCCATATAACATTCCTCTTTGATCATTGTGACAAAAAATGGGCTGATCATCATCAGAATCCTCATCATATAAGGCATTGGTAAACACCTTAAACTCACTACCCATTTTATTTTCATGGAGACTCTCAGCATATGAAGAAAGATCAAAACCATATGAAGATTTATAGTCATCATCACCATATTCAAACCGATTTGTACAATGCAAAAATTGGGATGCATTTTCATCTTCAAATTCAGAGAAAGAATTCATACCTTCACTTCCAAATGAACTTTCACTTTCATTATTACTTTCTTCTTCCCATGTCGCATTTGACTCATATGAAGGCACCTCAGCATCACTGCCTTCATCATTCTCTCTGCTAGTGTTGCATATATCATCCTCATCTGAGACGGGGTAAAAAATATTGTCCCACAACATCTTGTGTAAAGTACTCATAGTAGGGACTACCATCAACAATAGATTCCTTTTCTATTTCTTAATGATCACAAGTTCCATCATTAGCACCAGCATCACAAGATTCATCATTCTTAAATGAACCCATCCATTTCTTAACTTTTTCTAGTGCTACATTTCTAATAGAGGTAGTCCAACCCACTGATTCAGGCATACTAAGCACTAAAAAAATTTCAGTATATTGGAAATCTTGAAGCGTAATACCCATAAGAAGTTCATCACAAGCTATAAGAAATTTCTTATAGTATGAGTGGGATGACCCTTCTTTCCATTCCCTTATTGCACATCTTAAAATCCTTGTACAAGTCTATTGGATTCTTTGACTTATTAGATAAATGTCTCTTTCTCTATCAACATTTTTAAGGTCTGACTGATAACACCCAGACCTAGAAACATCATCCTGATCTATCAAAGCTAGAAACTCCATTTAATGTATTGACAACATAATACAACTTGTTCTCATGACAATACTTTTGTTCAAACCCATGCAACCAATGACTTTATTAAACCTCAACATATTTCTGATACTCATTACAAAACTAAAACTTTTATCCAGAAATATGATCAAACCTTCAAAACTGACTTCTCTTTTCAATAGTGACTTGTTCACCTAATTAGGGATTGTTCTTGCTTAATGAAATAAGATTACCTAGAGATGTTGTGAATGCTGCAAAATATTGATCTAAAGTCTCCTCCAAAACACCTTTAAAACTTTGGTAGAGCCGCCACCTCTTTGTAGAGGAAAAATCTAAAACAGCTGAGGACCTCTTCAACTCTGAACCTTCTCCAAAACCAACAATCACAAGACAACCTCATAGGATAATTGCTTGTCAGTACTGCAAATATATCACACTTGTTATAAAACACTGACCAAACAAAGACTCAAAGTCACCACTCAACACTTAGTGAGAAAATATTACAAATGTATTTTCTTCATTTGACTCTGTAACTTCAACCAAGACCCTGGGATGATCCAGCTAGGCAAGGAAGCTTGTTGTCTTTTACCTCTTCCCTAGTAGAGTAGCCATTTTGTTGGTGACTCAGATGGGCCAAACCAATCTGGTCAAAAGATATGATATTGCAAAATTTGTAACCATAACCAAAGCTCCTTAATAGGTTTTCCTTATGTTCTCCCCAACAGAGTCACCATTTTATTGGTGACTCGGATGGGCCAAACCAATCTGGTCAAAATATATGATATTGCAAAATTTGTAACCATAACCAGAGCTCCTTAATAGGTTTTCCTTATGTTCTCCCCAGTAGAGTCACCATTTTTTTGGTTGTGAATTATTCCCTTTGATCTTCAACTTGCAGATTTACACTTTGATGGATAATGTAAATAAAATCCTGACTCTATCACCACTCCAAAGTTCACAAGGAAGAGGGCCAACTAACAAGGATCAAAGCATCCTTCTACACTTTGAGCTTCAGTGCTTAGGTGGGTGTACCCTTGACTCACTTCTCTAAAGGATTCTAAAACAATATTCCACTATATCTCATATAAGATTGTTAAAGATTTATCAAATAATGTTTGTGTTTGTAGTTGTTAACCATGCATACCTCAAGAGGAAGGACCAGTGCCTTATCCTAGGGCTCAGGGTCACCTAACTGTATACCTCAACTGAATACCTCAAATCAAACACAATGGAACCCAAGGTAAGTGCTTTGCCTATTACCCCTTTCCCTCCAGCACAAAGAGATCAAATTCTACACCTGACTGCAAACTCACTGAATTCACCTAGAAGACTTTAATCCTAACTTTGTTAGGAACTCAGAGATAAATTCAAAATACTCTTTGTTTACCATATGTTAGCACACTTTGTGAAACTAACATATATGAGCTCAGAGACAAGCAAGAAGACATACACAAGATACAAGATTGGAATTCAAAATGTTCTCATTAACACAATAAAGATCAACATACAATCAGAATGATACCAAGATCAAAAAAGTCACAAAATCAAACTTCTATCAGTATATTACAATCAAAAACCAAGGACCAAAAGCAACAAGATTTTGGAACCCTTGCAAAATCCAAAACTCTCTAACTTATACCACTAGCTGCCTTGGGATCCTCAAGATCGGATGCAACAAGCTTCAGATAGCTAGGGTTAGGGTCTCAACCACCCAACCTACTGGAAACAGTCTAAAAATTTATTACAGGGGTGGGAAACACATCAAAATTAGGAAAGAGAAAATTCTTGAACTGATACACAATCATGAAATTCTTCTCTGCAAGTACAGGGGATCATGAAACTAAGCTCAAAAGGACACCCTACAACAAGCCTTAAGCACACAACTGAAATGGTACAAGCTCTGCAAACAATCCAACAGCACCCTGGACCACACTGCAAATGGAAAACTAGTCATATCTCACCGAATAGGGTCATTTCTGCAATGAATTCCATAAATTTGGTACTTTCTGGTCGCTGGAAGTTCTCAAAAAAATTTAAATTTGAACCACAACGGCTAAATCCTTGGCATTTGTAGAGAACGACGGCCCACGTTCAAACTGAGACCAACTTTAAAACATAGCCATCTGATCAAACCTCCTTCACAGCTTTAAGATCTTCCTCTAAAAGTGGCCCCACTAGACTTAGCAAATTGGTGAAAAAGGACCTTCACCAATTCGCTAAACATTTCGCACTTTCGCTAAACAACTTAGCAACTTCCCAACTACCATTCGTGCAATTTCCAGACAAACTAGCGAATCCTCTTATCTTTCTGGAATGCATGACCACATGAAACTTTGTTGGCACCGCTAGATTTTACAACTCTGCCAAACCTCAGACCCCACCTAGGCCCACCTGGTGCCACATGTCACTAAACCATTCACTGATCCATGCCTAGTCATAGGCACAGGACCCACTTACCATAAGCCTTTGAAATGAATGGCTGGTATAAGATCGCATGGCTCTCACAAATCCCATGCGAACTTACGCTGGCCATAGGATCCATCCTCATCATAGACCCCTCTGACAATAGCCCCACTCCTGGGCACATCCACGTCGACCAATAGAAACACAGCAACTATGTAGATGTGTCACACTAGACCCATTGAAAATAATAGACAACCTAGCAAGATGGAATAAAATCTGACGGATGGCACATGATCTCAAAGGCTTGGAATATTCTTTGAAATCATATGTTGACCATTAGATTAAAAGCTTTCAACGTGGGCCCTCTGACATAAACCAACTCATCATCATGCAGATGAATGAAAACCCACCAACACAGAATAGCATGGCATATAAGAAACCACCTGGCAAATAGGACCCACCAAAGAACTACCGCTTGAGAAAAGTAACATCAATGGCTGGCGTAAGATCGCAAAGGTCTGACAAATCTCTTGCAAACTTACACCCACCATAGGATCTTCTGACATCATCAGGGCCCACTGACAAAACTGAACATAGGTCTCACTGACAATGGGTACAGTCACTAACCCGTGGACCAATCATAAAATGCTGACAAGGCATATGGCAGGTGGACCCACTGATAACTCCGCAACTGTGAGATTCCAAATCGATGATTATCTCATGATCTGAAGGATCTGACAAATTGCATGAGAAGATACGCTAGCCGTTGGATTAAAATGTTGTCAGAAATCGGGCCCAGGAAGATAAAGCCAAGAACCTTAGGAAAAATATTAAAATTGCAAGGCATGATTGCGGACTTAGGAAAAATAAAGGGACCCGTCAGAGAGAAATACTAACTGCAAACCGAGGTGATGTGGAAACTTAAAAGGCACATGCAGAAGAGGTGTTTAAGTGACCTACAAAAAGGGTAATGTGCTAATAGAACAAAGCTAGGGCACATTTGAATTTTGAAACCTAACGGCTAGATTCTGAACATTTTGCCTAAGGTTTAACCAGGGAGCAGAAAAATCATTGCAGAGAGCAGGGGAAAAGACCAGGAGCCATGAGACTTTTTTCACATGCTAACATCTTGATTTACACACTTGCTCCACTATTTTCCTAACATCCTTACCCATAGGAAGGATGGCACCTATCTTAGAAAGGCTTGTCATCTCATGAATTAGGTCTCTTGTTATTCTTACTAGTACATCTCCAACCCAAAACAAATCATCATGGATTCTACTTAACAATATCTTTATTCATTCTTCCTCATAGAATTCATATGCCATGGCATATAAAAAATGGGGTGATCATTTCATTTTGTGTATACATCCATGAACATTTTATCTGGTTTCAACATTGTGTCCATGTGTGCCCTTAACCTATCTAGTCCAATAGGTTCCTTCTTACAATAGATGTAAGCCCTTATGTCTTCTACATGCATGACGCCCATCAGAGTGCAGGAGAAAGCTCCCTCTAAATCATCTAGGGTTGATTAAAATGGGTGCCTCTTGAAAATATACCTCTTCTTCTCAGCAACATCAAAAACCATAGGAGTGGCCATGACTTACTTGATATTAGCTTTCCAAATGATCTCTAAGATGTTCTGACGGCTTCTGAATCAGCGCAACAAGCTAGGGTTTCTTGCAACCAATCAAATGCACTATAATTACTAATATCTCAATCTCCAAATCTTCACAACAACTTCCAAGGCTTAATATGCTCTCCAATCACTCTGAATATGAATGCAATGAGTGAATAAACAACTTCCTATGTACTTAAAGTAAGAATTTCGCTATTAATGCAACTCATGTAAACCAGGATATCACTTCAAATTTTCAAACTTGAGTTCTGATAACAATCAGTGTGTGTGACCTTGCATAATGGTTCCTATACACTTCAAGAGCTTAAGTCCAAAGGTGCATACTCTGAGGATGAGTATACCAGCCACGCAGGGGTCTAGAGCTAAATTAGCTCCCCCTATGACCCTGAGGGCCATTTATGTAGATGTAGAGGGTGCATCCACTTGGGATGCATCCAATACATTCTCAACAACATTTTCCTTCTTTCCTTCTAACCAAATCAAGATCACATCCTCTAAGGCTTTTACAAACTTGACTTTAGCTACAGGATCCAAAACTAGTTTTTCGGCCTTTTTAGGGCTTTCTTGACCTTGCGTCCTTGATCTACAAAACTTTGAGATATGTCCAGTCTTGTTACACATTTGACAAATCACTGGAGGTCTATTATTCCTTGGTGCATTGACATGAGTCACCATTCTACATGTTTTGGCTGAGTGACCATTATTGTTACATATCTGACATGTAACATTCTAAAAATTTCTTCCATTGATCTGAATCTGATTTCTTTGATCATGTTGTATCCTGATTCTCTTACTAGTCTTGCAATTTATTGCTCTATGACCAAATCTATTACATGTATAACAGTAACCATTGAAGGGTTTTACCTCTGTACAATTCTTTGCAATGTGTCCATGCTTGTTACATGCAAAATAGGTGCATTCTATAGGCTTGCGCTCATTCTTAGGAGGATTACTATTGTCTTTGGTTTGATCTTCAATCTTCCTAGTATCAGTAGAGTTCTTTTGTGAATCCTTTCTTGCTCACATACTGTCAATCTAATTATGTGCTTCATTGTACCCAATACTAGTGTCTCCTTTTATTCTTCTTGCATACAACTGTTATTCTACTAATTTAGCACTAGTGTTTAATTTGTCAATATGATCCTTTGACTTATTTAATTCAGATTCCAAGCTTTCTTTGATATTCTTTAGCTCTAAGATTTGTAAGTTAGCCTCCCTTAGTTCTTCATTCAGTTGAAGGTTCTCCTTGACTTGTTCATTAGTCTGTCATCTAATTCTTCAAGCTGACTCAATAGAGATGCATTTTCTTCACTCAATTTTTTGAATTTTTCTTCAAGTTCATTATTAGAGCATCATTTCAAATCTTTTCTTAGTCTTTTGATAACTAATTGAGCATCACTGACTTTTTTCTTTTAGTTCTTCAATTTCTCTTTCTGAATTGTCTAGGTCTTCAAGAGCTGCTTCAAGATTCTTATTTAAATGTTTCATATATGTCTTATCCATGATCTCCTCAAGTGGTTAAACTTATGTGCTAAGGACCAGAGCTCTGATACCAATTGTTAGGAATGGGAACACTGAGAGGGGGGGGTGAATCAGTGTTCACTGTATTTTAACTTTTCAATTTAATCTAAATACTGAATTATAAATGCTTAAGTACTGAATTAAACATTCACATAAACATGAAACATGAAATCAACACATGACACCAATATGGTTACGGGGAAACCCAAATAGGTAAAAACCCCGATGGGACTTGATACCCACTAATAATCTGCACTAGTGTTTTGTGATCCTTGTTAGAAGATCCTTTACCCTGTTAGGAGTAGCTTTACAATGCTTTTAGTATAGTAGACCTTGTTAAGGGTCAGACCCTGTTAGGAGTCTTTTACAATGATCCCTTTTAGGGGAGTGGACTCACTGTCCTAGAGCTCACTGCTCAAATGATGAAGGCTAAAACCTTGTGAATTAGATACACACTATATTTGTAGGTGAACTGTTACTGTGACACTGCTTGTTAGATTAGTTCCTTTGGTGCCCCGATGTTTTGACCTCTTGCAAAGTTGTAATACATCAAATGCTCTCTTTGCATACCTCTTCTCTGCTTCTCACAACTCTATTTCCACTTCCATGCCAAATACAGTGGGCACACCTTATATTTATGTGCTTATACCAATTATACAATTAGGTCGGCCCTATAACTAATTACAAATAATGCTTCCAAATGAATTAGCTTAAGTGTGCTTAAAATTATACATGTACATATGTCAGCAACCTAAATACAATGGGCACATAGCCTCTACAACATTAATTTACAATCGCAAACCAAAATAGTCACTGTCGGCTCTCTGCTTTGTTCTTTGCTAGCACACAATGGTTGTGCAACTTCAACTGATTATAACTTTCACATCTTTTCATATCAACTTATGCGCTCTTAGCCTAAGCATAAGTATAGTCTAAAAATCTTAACTTCTAGGGTGCATACCTTAATTCATTCGTACACATGTGCATTGATGCTCTAAGTCTCTTGTGCTCTGTATGCTATCTAGTCTTCAACACTTAACTGATTTATGATCTTTACACTTAGTGCACTGACTCCAAATTTCTATATGACTTTGTTTCCATAATGACAACACTATATCTAGTCATATGTTGTAATATAGACAACTTGCCAACAGTGTGGGATATGATTGAATGTTTTGATGCCTTTAACATTGTGTGGAAGGATAGAAGAAATAATAAGATGGCTGATCTATTAGCCAAAATAGCAATAAATCCTACTGATATCACTTTTGCAAGCCTCTCAAAAGTTGAAACTCGGGCTATGCCCAGTATACCAGATAACATTGAGAACTGGCAATTTTTTGAGGATGACCAGGATATCTTGAGATTTATGAATTGTGAAGATCAATATCATGGTCAAGAATTAGATTATTCAGCCTTGTTGGAGACTGCAAAAGGAAAGGAAGTTGTCTTTGTAAATGAAGTCATACAACTTAAGACCAACAAAATTCCTAGGGGACTTACTATTTTAGAAACTATATTTGATAACCAGGATAGAGTCCAGATGGATACCAAGAAAAGGGACCAAATGGACTTCCAAGAGGTAAATCTTGGTACTAAGGAAACACAAAAAATGTGTACATTGGAAAAGAGATATCCCTAGGGGTAAGAAAGTCTTTGACTAAGTTGTTAAGAAAATTTAGACATGTCTTTGCATGGTCATATGATGATCTTAAGGTTTACAAAGAGGATTTATTTCAACATGTCATTCCTTTGAACAAGGATGCTAAACCTTTCAGGAAGAAGCAAAGACCAATCTATTTGAAATTTGACTATACTGAGGTATATGACAAGATATAGTGTTGTCATTATGGAAAAAAAGTCATATAGCAATTTGGATTCAGCGCACTTGATGTAAAGATCAGAATTCGGTTAAGTGTTGAAGACTGGATAGTGTACAAAGTTCCTGCAACTCAGAGCATCAGCGCACATGTGTAAAAATGAATTATGGTATGCACCCTAGAAGTTAAGTTTGTTAGACTATACTTATGCTTATTCTATGAGCGCATAAGTAGATATGCAAAGATGTGAAAGTTACAGTCAGTTGAAGTTGCATAGCCAGTGTGTGCCAGCAGAGATCAAAGCATGGAGCCAATAGTTAGCATTTTGGTTTGCAATTGTAATGTAATATTGTAAAGGCTATGCATCTATTGTATTTAGGTTGCCAACATGTTTATATGTACAATTGTAAGCACACTTAAGCCAATTCATTTGGAAGCATTGTTTGTAATTAGTTATAGGGCCAACCTAATTATGTATTTTGTATGAGTGCATAAATATAAGGTGTGCCCATTGTATTCGATATGAAATTTGAAAGAGAGTTGTGATAAGAAGAGAAAAGGTATGCAAAGATAGCATAAGATGTATTAGAGCTTTTCTAGAGGTCAAAGTATCAGCGCACCAAAGGAACTAATCTTACAAGCAGTGTCATAGTAATAGTTCACCTGGCAGATATAGTGTGTATCTGATATCAGAAGGTTGTATCCTTCACCATTTGAGTAGTGAGCTCTAGGATAGTGATTCCACTCCCCTAACAAGGATCATTGTAAAAGACTCCTAACAGGGTTTGACCCTTAACAAGGTCTACCGTACTTAAAGCATTGTAAATCTACTGCTAACAGGGTAAAGGATCTTCTAACAAGGATCACAAAACACTAGTGCAAAATATTAGTGGGTGTTAATTCCCACTGGGGTTTTTTTCTATTTGGGTTTCCCCGTAATCATATTGGTGTTAAGTGTTGATTTCATGTTTCATGTTTATCTGAATGTTTAATTCAATACTTAAGCATTTAAAGTTTAGTATAAAGATTAAAGTGAAAAGTAAAGTTTAGTGAACATTGATTCACCCCCCCCCCCCCTCTCAGTGTTGCCATTCCTAAAAATTGGTATCAGAGCTATAGTCCTCAGTAAAGAAGTTTAACTACTTGAGGAGATCATGGACAAAGAAGAAATGAAACATTTGAAGAAAAATCTTGAAGCCGCTCTTGAAGACCTAGACAATTCAAAAAGAGAAATTGAAGAACTAAAAGAAAAATCAAGCGATGCTCAATTAGTTATCAAAAAACTAAGAAAGGATTTGAAATGATGCTCTAATAGTGATCTTGAAAAAAAGGTCAAGAAGTTGAGTGAAGAAAATGCATCCTTATTAAATCAGCTTGAAGAATTTGATGACAAACTGATGAACAATCAAGATGTCTACAATGAACAAGTCAAGGAGAATCTTCAACTCAATGAAGAACTAAGGGAAGCTAACTTGGAAGTCTTGGAGCTAAGGAATATCAAAGAAAGCCTGGAATTTGAATTAAAAAAGGCAAAGGATCATATTGACAAGTTACACACAAGTGCTGATTTGGTAGAATCTCAGTTGTATGAGAGAAGAGCAAAAGGAGACACTAGTTGTATTGGATACAATGAAGCACAAAATCAGATTTACAATATGCGAGCAAGAAAGGATTCAAAAAAGGACTCTACTAATGCTGAAAAGACTAAAGATCAAACCAAAGATAATGGTGGACCACCTAATAATGAGCATAAGCAAGTAGAACGCACTTTTTTTGCATGTAACAAACATGGACACATTGCAAGGAACTGTACAGAGGTAAGACCTTTTAATGGCTACTATTATTCATGCAATATATTTGGTCATAAAGCTATGAATTGCAAGACTAGTAAGAAGAATAGGATTTAGCAAGATCAAAGAAATTAGAATCAGTCAAATGTAAGAAGTTCTCAGAATGTTACATGCCAGATATGTAACTATAATGGTCAAATAGCAAAATGGTGTAGAATGGTGACTCATGTCAATACACCAAGGAATATAAGACCTCCAGTCATTTTTCACTCTTGTAACAAAGCTGGACATATCTCAAGGTTTTGTAGATCAAGGATGCAAGGTCAGGGAAGCCCTAAAAAGGTCGAAGAACTAGTTTTGGATCCCATAGAAGAAGTTAATTTTGTCAAAGTCTCAGATGATTTGAGCATGATTTGGCCAAAGAAAAAGAAGGACAAATGAGAATGTATTGGATGCATCCATAATGGATGCACCCTCTACATCTGGATAAATGGCCCTCAGGGTCATAGGGGGAGCTAATTTATCTCTAGACCCTTATGTGGCTGGTATACTCATCCTTAGAGTATGCACCTTTGGAATTAATCTTTTGGAGTGTATAGGAACCTTCGTGCAAGAGTGCACATGCTGAATGTTAGTAGAACTCAAGTTGCAAATTTTGAAGTGACAGCCTAGTTTACGCAACTTGCATTAATGGTAGAATTTTCACTTTTAAGTACACAAAAAGTTATTTGATTGCTCATTGCATTCAAATTTAGAGCAATAGAGAGCAGAAAGAGCCTTGGAAGTTTTTGTGAATATTTGGAGATTGAACTATCAATTTTTGCAGTGCATTTGATTGGTTGTAGAAACCCTAGCTCATTGCACCAATTCAGAAGTCATCAAATTATCTCAGAGATCAGTTGGAAAGAGTTTATCAAGTAAGTCATGGCCACACCCATTGTTTATGATTTCACTAAGAAGAAAAGATATGTTTTCAAGAGGCACCCTTTTAAATCAACCCTAGATGATTTAGAGGGAGATTTCTCCCGCATGCCTATGGGCATCATGCATGTGGAAGACATTAGGGCTTACATTTACTGTAAGAAGGAACCAGTTGGATTGGATAGGCTTAGGGTGCACATGGATACCATTTTGAAACCAGACAAGAAATTCATGGATGAATATGTAAAATGGAATGATCACCCTATTGTTGAGTATGCTATGGCATATGAATTCTATGAGACAGAATGGATAAAGATCTTATTAAGCAGAATTCATGATGTTCTATTTTGGATTGGTGATATACTGGTAAGAATCATAGGTGACTTGATTCATGAGATGATAGGCCTTTCTAGGATAGGTGTCATCCTTCCTATGGGTAAGGATGTCAGGAAAATAGTTGAGCAGACTTGTAGGTCTAGAAGTGATAGGTGCGATATGACTATCGAACCTATTGAGCAAGTAGACATCAAACTAATGTCAATGATACTAGGATACAGGTTTTATCAGACTAGCAAGGTGAATAGTGTGTCTGCGGGCACTATTCTAGCATCCATAAGACTTGTAAAGGAAGATGGTGAGTTCAACTTGTGTGAGATCTTGCACGCATAGTTGATTGATAACATCAAGGCTATCAAACATGACAAGACAAAGATATTTAGGTTTGGGTCCCTAATCATCTATATGTACCTTCATATAGTTGGAAAAGTTTCAGATATGTATTTGGACAAGTCTATTCCAACCATGCCACATATATCCCTCAAAGCATCCACTGAAAGAACATTAAGAGATTATGTCACATTGGAATTGAAGACCTTTAGGGTCAAGATGCAAATGAGATACAGAATTCTAGAGAATATTGTGGAAAAGTATAAGGATACAATATTCTTTATGGTTGAAACTGATACTACTTGTATGGAAGTTGTTGAGCTTAAAACTAGGTGGATTCATCCACTTGGTTATGAAGTAGAGGAACAAGTCCTTGAAGCTTATGCATAGGTACTTCTATTAGCCCCCAAAGACCCCAATGAACCTAGGTGGGGAACTTATGAGGAAAAGACAAGGGAAGTTGATGCTAAACTAAACAGTGTAGCAACTAAGAGGAAAGCCTCTAAAATCACATCAAAAATCTTGAGAATACATGGTGTGTCTCAAGTAGACCTTGACAAGGAAAGGGAAGAGAAGATTGCTTTAGAATTGAAGAGTGCAGCAGTAGAAAAAGAACAAGAAGATCCTAAGATGAAGAAAATAAAAATTGAAAAAGATGACAGTCAGAAGGATATGACTAATGACACTCCTTCTGCACCCAAAGAAACCAATGATTCCAATGCTCCTCAAGAGTATAAGCCTATAATCAAAAGGAATAAGGTAACCAACACTAGTCACCCATCCTCGTGAGCATTAAGAAGCAAGAAAACTAGTCAAGCACCTCCTAAGGTAGGATTCAGACCTAGCCTTAAAGTATTGAGCACTAGATATGTTGATGAGGGAAGAATTGATCAGGTGGGGAAGTTTTATGAAACTTACAGTGAGATTGACAAATCAGAGATACATGATATGATTGGAAAACATATGATAAAGTTCAAGAAGATAGTTCTTGAATTGAAAACAAAAATTCCAAATAAGGTATGGGAAATAATGGAGACCTTAAAAAGACAAGCCACTAAAGAAGATCTCAAAATAAGGGAACAAATTCTTGATTCCACTCTTCCAGTATGCTCTATTGAAGAAAGGTCATTGTTACTAAATCTAGTGAAACCACACTTAAGAAAAAAGATGAGGACACTTCACCTCATGAACAAAGACTATAAGTTGATTAATTAGGAAATAGAGAAGTCTTTTGACAAGGTACTCTTAGAGCAGCACATGAAACCTAAGTCTGTGCCCATCTCTCAAGCACCTAGTAAGAAAGACAAAACAAAAGAGACCATCAATGTACAGTCTACAGGTCCTCAAGATTTAGCGCCTACAATGGAAATACAAAAAGAGTTAGATAAATCTACACCCATGTCAGAAGCACTCAAGGACAGCACCATTATCATTGATAATGTGGAGATAGCCATGGCGTCCACTGACACAGAGTTAGACAAGTTTGAGGAAGCTTTTGTGAGCACACAAGAAGTTGAAATCTTATACAGCAACTCACCTCCCACTCATCAAGAAGAAGTGCTTATTGATGATATATCGGATGAGAAAGAAATAGAAAATATAGAAGGAGAAGAGGAAAAAGAAGGTAAACATAAAAATGAATCTTCTATTGAACTAGTCTCAGTGAGACAAGAAGTGATGGACAAGTTTGACACCTGACACAAGCAGTTTGAACTCCTAGAAAGAAGAGGACCTGATTAAGTTTAGCATCCTAGCTATGGAGAAGGCTAAGGAGAAACAAGTAATGAGAAATCCTCTCCTTGTGGAATCAATGAACATACTGAACAGTTTGTTTCTTGCGGACATGAAAGTGAATAAGGTTCACTTGGTTGATGATGTGAGTACAGTCATCTCATAGTTCAAAAGTAATTTTTCAAGCCTTGAAGAATCTGCATCCAACATTTTTAGAAGACAAGTACCTAGAGAAGAGACTAAATGAGTTGATGAGAAACTTTTCTCTAGATCTGAATTCACTCAAGACAGGACAAGCATCCCTAAAATAATTTGTTGTTCAAGGTAGGAAATTCATTGCAGACTGCATGGATCAAGATAAGCTTACTAATGTCCATTTCAAGGAAATAAAAGAAGTAGAAGCTATGATTGAGTAGGTGAAGAGTTTAGTGACAAACACATCCACTGATGTAAACATGTGCAACAATATCTACCAAGGTCAGATGGAAAAAATTGAGAAGGTGGAGAAAGAGATAGAAAAGATAAGGTCTAGATAGACTCAGTTGAGGAATGCTCTTGTGCCCTCACTAGACATTCTCAATCAGAACATAAAGGAGATTGATGCCACCATGATAACCTATGATCAAGGTCCAAGCATAGATTTGAAGAATATGGAGAAGCTTCAATATGCTTTATGCGCCCATCTCTAGATAGTTAATTCTTTGATAACTTTTTGGAAGAAGGAGATCTAGAATCTCAAGATAGCATATCTGGATGTTTTCCCTAAGTAAGTATGTGCAGATAAAAAAAATTTCTACACCTTTGTCATTAATGTCAAAGGGGGAGTTGTGTATAGAATATGGATTATATATATGTATAGGGAGATATAAGATTATGTATAAAGAATGTATAGAAGACAAAAGTTTTTGTGTTAAGGGACAGTTAGCAACTTGTCCATATTCCTTTGTTGCCATCAATGAAAAAGGGGGAGATTGTTGGAAAGTTGAATATACTAAGGTATATGACTAGATATAGTGTTTTTAGTGTGGCAACAAAGTCATATAGTAGTTAGGAGTCAGCACACTTGATGTAAAGATCAGAATTTGGTTAAGTATTGAAGATTGGACAATGTACAGAGTTCCTGCAGCTCAGAGCATCAGCGCATGTGTGTACAAATGAATTATGGTATGCACCCTAGAATTTAAGTTTGTTAGAATATACTTATGCTTATTCTATGAGCACATAAGTAGATATGAAAAGATGTGAAAGTTACAGTCAGTTGAAGTTGCACAGCTAGTGTGTGTCAGTAGAGAATAGAGCATGGAGCTGATAGTTAGCATTTTGGTTTGTGATTGTAATGTAATATTGTAAAGTATATGCACCCATTGTATTTAGGTTGCTGACATGTTTATATGTATAATTTTAAGAACACTTAAGCCAATTCATTTGGAAGCGTTGTTTGTAATTATTTATAGGGACGGCCTAATTATGTATTTTGTATGAGTGCATAAATATAAGGTGTGCCCATTGTATTCGGTATGAAAGTTGAAAGAGAGTTGTGAAAAGAAGATTAGAGGTATGAAAAGATAGCATAAGATGTATTAGAGATTTTCTAGAGGTCAAAGCATCAATGCACCAAAGGAACTGATCTGACAAGCAGTGTCACAGTAACAGTTCACCTAGCAAATATAGTGTGTATCTGATATCAGAAGGTTGTAGCCTTCACCATTTGAGTAGTGAGCTCTAGGATAGTGAGTCCACTCCCCTAATAGGGATCATTGTAAAAGACTCCTAATAGGTGTAATCATCTAAAAATGGTCATCTAGACTATTAGCTCCTTGCTAGCATTATTTGTTAAAATCATCAATTGCTTATTCTTGATCAAATCCTAGTTCTATCATTTATTCGATTATTTTCTATGGGCTAACCATCTTATCCTAAAGTCTTTATTTATTTAAAAGGAATTTCCTCCCCTTTTAATAAATAAAAAATCCCCCCACTTTTCCTCTTATCCTAAGTTGCACAAATAAAGCATTATTCCTATTTTATAAAAAGGGAAAAAGCACTTTTTGTCTCATATGGACACAAAAGTCAACTCTTATTTTCTCATTGGAGGATACTTGTGCACATGGATTTCTCCTCTTTCAAGCTCCACCCTTGATTAAATCTTTTACCTCTTAATCTCCATGGTCCATTCCTTCTCATTTCTTATAAAAGGAGAGCTCGCTTCTTCATTCTAGAACCCCAACTTTTTATGCTAACTTTATGCTATAGGATTTCTTGGAGACTTTAGAGCTTTTGAAGACTTTGGATCCTTCTGGAGATCTTTCTACATTTAGCTTTCATTCTTTCATTCTTAGCTTAGCTTCATGTTTATGCTTTCTTAGATTAGTTTCCTTTCAAGCTCTAGCTTAGATCTCACATAGTCTAAATAGTAAGGATTTGTAATACCTCTATCTTTCATTTTTATAGCTTAGCTTGCATGTCCATTTCTATCATAGTTGCATTGCATTTGCATTTCCATTTGATTCTTGGGGATATTGGCATTCTTTCCCTTGTCTTCATTTGAATCTCCCATTGCATGGTTTACTAGCAAGGTTATGGGATTGATAGCTCTAATTGAGAGTATTCTTAACACCCTTGCACTCCATTCCTAGGGAGCTCTAAATTGATTTCTCAAGGTTTCCAATCCATGGATTCTCTTGGAAGAAATGATTTAGAGAAGTGCACTATTTAGTGTGTACAATAGGGTCTAACCCTTAACAAGGTCTACTGTATTTAAAGCATTGTAAAGCTACTCCTAACAGGGTAAAGGATCTTCTAACAAGGATCACAAAACACTAGTGCATAATATTAGTGGGTGTCAATTCCCACTGGGGTTTTTACCTATTTGGGTTTCCCCATAATCATATTGGTGTCAAGTGTTGATTTCATGTTTCATGTTTATGTGAATGTTTAATTCAGTACTTAAGAATTTAAAGTTCAGTATAAAGATTAAAGTGAAAAGTAAAGTTTAGTGAACACTGATTCACCCCCCCTCTCAGTGTTCCCATTCCAAACACAGTCAATCCTACCTTGGACCCTAAGATGCAAGAAGAATTGATGAAGTTGAGAGATGTTGGAATCATAAATCCTATTAGACATTCTTCTTGGGTGTCAAACTTAATCCTAGTCAGGAAGAAGAATGGAGATATTAGATTGTATGTGGACTTCAAGAACTTAAACATCTTTTCTCTGAAGGATAACTATTTCTTCCCCAACATGGAAGCAATACTGCAAAGAGTAACTGGATCTGACTAGATGTCCATGATGGATGGCTTTTCTCGTTACACTTAGGTAATTGTGAAAGAATCGAAACAATTTAAGATAGCTTTCACAACTCCTTGGGGAACTTATGTCTATGTAAGGATGCCTTTTGGTTTAACTAACGTTGGTGCCACTTTCCAGAGAGCAATGGATGTTTCCTTTGTAGATTTTATAGATGATTTCCTTTTTGTTTATCAAGATGACTTAACTGCATATTCCAAAAAAGAAGAAGAGCATTGTTCTCATTTAGAGAAGATATTTGTGAGAGCTCTTAAATATGTCATTTCATTAAATCCTAGGAAATTTGCATTTGGTGTGACTAAGGGCAAGTTGCTTGGACACCTAGTTGGAAAGGAAGGAGTAAGAATTGATCCAGAGAAGGTAGTAGCCATTGACAAAATTCAAAAGCCAAAAAATGTGAAGGGAATTCAATCCTTCTTTGGCCAGTAAACTTTTTGAGGAGATTTTTTACAAACTTTGTTGAAACCACCAGGCCAATATCCAAGATGTTAAAGAAGGGATATGAGATCATGTGGGAAGGTGAACCTGATGAGGCTTTCAAGAAGATCAAGTAAGCAATAAAAGATGCACCTATGCTTAAGGCACCTAAATATAGTATTCCAATGCATATTTTCTCTTTTGCCTCTTTTCACACTGTTGCTACAGTTTTGTTGCAGAAAAATAATGAAGGTTTTCAACAACCTATTTTATTCTTTAGCAAATCTCTACATGCTACAGAAATAAAGTATGATATCAATGAGAAAAAAGAATATGCACTTCTAAAGACTATGAAGGCTTTTAGATGCTATCTGATGGGAGCAACTGTGATTGCTTTTCTACCAAGTGTTGTGGTAAAGGATATCTTTTCATAGAAAGAGGTGTCTGGGAGGAGATGCAACTGGATAAAAAGAATCCAGGAATTTAACATTGATATCCATATTACTAAATTAGTTAGAGGCCAAGGATTGGAAAAACTGATGGCTTAGTCTAATCTTGATGCAAATCAGATAAATCAGGCTAACATTGATTATACATGTGACATGGATGATTATATCTAGTATTAAGATGTTATCTATTATTTAAGAAATATGAAATGTCCATTAGGAGTGGATGATAGTAAGAATAGAATATTGAAGTTACAAGCAATCAAGTATGTAATTATAAGATGCAAGATATATCAAAAAAATTTGGATTGCATACTTTTAAAATGTGTTGATAAGAGTCAAGCTGACAAGCTGTTAAAGGAAATGCATGAGGGGATATGTGGCAGGAATTATATGGGAAAGACTACTGCTCAAAAGATTCTAAGGATAGGGTTCTGGTGGCTCAAAATCTTCAAAGATGCAGAACAATTGGTAAGAAAGTGTGATGCTTGTCAGATATTTTCTGGCAAGCTTTGGTTTTTAGGAAATGTACCATTAAGGCCAGTGGAAGTGCAGGCCCCTTTCCAACAATGGGGGATGGACTTCATAGGAGAGATACCAAATAAATCTAGTGGAGAGATACCAAATAAATCCAGTGGAGGCCACTCTTGGGTCTTAGTTGCCACTAATTATTTCATAAAATGGGTAGAGGTTATTCCTACAAGGAATGCAACTAGCAAGGTGGTGACTGGTTTTATACTGAATAACATTGTTACAAGATTTGGTTGTGCTGAAAGAATTGTTTGTGATAATGTAATGTGCTTCAGGTCTATTGAATACAAGGAATTGTGTAAAGCTTTAGGAATCCAGAAGTCATATTCCTCACCTTATCGCCCACAAGGAAATGGACAGGTAGAATCATCTAACAAAAGCTTGGTGAAGATCCTTAAGAGGACTCTTGAAAAGAACAAGAAGGCATGGAATTCAAAATTTCCATTAGCTATATGGGATGATAGAGTAACTGTTAAGAAGGCTATTGGGTGTGCACCATTTGATTTAGTGTATGGAATAAATACAAGGATGCCTCAGAACAACCTATTAGAGATGTACGAGTTTGTTCAATTATATGATGATGATATAGATGATGAAATGCAATTGAGGATTGAAGATTTGATTAGGTTGGATGAAACCAGAAGAGAATTAGCTTCAAAAAATGTTAAATTGTAGTTGCAGGTCAAAAACCTATATGAAAAGAAAGCTGTAGAAAGGAAGTTGAGCCAAATGATTTGGTATTACTCTAGAATGCCAAATTGGAAGATAAGGGAAAACATGGAAAATTTGATCCAATCTAGATAGGGCCATATTTGATTCATGAAAAGTGGGGACGGAATTCCTACATTGTCAAAGAGCTAAATGGTGACATTCAAGAATTGTCTTTTCTTGGACATTTCTTGAAGAAATACTTTAGTTGAATGTATGTTTCTTTCCATGAACAGTAGTTAGGTTTGTATATACCGGTGTGGTCTATTTAATTTTTGTTTGGTCTTCCCTTTGTTAGTAGTTTTTTGTCCAAGTGCTATCTACAGTTGTCCTTTTCCAGAAGGTGGTCTATTCTCCCTAGAAATTTTGAATTCTTGCATGGTCACAAGGTACCCATCATCCCTAGATAGAGCCACTATTAGGTCATTTTTTGTTATATCTATTGAGCCTTCTAAGGTTTTCATTAGTACCAAAGGTATGTATAGATATTAGTCAGTCACTTACAAAGAGCTAATTGGTAACATAAAGCAGAATAGACTAGTCGGTAAAGCCTATACACCGAGCAGAAGATAGTTTACCAAGTTCCAGTAGACACCAACACCAACAAATAGTAAACACTAAGCATCGTAGTATACACCGATCAATTTACACAGTGTTTATCAAGGATCATAGGAAATGGCATAGTAATCAGGAATGGCACATTCTTCTATGCAGATGGTTACAACGGTTTGAAAAACATTTTACCAAGATTGAGGAACATTTAATGTAATGATATTCATTAAATACAATGTATATCTTTTGTAATAGATGATCTAGGTTATTATTGTACACTGTAGATCTTAGGGTTATGATTATAGTGTGTAACCTAATTGTGTTAAAATGGCAAAAAATAGAACACTATATATTTATGTGTTTGCATCATTTTTTAAGAGAGCTGATATATGAATCATAGAGCACTTGAAGCACTTTTCCTACCTTCAAGTCTATCAGTTTACAAAATAGAATCGAGCATGGTAGAATTCAGTTTGAGCAGAATTAGCAGAGGCTACCGAGCAGATCCAAAGAAGAGATTCATCATAAGTAAGGTGATAATTTTTATTAGAGCTTATAGATCTATAATAGATAATTAAGTGTCAAACAAGAAGATAAATTCCTATTTCTTTCTGACAATTGTAATAGAGTTTTGGATAAAATCTCTTAATAGAGTAGACTTAACAATCTTATGTAAAATCACTTAACTGACTACACACTTCATTAGTGTTGCTAAAATCCTATAACTAGGTAGATCTAGCGGATCTAACATGTCACTCCTAATAGGGTGAGATCACCAGAAGTGATCAAAACTTGTAGCCCTAACAGGCAAACCTTTTCTATTTGCAGTAGTGAAGAATTTGTGGGTGTCATCCCCACCGCAGTTTTTACCTTCTTACAAGGGTTTCTATGTTACCAAAATACTTGTGTCATGTGATTGTGTTATGAATTTCATGTTGTTTACTTATGTTAAGTGGATAAATGATTCATGCAATTATATTCAAGTTATATTGGTCGGTTATCATTGTTTACAATATTAGATCTGAAAGGTTTTATAAGAAAAGTTTTGAAGGCACTGATTCACCCCTCCCCTCTCAGTACATATCTCTCCTAATTCCAACAATTGGTATCAGAGCCAAGTTCTCTTATTGAACAATTTAACCACTGAAGGGTAAAGATCTAAGTCATGGAGAGACACAAGCTTGACAAGACTATTGAGAATCAGAAGATACAAATGCAAATGTATGTGGAACAATATAAGCAAGCCAAGGAAGGACTAAGGAAATTACTGGATGAAAGGAAGAATCTAGCAAGACTATAGAATGAGATCGGTTATCATGAAGAACCTATTGATGACATATTTGAGCACACTAGATCTAGTTCTAGAAGCATCTCTGATGGATCTAAAAGCATAATCACTGATCTATCTGAAAAGAATCAATATTTAATTGATCAAGTGAAAGCACTACAAATCGGTCAAGAATCTCAGATGGTAAGAATGATAGAAACAATGAACAAAGAAAATCAAGCTGAGCAAGAAAGAAATCTAGCAATCGATGACCGAAGACAGATGAGTGAACAACTTCAAACTAAAGAAAGTGAGATACAAAGACTCACTGACCAACATTTTCAAGTAACTAATCAAGTGATGACTGTGAATCAAGAAGTAAACTGAGTGAATGCAAAATTGTCAAGAAAACTAGAAGATGTTGCAAGACTCAGAGAAGAAAATGAGAAGCTGAGAAATGAAGTGAAAAATCAACAGGAGCAAAATGAAATGAAGAAAATTGCTGAGGATAGTTCTAAGAAGATTGATGACTTTTTAATTAATCAATGAAGATTTGGGAGAAAATCTGGTATAGGCTACACCGGTGAAGGAGAAACATCACAACAAGCTAAAAAAGTCAACATCAGTCAAAATCAGAAACCTAAAGTGTTGACATGTTATCATTGTGGCAAACCAAGACATACATCTAATGTGTGTAGAAGCAAAGCACAAGGTAAACCTCCTGTCACTCCTAAGTTTAATGGATATTGTTTATTACTGTGGAAAGTTTGGACATCTTGCTTATGAGTGTAGAGCTAAGAAAAATGATCTTGCTAATAATACTACCATGGAGAAAATATGCTATACTTGTAACAAGCCTGGACACACTGCACGAGACTGCAAGGCAAAAATGAAGCAAGTCTGGACACCTAAGGAGAAATCTTAATGCAGACCATATCAATTGAAGAGACAAGGTAACTCTTATGTTTGGGATTATAATACATGGACTAACTATGTTGTATGTGGAAGATATGGACACATTGCAGAAAAATATTATAGAAAGAGTTGGATTGGACAATCAAGAAACTAGACAAACTCTGGGATGGCTTGTATGCACTGCCATAAGGTCAGTCATTTAAGAAAGAACTGCAGAGACCAAGCACCAAATTAAAACCATATATTTGAAAGTGGATATACTATTGCTGATATCACAAACTTAAGGAACACTATGTGGAAGAGGGCATCTAATGAGAATGTTGATTCAAGTAATGTTGTCGGTGAAACCTCATCCACTGGATTGGGTGACATCGTACCTCCACTTAAAGTGAAATAGGTATGTATGGGACTGATATTTCAAAGATCATATTTTACATACAGTTCCTTATGCATAATGTTTTTATACCAAATTATCATGAATAAAGATACACTATGGTTTAGTTGTCATGAGCTAACAATGTTATACAGTTGGTAAGAGAGAGACCAAGAGTTGGTTACTTGTCGGGAATCACTATTTAAGGTTAACCAAGCAGATGTATCAACTGATGAAGAAACCTATGTTAACCAAGTGGATGAAAGTTTTAGTAGCCACTGAGTTGATAGCTGTGTCATACCAAAAGTTAGATGGAGCATTTATTACATAAAATTTTGAGCGGGAACATCAAAAATCTATATAATACACGGGAATAGAGTTCATTTCTACAATGCGATTTTGAAGAGCGGAGAATTTCAAAGAGCAGAGTTTGAGCTAAAGGATTTTCTAAAGGATTCAAGGCTATGATAGATCAAACTGACATCACTCTTCATGATATCGAGTAAGTTTATTTGCAATCAAACACTTCCTATTCTATTGCTTGCCAAAACCCTAGAATCAATTTATGGCATCGACATCGTCTACAAGCAAAACTCAAAGTGTTGAAGAGGAAGTTAACCTAATCATTAGGGAAAATTTTGTTGAACCAAATTTTAAACCACATCCCAAGGTCACAGCACAAAAAGATTCAATGGGCACATTTTCAAGTATACCAAAAAGGGTTTTACTGACAGAAGACATAAGGTCTTATATTCACTGCAAAATCAGAGAAGTTGGGGTCTTTGAAACAATTGTAGCTTATCAACCACTTTGTGGCCTCGGTGGAAAAATGAAATCAGACTACTAGAAGATTGAGGAATCAGGTTTATCATATTTTAGGCACTTGCCACAATCATTCAAATCAGATTGGATCAGAATCATTCTGAGAAGATATCATGATGACAAGTTATGGCTAGATAAACTGATTGAGGTCACCAAGAAAGTAATCAGTAGGGTTACTGGGCTCCCTACAACCGACAAAGCTAAGGCTTTCCAAAGTTCATCATGATCAGATGTTGAGAAGTACACTGGAGCACAATGGGATAGTCAGGCATTAAAGATTTCAACTATCAAGGACCCAGCAATAAAATGTGCAGCACATGTGATCGGGTATAAGCTATTTCAATCAAGCAGACTCAACAGTGTACCCTGCAGCGCAGTAGACATGGCGCATGAAATTGTGGTAAAAGGTCACCAAGTTGATCTTGCCGAGGTACTGTTACATCAACTCCAAGAGAATATGAAGACTATAAGGAAAAAGAAATCTAACACATGTAAGTACAGATCTCTTCTTGCATGCATATTCTTCTATTTACAAAAGTTTGTGCCAGGCACTGGTAAAGTAAACTAGATACTGGATGTACCGATAACAAAATAGATTATTGAAATGATGAACAAGTTAGGAGACAATTTGAATGTAGAGTTTAATGCTTACTTCACTGAATTTCAAACCAAAATGCAAAAGAGAAGCAGAATTTTGAGGGAATTAGTATAGAAATTTGAATATGACATATGTTTTATGGTAGACACTGATTACACCATGATAAAAGCAATTGAGCCTAGGATAAAATGGTTGGCACCGATGGGATATGAGATGAATCATGATTTCACACTGAAATCTATTAATGCACTACTTGCAGTACCGAAGGATCCCATAGCCACTAGGTTCGGAGTATACGAAGAAGCCAAATCTAGGATATCTACTAATATTGAGATTGGTAAAATTCATAGAAAGGTAAAGAAAATGAAGAAGGATCTCACTAATAAATATGGAGATAAGTCAGAAACATCTGAAGGGATACCAGTTGAACAGGAAATTGAAGGTCAGCTACAGTTAGCTGACAAACCATATGATAGTGAGGAGACCAAGTCAAACAAAGAAGTAGATCCTACATAGGTTCCTCCACCTAAAATTCCTACAAAGATGCATTCACCGATACATGAATGTATGAAGACACATTCATCAACTGCAGCACCATCTACCAAAAAAGAAGAAGCAGTAAAAGTAACAAAAAGAAGAGCAGCTACACCGACGAAGAAATACATCAAGAGAAAGAACAAGACAGTAGCTGAGGCACCAAAGAAAAAGAGGAAATACATAAGAAATAAGGAAGATTTAGAGGATACAAAGATAGAGGATGATATAAATCAATTCAAAGTGGTCAGTAGCAAGACCAAAACAATAGATGAAGTCATTGAGGACATAATTGAACATGGAGACCTCACTGATCCTTTGCTAGATAGATTTGACAAAATGTCAAAAGAAGATCAAACTAAAATTGAAGAGGCTGTCATCCAAATGATGATAAATTTTAAGAAATTTCCAATGGAGTTTTCATGTGCATTTTCGAAGAAATTGGATGATATAATTATTGAAAAATGGGTTGTTGCATTAGACATCGAGAAGAGAAAGAGAGAACGCTCTCTAGTTCGGGCAGCCGAATACTTAAGCTTTGGGCAAGTCAATGAATACTTGACCAAGTACCAAGAAAACTTTATGATCAAGAATAGAGCCTTAATGATCATGGATGACAATGTAGCAGATATGGATGTCACTACAGATTCTATATGGACATCAATTCTGAAAGCAGAAGAAAAAGTTGAGCAACAAGCATTTTTAAACCTATCTAAGAAGAGACAAAATTCTAAGGGAAAAGGCATTTACATTAATGAAGGACTAGAAAAGAAGTCAAAGAGTATCGATATATCAGTTATCAAGGCAATCAATATCACTGAGGACAAGGAAGAAATAAAAGTTTCATAGGATGCATCGGACAAAGTTGAAATCCAACTGGAAAAGAAAACTGATGATGATGTACTCGTTGTAGACATCACACATGGTGATCCTGATGACCAAGATGATGAAGATGTAAATATTGCACCAAAAAAATATGAAGCACAAGACACTGCCAGTCTATTTACATCACTACCGGGTGAACTTCCTGTACTTGCCGAAGTAGCAAAAATTCTTTCCCAAGTACAACCTGAGCAAAACAAAGATACAACTGGAGATCAACACATAGAACAACCTATAGAGACAAATGAGCCTACACATACAGAGGCACCTTCCACCAAACCAAAAGAAATAGATGCAACAAAGGACACACAAGAACCATAGGCAACCGAGGTGATTCCACTGAACACCACAACTGATACTCCTACTACAACAACCAAGACCACCACTACTAAGGAGCAGAATGATGAAGGGTGCTCCCCTTAATACCACAAGCACATAAAAGAAATAGAGAAACAACAACAATAATATGCAAGAACAGAAAATTGGCTTTTTATTATCTCCACAAATGTGGAATTACAAACTTTCAAAATTACAATATGAAAAGCCACATGGGCATTCCCTTACAATATTCTGTAGGACAAAGCCTCAAATCAATACCCAGATCTACTACCCAAAACTGCCCTAGACAACACTACGGGCCTTCTTTATATAGGCAATTTCCATCACCCGAGAAGGTTCTAGAAATTTAGCCCTTAGGGCTGACCAAACTTAGAATTATTTTATTTTACAATTTATTACATCAAAGTCAGCTCAAAATGAGTTTTGAAACCCAAACAGAAATTTTGAAGAAAAATTATTTTTCGCCATTTCAGGTGACCCAACTTTCGAAGACCATAAGTCATCACCCGTTGACCCAATTGGCTATTATAACCCCATTCTGGAAACAACACAAAGTGCTCTACAGGCTTGGCTAGCGCAAAGCACCTGTCACCCAAATTTTCAACCTCATCCGGGGCCTCTAAAGCCTTCAAAACTGAGTTCAAAGTTTCTGTACCCTGCTGCCAATACCGAAAATCTTCAATATCTTCAAAACTACACCTGATCTAGCCATGAAACTTTGCTGGCAGGCTGATATGATTGAGATGAACCTCCATATGTAAAATCGGACATTCCGAGATTGTAAGACCAACTTACTAAAAAATAGCAAGTTTCCATAAATAGCAACTCTGCACAAGATAGCCCTTATTGAATACAAAAATAGAAATATTTTTGGGTGATGCAAGATTGCTCTTACACCCAGGATGCTCTTGCATCATAGAAGAAGGAAAATCAAGTGCAAATAGGGAAGGACACTCTGAAGACTGGAGATAGGTCCATTGCTATCATAGAGAAGAAATCACCCCTAGCACAGAAGAAGAAGAAAAAAGGAAAAGGGTCAGTCAACCTAGATGAAGTGATTATTTTACCTGAGTGTGACCCAAGGACCCTAAGCCCTGACAATTAAGTAAATATGTGGAATTATGTTCACGAAAGGTAGTGTAAGAGAAACTAAAGCAAGAGCACAAAAGAAAAGAAGTACTAAATGATGTGCAGGATATCCTCCAACAGGTAGTACCTGAGATACACATTGATGAGGATATGCCTATTATAGATCAACTTTCTACACTTGTAGAGAAGATCAACACCTCGGACACCAATGTAGACAAAAGAATTGAAGAAAGGGAAGAATCCAAAATATAGCACAAATTAGCAGAGAAAATCAGCCAAGAAGTGGCATTACTTAAGGTTAAATTATCTGAGGTAATAAATGAAACAAAATCCATCACCCAGAAAATTTTTCAATACTTATTGAAGCTATGTACTCTAGACACCTTCATTGTTGAAGTTAGTGAAAAGTTCAAAGGTTTAGAAGCAAAAATATAGTTGAGTACCAATGCAGCTATCACCGAGCCACATGCTTTCCTCAAGCATATTCACCAAGTTTAGGAACTCTGGCGACTGATAGCATATTTAAAGAAACAAGAAGTGCACCTAACAGATCAGGTTACTGAGTTGCAGACCGAACTCATTCAATCCCTAAAGATTTTTGAAGACCACGTTATCAAAGCCGAGCTATTAGTTGCAACACCAAAAATTTTGGTGTTAGAAAACATCTTTGACATGCATGCACAAGTTAGTCTTGAGCACATTGCTCTCACCAACTTGAAAGAGGAATGGGAAAACCTCTTACAGTCACTAAAGAAAACCCATCAGTCAATTTTTGATAAATTGTGAGTATACTACCTCAAATTTTGTATTTGGCATTACTATCAAAATTCAGGGAATACAATGTATCAGACATTATTATGCCAAATATTATGTACAAGGATGCTATGTATACTATATTACCAAGAGCATGCACCGAGGGGGAGTACTTACTTAGTACTTAGAAATTTTTTAATATGTATATGGTGGAGATATAAGGAGATATAAGTCACATAGAGATTTTTGTCTTTATACATACGTAGTTTTGATACTAATGCCAAAGGGGGAGATTTTTGTCTCTGTTGAGCCTTCTAAGGTTGTCATTAGTACCAAAGGTGTGTATATATATTGGTCGGTCACTTACAAAGAGCTAATCGGTAACATAAAGTAGAATAGACTAGTCGATAAAACCTATACATCGAGCAGCAGACAGTTTACCGAGTTCCAGCAGAAACCAACACCGACAGACAGTAAACACCGAGCATCATAGTATACACTAATCAGTTTACATAGTGTTTACTAAGGATCACAAGAAATGGTATAGTAATCAAGAATGGCACATTCTTCTATGCAGATGGTTACAACGGTTTGAAAAATGTTTTACCAAGATCGAGCAACATTTAATGTAATGATATTCATTAAATACAATGTATATCTTTTGTAATAGATGATCTAGGTTATTATTGTACATCGTAGATCTTAGGGTTATGATTATAGTGTGTAACCTAATTGTGTTAAAGCAGCAAAAAATAGAACAATATATATTAATGTGTTCACATCATTTTTGAAGAGAGTTGATATATGAATCACGGAGCACTTGAAGCACTTTGCCTACCTTCAAGTCTATCAGTTTACAGAACAGAACCGAGCATAGTAGAATTAAGTTTGAGCATAATTAGCAGAGGCTATCGAGCATATTCAGAGTAGAGATTCATCACAAGTAAGGTGATAATTTTTATCAGAGCTTATAGATTTGTAACAGACAATTGAGTGTCAAACAAGCAGATAAATTCCTATTGCTTTCTGACAATTGTAATAGAGTTTTGGATAAAATCTCTTAACAGAGTAGACTTAATAGTCTTATGTAAAATCTCTTAACTGAGTGCACACTTCATTAGTGTTACTAAAATCCTATAACTAGGTAGATCTAGCTGATCTAACATGTCACTCCTACCAGGGTGAGATCACCAGAAGTGATCAAAACTTGTAGCCCTAACAAACAAACCTTTTCTATCTGCAATAGTGAAGAATTTGTGGGTGTCATCCCCACCATAGTTTTTACCTTCTTACAAGGGTTTCTGTGTTACCAAAATACTTGTGTCATGTGATTGTGTTATGAATTTCATGTTGTTTACTTACTTATGTTAAGTGGATAAATGATTCATGCAATTATATTCAAGTTATATTGGTCGGTTATCACTATTTGCAGTATTAGATCTAAAAGGTTCTATAAGTAAAGTTTTGAAGGCACTAATTCACCCCTCCCCTCTTAGTACCTATCTCTCCTAATTCCAAAATTTTCCTGTCATAGAAAAAATCCAATGAAAATGTTTTATTCCTTGCAAAACAACCCTAAAAAGTTGCATTGCCTTGTTGCAACTTGTTGAGATCAGCAAACAAGATCAATGAGGTTTTATGGCTTGTGCCCTTGGCCAGGGATAGTTCATGATGTAATCAGGCTCCAGTCAAGATCACATGGCCTAATGGAAAAAAAAATAGGGAACAATCAAGATATAGTGTTGTCATTATGGCAACAAAGTCATATAGTAGTTTGGAGTCAGCGCACTAAGTGTAAAGATCAGAAATTAGTTAAGTGTTGAAGACTAGACAGCATACAAAGCACTAGAGACTCAGAGCATCAGTGCATGTGTGTACGGATGAATTAAGGTATGCACCTTGGAAGTTAAGATTTTTAGACTATACTTATTCTTATTCTAAGAGTTTATAAGTAGATATGAAAAGATGTGAAAGTTACAGTCAGTTGAAGTTGCATAGCCAGTGTGTGCTAGCAGAGAACAAAGCATAGAGCTGACAGTGACTATTTTGGTTTGCGATTGTAAATTAATGTTGTAGAGGCTATGTGCCCATTGTATTTAGGTTTTCGACATATGTAAATGTATAATTGTAAGCACGCTTAAGCCAATTCATTTGGAAGCATTTTTTTTAATTAGTTATAGGGCTGACCTAATTGTATAATTGGTATGAGTGCATAAATATAAGGTGCACCCATTGTATTCGGTATGGAAGTGGAAATAGAGTTGTGAGAAGTAGAGAAGAGGTATGCAAAGAGAGCATATGATGTATTAGATCTTTGCAAAAGGTCAAAGCATTAGCACACCAAAGGAACTGATCTAACAAGAAGTGTCATAGTGACAGTTCACCTACAGATATAGTGTGTATCTAATTCAGAAGGTTGTAGCCTTCATCATTTGAGCAGTGAGCTCTAGGACAGTGAGTCCACTCCCCCAATAGGGATCATTGTAAAAGAATCCTAATAGGGACCGACCCTTAACAAGGTCTACTTTACTAAAAGCATTGTAAAGCTACTCCTAATAGGGTAAAGGATCTTCTAACAAGGATCACAAAACACTAGTGCAGATTATTAGTGGGTATCAAGTCCCACTGAGGTTTTTACCTATTTGGGTTTCCCCGTAACCATATTGGTGTCATGTGTTGATTTCATGTTTCATGTTTATGTGAATGTTTAATTCAGTACTTAAGCATTTATAATTCAGTATTCAAATTAAAGTGAAAAGTTAAAATATAGTGAACACTGATTCACCCCCCCTCTCAATGTTCCCATTCCTAATAGTCATCAGGTTCCAGTCAAGATCGCATCGCCTAATGTGCAAAAACCCAAGGAGAAACTACATTTTTAAGGTTTGAGAAATAGGTATAAGTCCATGTCCTAGGGTTTTAGAAAAAAATTTAAGTCTACAAAACCCTACCCAGGTCTATTTCTCGATTACCTTTTTGGCCACTTAAGTATCCGAGTCTACACGTGGTTTTTTATTTCTTAGTGTTTGCTAGATCTCAGGATTAATCTTTTAAGTCAATTTTTATTTAGCAAACCAATGACTGTGGCTAGATCTGTGTCATGTTTCTCTTTAGTCACCTGATCTCCAAGTCCCTGGGTAGTCAGTCATTCTATTTGGCAATCTGGTGACTATAGTATTCACACATTCTCTTGATCCTGGTAGTTATGTTCTTAGCATTCAATGATTGGGAAAATAGTTAGTCTTTCCCTTCAGTCACATGTTCTCTAAATGATCTGGTCAAGTATGTAAACACTCAGTGATTCAATGAGGACTATAGATGAGGACAAGATTAATGGTTGGCACTTGATCTCATGATCTATCTAGGGTTAAGTAATTTAATTGGTGACTTGGTGAATAAAGGTTTTCGTGTGTTCTCATGATGTAACCGGGGTTGAGAGAAAATTTCTAAGATCTAACAAATGCTTTGGTCATGTGATCTCATGATCCAAGATTGAGTTAAGACAAGATTTTGAGATTTAATGAGAACCGTTGATGCAAATTCAATCGGCGGCCAACACTAGTTCTCCAAATTTAACCCAAAGTAAGGCAAGGACTCAGCGATGATGTGAATGCCTTTGTTCATGTGATCTCTTGACATGACCCAGGTCAAGATAAAATTATGGTGATTAGGCAAGATCTTTGGTTGCATGTTCATCAAATAGAGGATGAGTTAAGGATAAAGGACTGGGAGTTTAGATCTGAAATAGTGATGAGAATGATTGGGTGATGGTTGCTTGTTCACTTGATGGAACCCAATGTCAAAGTAATGTTCAGCAATCATAGGAATGCCTTTTTTCATGTGATCTCCAGACTAAACCCTAGTTAAGCCAAATATCTCATGACTTGGAGAATTCCTTCAGTCACGTAATCTCCAAATGACTAAGGGTTAAAGGGAGGCTAGCTGAGGTTAAGATAACGAGGTTGTAGGTCTAAGAAGATCCAATGGTCATCGTGACTTTGCAAAGGAAAGTTGTAGGTTAGATGCTCATCATGCTTTTGCGATGACCATCCAATCTTCCAGCAAGGAAGGACTGATGATGCGGTGGGTCCGATGCCAAGTGTTGCAGATGTGCTCTATTTTTATTGGCCATGAGCGATGGTGATTTTTCCAGTTGTCAAGTGGGACCGAGATGCTGCAGGTTTCAAGACACTGTAGATCTTCCTTGATCTGATAGTTGTCACATTTCCACAAAGGAGAGATGCATGAGGTTTTATTGATCGCATTGTTGTGATGACCGTTAGATATTTCTTTAGTGAAGATCGGCAATCCTATTTTAAAGAATGATGAAGGCTTGGTTGACTATTGTCAATTAATGAGAACTATCTGATGTGTCAGGAAGAGATAGAGATCAATGGTCATGTTTTAAAAATATCTAATTGACCATTGCCACTAGAAATTTGAAATATTTAAGAGTTCTCTATGAGTAAAGGATTGGTTATTACATGCTTGGGTAATTGATCTGCCTGATTTGATCTTGTATACTATCACAGCATGGTCCAGAAATGATACTTGCCTATGGAGGGTGTTTGTACCGTGGAAAATGGGTGAATCAGTCACACCATTTATGATGTAGGTAATGTAAATAGGGAGCTAAAATGATGCATTTCTAGATTCTAACGTACCAGTCAGGATTTTAGCCATGAATGAAGATCAATCTGGACTTTATTTTCTCTGGATTTCTTGGCCTGTCTTTTCTACAATAATTTCTTAATCCTCTGGTTGGTAAAGTGGTTGTAAACCCTAACCCTATCTTAGTCATCTGTAACTTGTTTCATCCTAGTTTTTGGGGATCTCAAGATGACTAGTGACTATATATTATAGCGGATTATATTTTTTAAAGGATGGTGAAATTGATAATCGAATAGAGAGAGCTTGGATTTAGGGTTTGTTTTCTAGCATTCTGCCATTTTCAATGTATTGATACTAAAATTTTAATGAGAATATGCTTGGATTCTAATTTCATATTTGTGTATGTCTTATTGTTTTGATCTTGAATTCTTACATATTAATGTTACAAAGTAAGTTAATTTATGGTTTACAAAGTAAATTGTGAAATTATCTTTAAGTTCCTTACAAAGCCGAGATTAAATCCTTAAAGATAGTTTTAGAGAATTCATGGTTGAGTGATAATTTGATGTCCAAGTGTGAGAGTGAGAGGAGTAATAGGCGAAGCACTTATTCTAGATTTGGGTGTGTTTGAGTTAGGTTTTCAGTTGATATATGTTGTGTTTGACTCTGTGCCCTAGGATAAGACACTGATATGTTCTCAGGAAGAATTTCTTCATCATCGATCAACTTTTAAATGATAAAATATTTAAATCAATGTGTCAAGGACATTAATGCTTAATATTTTCCAGATTCCTTTAAGAATTGAATCAAAGGTATATCCTCCTGAGCATTAAATCTCAAAGTGTAGGAGGATCATTCTCTCAATACTTGTTAATTGGCCCTTTTCCTTGAAAAATTTGGAGTGGTGATAGATTCAGTAACATTAGTTTGTCAATCAAGTTGTAAATCTACAAGTAGAAAGAAAAGGAACCAACAAATTAATCACCTAAATCTTATAAAATTTGTCAGTGTAATAAAATATTCCTAACTATACTTCATTTATAATTACTTAGGATAATGCATTGCATAGTAGTTTGTCATTGAGAAACCTAGAAGTCTGTACCTAATTTAAGCACATGGTGTAGGAGAAATTCCACTTTAGGTGTGAGATCCACCTTTAGTGCATATATCATGTTATCATCCTCATCATATGGAACATACATAATTTCATAATGGAGGATGATCCACCTTTGGTGGACATGTCATTCCACCTTTTGTAGGTGATAGCTTATCAACTTCTTATCATTGTCTCTTATTGCCTTTCTTAAATAAGCATGCCTATTATGTATATTTTTAATCATGTCCATTATCAATAGTATTATTATTGCATCGTAATGCAATTGTCTTTTCATTCTCTTGTGGAATTTATCTTGGTCTTTCATTTGATCCTGGGGGTGTTCTAGAGTCACCTAAAACTCTAACTTGGTATAAAATATCTCTAGGTGTGAAGAGCTCTTCTCAAGAATACCAATATTTTCTTGATTCAATTGTGTATGTAGACTAAAGCTATTTGGACATCACCATTGCATATTCTATTTGGAGAAAATATGGGTTTTTTAAAAATTTTGTGTCTTTCTATTGCAGGTCAAAATTTAAGCTTGCTGGTGCAAATCGGAGGTTGGCATTAGATTAAGGAGGTCCAAAAACCCCTAAATTGACTTTTAAGGTGGTGTAAATTTAGAAAAAATAATTATGGAGAAGATTTTTTTGTCTAATAATTGAGTTTTCCAAGTTTGTTTGTAGAAGGCCCCATATCAAACTTCTAATCCCTACTTTTTCTGGTTTCTTAGAAGAAAGGGGTTATTTTTTTACAAACTATCACGCCTTTATTTTAGGCTTAAAATAAGACACATCCTTTTATTTTTATCTATTTTCTTTAGAATAGGAAAGCTTTTTATGTGTTGCGTGTGATAGGAACTTTTATGTTAACCAATCTTGAACAAATATATCCTCTCCCCTTGCCTTCAGAGATTTTGGGTGTAAGAGAAATTTGTTCAAAATTTTAGTGGGCCTACCTCTTGAGTGCTTTAGCATAGATGGTTAGAGGGAGTAAGCCAAGTGGTAATGGGCTAACACCAATCTCTTTTGAGATACTATAAAAAATATGTTGGTGGTTAAAATTATAGGTAATGAATGATGTTATGCCACGATAAGATTCCCTCTCAATATTCGCATGGTGAGTAAAAATGTATAGTGTAACCTCTATAGGTTAAGGGATCACTCTAAAGGGATATAATCTAGTGCATGCATAACCTTTCAAATGGTTTTACTTATTAAAATTTTTTGTTTTAGTTTTTAAAATCCTTCTATTTGTCAAATCAAGAATGGTGAGATGTCTCATTTTGAAGATACCTCTCATGTATCCCTCATTTATAGATAGTGAATTCATTTTGATCTTCAAATATTAAGGAATTTGATTACTTGGTAGTATCGAGAAGTGAGTGTCATGGAGGGGATCCAACAGTGCCAAACATCTATCTATCCAAATTGAATATGATATTTTATTGTTAAAGGATTTGATAAATATTATTCTTCTTAGCCATAGGTTGTAAGCTTGTTTGTATCACATTTTAGTTGAATTTTTTTAGGAAAAACATTAGTTATATCTATATTATTTTCATATATTCTTGTCAAAACATCAAAATACCAAAATAAACTAAAAAAACTAGAAGAAAAAAAAATTGAAAATTTTATAAAAGAAACATACTTGCACATCTACTAATAATTTTTGTGCATACGCAAATTTTTTTTGAACATTCATCATTCATTCCCATGTACATGTGTATGTATTCATCACATCTATAATTGTGTATCTTTGATGGAATACTAAAAACCTAAAATATGAAAAACTCTAGAAACATATTTAGATACCTATTTTGCTAACTCTAAGATTCTAGCATCAGAAAGAAAACACCAAATCTTCTTCACATAGTTTTTATTGTCCTTAATTTTGGATTCACAATATTGGACAATCCTACATAATTTTCTCATGAATTCATAGGTGTTTTCTCTAAGTTTTGGTGTTCTAAGAGATGTTTTACAAAGGCAATCAATTATCCCCTGAATTTTCTTAAGTTTCATGTCTTTAGAATACCATTTTTTAAGGTTTCTATCAAGTTTCTCTTAATCTTTCTTGTTATGACTCACTTTTCTTCACTGAATGCAAATGCTTAATTTTTGGTAACCTTCAAGTATTTATTTGATTTTACTTAATTTAGGAATATAGATTAGAAACAACCTACACCATTGTGTAGAGCATGAAATTATACCCTGAAAACAAAACAAAATTTCTCAAAAAAAAGGAGTTCGAAGGCCCACTAAAATTTTGAAATTTGAACAACTATTCTAAGACCCTAACTAAACATAAAAGATGCAGAGAACAACTAATTAAATACAATAGAACAAAAAAATGATTGCGCATTAGTATTCAATAAACACACCATAGGATGTTACATGTGCACAACAAAACCTATTAAATGCACAACAGAAAACAACACATGCATAGAAATGGTAAATTTGTCAGAAAATGGAAAATAAAACAAACTAATTTTGTTCCTGTCAAAGGTTGGTCTTTGTGATGGATAAAAAAATATAGAATGGATGTGCCACTCTATGTCAATTGATGTGTTGTTAGGACCTAGAACACTTACACAAAAAAACTTGAAAAACTTATTAAATTTTGGGACTTCGCTCCATGGTGGGTGCCAAAAAAGCATGCAATTGGAATGTCAAACAATAGAATCTACCAATATACCACTAACTAGCATAAAAACTCTATCGTTCTAACAAACAAACTCAATAGAAGATACTCTGTGTTGCTTATTTTTATTGTCTTCATCTTCCTTGAATTCTTAGTTTTTTTATGAGCTCTTCTAACTTTAAACCAAGTCTCCAAGATGACTTCAAAGTTTGGAAATAGTGGTGTGCAATGAAACTAGGATGAAACTATCCTAAAATTCTCAAATCCATAATGCAAGATGGAATGATGATGGATTTACATTGGCTATGATGTTGATGATTTTTTTGGAGATTTTCCAACAAGCCAGAGTGCTAAATGTATGTTTGTCATTGATGACAACATATGGTAAGAAACATGCATGGAAGCCTTATGGAAAGAGCTGTGAGTATATGTTTCCTAGATATGTTATCAACATGATATCATAGACATAGAGATTGATTCTGAGTAAAGACATTAATACAGTAGTCTGTATCAGTGAGTGTTCTTGACAGGTCCCAAGAAGAGTTCTTTATGTGATTTACAGTATGGTTGTAATGGAGCCTTGCACATTTATATTTATGTTGAAGACATATGTATGATACAATGTTCATGGACGCAAAGTTAGATATACATTACAAGTTAAGTTATGAAGTCTCCAGTTGACAGTCATAGTTTCCTAAGTTTATCTGGCAGAGCCGACATTATTTTTATTGTTGTAGTAGTTGCGCCTACCATTTTGATATGCATTCTTGGATTAGTGCTTGGAGAAGAGTTAAGGATGTTTGGTTAAGAGCACATGATGTAATTTAGCATGAGAAGAAATTATCAGTTAATTTGGTGGAGCCAACAGTGTGAAGTGACATGTCTACTTATATTGAGTTGGGTGGTCCTAATTTATGTTGTGTGCTTAGTAGAGCCGACTGAGATGTTATTGGAGAGTTTTATTGTTTCTCTAATATGATTTCAAGATGGTTCTAATAGGCTAACTTGATTATATCATTTAGAGGAAATATATTTATAGGCAATCATTTGTGATTGATAAGCATGGCAGATAGTTGAAAGAGAAGAGTAGAGGAGAAGGTGTGAAGATTTGAGCCATCAATAGAAGGTCTATGTGACAAAGTAGAGAGTATATGCTATTAATTGGAACTGATCAAGATAGCAAGTCTACGCATAGTTCACCAAGATCTAGATATAGTGTGTATCTGTTAAATAGAAGCTTGCAGCCTTCACCCCTTTGAGCAGTGTGCTTTCAGACAGTGTGTCCTCACTCCTAACAAGGTTAATTGTAAAAGACTCCTAATAGGGTCTGACCCTTGACTAGGTCACTATACTTAATGCATTGTACGGACAAACTCCTAATAGGGTTGTAAGATCTTCTGATAGGGATCATAATACTCTAATTCCCACTAGGGTTTTTACCTATTTGGGTTTCCCCGTAACCAAAATTGTGGTGTTTTGTTAAGTGTTCTTATATTGTGTTTATGCTTATTGTTCTTCTTTACTTAATTGGATAAAGAATTGAATCTTGTAGATAACTGATTCACCCCCCCCCCCCCCATTTCAGTTATCTCTTGGGACTATTCCTAACAATTGGTATCAGATCCAAGTGCCTCAGAGAGAAATTTTAACAACTTGAGGTTGATCATATGGCATTCTTTAGAAAAGAAAGTCCTAAGTTTGATGGAGAGAACTATCTAGATTGGAAGAACAAAATGATGACACATTTGTAGTCCATTGCTTTTGAGATTTTTGAAGTAGCTACCAAAGAAGTTCATATTCCCTCTCTAACAGATCTTACAAAGGAAGATAGAACTCTTAAGTAGAAGGAGATTTTCACTAAAAATTCTATTTCCAAAGAAGCCCTTATCAGCACCTTGTCTGACAGTGAGTTTTCAGACATCAAGAAAGTTGATAAATCCTACAAGATATGGAAGTATCTAGAAGACATGTTTGAAGGAGGCATTCAAGCTAAGAATGCACACAGAAAGACATGGAAGAAAAATTACAATACATTGGAGATGCTACCTAAAGAGAACATTAGAGCCTACAATCAAAGGATTAATGAAGTAGTTGCAGGAATCAGAAACAATGGTGGAGAGATCTCAAAAGAAGACATAATGGATAATTTGATGACTACTTTGATACCAGAATATGAGAGAAAGATAAACATCCTAGATGAGACTATGAAATTATCAAAAGACATCAAAAGAGAGACCTTAATCAGCAAGATTTCAACTTTTGAGATATCAAGTTTAAAGACAGAGCCTAAAAGTGAGACAGCCTTCAAAGCTTTAGTCCATGGTAAGAAATCCTTGAACACTTCTAGTAATTTTGATGATGATGATGAAGAGAAAGAACTAGATGATTTAATTTCTTTGATTGCTAAGAAAGAAAGGAAAGGAAAAGGGAAATATGAAGGCTAGTTACCATTCAAATTCTTTTCATGTAATAAGATTGGTCACTTTGCATCTAAGTTTCCTATAAGAGTCAAGAAGTTAAAAACTAACTACAAGCCTAAGTATATAAAAGAATGTTACTATGTTGGTGATGGAGTATCAGATGAAGAGTCAGTAGAGGATGAAATTGGATTCATTTCTCTTGAAGACATGGAGAAAATATTTGATGAAATAGACCTTGAAGATAAAAAAGAAGCACAAGAGTTAGCACTGATTTCACAAGCTAACATTAGGACAGATTGGATCATTGATAGCAGTTTCTCACATCACATGATAGGAGACAAGAATAGATTTGTACATCTAGATAGATACAAAGGTGGCATGGTTAGATTTGGAGACAACACTCCTAAACCTATCATAGTTAGAGGAGCTATCACCTTGGATGGAAAGAACAACACTGATGATGTTCTTTATGTTGATGGTTTGCATCATAATCTACTAAGTGTTGGACAGTTGCTTGAAAAAGGATATTAGTTGGAATTCAAAGACAACAAGTGCATCATTAATAACAAGGAGAAATGATTGCATCAGGTTCAAAGGATAAAGGTAATGCTTTTCAGCTTAATCTAGAAGCCATTTTTTTTGTTGCTACAATAGATGATAGTTGGTTATGGCACAAAAGACTATGTCACATCAATTTTGACAACATAGTAAAGATAAGAAATGTAAAGGTAGTAAGAGACCTTCCTAGCATTGCAAAACTAGTTGATACAATATGCAGGGAATGTGTGATGGGAAATCATGTGAGAAATTCATTAAGAAGCAAGCATAATTCGGTAGAGAACAAATTGGATCTAGTGCATACAAACCCTATGTAGACCAACTCAAACAAGATCATAATATGGTGAAAGGTACTTTATTCTGTTTGTTGATGATTATTCTAGAATGATGTGGGTTGTGTTCTTAAAGGATAAATATGAAGCATTTGAGAAGTTCAAAATATTCACAGCTAAGGTTAAAAATGGGTAGGGATTAAATATTAAATGTCTGAGATCAAATAGAGGAGGAGAATTCACCTCTGACAAATTCTTTGAGTACCATGAAGAACATGGGATAAAGAGACAGTTAAGTGCACCTAGAACCCCTCAATAGAATGGAATTGCTAAAAGGAGGAATGGGATCATACTTGACATAGCGTGCACCATCATGATTGAAGGAAAGGTCACACACACCTATTGGAGAGATGCGGTCAATACTGCAGTCTATATAATCAATAGAATTCAATTGAGGCCAGGCGTAGACAAGACACCTCGTGAGCTATGGTCTGGGAATGTACCTATAGTAAAATACTTCAAAATCTTTGGAAGCAAGTGCTACATCAATAGAGATGAAGCAATTGGCAAGTTTGATGCAAGAAGTGACGAAGGTATTTTTCTTGGTTACTCTACTAAAAGAAAAGATTATAGATGTTTCAATTTAAGATTGAAGAAGATCATTGAAAGTGCTCATGTTAAGATTGATTAGAAGTTCATGATTCAAGAAAGATATCATGATTATGCACCTATGATTGAAGAAGAACCTGGACCTGCCACTAGAGAAATAGTTGTTGATGAAATGTTTGATAGCATTGATGTATTGTACAATGACCCTGAAACTAGTGAAGAAGAATCACAAAAGTTAGATGAGAGAGTCACACCTAATGTTCCTAAATTCACATCTAGATATCATTCAAAGGAAGACATCATTGGAGATCAGAATAGTAAAGTCATGACAAGATCAAAAGCAAAGAGTTCCACAACAAATGAAGAGGTATGTTTACTATCGCATATTGAACCCTTAAGTGTTCAAGATGCATGTAATGATTCAGATTGGCATGAAGCAATGAAAGAAGAGCTAGATCAGATAATTAAGAATGACACATGGGAATTGGTCCCTAGACCTAGTGATAAGAATTTAATTGGAACCAAGTGGATATTCAAAAATAATATGAATGAAGATGGAATAGTGGTAAGAAACAAAGCAAGACTAGTGTGTAAAGGATATGCAGAAAGAGAAGGACTTGATTATTCAGATACATTTTCCCCTATAAGAAGATTGGAAGCCATAAAGTTGTTTCTATCCTATGCTACCTTCAAAGACTTTAAGGTATACCAAATGGATGTTAAGTCAGCATTCCTCAATGGAGAGCTAAAGGAAGAAGTATACATAGAGAAGCATGAAGGATTCACCTTATCAGACAGACCTGATATGATATGAAGATTGAAGAAAGCCCTCTATGGACTTAAGAAAGCCCCTAGAGCATGGTATGAAAGACTTGATGGATACTTGACAAATATTGGATTCAAGAAAGGAGCTGTAGATTTTAATTTATTCATAAGAGAAACATCTGATGGATTGTTGTTGGTTGCCATATTTTTTGATGACATTATCTTTGGTGGTAATGACAATCTTAGTGCTGAATTTTCTAAAGAGATGCAAAGAAAATTTGAGATGAGCATGATTGGACCTATCAAGTACTTTTTGGGACTGAATGTGCAGCAGACAAACAAAGGTATATTCATTAATCAATCTAAGTATGTGAAAGAGATATTGAAGAAGTTCAAGATGGATTATTGCAAGCCAATAAGTACCCCTATGTTAAAAGGATGCAAGCTTTCAAAAGAAGATGATTCAGCAGTAGTAGACATAACTTTGTATAAGTCTATGATTGGTAAACTAATCTACCTTACTCAATCTAGACCTGATATCTCCAATGTAGTTGGTATTGTTGGAAGATTTGTAGAAAATCCTAAACAAATTCATCTCATGGCAGTAAAGAGGATATTCAAATACTTGAGAGGAACTATAGAATATGGTTTATGGTATCCTAATTCAAAAAATGTAGAACTTCATGTGTATACAGATGCAGATTGGGTAGGATGTGTGGATGATAGAAAGATTACCTAAGGAGGAGCAGTATTTCTTGGAGATAGACTTGTTACTTGGATAGGTAAGAAGAAAAATGGTATTTCTTAGTCCACAGTAGAAGAAAAATATGTTGCAGCAGCATTAAATTGCTCTACAATTGTGTGGATCAAGTAGATGATAAAGGATTTTGGTATTCAGATTGATTATCCTATTGTTATTCATTGTGATAACACTAGCACTATCAATATGTCAAAGAACCCTGTGATGCATGCAAAGACAAAACACATTGAGATAAAATATCACTTGCTAAGAGAGAAAGTAGAAGAGTAAGAAGTAAAGTTGGAATATGTGAGCACAAAATATCAGCTAGCAGACATATTCACAAAGACTTTACCTAATGATACATTAGATTATCTCAAGAAGAAGATGGGAGTAATCCCCTTCCCTAAATATGATTAGAGATTGCAGGAGTGCATCAATCCTTGTTGACTGATGAAAGGTTGACTACTCTACTTTGGGAGTAATACCGTGATTAATTATTTGGCACCCTTTACCATTGATGTCAAAGGGGGAGTAAGTATATAGTCATGAAAAACAAAATAGTAAATAATATAATAATTGATATTGAGAGCATTTAGTAGTAGATGAAGGAATCATCCTTAAGGAAGTTTTGATGAGGAAATGGAGAATGTTATAAAAGAATTACAACAAGGGGGAGTGAGTATTTAGCAAGAAGAAGAAAAAATAGTAAGAGATGGAGGATTCATCCTCGGGTGAGTTTTTTTGAGGAAATGGAGAATATTATAAAATGATTTTACATTTGAATTGGTGGTATTTTTCATTCCATATGTTTCCATCAATGCCAAAGGGGGAGATTGTTGGAGATTTTCTAGCAAGCCAAAGTGCTAACTGTATGTTTTCCATTGATGAAAACATATGGTAAGAAGCATGCATGGAAGCTTGATGAAGAGAGTTGTGAGTATATGTTTCCTATATATGTTATCAACATGATATCATAGATGCAGAGGTTGATTCTGAGTAAAGACAGTAATACAATAGTCTGTATCAGTGAGTGTTCCTGAGAGATCCCAGGAAGAGTTCTATATGTTATTTACAGTATGGTTGTAATGGAGCCTTGTGTGTTTATATTTATGTTGAAGACATATGTATGATACTATGTTCATGGACGTAGAGTCAGATATGTAGTACATGTTAAGTTATGAAGTCTCCAGTTGATAGTCATAGTTTCCTGAGTTTATCTGGTAGAGCTGACATTATTTTTATTCTTGTAGTAGTTGCACGTATCATTTTGATATGTGTTCTTGGATAAGTTCTTGGAGAATAGTTAAGGATGTTTGGTTAAGAGCGCATGACATAATTCAACATGAGAAGAAAGTATCAGTTAATTTGGTGGAGCCAATAGTGTGAAGCGATGCGTCTACTCATATTGAGTTGGGCGGTCCTAATTTATGTTGTGTGCTTAGTAGAGCTGAATGAGATGTTATTGGAGAGTTGTATTGTTTCTCTAATGTGATTTCAAGATGGTTCTAATAGGCTGACTTGATTATATCATTTAGAGAAAAGATATTTATAGGCAGTCATTTATGATTGCTAAGCATGGCAGATAGTTGAAAGAGAAGAGTAGAGCAGAAGGTGCAAAGTGTTGAGCCATCAGCAGAAGGTCTATGTGACAAAGTAGAGAGTATATTGTATTCATTGGAACTGATCAAGATAATAGGTCTATGCACAATTCACCAAGATCCAAATATAGTGTGTATCTATTAAATAGAAGGTTGCGGCCTTCACCCCTTTGAGCAGTGTTCTCTTAGAAAGTGTTTCCTCACCCCTAATAGGGTTAATTATAAAAGACTCATAATAGGGTGCAACCCTTGACTAGGTCACTATACTTAATGCATTGTAAGGATCAACTCCTAACATTTTTGTAAGATCTTCTAATAGGGATCATGATACTCTAGTGCAATTTATAGTGGGTGCTAATTCCCACCGGGGTTTGTACCTATTTGGGTTTCCCCGTAACCATAATTATGGTGTTGTGTTAAGTGTTCTTATATTGTGTTTATGCTTAATATTCTTCTATACTTAATTGGATAAATAATTGAATCTTTTAGATAATTGATTCACCCCCCCCCCCCCCCTCTCAATTATCTCTTGGGACTATTCCTAATAGATTTTATAATAGCTAAATAATGGTATGCTTCTAAATTATGATACCATGATAATTGCTAAATTTTACTCAAAATGCCAAATTCACACAAAATACTATAATGTTAAATTCTCACAAGATGCTAAATTAGCTACAGATGAAGGAAAATATGATCCTTTTATAGGCTTTTGCAACCCAAAATCCCATGTGGTGATGTCTAATGGCGTGGATTGAAAGTTGGAGAAATCAATGGTTGACGTTGAATTGGTTAAAGGGGTTAAGGAATAATAGGGAGTAGTTGGATTGATAGAGAGGAAATAGAGGGAATATTCCTCCTATAATGGAAAGGTGGAGAGTCATGTAGGAAGAAGAGATACTTTTCGAGTGTCTCTCTATGAGTCTTGAGAGGAAGGAGGAAAGTGTTAGAGTAATAAAGTGTTTACTTATTAATTAAATAATATTGATTTAATTACTAAGTCACTTATTATCTCTTTTTGCTTAAGCTAAAATTTAGGCATATAATGATTAATTTTTTTATTAATTATTATTGTGCAACCTAGGACTTTCAACCCTTTTAGGGTTTTAAATCTCCTTTATAACGATGATCTCTCCTCTTGTTTTCATAAATTTATAATTGACAACACATTCATTATTATTTGATTTCAACTTTTTTTTTTCACATCAAGAATGTCTCCTCTCTCATGGATCAATGTGTTCAGGCCTTCATAGATGTTTTCTTCTCTTAGGATTAGGTAATACTGAGAGGGGGGGTGAATCAGTATTACTGCACTTTAATTTAAACTTCAACCAATTAAAAATAAACCATAAAAGTTCTGAAATGAAAAGAACATAAAAGCACAATACATAAATCATGACACCATGATTATTTCTCGAGGAAACCCTATCCAATGGAAAGCCCCGATAGGGATGGTACCCACAACTATGCACTAAAATATTATACCCCTTTTAGGAGATCTAACCCTATTAGGAGTTGATTACTACATAGTACATTTCCTTGTTAGAGGATTACAGAACCCTGTTAGGGGTATACAAAAACCTTGTTAAAGGTGGTGAGCTTACAACTCTTACAATCAAAATATTGTCTCAAAGATTTCTCCAAAAATGAACAATACAAGCACTTGTTATGCTTAGATAGTTCCAATTATAGCTATGTCAAACACTGATCTCGCATCTTCTCTGTGCTCATAGATTCGCATCCATCACATCATCATCACAATCATCATCATCACTTCTACAAAACACTCTATACTTATACTAAATCTGCAATATCAGCAATATACAATATTTATCTGACTTAGTATGTTTCCATATCAACTAAACTTTCCTTAATCATCGTGACTTCTCATGTGCCCAATTACACTAATTCTCTGTCTTCGCATACCTTCACAACAATGTATCTTACTGATATGATCACCAAAACACATGCGACCTTAAATGAAGATCCTATATATCCCAAAATTTCTTCTACTAACTTCACAAGCCATAATACATTATACATTATCATTGCTAACCAAAACTGTAACACAGTATACTGTTATCCCGATTCTATACTTAGTCATTTTCATGACTGTGACTCCAATACCAAAAATCTCTTCTTGTGATCACTATAGCATAAGTGTTGTAATAAATGACAACCCTCAAGTGATCCCTAGTACTCCAAAACATCACTTTCCACAATCTCTCCCTTTGGCATTGATGGAAACAATTAGGGAAAAATGACTAAGTGTCAAAAAGCATTAACTTCCTTCTACTATGTACATAAACTCCTATTTTCCTTTCTTTTCACTTTTTCTACTTTTCTTTTTTTTTAATTTCTTTTTCTTCTTCTTATTTTCTCTTCTCTTCTTCTCTCTTCATTTTTCTCTTCTCTTCCTCTCCCTTTGACATCAATGGCAAAGGTACTTGCAAAATTTACAAAACTTCTAAGCAAAAAAAGACTTAGTGCTTACTCACCAGATTTAGAATATCTTGGAAAGAGTGTTCCAAGGTCTTCACTTCCTCTACCCATGACTTGATCAAAAGTTCACTAACATGCATCAATCCATTTAGTCCATAGGATGTTGTTTCTGCTGCCTTCAACTCTATGGTGATAGACATTGATCCTTCTATCTTCTCCATCTTTGAGAGATGAACTTCAAGCATAAATAGCTTAGGAGTTATTAAACTCTTCAGCAAACCAAATCTTTCTACCACTCTCCCTTTCTCCACATCCAGAACACTTATTTTATCCAAAAGCTTGGATGTATTCTTATCCATTTCTACCATAGTTTTTGATGATGTTTCACAACTATCCATCAAGTTGTCAAGGGTAGCCCTATCCTTGGCTATAATGTCTTCAATGTTCTTCACATGTATACAAGGATTTATGTAGTGACTATATATCTCTCTACCTTATGCTACACAACTCTTAGCCTTGAGTTTAGTTTCCTTAAGAATGTCCAAGTCCCATGAGATGGACTGACAAACTTCTTTCAACTTCTTCTCCAAAAATCTCTTCTCTGCCTTATTTTCTGCAGTCTTCAGTAGTGACTCAAAGTGACTGTCAAAGATGTCCAAGGCCATGCCTAGGTGCTCTTCCTCATCCTTACCTTGAAAATTAATAGGTGTAGGGAGTAATTTTTTTACTGTCTTTGCTGCCCTAGCTATTATCTTCACTCTTTTATCTCCTTTTTGTATTGATCTTTCCTTAGCCTTAGCAAAAGCCATGAAAGATAGCCTCATGAGCTCATCCTCATCCATGCTCTCTACATCTACACTCATAGGTTTGGCCATACTTGCCAACAATAGAGTAGAGGAGGTGTTAGAATCTTTCTTTTTCTCCACTCTTACCTCAACTACTTTCTCTACTCTAGTATTTTCTATATTCCTTTCTTCTTGTTGCATTTCCTTCTCCTGTATCTTCTCTTCCTTTTTTTCCTTAGATTTCTCTTCCTCTATCTAACCTTCTTTTTTAAGTGTCATCCCACTATCTAAGTTTTCCAAAAATGGATCATTTACATCATGTGAAGTGTTAAGGGTCACAGGCACACTAGATACAAAGAAGTCTGGTTGCATGCCAACTTGTTCACTTACTTCTGTTATCTTCAAACTTTCTCCCAATCCCAAAGGTGTAGGCTTGGTGACCTTGGGAGCTGAAGTCTTCTTCGACATATAACTCATAAGGATTTGATCCAGTTCCTTTTGAGTTTCTTCTATTACTTCATCATACTTCCTTGCCATGTTTTTCACTAATCTACCCTTGGTCCTCAACAAGGGTTTCAATTCTTTTATTATCATCTCCCTTTCTTGTATAAAAACAATGGGTAACATGTCCTCAATAGCCTTGTTCCTAATGTTTTCATCTTCAGACTGAGCTAGCTATTTCCTAATCTCTAGCTTTCTATATAGTTCCTTAGGAATGATTCCTTCAATCTCTAGCAAGTTTTTCTTGAAAACTAACAAGTGTTTTTTATTAAGATAAAAGTAGGTTTTGAATGGGCCCCGAAACCATATGCATTCAATTTTTGAATGGAATTGTAACCCTAGGAAAGATAGGAAGAATTCTCTTAGATCTAAATGAAAACTAACAAGTGTTCAATTATAGTATCCTCAATAATTGTCTGATTTTCAGGGTCATATCTCTCATAATATATGTCCAATGTCCTCAGACTTCCATATGTTATTACTCTCTTTTGCAACTTTTGAATTTTTGGCTTCCACAAATCTTGTGGCCTCTTTTGTACTTTTTCTTCTTTCTTTTCAATTACTTTGTCTTCTTTCTTCTTCATTTCCACTTCTACCTCTTTTTCCTTAGGGCTTCTTTGCTTGGTAGATCTTGTAGATCTTCTAGGAATGCTCACAGGTACAATTTCTTCTACAGTCTTCTCATGTGTAGAAAATAAATCAATTATGTATGGTGTGGGGCTTATTGTCTTATCAACTTCAGAGGGAGTAGGTGCATCAATAGCCATATTGGAATATTCTTTTTTCATCTTAGTCCTTATGTTTTTTAGCTACTCCCTAGTAATTCCTACCTTCACAATGATATCCTCAACAATTTTACTAATCTTTCTTTTCCTTGTCACTTTTTCTTGTTCTTCTATGACCTTTTCTAACTTTTCCCTATAAGCTCCCCATCTTTCTTTAGTATGGTCTCTTTCTGCTACTAATACATGCTCTACTTGCATAGTTAAAATATCTGAACTGACTTCATACCCCATAGGGTAACATGACTTCTTCCTAGGTTCCACTGTCTCAAAACATACACAATTAGTTTTAACCATGAAACATATAGTATCCTTACACTTTTCAACTAGATCTTCAGGTATCCTATACCTTTCCTTTATTTCCCTTTGTAGAATCTTAGTCATAGCAAATAGTTCTCCATCTACCCAATGTGTATCCTATCTATGGTAGCTCTAAGATATCTGAATTCTAGTAGGTACATTATCCTTCCATGCTCTAGGGTGCATGCCAAGGAATTTGTGAATAATTTGGATGTACATATGAACCAATAGTGATCCAAACCTAAATGCCTTAGACCTATCTTTCTTTATAACCTTTACATTTTCTAGAAATTATTGTGCAAGAACTTCGCATAGGTTGTACTTCTTATTTTCTTTGACCATTCTGTATGCCATCATGATAACTCCAGTTGATACTGAGTTAGGTCTGCTACTATAGAAAAATTTGTAACCTAAAATCATTGCCACCAATCTTACATCTTGCTGAAAGATGTCATTTACTGTCATAGCTCTCTTATCCCATTTAGAGTGGGTTAGGGTTTCCACCTATTTTCTTATATTTTTCTTTCCTACTAGGAGGGCTCCATCATTATCTAATCCAATTATTTCATGAATCATATGTGCACATATTTTGACTACTTTTTCTTTAATCCATATGAACTAGTCATGGATTCTACTAAGGATTATCTTAAATCATTCAGTTTCAGTAAATTCTTCTACTAGGGTTAGCTTGATGATAGATTGATCCTCTAGGTTCTTAAACTCTTCTACCATTGATCCATCTACTTCAATCATTGCATCCAATTCACTATATATGTTTACATCTACTATGGTCTCATACTTGCAATATATATTCCCTAATGTCCTCTACATGCAACATGTCTTAAGGGGTTTGTGGAAATGCTCCTTCCAGATCATCCTCACAAGACTTGAATGGGCATTTCTTAAACTTATACCTAGGTCTATCCAAAACATCAAATATTATTGGTGCATCCATAACTTCTTAGAGAGTATAAAGTCCAAATACCTTCAACACGCTAAATCTGGAACTTTTCTTCATGTGATCACATAATATCTCTGCTAGATGATTGAAATGTTTCACAACTTTACTCTCCTTAGTCACTGATCAATAAATGGTGGATAAAAGATATCATTCAACCTCTTTTATCCTTCGCAAGTTGATTAAGTGCATTAATCACAAGTATCTCAACTTTGCATGTTGTCTAGTCAATACAAATCTCACGAACATGGAAATTGAATCTCCAAGTGTTGTGCTCTCAACCACGCACTTTATAGTGTCTGTACATACCATACCTAAGCTTGCGTGAGCTTATTCTATATAATCAGGGGCTGGATGTATTCTGTTATCTGCATCCAATGCTCCCCCTAACTAGTCCATACGGCCTTCTAGGTCAATGTCTCAAAGAACTCATCATGCGAAGACATAGTATCATCTATTGTCTCTCCCTAAACCAATGCCTTATTGAATTCTTTCACCTTCCATATCTTTTCATCTTCTTTACTTTCTAATTTCTTGAAATGATTCTCAAACTCATTCATATACTCATTAAGACTTTTACCACTATTACCAATGTTCTTCTTTATAACCATAGGAGGTGGTCATCTTGGTTCTCTTGGTCCTCTTGCTCCTCTTTTGTTGTCCTCTCCATTGTATCTACAAAACTTCACTCTGTGTCCAAGTTTGTTGCATTTTTAACATTTAGGTGGTCTCCTTCTATCATGATTTACTTGTAGCTTATAATACCTTGCAGTATGCCCAAAGTTATTGCATTTGAGGCATGTGATCTTGGTTGCTGACTCTTCTCTGACATAATCTTGTTTGTACCTAGACTTATCTAATTTTATACATTCTTCCTTCTTGTGTCCATAATCATAACAATTATAGCAATAACCAAAAAAGGGTTTGAAAGAACTGTTACCTCTTCAATCTCCCTTCATGTGTCCAACTTTGTTGCATCCAAAGAATCTACCTCTGAAAGGTCTCATCTATTCTCTAGGTTCTTCGTGAGTATGTTTTTCTTCAGTCTTCACTTCATTTTCTTCCTCATTAGTCTTTGACCATTCTACTTTATTGAATCCAACTCCTGTCATGTCTCCTTTAGGTTTCTATCTTTCCCTTTATTCATCAATCTTATCACTGCTCATGTGCAACTTCTCAATATACAATTTGGATTGAGTGAGTTCTCCTTTTATGATCTGATTGTACTTCTCCAATTCCTAACACTTATCCTTATAGTGATCAAGTTCAGTATTCATTTGTCCTATTTTCTCATTTGCTTCTTTTAGTGACTCTTCAACTTTGTTTCTTGCATCCCTTTCATGTTGAACTTCTTTAATCATCAGAAGATTGATTTGTTCTTTTTCCTACTCTAGCTTCTTTACTTGATCTAATGTGTCATTGTCTAAATCTTCTTTGATCTTGTCCATAAGGTCTTGTTTCTAATTTCTTGAAGTTTCAAGTTGTTCCTTTAGTTTCCTAACGAGACCTTCTACTCTTCTCAATTTGAATTTCAATACACCATTCTCGGCCTTCTCTTTGTCCAGATCATCAAGTGTTGCTTCAAAGTTCTCTTTCAAACTTTCCAAATCCATTTTGATCTCCCTTAAGTTGTTAGGATTTCTCTCCAAGGGCCAATATCTCTAATATCAATTGTTAGGATTAGGTAATACTGAGAGGGAGGTGAATCAATATTACTTCACTTTAATTTAAACTTTAACCAATTGAAAATAAATCATAACAATTATGAAATGAAAAGAACATAAAATAACAACACATAACTCATGACACCATGATTTTTTCTCAAGGAAACCCTGGCCAAGGGAAAACCTCGGTGGGGATGGTACCCACAACTATGCACTAAAATATTATAGCCCTGTTAGGAGATCTAGCCCTATTAGGAGATGATTATTACATAGTACATTTCCTTGTTAGAGGAATACATAACCCTATTAGGGGTATACAAAAACCTTCTTAAAGGTGGTGAGATTACAACTCTTACAATCAAAATACTATCTCAAAGAGTTCTCCAAAAATGAACAATACAAGCACTTGCTATGCTTAGATAGTTCCAGTTATAGCTCTGTCAAACACTGATCTTGCATCTACTCTCTACTCATAGATTCTCATCCATCACAATCATCATCATCACTTCCACAAAACACTCTATACTTATACTAAATTTTCCATCCAATCGGCTCTCAAAATACTTCACAAAACATAATAAATACCTATGCAAATAATCCACATAGAGTCAATGATAATATATTACAAAAGTGTTGTCAATATACAACATTTATCTGACTTAGCACATTTCCATATCAACTAAACTTTCCTCAATCATCACGACTACTCATGTGCCCTGTTACACTGATTCTCTATCTTCACATACCTTCACAACATTGTATCTCACTGATATGATCACCAAAACACATGTGAACTTAACTAAAGGTCTTATATATCCCAAAATGTCTTCTACTAACTTTGCAAGCCATAATACATTATACATTATCATCGCTAACTAAAACTGTAACACAGTAGACTGTTATCCTAATTTTGTACTTAGTCATTTTCATGACTATGACTCTAGTACCAAAAATCCCTATTTGTGATCACTCCAGCATAAGTGTTGCCATAAATGACAACCCTCAAGTGATCCCTAGTGCTCCAAAACATCACTTGCCAACAACTTCTCTCTTTCTGCGGCACGTGTTTGCATGCAGGTGTGTTGGTAATTTGGCTGATTTGGTTACATAGATGTTGTCATTATGGAAACATATGATCTACATGAAGATCACACAGGTCAGAGAGCTAGTATGTCAGAGCGTAATACAAAATTGTCTAAGTATGAGACAGTGTGTTTTTACCAGTGAACCTGATGATAGTTTTTGTTTGCGATGTCGACTGGAGTAAGTTTAGTGCTTGCACACTTGAACATAGACTCTATGGTGACTATTGAAGACTCATCTTAGAGTGAAAGTTAGTATGGCATGTACAGAAGAAGTTATGATAGTTTTTCTAAAGGCAGTGTTAAGCCAATAGGACAAAATATGAAGACAGAATTGATAAAGAGTTAAGGGATTATTTTGTTTATCAAAATAATGACTTAACAATATAAAGGGATGAAATCCTAGATGTTAACCCTTGGATAAAGTTATTTTGTAATATGATAGCCAACTGAAAAGTTATTAGTCTTAATAACTTGTATAAATGTAATTGTAAATTGTAAGAAGAAAAATGATGAAGGAACGAATGTATGTAATAGTGATAGTGAAAGAGAAGTGAAAAGATATCGATGCAAGAAGTATAAGGTTATGTACCTTGACCTACTTTTTTAATCAGTAAATATTGCACATTACTTGTTTGGGCAGTGGGCTCATCTGGTAATCACATTTTGTACTGCCAACTCCTAATAGGGTTGAGGCTTCTAACAAGGCCTATAGTCCCTTAATCAAGACTGAGACACTATATGCATATTATAGACTCCTAACAGGGTCAACATCCTTAACAAAATACTTTTGATTAGTGGATCTTTGTGGGTACCATCTCCACTAGGGTTTTCCCTTGGCCAGGGTTTCCTCGAGAATAAATAATGTGTTATGAGTTCTTTAGTTTTATTGCTATGCATGTTGTTTAGCTTCCTATGTTATGCATGTGTTAAGATAATATTTTATATCCATAATTGGGAAAAAGATAAAGTTTGTAGAATAATGATTCACCCCCCCCTCTCAGTATTCCCTATTTCTAACAATTGGTATCAGAGCTTAGTTACTTGAAAAAGAATCATTCAAGGAAAGCCTAGCAGCTTGAGTAAGATCTCTATGGATATGGATCAACTACAGAAGAATCTTGAAGAAGCTCTTGAATAGATTGATATGCTTACTGATGAAAGAGATACTCTGAAAAGAAAATATGATGATGCAAAGAACCTCATTGAGAAATTGAAAAACAAGTTGGAAGATCTGAAATCTAAAAAGGAATCCAAAGTTTTTATTGAAGATTGTGATGACAATTTAGAAAAAGAAAATGAGATCCTTAAGCATGAACTAAAGATAGAAAATCTAAAGCTTAGTTTGAAAGATGGAAATAGCAAGAATGAAGCAAATCTAAAATCTCAGAATGAAATTCTAAAGACTAAAAATGAAGGACTAAAATCAAAACTTGGTAAAGTAACATCTGAATTTGAGAAAGTCAATTTGCAGTATGCTAAACTTGAGAAATACAATGTAATAGTGAAAGGAGAATTGAATCAATCTAAGCAACAACTTGAAAGGCTATATTCAACCAGTGAGAAGATTGATGAACAAATATCTTATCAAAAACCATTCTATGATAAGACTGGTCTTGGATTCAACACTTTTAAAGCAAATGAAGAAAGCAAGGAAAGGAACCAGATCTGAAAATGTTTTAAAGCATAGATGAGAAGAAGTTTGATGAGATTAACAAATTTGAAGATACACCTAAGGAAGAAGAACCACCTAAGCAAGAGGAATCACCCAAAGGTATGCAAAGAGAATTCAAAGGTAGATGTTTTGCTTGTAATACTATTGGTCATATGAAGAGAGATTGCACAGGTAAACAATTCAAACCTCTTAATGGTTATTTTATATAATTGTCATGGTTTTGGACATAGAGCTATTGAATGCAGGAAACCTAAATTTATTGAGAATAATAATAGTAGTAGAATGTTTAGGAATACTAACAATTCAGATAAGAAACCTACTGAAGATATGAACAGAAGAAATGGAGTAATATGTTATAGATGCAACAAGGTTGGACATGTTGCTAGAAATTGCAGATCACAGATCAATCCACTTGGACCAAGATATGGGAACAATGGAATAATTTGTCAGATATGCAACAAGATTGGACACATAGCAAGATTTTACAGAATGAACAATAGAGTTTTTCATCCTAACCCTAACCCTAGAAGTCATGCAAGAAGAAATGAAGATGCAAGTAACAGTCAAAAAGGATGTTGTAGTAATTCAAATGAAGTGAAGTTTGTTAAAAGCATAGATCAAGGAGACATATTCAACATTGAAGGTAATCAAGAAGGTGAAGTATTAAAAGGTAAGAATGAATCTTTACCTGACCCATCTCAAAGTACTTAATTTATGAAAATTACAGTAGAATAGGAACTTAGATTAGTGTAGAAGTAGATATATGATGAATTGAGTCTTGTGTAGTTAATGAAAGGTATTATATGATGTTCTAATGCTATGGTTAAGAGCACAAAGAAAAATATTATGTTTTGCAAGATCCCAAGAAGTTTTAAGTTTTGTAGGTTAGCAGAATCAGCTTTTTGGAAAGAAACGGCAAAAGAATTGAATTCGATGTCAGATCTAAGTGAGATTGAATTAATAAAAGGTCATGATTGGTATTATTTGATCATCAAAGTGAATTAAAGTGTTAAGGAGATCAAAGAGTAGTGATTGGAAGCATTTTGCAAGGATTTGGAGAAGAATTTTGTGTCGAATCTAAGCAAGCCCTAAATTGCGAAATCAAGATATTTTACTTGGCAGATCTTTAAATCGGTAAAGGAATTAGAGGAAATCATGGATGTTTCTCTGATTCACAATGTCACAGATAAAAATAGACCTAAGATGAAAAGGGAACCAGTAGAACCCTTGGAAGATGATCCTAGGTTAGCTTTATCATCCGTACTAGTCAGAGTTGTACATCTAGAGAATGTTAGAAGTTATCTTGGATGAAAACTAGAGACTATCAGTGATAGTGATTTCACCAAGGAATATCAGAAGATCTACAATCAGGACATGTCATTAAAAGAAGGATTTGAACATTTGAAAGATAATGACATCATTAAGTATGCATTACAGTATGAATTTGATAATGAAGAATGTACTAAGATAATTCTAAGCAGAACTCATAATGGGAAGTTTTGGTTAGAAGATAGAGTGATAGATATCATAGCTAATTTGATTCATGAAGTTACTGGACTATCTAAAACTGGATCCATTCCTTTAAATGAGAAGAACATGAGGAAAATAGTCATAGACAACACAAATTCATCCTATAATGGTAGAGGAATTGTGATTAGTAAGATTCAAAAAGACGATGTTAGATACTTATGTAAGATCCTAACCACTAAGTTTTGTGCAAACTCAAGAGAGGATGACATGGCAGCTGGAATGATACATTCAACTTATCTAATGTGTGTTGACAAAGTGCGAGTTGATATGTGTGAGATTCTAAGAATTCAACTGTTTGAGAATTTGAAAAGATTAAGAAGACTAAGTATACACAGTTTAGATTCTCATCCTTAATCACTTATATGTTTTTTCATCTATTGAGAAGATTTCCTTACACCATTGGAAATGACTAGAATGATGGCCAAACTACAAGATTAACCTAGTGTATAGAAGGCATGTTATTGACAAAGTGAATGAGAGTGTAGTATTGGTAATTAAGACATTTTAGGATATAGTGTCTAGCAGATCAAGGATCCCACAGTCTCTTGTGGAGAAATATAAAAATGAGATATGTTTCATGATTGATACTGACTTTACTTACATTGATGCAGTAGAACCTAGAACAAAGTTCATAGACCCTCTTGGCTATGAGATATCTAAGGTAGAGACAGAAGAGTATGTGAGCAGGTTACTTAAGTGCAAGTTGGACACTCACTGTAATAGGTTTGGAACCTTTGAGGAGAACTTCAACTCTACAAAGACCTTACTTGAAGAGAAGCAGTCAAAGAAAAGAGTTGAGAGTACTATCAAGAAAATTCTAAAAGATACAGGGATGACTGAGCATGAATTCCTGGTAGCCAAGAAAATAGTAGCAGCAATTAGAGATATTGAACAAAAAGAAGTTTTGTATGTTCCATCTTTATCATCAATTGTAGCACAACAAGAAGAATCACAAGTTAAGGTGAAAGTGGAAGAAATAGAGAAGGATCAAGAAGCAAGGATATTCACTGGATCCACTTCCTCGACACCTAGCAAAAGAGTAAAAGAGAGTGCTACTAGACCAGGTAAGAGGTAGAAAACTTTGGTGCAACCAGTTCCAAGGAAAATTGTAGAAATCAAAGATGATGACACTTCTATTAAGAAGAAAACTTGGAAACCTAGAATTGAGAAGGTTAATGAGTAGATCATTCAAGATGGAGACTTTACAAAGATGAACAAGTATTATGATCTCTATGATTATGCAGAGAGATTGAATCTGGAAAATGTAGTGGTAAAGCATATGATCTTGTCTAATAAGAAGTTTGACACAATTCAGGGTAAGATACTTGATGATTTATACAATAAACTTGTAAATAGGAAGAAGAGAGCATCAGAGGTAGACACAACTATTAGAGAAAAGCTTGTAAGAAAGCTTTGTGTTGTGAAAGATGAAATACACTTTAGTTAGATTATGAAAGCTTTAAGCACCCATTTGAGAACCAAGAAGAGAACCATTTAGATTATCAAAGGCAAATATGAAGAAGTTAATGCAGAAACAAAGCAAGAAATCATTAAGGTAATGTCAGAGAATGCTGAAGAATCATCAGTTACAACTAAATCCAAAGATCAAGTAGCAGAAGAAGCAGAACAAGAGGACATTCCCTCTCCACCAGCTATACAAATTGAGGATGAAGCTATGAATGTAGAACGAACTAAGATCACCTTGGATACTGATGAGAATGTATTCAAGAATTTGGAAAACATTGTTGATAATTCAGCTTTTGAAGAGCAGGAGACTACCAAAGGAGAAGAGAAAATAGAGACCGCAGTTGTAGAACCTAAAGTGACAGAAAAACAAGTACCTATTCCCACTAAAGAAGAAATCAGTCTTACTCCTGAGATTGGAAAGAAGAATCAGATTGGATCTATGATTGAGAATTTGGGAAAGGAAGTAGATGATGATGATCAGATATAATTGATCACATCCTTGAACAAGATCATTGGAAAGAACAAGAAAGTAAAAAGTCTTGAAGGATGCCTGAAGGAGCTTACTGAGAATTTACAAGGCGTTGTAACTACACAAATTACAGAAGCTGACCCTCTAAAGAAAGAAAAGAAAGTGATGAACACTTTTGACAGTGAATTCACAAATTTAACTAATATAGCAAAAGTGAAAGCTCAAGCAGCCTATGAAGCCAAAACACTTTTGAACATTAGCCAGAATATCAGGAATGATATCAACAATCTTGATATCTATATAAAGGACTTGAGAAAGAATTTGGAAAGAGGAAAATCCTTGTACATCTAGTGTACAAAATTAGAGACCTTGACAGCAGAGGAAGATCAGAAGATGAAGATGAAGGAAGCAGAAATTTAGAATGAAACAAACTTTCTTTCAAGCCCCAATGTGAAGGTATCTGATGTTGAGCAAAAAATCCATAAGATATATGATGAGATCATAATTTTGCAAGATGAAAAGGATAGGAAAATTAAGAGATTCACTCTTTTGAGAGAACACATTTCAATAAACTTGAGCACTATTGAAGGGCAATTGGAAGAATGTCTTTCAGCTAAGACATCTTTTCAAAAGTTTAGCTTTGAGAATCTCCAAGCATGTGAGATAGCATCTTATGGATTACGCGCACTATTCAGTGTGGTAGATTCTATTAAGAAATCATGGGAGAAAGAATTAGAGGCTATGAAGATCAATTTTGCAGATTGTGTTGCAAGCCTACTGGCTTTGCAATATTAAGTTAAGGTATAATCTTTTTGGAAACACAGTTTTGTAACCCTCCTTACCTTTATTTTGTCATTGTTGTCAAAGGGGGAGAGATATATAGTAGAAAATTGTTAAGGATACATATTCTTAGGGGGATTACAGTATATAGAAAGGATTAATAAATTCATGAGTATAGTACATATATATTTTGTATTATGGCCACAATTTTGAGATTTTGAAGTTGTAAGACTTAGCCAATTTTCTCATATGTTGCCACCAATGACAAAGGGGGAGATTTTTGGCAATTTGGCTGAGTTGGTTACATAGATTTTGTCATTATGGAAACATATGATCTACATGAAGATCACACAGGTCGGAGAGCTAGTATGTCAGAGCGTAATATGAAATTGTCTAAGTATGAGACAGTGTGTTTTTACCAGTGAACCTAATGATAGTTTTTGTTTGCGATGTTGACTGGAGTAAGTTCAGTGCTTGCACACTTGAAAATAGACTCTATGGTGACTATTGAAGACTCATCTCAGAGCGCAAGTTAGTACGGCATGTACGGATGAAGTTATGACAGTTTTTCTAAAGACAGTGTTAAGCCATAAGACAAAATATGAAGACAGAATTAATAAAGAGTTAAGAGATTATTTTGTTTATCAAAATAATGACTTAACAATATAAAGAGATGAAATCCTAGATGTTAACCCTTGGATAAAGTTATTTTTTAATATGATAGCTGACTGAAAATTTATTAGTCTTAATAACTTGTATAAATGTAATTGTAAATTGTAAGAAGAAAAATGATGAAGGAACGAATGTATGTAATAGCGATAGTGAAAGAGAAGCAAAAATATATTGATGCAAGTAGTATAAGGTTATGTACCTTGACCTACTTTTATAATTAGTAAATATTGTACATTACTTGTTTGGGCAGTGGGCTCATCTGGTAATCACATTTTGTACTGCCAACTCCTAATAGGGTTGAGGCTTTTAACAAGGCATATAGTCCTTTAATCAAGACTGAGATGCTATATGCATGTAATAGACTCTTAACAGGGTCAACATCCTTAACAAGATACTTTTGATTAGTGGATCTTTGTGGGTACCATCCCCGCCGGGGTTTTCCCTTGGCCAGGTTTTCCTCGAGAACAAATAATGTGTTATGAGTTCTTTAGTTTTATTGCTATGCATGTTGTTTAGCTTCCTATGTTATGCATGTGTTAAGATAATCTGTTATATCCATAATTGGGCAAAAGATAAAGTTTGTAGAATACTGACTCACCCCACCCCCTCAGTGTTCCCTATTTTTAACAAGGTGTTCTTGGGAGATGTGGGTTGTTTTCTCATCAAATCCAACATGGTATCAGAGCTTAAGATTTGTTTGCCCCTGTCCTCTTCTTGAGAGATTTGGTCGTGTTCCTCAGATCTATGTTTTCGCAGGGTTTTCTATTGGATCTAGGGGGGACCTCTCTTTCTGGTCATCTTGGCCTCAAACGAACCTCACAATTGTGTTCAAAGCACCCAAGAACCCCTAAATCCATATAAATTTTGTCTATTTTGGACAAATTTGGAAACTGTAGCAAAAAAAATTTGCACCCAACCCCGGCATAGATCCCAAGGAAGTCACTCTTTTTTGGAGCATTTTTGGCTCAAAGGGACCTCATCATTGAGCTCACAATGTCCAAGAACCCCTATTTCGATATAAGGCTTGTCTTATTTGGATGCAGTTGCAATCTGAGGCAAAAGTTTTTGTCTACTAGGGTCGTAAGGCCCTGGCACGCTAACTGAGGTAGCGCATGTAAAAATCAATATATATATATATATTGGGGGCCACCACCTAGAAACCACCTGTGGGCTGCGGTGATCCTGTGGTCACCACTGGCATGACTATTGAGCAGGTCACAACGATCTCACGGTCACTGCTAGCGTAACCGCCAAGCGTTGCGCTGCGGTCACACCGTGGTTACCGTCGACAGTCACTACTGACGGGCTGTGGGCACCATGTGGTTATCACCAATGACTGGGGGTTAACCACCCATGGCTTTTCAGCCCCCTTCTAGAGCAAGCCTTGAGACATATGGCAGACCAACCGCTACAGGTTAAGCCCCCAACAGTCTTTCACATCCCTGGTCATATGGTGACCAAGGGCCCAAATTGTTTTGGCCCCGGAGGCCTATTTTTTTTTGTGGTTAAAACCATTTGGCCATAAAATTTAATATCATGAAGTGTTGATGTCAACACACATCAGCACCCTTCTACACCATTTTTTGGGCCCATCAGCATACCTGTGGGTTTTTTCTCATAACTTGAACATATGGTATCCTTTTTTGGCAAACGAGATACTATTGGAAAGTTTGTTTAGAGGCAATTCATTTTGTCATTTTGGATTTTGGATTTTTTTCCTCCATTTTTTTCACCAAGATTTCAAAGGCAGAGCTCCTTTTTTGTCTTCCCTCCGGTGTAGCTTGTGGTTTGTTTCTCATAACTTGAGCATACGGTGTTGAAATCGGGAAAACAAGATATCTTTGAAAAGATATTTTTGATCTCTATCCAAAACTAGAGGTTTAAATTTCTAATTTCACTTTTTTGATGGTGGTTTTTTCTATCAAAGCCAGAGGTTTATTTTTGCACTCTGGGAGCAATATCTTGCTCATCTAGACTCCGTTTTGGGAAAATGATATATAATTAGAAAGCTTGTTCTGAAACCTTTCCAGTTCTGTGAGTCATTTTTCAAGATTCTTCTCTAAGTATATTTTATTCATTTTCTTGTATTTTTGCAATCTAGTGGATATCTTGGATGTTTCAGGTCCAAGGATATCTTCCCTTTTTTGAATGGATCTTCTTTGGTTGTTCTTTTGTTTCAGCATCCTTCGCTCTTCTTTGAGAAATGTATACTTCACTTTTGTAGCATTCTTTTATGCACACACACTGAAATAAAGTGTCATTCTATTGCATGTATGGGGTCTTTCACATGTTCATGCTCTATGTACTTGCACTCAATTATAAAGTTTCATGGAGGGGTTTGATGTTTATCTTTATTTTCCATCTACCTTTGTCACATGAGTGTTCCTCCATAGACATTATCCTCTAGTATCTCTATTTATTTTGTACTCTCTTTGTACCTTCAATGTTCCTGGTTCTTCATCATGTAGTTCATATTGGACATCCTTTTTAGTGTATCTGCAACATCTCCCTTGCCAGCATTATGGGGGGTTTCTATTGTTGGTTCTTATGCTTCCTTGGTTTGATAGTATGAGCTATGTATTCAGTATTTGTTCTTTATATGTACTAGGTAGATGCAATGGCTAGGTACCTATGCATTCTGGTGAGATGGATAATTTTACATATGGACACTCTTTCTCCCTTATTTTTGGAAGCACTCTTCGAGCTTTGATTGATCATCTCTTTAGAATTTATTTTTTATGCCATCTGTATCTTTGATTGCAGGTGTTTGACTCCTAATTCGAGTAGTGCCATTTGAGGGAACTCATGCAGATTACATTATTTTGTATCTTCAACTTCAGTTGTTTGCCTATGTTTGCATCCTGATTCGAGTAGTGTCATTTGAGGGCACTCATGCAAATTATAGTCCTCTCTACCTGGTCATATTTTAGTTGAGGATCTTCAGATCAACAGTTACTTCTTGACAAAGTTTGTAGCTTCTTTCTTTGGTGATGTTCTACATGTTCATCCTTGTTCCTATTTTTTGGAACATTCCTAGTTTTGAAGGCTTCTTCAATCCTTCAGACTAGTCTTTGTCTCTTTTTCGAGTAGATTTTTTCCCATGTAGTTTTCTCTATTTCTCCTCTTTTACAGAGACTCTCTTTTTTACTTGGGTATTTGATCACACCTTTTGTTGTTGGGACCCATTTTCTTTCAGTAGTTCTTTCTAGGTTTTTAGCTTCTCCAAAATTTCATCTTAAGCGGGGGTGTTAGAGTAATAAAGTATTTACTTATTAATTAAATCATATTGATTTAATTACTAAGTCACTTATTATCTCTTTCTACTTAAGCTAAACTTCAGGCATATAATAATTAATTTCTTTATTAATTATCATTGTGCAACCTAGGACTTTCCACACTTTTAGGGTTTCAGATCTCCTTTATAAGGATGATCTCTCCTCTTTTTTTAATAAATTTTTAATTGAGAATACATTTACTATTATTTTATTTCAACTTTTGTTTGCTTCTCTCTTTCTGTGGCAAGTGTTTGCATGCAGGTATTCTTGGGAGTTGTGGGTTGTTTTCTCATCAACTCAAATAGAAAGAACATTTCCAAGGTAGGACTCTTTGTACAAGTGTCCATGTGAGTCACCTTTGACTAAGTGTGATGCAAAGGCAAGCCACTACTTTGTAGGAAAGGTGACATAGACTAATTCCTATGAGGAAATATGGTCATGAAACTAAGTCTCCTTACGCCACATACCATGTTCCTTCCCTTAGGAATAGGGACTCATGATTAAGGATAAAGAGGCTAAATTAAAAATTAAATTAGTTAATTTCCTTAGCCTAAGGTGAGGTGGTGGATAAGGTGCAATAGGAAGACCTAATCACATGGTGATAGGGTAATTAGGTAATTTTTATAAAATCACATAATAATCCAGTATATTAGAGGACTTAAGTTTAGAAGAAATAGACTAAGATGAATTAACTAAATAAATTAAAGAATTTATTTAGTAATAGTAGAAAGAACTATTAATTAAATAATAAATATTTAATTAATCTCTCAAGTTAGATTTTAGTGTATACATTACTACACAAAAAAAATATTTTAAATGTGGCACACATCATATATGAAATGCATCATATATAGTTTTGGTGTTCCCAAGCCTAAGGCTTGACATTCCAATCTTATATGATGCACACCATATCCTTTTTTGGGACCAAAAATAATTGTCCTCTTTTTGGTCCCTCATCTTGGTACACATGCTCTAAACAACCCTGTCAATATTTCCAACTATTTTTATTCTTATCACCATAGAGAAACCAAAAGTACCATGTGGACTACCATAAAAGATATGTAGACCATTAACAAGCTTTCTTCAATCTTTGCTTGGAGAATCATCTAATGCTAGTATAGAGAAAGTAGTTCACTAAATTGGTAATCATGGTGCATGTTGGATAGACTTTATGTTACAAAATGATAAATATCATACACTGAAGCACTAACAACCTTGGAACTCATGTTAGTGGTGCCATACACCTTCTCAAAATTTTCTCAAAACCACATAATCAAACTATTGGCTATAGTAGAATGTTGAGAATTCTAGTGAGCCAACTTGGAAAGCCTTCTATTGACATATTATAATTTGGAGTTCAACCCTTATAAATTTTTCTGCAAAATATTTAATATGACTTGAAAATTTGATAGTAGGCATCTGCTAACCATTAAATTCTAAATCTTGTACCACACAATTGAAGGATATAATGTGTTGGGATAATGGAAAGATGTGTATTGAGAGGGGAGGGGTGAATCAGTACCCTTAAAACTTTTCTAACTAAAACTTTGTAAGCTTGAATATCACTAACTGGCTGAATCCATTGTATGTAACATACATTCAAAATATTACTAAAAATGTAAATGCATGTAATCTAATCAATAAACCATTCATGAAACTTTATACACATAACTCAAGTATTTTGGTATCGCAGAAACCCTTGTTAGAAGGTAAACAGTGCTATGGGGATGACACCCACAAAACTTCACTACTACAGTAACAAATTTGTTGGTTAAGGCTACAAAGATTGTGATCACTTCTAGTGATCTTACCCTGTTAGGAGTAATAATGAGATCAGCTAGATCTACCTAGTTAGAGGATTTTGGCAACACAATCAAGTGTGCACTCGGTTAAGAGATTTACAAAAGAACTGTTAAATTCACTCTGTTAAGAGATATAAAGTATTCTACAATGGTTAAAGATTAACAGTGGGATTTATCTGTAAATAGAAACTCAAACTTTCCTTATTCAGATCTATAAAGTACTTATCTATTACCACCAAGTAATGTTATTGATCTCTTCAATAATTACTCCTTGGTATCCTTTTGTTTCTGATAAAGCTTAATAGTCCTTCAATACTTTGTCAATCAAAAACCTTGTATGATATTCAGATGTCTTCTACTATGGCAACTACTTCATGTGTGATACTTGTCAAAATGACATCCTTACAAATTTATATCAAACTGACCTTAACCTAATTAGGGTTTTACAATATCTTAGAAAACCTAAGATCTACGGTAGAAATAAATAACCTAGATAAAAAATACATAGGAATCATCAACAATTTAATGATTACATCCATATTAAATTTTGTCTCGATCTTGGTAAACCATTTTCTTAATCAGTGTAAACCATTTGCCTTGTAGTTTGTGTCATTCCAAACTGCTATGTCATTTCCTGCTTCACCCGGTGTATACTTCATTCATCGCTCGATAATTAACAGGTGCTCGATTCATATGAATGCTTGGTGACTACTGTTCTCGGTACTCGGTGATCATCTAGCTCGGTAAGAGTGCTTGGTCATGGCTATGTTCGATTAACTTATAGATCTACCTTGTGTCCTGCTCAGTGTAAAGGCTCAATGTATTGACCGATTGTCATGTCTTGTCTCCTTTACCGACTATATGATTTAATGATACTAATGACAACCATTAATTCTCTTTATGAGTAACATAATGCAATAAAATGAAAAAATAATAATAGCTCATTATCATAAGGAAATATACTATTTCAACAATTAAATAATTTCTTAAATCATTCAATTATTATTTTGAACTCAAAGATCATCCAAATGACTTCCTAACCATATAGACATCAACCAAGATTACTATCTCATGTGACAAAACCAAAAGTCAAGTTTATCAATACATAATTTAATTTCATATTGATATACTACCATAGATGATAAGCTTCTAGATTTCCTTCCATGACTCTAACCATTCTAACATGGCACAATTTCTCTCAAATCTAGATGCGAACATCCATCATATAAACTAATATAGCTACTCTTGAATGCATCATTTGATTCACCAATAACCACATCACATAATCCATTCATCCAACTTAGTGACAACACATACAATTAGACATTAGGTTGACATAAATGATAACACATACTCCCAACATACATGCTACATAAATTCATATATAATTCCTTAACCCTTTGCTAATTCGCCATTTTTTGTAAATGAAATCATTAATAGACTTGGGCCTAGTGAATTATTTTTTCATTCACAATCTTGATGAATCCATACATCCATGGTTCACAAATACCTATGATAGTTATTCTTACTATTCTACTCAAGATGGTGATTATGTCACTAATTTCATTTACAGTGAAATTACTTTTACATAATATCTTGGGCAAATTCGACATAGGCTTTGATTATTATCATCTAGTAGCCAACAAGCATAAATAGATTATTTGCACCTTTCTTCATTCTCCTTGAATTTGTTTGCAAACATATCCTTTTCAAAATGGTACATTATTGGGTATACTAGTATGTTAAATGTTCAAGTAATGTCATCTAACATTAATTGTACACATACTCTCCCTTATTTGACAACTAGTCTCATTTTCTCCTCAATTTTATGTATACAAGTTTTAATATGAGTTAGGGGATTGTAGAGGCGTGAAAAATCTTATAAATCTTAGCAATCTATTTCTTTCTATAACTTCAGGCAATTGAGTTGTATTTTTAGTTGTAATTCTTCTATAGAAGCCATCCTTGTCAATGTGTCCTAAGTTAGTGTCTAAGATAACAGCATACTTTATCTAAATGATATAGTTGTATAGCTTGTTCAGGTCTTTCAACCACTTGCTTATTCTCCCCAACTATTTTGTTATTCAAATGATTACCTAAATTTTTCATTAAATTTAGAATTACTTCGAAGTTTTAACCTAAGGTTTCAATATTTTTGGTGTTTTGACTTGTGAAATGCTAAACGATATGTCTGAGACCATTTTGAATAAGCTACTATTGACCAAGAAATAAGACTCCTTGAAAAATGAAAGGTGCTCTCTTACGATTTGAAAAGTAATTGTAACTTGGATTTTACTTACTCTTGCATCTTTAATTGCATCAAATTATCTGTTTCACATGCTAAAGGCACTTTAAAAATTATCATACAGATTTCTCCTAGCCATGGAAAGTGCAATCTATTCACAAGAAGATTCATATAGAACAGAGAAATTTGTGTAGAGAAAGATTTGGAGAATGGAAAGGTTCACACCAATGAAGAATAAAGAGGTGGTCCAATGCTTCTTCGAAGCTTAAAACAACAGGACTAGCTTAATTCCACCACCTTCTTAGGAAGGTCTTTCAAAGCTGAGAGGCCGTTACAGCCTCTCATTTTATTGCTTTTTTCTTCACACTTTTTGTTTCATCTTCTGTGTTCTGCTCTAAAACCTAATTTAAGTACTGCCCTGTGAAGGAACTGAGGATATGAGATTTCATTAGATAAAACATGGAAGCCTCTTTATCTACATACAAATTTTATTTTTCTAGTTTTTGAGGCCTGATATATTCGGCATGTAAATATCTGCTATGTTTGAGGCTTCGAGCATTTGCTATCTGCAAAATGTTCCTATACTTTTTGTTAAAATCAATTACTATTTTTTATTTGACCCGTGCATTTAATCACCTCAAGAATATACATTCATGTTCTTGGCTGCACACACCCTACTCTTGTCTAATCCATTATGTATCGTGGGTCGGCAAGAGGGAAACAGCCATCTTGAATATTAGACCCTCTCACTCGATAGTATTATGAATATATACAAGACAAACAGACAATGACACAAGAAAATAACTAAAGAAGACAAGCCCAGAGTAATGGAATAGTACTAGGAAAGGGACTAAGAAAAGTGTCGCACGTATCTATTATGGGTTGGAAAAGACTTGGAAAAGCCCAGAAGGGAAAGGTATATCAATATTGCATGTCCGATAGCTAATGCAATTAAATAGTCAAATTTCAAGGATACCTCTGAATTTAGACGAAAGTCATATTCATAATTACTCAAAAGTCTATTAGTATTGAGCTCAATTAAGGGCAAATTCAAGTACAATGCATTGCCCGCGAGGGCCCCCCTTCTCAATATGAGTTGTTAAAGAGTTCCTTTAAGTTTCCTATGTCTCCACTGTGAAAGAAATGAGCTCCAGCCCTTTCGTACACTGTCATATCATACCATGATTATATGGGAAACAAAGAAACAGAAAGACAGGGAGACAAGAAAACGGAGAGACAAATAAACAACAAAACATCAAAGAAAAAGAAAAGAGATGTACACATTACATAGGTATATCACCATCAAACCACACACTAATTTGATATACATAGACCTAATTACAAGTTATTCAAAGTAATGAGCACAACATGATGATTCTCTATAAGAATCCTTTCCCTACACAGCTTACTAACCATATAGACTCTTCCTTTGCAGTACAAAATCTGAATTGGTTTTTGAATTTTACATCAAACAAACATTACACTATTTCTATTTATGTCAGAAAAACCCAAATCTATATATGTCTCAAGCTCGAAGGACAGCTGTAAATATAGATGAGCTAAATGGAATTCTTCGTCATTTAGATGTTCTACGGATCGTAGTGCATGAAGTGGAAATGTATGTATGTATGCATCTATGTATATCTATGTGTGCATATGTGCATGCGATGTATGTATATATGTTCATCTGTCTGTCTGTGCATCTATGTATGTATATCTGGACAAGTATATGTATATGTATGTGTACGTGCATGCGTGCATGCGTAAGATAAAATTGTATGTTAATGTTATCTGGCATGTATATGTGGGTGGGTACATGCATACATATGTCTGTGCATGCACATACATTATAATAAAATTGTACGTTCATATTATCTTTCATTTCATTTTGTATTATTTTAAAAGAGCTTTTATAGATCTAAACATGTTAATACATAATATAAATTTTAGTGAAGTTTTTTTTTCCACATTATCTATTTATTCATTACATATATGTTTCTTTATATTTATCATTCAACCATCTATGTTTTTATGCATTATTATAAATTTGGTCTATCAACTTGTTTATTACACCTAATTCACACACATTTTTCTATAAGAACGTTGTATGTTTGATTTTACCTCTATAATATTTAATAATTAGTTCATGGTTAACCATTGTGATTGTGGACATATATCCTTCCAAAATTAAAAAATTTCAATTTAAATTTGGTTGAATCCTAACTTTACCCTTCTTATATATGTGTAACTAAACACCAAGTTTGTAGTAATTTAATACATTTATTTGGCATTATGATGAAGGGTAGTCCCTTTACAAACCTAAACACACAACAAAAATAGATAAGTAAATTAGAAAATACATGAAAGAAATGGTTGCTTTCTATTGTTGCAATTAAATGAAATTACAACATTTAGAAAATAACATGATGTATCCACATGGGCATTCTCATTACAATAATATGCAAGGCAGAGCCACCATATGCACAATCAAGACCCTCCTAAGTAACCCTTTTTTGCCCTTTTTATCCTAGGAAGTATAACTACCCTAGAATCTTCTAGAAGGTGTCACCTCTCTAATTTGTGGCTGACCTCTTTTCTCTCTTTTCTCTTGCCTCATAAAGCCAAAAATATACCCAAAATGGGTTTTGACATTCACCAAAGTATGTTAATTTTTGTTTATTTTCCTTTGTAAAGTAGTGCAACTTCCAAAGGCTATAACTTTTTATTTGTGAACTCAATGGAGCCTAATTTTTTAAAAACTAGAGATATTGAAGAGATCTACTCCATGAATTTTCCAGATCATTGTACGACTAGACCTTATCACTGTCCCATCGATCATTTAGAGATCCAAAATTCAAGTTGAACATTTTATAGCATTTTCAAACTTTAAAACATTAAATCTCCCAAATGATACAGAATATTAACATAATTATTTTTCTAGTCATTATATTTTCCCATTCTACTCCTTGGGGATAATTTTTAGGTTCTAAAATACACAAATGAAAACTTACTAAAAATATTAATCTTGCCAAATATAGCCCTCAATGAAAAACTAAACAATATTTTTGAGTGATGCTAGAATACTCTTACACCCTAGTTATTCTTGCGTCACATTATTGAATATTCATGATTCCTCTCACTTTTAAAAGAGATGAATCTAAGAGGAATTTAGATATATACTAGCATCTAGAAGTATTAACACAAATAAAGAGAATCATTTTTATCATTCCTACATATTTTACATGGGCTAACCTAGAAGAACATGTCCCCTAAGCCCCTTATGACATAGTACCATCTCTACAAAGGTATTTATAAATACTAACAATCAAAGAGTCAAGCAATATCGAATATTTGTAGGTACATTAGGTGAAATGAAATATAAGCTCATATATTTCATATTACAAGTTCATAGGTGTAGAATAAAATCAATAGTTTTTGGCTTGTCATTGATTCTTAAACTCATCCATATATACAATAAATGTAATATTATAACTCTAGGGTGAATGCTAGATTATCATATACTATTCAAGATCATAATGAATTATAGAGTTTAGTACCTTTCCAAATATCTTACATTATTTTGGTAGAAAAGATAACTTCCTTTCTTTCGAGTTGCATTCTTACATTTTAATAGCTACTGCGAGTTATCACATTATCCATCCTAAAAAAATCTTCATTCATATGTCTAGGTTAATAGTTCTTGTGGGTCTATTTTATTAAGTTGGGCTAGACCACCCAAAAGGAAATCTCATTTTCCTTAATTATTTTATCAACATTCAAAAGTTTAATGTACTTGAAGTCAACATGTATGTGATAGAAACAAGGTAGCACACAACTAAGAGGGGGGATGGGTTGTGAATCAGTTGTGTCCAACACTTTATACATTAGAAACTTTAAATCTTAAACCATGGATCTGATAAATAAATATGAAACCAAAGATTCATAACACATCAACAACACAAAACACCAAGATTTTTGTGTGGAAAACCTTGTTAGGGGAAAACCATTGCAGGGATGGAATCCACAAGATGATGTACTTTATTAAAATTACTACATCTTGTTAAAGGTATTACAATGGGAATACACATAAATTCATGCACACATCCTAAAGCTCATTGCTCAAATACAATGAGGGCTATAATCCTAAGGAAGGCTCACTGCCTTACAGCAATCATATGGAATACAATCCACAATGGACAACAATCCACAAATCATGAACTAGATAATAGCATCTTCAACATGTCTAGATCAATTCTAATGAAGTAAAGATTATAATCAAATCTCTGCCTCAATTTTAGATTCCACTCATACTTCTTCGCATTCACACATATCCATCCACTCACACACAATTCACAAAGGGATACAATTACATTTATACAATTCATCAACTTGTTCCTTCAAGGTCATCCAAGGACCCAAATAATAAAAATATAACCACACCTGATACAATATTAATGTGAACCAATAAATATCAGCTAAGAGATAGCATGGTTCTAAATCTTCATCTTTGAACATGCTAAGCATCCACAAATCATGCCTCGATCATTCACTACATGCTACAATGCCAAGTCAACCAAGGACATGAAGAAACTAACTCACCAAATGTGATCACCTCGATCAATGTGAACCAGCAACATAATAGGAACATAATACAGAAACATCCACTAGAATGATGAATAACCTCATGAACATCCACATCAACTTTGATCTTTGAATTCATTAGCAACTCTAAACCGAAGCTCAATAACCCAATAGTAACCTCTGTCAATCAAGAAAAATAGCTTGTGAACCTCCAAACCATGAAACCCTTGTGTTAGAATATGTAAGGAAGTGTTGGAATTGGTTTTCATTGATTTCAAAACCCTTATACCGACACTCTAGTGGTATCAGTGGGTGTTTTGCACATGTATCAGTTACATCTTATTTCTCTTCAGTCTAGTAATAAGATTTTTTGGTTGTGCACAAGGAAGGTTCAGAATGATGATATCTCAAGTTCCTGATGTGTTGTGGCATTCTATGGTGTTTGGTGCATTAGCTATAGCATATTTCTTATCTATATCCTATCAGTGTAAATGGCTATTTTATGTATCCATCTTTTGGTCTTGGTTGTGGCATTCAAATGGCTTCGGTAAATAAAGCATATATTATAATACCTTAAGTTAGACCTATCCAAAGATTGTAATGTAACATGTTGTTACCTTTTCTTATATCCTAGATTTAGGACCGATTCTTTGTATTTAATGTAATTGTAATATATATTGCATCAGTGATATCACATGCTATGTGTGAAGTCGACATATGTAAGATCAGATATTGGTATAAATAAAGAAGAACCTTTGTATTTGTAAGGAGTAACAAATAGACATATGTAACAAGTGCATATATGTGGTTTATGTGTGGAATATATGTGAAGTGACTACGAGTTCATGTGAAGGAGATCCATGTTCATGTAGAGAAGTCTGTAGTTCTTAGAGGTGTATTCTATTATTTTTCATATCATTTAGTAGTAAGCCTCTTTATCACTAGTAAGCTAACCGGTAGTGAGCCTTCTTGCAGTGAGCATTTTATGGTAGTGAGCCTTTGTATCAAATCACCTTTCAGTGTCACCTTAATAGGTGTTCTTACAATTCATGAGAATTAGCTTATCCATGGTTTTACCCATCTTGGGTTTTCCATGTAAAAATCCGGTGTTCTTTGTTACAATGTTCTTGTGCATTTCATGTTTATATTTACTATGAATGTTTAATGTGCTAAACCGAAAAATCTTAAGTTCATATTGGAATTTTTTAATTTTTTACTGATAGAAAGTTTTGTGAATTTGTGTGAGAATAAATGATTCACCCCCCCCCCCCTGCAAAGTGTTTGGCCTATTCAATAATTGGTATCAGAGTGTGGTCCCTTGAAAATAGAGCTCAACCACTTGAGGAAGATCTTGGAGGTTGAACAAGTGGAAGGAGGATTATACTCTAAAGAAGATTGGAAAATCATGTTGAGTGACATGGAAGGCACTAAATCTAAAAATGAAGAACTAAAGGAAAACTTGATGGAATAAAATAAATGTATTACAAAATAGAGATCAGATCAAGAAGTTCAAGGCAAGGCACAAGGAAGTTAGTAGAAAGTTGAAAGAATCAAAATATTTTTTCTTATCTCCTCAACTCTATGATACGTTGAATTCCATCTGACAAGTAAAGTCTTATACAATTATTTTGGCACATTATCTTTGATATCTCCTAGGTATTTTTTGTATGCATGAAAATGCTTCACAATTGTATCTTCAATTAATTATTTATCTTCTTCCAAAAGCTTTGCAAATGCAATGGGGTTGATGTTAATAATGGGAATACTGAGAGGGGGGTGAATCAGTGTTTTATAATTAATGTTTTTCTGCTTCTTGAAACTTAGCCCAATTTACTTTAATACTGAAATGAATAGCAAATTATATAAAAAATTCAACCATAACACATAACACAAGATATGATTACGGGGAAACCTTGGCCAGAGGAAAACCCCGGTGGGAATTAGTACCCATGAATAATTGTACTAGTCTTATGAACTTGTTAGAGTTCCTTTTCCCTATTAGGAGCAGTCTTTACAATGCTAAGTACAATGACTCTGTTAGGAGTCTGAAAGAAAAAACCCTATTAGGGGTGGATGGAACACTGTCAAAGCACACTGCTCAATGAAGAAGGATACAACCTCCTAATAATCAGATACACACTATATCTGGAAGGGTGAACTGTTGCTTTCACACTGTTGTCTGATTAGTTCCTTTTGTGCGATGATGTTTTAACCTCTTGTAAAACTTTATTCCATTTTTTCTTCTTTGCTATATACTTCACATACTTCTGCTCCTCTATATATTGCTCTATATCTCAAATACAAAAGTGCATGTCATATATATACATGTTGAATAGGCGCAACCAAAACTTAATATGGTGTCGGCCTAAAACCTAACACACACACAATGCTTCCAATATAATTGGCTCAAGCATGTTTACATACAATGATAATAACATGTTTACATCACTATTACAATAGGCACATATCTATTACAAAATGAAATGATACACGCTAAACAAAAACATTATGTCGGCTCCATGCTCTGTTCTGCTCTATTGTTGAACTACTAGTGTCACTTAGACTTGTTGTAACTTCTCAATACTATCATATATGACCATGCGTTCTTGGACTTGGCATAATAACATACTCAAAATTTTATATCCAAAAGCACATACCATAACTCAATCATACACACGTGCACTGATTCTCTAATCATCAGGTACATCATTCTCTGCACTGTCTTCCATACTTAGCCAAATATGAACTTCAAAGCTTGTGCGTTGAATATCAAAATTCCATATGACTTTGTTGCCATAATGACAACACAAAACTAGTCATATAATCTTAGTAAATTCAGCTTGCCAACAATCTCCCCCTTTGTCATTAATGGAAACAAAGGAATATGGTGAAGTTGCTAAACTTGACTTTACACAAAAAACTGCTATCATATAATCTTACACACCATATATACTATTCTATCTTCTTTATAATATATACATTAATCCCCTTTGACATTAATCACAAAGGTGCCAAAAAGGAATCTCTAAATGCTTACATGGAGTATACATCTAGATATGCAATCTGAAGGTTTTTAATTTCTTGCTACCAAAACACCTTGAGTGCATCAATAGTTTGAAGATGGGTGCATAATGCATATGTAGGCTTCTCCATATTTTCTAGATCCATGCAGGGGCCTTGATCATATGTGACAATTGTTGCATCTATATGCTTGATGTTTTGATTCAGTACATCTAGTGAGGGCGCTAGTGCATTTCTCAGTTGTGCTTGTCTAGCCCTTATCTTTGCAATCTCTTTTTCTATTTTCTCTATTTTGTCGATCTGCCCTTGATAAACATTATTACAGACATTTATGTCTTGAGAGGGATCTTCGACTGATTTTCTTATTGCTGCAATCAGTGACTCTACTTCCTTAATCTTCTTTCAATGGTCTGATGTGAGTTTTTCTTTGTTCATGCAATTAGCTATATTCTTTCTTTCTTTTGATGCTATCTTTTTCACCATTGCTTGACCAATCTTTAGAGAGTTTAGGTCAAGTGAGAAATTGTTTATCAAATCATTCAGTCTTTTCTTGTTGTATTTCTCTTCTGCAATTTTTGTCACTGAATCTACTAGACTTGAAAAAATTTCTATGAAACTCAACAAAATATTGCTAACATCATCCACTAAGTGAACATTAATCAATTTCTTTCCTGTAGGCAGTAGATTATTCAGTATGCTAATTGATTCTACAAAGAGATGGTTTCTCATTACTTTCTTTTCTTTTTCTTTCTCCATAGCCATCACACTTATCTTTATTAGATCCTCTTCTCCCCATGAATTTAAACTTGCAGTATCAGGAGTCAATCTTGACAACAATGATATTGAGGACTTAGGAGTGGGAATTAAGTCTGTGCTTTGACTTATATCCATATTTTCACTCTCCATCTTTATTGGGATCTCAACCGAGGGTTGTTTTTTAAGTTCATCTTCTTTTTCCTCTTCTTGTCATGTTATATCTTCAACTAGGACTTCTTCTTGCTGCATAGGTGCTTCTTCACCACATAGGATCTCATCTTCTTTAGTACTTAAAAAAATTTCTTCAAACTTATCCAGATCTTTATCTGTGGCTGTCATGGTTATTTCAAAATTATCAATTACAATAGTTTCATCCTTAGCTTCAACTGCTTCAGTGGGTGTTGTAACCTTGGGCACAGACTCATGTGGACCTATAATAGGTGCATTTGGAATCTCTTATTCTTTTTCTTGTTTTGGAGTAACTTGGGGTGGAGGTGTAGTAGGAGGGTACATGTGTCTGTCTAGAAATACTTTCTCAAATGCTTTCTCTGTCTCCTTTGCAATCAACTCATAATCTTTGTTCATTATGTGCAATGTTCTGATTTTTTATCTCAAATGAGGCTTCACCCAATCTAATAGCATCATCTTTTCTTCTAGTGAACAAACAAGAAGATTATCATCCAATATTTTCTCTCTAATTCTCATATCCTCCTCTATAGCTTTTCTTTTGAATGAATCAAGTATATTCCATACATTATCAAGGATGACTATCTTAAGTTCCAAAACTGACTTTTTGAACTTAATCATATATTGGATAATCATAGAATGAATTTATGATCTATCAATCTCTCCATATTTATCATAGAATTTTCTAATTTGATCTATCCTTCCTTCATCAACAACTCTAATTTTCAAAACTTTCAAATTCATTCTGAATCCTACCTCAGAAGGTGCTTGAGTTTTCTTCACCTTGCTTCTAGTTGTCCTTGAGGATGGGTGACTTGTGCTGGTTTGTTTCTTTCTTCTAGACACCTTTCTTGGCTCAAAAGGTGGAGTGGACTCCAGATCAACTGTATCTAAGGGTGTAGAGGTGCTCTCTCCTATCTTATTCTTCTTCTCCTTTGGATTATCATCAAATTTTATTTCTTTAACTTCTACAGATGAGGGTGCACTCTCAAGTTGCATAGCAATCTTAGCTTCCCTTACTTTATCTAGGTCTTCTTGGGTGACACCATGAATTTTTAGAATATCAGAGGTAATTCAAGATTCTTTCCTCTTAGTTGTTGCACTGTACAAGACATAATCAACTTGTTTTGTTTTCTCTTCATATGTGCCCCATCTAGGTTCATTGGGATCCTTTGGCGCAGATAGAAAGACTTGTGCATAGCCTTCCAAAATATGCTCATCAACTTCATAACCAAGTGAATGAATCCACTTTGTTCTAGGCTCAACTGCTTCCATACATGTAGTATCTATTTCTACCATAAAACATATATTGTCCTTGTATTTCTCCACTAACTTCTCAGGTATTTTGAACCTCCTTTGCATCTTGATTCTGAATGTTTTAATCTCTAGATCCATGAAATCTTTCAGAGTGATTTCTAATGTTGCCTTTAGTGAAATTTGAGGCAAGGTAGGTATACTTCTATCTAGGTAAAGATCAGAAACCTCACCAACAATGTGAAAGTACATGTATATGATTAGTGAGCTGAACCTGAATACTTTTTTCTTGTCATGTTTTATAGCTCTAATGTTGTCTATCAATTGTACTCGCAAGATCTCACAAAGGTTAAACTGTCCATTTTCTTTTACTATCCTTATTGCTTCTACAATTGTTGTTGCAAATACATTGTTTACTCTGTTTGCATGCTAAAATTTGTATCCAAGGATCATAGCCATGATTTTAATGTCTTTCTCCTCTATGGGCTCAATAGTCATGCCACACTTGTCACTCCTAGATTTACATGCCTGCTCAACTTATTTTTTGACATCGTTTCCTATTCGAAGAAGGGTGCCAACCTTAGAAAGTCATGTCATCTCATGAATGAGATAAGTTGTAATATGGATAGGGACTTCACCAATCCAAAACAAATCATCATGAATTCTACTGAGTAAGATCTTAATCCATTCTGACTCGTAAAACTCATACGCAGTCGCATACTCAATAATAGGGCTATCTATAAGGTGAGAGAATTCATCCTTGAAGGTATAGTCAGGATTAACCATAGTTTCCATGTGTGAACTAATTTTGTCTACTCCTACAGACTCTTTCTTATAATAAATGTAAGCGCGAATATCTTCAACATGCATGACTCCCATCGGAGTTCTGTAAAATGCTCCTTCTAAATCATCTAATACTAACTTGAATGGGTTCCTCTTAAACACATATATCTTCCTTTTAGTGACATCAAAGACTACTATAGTTTCCATTACTTACTTGATTCAATGCTCAAATAGGGTTCCAAAAGATTTTTGAAATGACATGTCTGAGCTAGGGTTTCGCCAACAATTATAACTCTACTTTGCAGATGAAATGACTAGAATCCTTCAACACTTGATGCTTTGATCCCCTATGCTCTCCAAGGGCTTGATCTCAAATTTAAAAGTGAAGATAATAGATCTCTGGTGACTTATAAATCAAAATTATGTAATTAATGCTTGTCATCGTAATACGAGTTCCAATTGTGAATTCAAAGCTCAGGTTTTTATGTCATTCAGACTATGCACTTTTACATACTGCATCAACTAGAAACCAAACATCTATAACCATAGGCTCATACTCAAAGGGTGAGTATACTAGTCGCGCAGGGGTCTAGAGCTTATCTAGCTCCCCCTATGACCATGAGGGTCATTTATCCAGAAGTAGAAGGTGCATCCATTGTGGATACATCTGCCACTTTCTCAATAGTATTATCTTTCTTTACTTCCATCCAAATTTTTCTCGCACCTTCTGTAGCTTTCACAAACTTGACTTCTCCAGATTCATTCAATATCGATCCTTGAGACTTATCAGGTCGTTCTTGTCTTTGCGCTTGTGTTCTACAAAACTTTGAGATGTGTCCAATCTTGTTACAAGAGCAAAAAATGACTAGAGGCCTTATATTCCTAGGCACATTGATGTGAGTTACCATACTGCATTCTTTAGCTATGTGTCCATTGAAATTGCATATCTAACATGTAATGTTCAGAGGACTTCTAACACTTTGTTGTGGTTGATCTCTCTGATTATGTTGTATCTGACTTCTTTGATTTGATCTACAATTCATAGCTCTATGGCCAAATTTATTGCATGAATAATAATAACCATTGAAAGGTCTTACCTCTTTACAATCTCTTTATATATGTCCATGATTGTTAAAGGCATAACAAGTTCTATTTATTGGCTTGTTTCCATCTTTAGGTGGTTCTATTTTAGCTTCAGTTTGATTTTCAATCTTCATAGCTTTTGTAGATTCTTCTAGTGCTTTTATTTTTTCTTGCATTGTATTGATTTGAATTTGTGCTTCATTGTATCCAATACCACTGGAATCTCCTTTTATCTTCTGTGCATAAATCTATGAATCTAATAAATCAGTACTTGTGTGCAATTTGTCGATATGATTCTTGGCTTTTGTTAACTCAGATTCCATCTTTTTCTTGATGTTCTCTAACTCCAAGATCTTCAGATTTGCTTCCATAAGTTATTTATCCAACTATTTGTTTTCTTTGATCTGTTCTTCAAGGGCTGACTTTCTATCAATTAACTGTTCATTCAAATCTTCAATCTGATCCTTCAGAGACATGTTTTCTTCATTCATCTTTTTGACCATTTTTCCCAAATCATTTGTTGAAAAACCTTTCAAATATTTTCTAAGTTTCTTGATGAATACTTGTGAGCCATTGACCTTCATTTTTAGTTCTTCAATTTCTTTTTTAGATCTTTCAAGATCTTCAAGAGCTACTTCAAGATTTTTCTTCAAATGTTTTTCTTCTTTTGAACCCATGATCTCCTCAAGTGGTTAAAATTCTCTTCAACAACCAAATCTCTGATACCAATTGTTAAGAATGGGAACAGTGAGAGGTGGGTGAATCAGTGTTCTATAATTAATGTTTTTTTGCTTCTTGAAACTTAGCCCAATTTACTTTAATATTGAAATGAATAGAAAATCATATAAAACAATCAACCATAACACATAACACAAGATATGATTACGAGGAAACCTTGGCCAGAGGAAAACCCCGGTGGGAATTAGTACCCATGAATAATTGCACTAGTCTTATGAACTTGTTAGAGTTCCTTTGCCCTGTTAGGAGTAGTCATTACAATGTTGAGTACAATGACTCTGTTAGGAGTTTGAAAGAACAAACCCTGTTAGGGGTGGATGGCACACTGTCAGAGCACACTGCTCAATGAAGAAGGCTACAACCTCCTAATTATCAGATACACACTATATCTAGAAGGGTGAACTACTGCTTTAACACTATTGTCTGATCAGTTCCTTTTGTGCACTGATGTTTTAACCTCTTGTAAATCTTTATTCCATTTTTTCTTCTCTGCTATATAATTCGAATACTTTTTCTCCTCTATATATCACTCTATATCTCAAATACAAAAGCGCATGTCATATATATACATGTTGAATAGATGAAACCAAAACTTAATATTGTGTCGGCCTAAAACCTAACACACACAACACTTCCAATATAATTGGCTCAAGCGTGTTTACATACAATGATAACAACATGTTTACATCACTATTACAATAGGTGCATATCCATTACAAAATGAAATGATACACACTAAAAAAAAATATTATGTGATACAGGGGCATTCTTGGGTCCTCGATGAATTTGCATGATGGTGTGTTACTTGGCCGGTGTTACTCGGTTGCAGCCTTAACCAATGGTCTAGGTTATTGAAGGAAGCTCAGTCGCTAAAGGAACTTGGTGAGACTTCTTGTGCTTGGTGGAATTGGTGCTCGATAATGCCTATGTTTCTCAGTGTTTCTTGGCTTGGTCGGTTGTTTCACTGGTGCTCGGTTATTTCTCTAGCGCTTGGTAGTTCTAGTTTACTGACTGGAGTTCTTGAAGATTTTCTTGGCCGACTTGGTGCATTTATTGTTGGTATCTTTTTTTGGATTCTCCTATGTGGATCTGGAGGCTGACATGTTGAATTTATTAATTGTAAGGCTATTTGAGAGCCAACTTGTATTGCATTTAATATTTGTTTGTAGGAAATAATTGTGTCATCCAGCTGAGTTGTGGCTGATGATTAGTATTTATAGGATGTTTGGGTAGTTTTTTTAGGCATTCAGATAGGAAGTTCTGAAAGAAGATCTGGGAACCAAATAAGTGAAGTTGTGGAAAAGATCCTATGAGGTTTTGCAGATCAGATTGTTATCTGATAGTTTTTAATAGTAGAGCTAGTGGTTGAGGCTTGGAGACAAGGAGATTTCTTGGTGGCTTGCGAGATCAAGTTTAGATCTGCCTTAGGGTTTCCATCAGTTGTTGATTTATCTTAGAACTGAACTAGTTGGAGTTGTATTGGATCTTGTTGATCTTGCAGAATTGTTTCTGATTGTAATTGGCCCTAACCTAGAAGGCCTTATAGCCAAGCATGTTATTGAAAATATGTTTTGAAATAATTGTTGTGTTGTGTTATTCCATTGTGTTTTTCTAAAGCTACAAGGTTGGACTATCCTTAATTGGATCCACCATCCTTGACCTGCGTTAGGTGGTATCAGAGCAAGTTGAACTTGTGGAGTGAAGGTTGACCTAGCAAGGCTGATCTTGTGAAGTTGATATTATGGGTGAAGAGATCGTATGATTTGGGTTGTAGATCCATGGCACTGAACTTGTGGAATCTTGGCCTAGTTGTTTGTGTGAGGTAGCAAGTTGTGATTTGACTTTCATACAACTTGGAGGTTGTCACAAGGTGGTCAGTGTAGGGTTTTTTGCAGAGTGTTTCTCTTATCTTTAAGGATGCCTCTGAGAAGATTGGACCCTAAAGTGATTGTGGATCTCTATGATATTGTGGAATCTAGGATTACAGAGAAGGTGAAATCTAATTTTAGATCAGAGATGGAGTTGATGAAGAATGACATGGTTGCTGAGATTATGAGAGCTATAACTAGTGTACCTCATAATGTTGGTACTAAAGATGGTTATGAGGAAGTTGTTGAAGACTTTGAATTTGTTGGATCTAGTGGTGATGACTAGAGGGATAGATTTTGTGAAGACAAAACTACTCGGTTGCATAGATCTGGAGCTCAGTTAAGTAATAGTTACCGAATGGAAGTTTCTACTTTCTTTGGTACCTTGAAACCTAAGAATTTGATTGACTAGATTGGTGAACTTGAAGATTTCTTTAAGCTGGAAGAAATTGAAGATCCTCTTCAAGTGAGGTTAGAATAGACAAAATTGAAAGGACATGTTGCTCTTTGGTGGAAAGAATTACAAAGAGATAGAGAAGATGAAGGTGAAATGAAGATCAATCGGTGGAGGTTGATGGTTACTAAGTTGAAAACTAAGTTCATACCTGCTAACTATGAGCTTGACTTATTTAAGAAGTTGCATAATTTGAAACAAAAGGATTTGACTATTGAAGATTATACCGAGGAGTTCTACAAACTTACTATTCAATCTGGACATAGAGAACTTGGTAAGGAAAAGGTAGCTCAATATGTAAATGGTCTAAGATTCAATATTCAGGATGAGCTTGGTATGCTAAAGATTGATTTTGTTGAAGATACTTATCAATATGCTCTAAAGGCAAAAGATAAGTTGAAGAGGAAACAACAAAGTAATCCCCAAGGGAAAGAAAAGATTGATCACTCGGTGAAGGATAAACCGATGACTGCAAAAGATGAACAAAAACTTGTAGAGCCAAAGAAGAAGACAGGTAGAGTTATCTTTAAGGGTACTTGTTATAATTGTGGTGAAGAAGGACACCATTCTTTTGAGTGTTCATAGAAGAAGCTTGGTGATTGATGAACTACTATGGTGAATGAAAATGTTGAGAATGAACCTGAATCTGAGAACTTGTTGATTCGGAGAACATTGCTTGGTACAAAGGAGGAACCTTGTCAGAGGAGTAACTTGTTCAGGACTTGGTGCAAGTCTAGAGGTAAACTTTGTGATGTTATTGTTGATAGTGGTAGTACTAATAACCTTGTTGTTGAGGACATGGTTTAGAAACTTGGTTTGAATAGAATGAGACATCCACATCCTTATAGGATTGGTTGGTTGCAAGATGATCATGCTCTAGAAGTAAGAGAACAATGCTTTATTGATATTCAAATTGGCCAGTATAAGGATCTTGTGTTATGTGATATTGTGGAGATGAATAGTTGTCATATATTGCTCGGTAGACCTTGGAAATATGATTGTAGAGCTATGTATGATTGTGTGAAGAATGTGTTTATTGTTGAGAAGGATGATAGGAAGTTTTCCCTGATGCCTTTTCTGGATACAACACTCGGTAGGAGAAGTCTGAGTATTGGTAGCCAAGTTGAGTTGGTAGATCCTAAGAGAATGAATTATCAGTTTGGAGAATAGACCTATGTGTTATCAAGGAAAGACTTGAAGAGACAGAGGAAGCTAAAGTGGAAGAGTATGCAAAGTGAAAAGGTGGAGAACTTGTATGTGAAGAACTAGTTCAGGGTTTATGTTTTGAATCTCGGAAGATGTTCTTCTCACATATGAACATATTTTCAAACCTAGGGTGTCTGATGCAGGGGCATTCTTGGGTCCTTGGTGAATCTTCATGATGGTGTGTTACTTGGTAGGTGTTACTTGGTTGTAGCCTTAACCGATGGTCTCGGTTATTGAAGGAAGCTCAGTCGCTAAAGGAACTCGATGAGACTTCTTGTGCTCGGTGGAACTGGTGCTCGGTAATACCTGTGTTGCTTGGTGTTGCTTGGCTTGATTGGTTATTTCACTGGTGCTCAGTTGTTTCTCTGGCACTCGATAGTTCTGGTTTACTGACTAGAGTTCTTGAAGATTTTCTTGGCTGACTTGGTGCATTTATTATTGGTATCTTTTGTTGGATTCTCCTATGTGGATCTAGAGGCCGACATGTTGAATTTATTAATTGTAAGGCTATTTGAGAGCCAACTTGTATTGCATTTAATATTTGTTTGTAGGAGTTAATTGTGTCATTCAGCCAACTTATGGTTGATGATTAGTATTTATAGGATGTTTGGGTAGTTGTTTTAGGCATTCAGATAGGAAGTTTTGAAAGTAGATCTAGGAACTAGATAAGTGAAGTTGTGGAAAAGATCATGCGAGGTCTTGCAGATAAGATTGTTATCTGATAGTTTTTAATATCAGAGCTAGTGGTTGAGGCTTGGAGAGAAGGAGACTGCTTGGTGGCTTGCGAGCCCAAGTTTAGATCTACCTTAGGGTTTCCATCAGTTACTGATTTGTCTTAGAACTGAACTAGCTGGAGTTGTATTGGATCTTGTTGATCTTGCAGAATTGTTTCTGATTGTAATTGGCCCTAACCCAGAAGGCCTTACAGTCAGGCATGTTAATGAAAATATGTTTTGAAACAATTTTTGTGTTTTATTATTCCACTGTGTTGTTTTGAAGCTGCAAGGTTGGACTGTCCTTAATTAGATCCACCATCCTTGACCTGCATCATTCTATCGGCTCCATGCTCTATTCTGCTCTATCACTAAACTGCTAGTGTCACTTAGACTTGTTGTAACTTCTCGATACTATCATATTTGACCATGTGTTCTTAGACTTAGCATAATAAAATATTCAAAATCTTATATCCAAAAGTGCATAGCATAACTCAATCATACACATGTGCGCTGATGCTCTAATCATCAGGTACATCATTGTGTGCACTGTCTTCCATACTTAGCCAAAATATGAACTTCAAGGCTTGTGCACTGATTATCAAAACTCCATATGACTTTGTTGTCATAATGAAAACACAAAACTAGCCATATAATCTTAGTAAAGTCAACTTTCCAATAGTTGATCCTTCTAACTAATCATGTTCCAGTGATGTATTATGTCATATCGGTAGGGTTTGATGGTATCTTAAACTATTTCCTTCCTAATTTCTTACCCCGTGTCATTATTTATTTTTCAAATTATGTGTCTTCTTCTTCGGCTTTAGTCTGTATCCTCTTTGTCAATGGATTTTTCACTTGACTCCTTGTAGTTATGTGTTTTGGCTCTAAATTTTGTGTGGTCTTCCTTGTAATTATTTTCCTTTTTGAAGGTTCTTCTTTCTCTATAGCTACTTTACCTTTCCTTCTGATAGTACTTGGTGTTCTCAGTTCTATTTCCTCTTCTACACTCTCCTTGATCTCTTGAATGGTCGGCAAGGCTTGTGTCTCTGTAGCTATTTCACTGTGTATTTTCCTCTTCTTCTTGGTCGGTGTGGAAGGGATTTGTAGTGACCTTTCTTCTTGTTTTTCTACTTCTTCCAATTGAGCACTTCTCTCTTCTTCACTCTCTCCATATTTGGATATCAATTTATTCAACATTTTCTTTCTTCTTCAGAATCTTTGGTTTCTTAATTTCCAATGTGATCCTTTCATATGCCTCTTCATCAGTTCCAAAACTTTTAGCCTTTCCGTCAATGGGTAAACTTAGTATATGATTAGCACATCTCATTGCAACATCCTCATGAGTGACCTCATGTCCAAATGTTGGTACCCAAGATGTTCTTGGTTGCACAAGTTGGATTCTGCATGTGTCAGTGTCTACAAGAAAACAAATAAAATCTCTATACTTATCTACTACTGATGGAGGTATCCGATAGCGTGCTTAAATTTTAATTTGAAATTATTTAAAATATCCCTACATAATTTGATTGAATTCTTCTCCTAATTGTGAAATATAATCATTTATCTCATAGACTACTGGCCTATCTATTTTCCAATTTACATTTCCTATGCCTAGGAAGAAATTCTTGACATAAAATTATTAAAAAATGAGAAATGATCCATACTTAAATTCTTGTTTGTGATCCCTCTGTAGTCAATTCATATTTAGAAACAATTGAGTCTGAAACATGTCTTCCAAATTGAAGGCTTTTCCCAGTTTTGCTATCTCGTAGGTTGCATACACAACACTATTGGGTACCTTGTTCGGTTGATTGGATTGGTAGACTTTGTAACCAATAATCATTGTTGTAAAACATGTTTCTAGGTCCTTAACCTTGTCTACTCTCATGGCTCTCCCATCTTTAGATGTTTCAGTAATTTTCTTCAGTTCATCCATGTTGCTCGCATGTAGGGTGCATTCTTTTTATTCTGTCGGTAATCCAATGACCATATGAATTAGGTCTTTTATTTTTCTAATTGGCCTTTCCTCAGCTAACCACATAAATTCCTCATGCATGTGACTTAATACATATCTCACCCATTTCTCATTGAATTTTGGTAAAAAGACCATATGCATCAATCCTTTTGTCTCCAAATAAATAATGCTCATATTTTAGGTTTCCTTCAACTATCGACTCTGTGTAGTATAGTTTATTGATTTCTTCATCTCCTAGTTCTACAATCTTATTGTGAATGAAATTTTGAATGTCTTTTATAAACATGACTCTTGGAGGTAATGACAATAGAGCTCTAGCATTGTCTTTCTCAGCTACCTTCAAAGGGTACAGTTTGAATTCTGGTGTTGGTATGTCATTAATGCTTACAACTACAGGGTCTTGGATATTAGCTTCCATTATTCTCAAATGATTCTACAAATGTAAGTCATCTGCTAGGATTTCTTGCACCTCAACTAACTCTACTAAACTAGGGCATGAAATGTTTTCAATCACTTCTGCAATAATTTTTTGTTGATAACACTTCGCAAAGGATTGTTGTAGACTCTTAGATGTTGCTCAAATGATTTCTTCAGAAAATTAGAATAACAAATGAATAGCATCAATGCGTATTTTTTACCAAAAAGTATACAAATGGCTATTTAGGTAATAAATGTCTTCAACAATAACTTTTTTGCCAATAGTTATCTCTTTTGTCTGAAAGTGATGTTTTTCTATCAATTACTTTCCTTCACTTGTTCACCAATAACTATTTATCTTCAAAATGATAAAGCAATGGTATCTAATACTAATTGATTTCCATTAAATGTGTCCAGTATGAGTTCTGTTGTATCTATAATATGCTAACAAGTGATCCATCCTATCTTTTCTTATAAAGGGACAAATAAATTTAGCAATTTCTTAGTGGTCCCTAAGAAAAAACTTACTTTCTTAGCTTGATGATGATTCCTCCTCCCCAAAGGTTAGAGGGCTTCCTTCTTTCTTGTTGACTCTCTCCTTCTTGATCCACTTTTTCTTCATATTATTTTTCACTTGTTCTAGATTAATCACAACTTTTCCTTTGTTATGATCTGCATTACTGGCTTGTTGGTATCTGCAATTTTGTGCAATATGTCCATACTCGTGATAGATAAAACATACCATACCAGTTGATCTCTATGGTCCTGAATTTCATCTTGGATTCCTTAATCTGTAGTTCATCGTCATGTGTCCAAAGTGTCCACAAATGTTGCACATAGCTGGAATATTTCCTTCTCTTCTCAATGTGCTTATTGATTTGATTGGTGTTCTTGTTAGTAAAACTCTTAATCTGCGGTGTTTAGCTTTATGTCCGTATCGATTGCATGTGTTACAGTAACTTGCAAAACTTGCTTCTAATGATATGTTGTTAGATCTTGATCTGCACTCTCTTGTCTAATGTCTGAACTTATTGCAATTGTGAAAATGTCCATTAAAGGGTGTACCACTTGGATTGTTGACCGATCTTCTTCTACAGATATTTGATGTGTGACCAATCTTTCCACAATTGTAATAAGTAGGTTTTGTAGGTTTCTTTCCTTGTGTATCGATAGGCTCCTTTAGATTTTTTGATAGATTCCTTATTACCTCTTTTGATGATTCACCAATTTCAAGATTGTTGTCACCAATATATCCTAAGTTGGTTGTGTTTCCAAATCTTCTTTGACTTTTCAATTGTTCATCAATTCTTTGCATGCTTAGATCAAACTTAGTGAGGCTGTCATTAACTTCTCTTTCAATTTTCAAATTGGTCTTTAAAGTTTTAACTTCTTTTCTCATATTTTTGTTCTCGGTAAGTATCTACCTATTTTCTTCATTTGTATCATTCAGATGTTCACCTAGTGTGTTATTTTCATGTTGTATCCTTTCTATGATGTCATCTCTATCTTTGATCACTTTTTCTAGATTTTTCTTATCAGTTTCAAGGCTTTCCTTGGCTTCCTCGGCAGTCTTCATTCTCTCAAGTATTTTAGTCATCCTTATAGCTTGACTTTCAAGTTCCTTTTGAGCTTCATTTAGGTTTTCTTCTAGGTCTATGTTCTTTTCCAATAGATCTGCAACTGTTGCATCAACTTCTTTAGAATTTGTGCTCTTTCCAATAGTTCTTCAAGATTTTCCAGACTTATCTACAGGTGTTCTGTGAGTTCTTTTCTTTCTGCAAATGACGCTCTTAATTTCTTTAGATCTTCATTGTGTGCAAGGGCTTCTTCCATTTGTCTTTCTTTCCTATACCTTCCCATTTTCCAAGATCTACTCTCAAGCTATTAAACTTTCCCTCTTAGAGAACTAAGCTCTGATACCAATTTTTGATTGGAAAAATTAGGTACTAAGAGGGTGGGGTGAATCAATACTAACAGATTTGCATCAATTCAAACTTTTAATCATAAACATATAGTATTATTCTTAGTTTACCAATAGTCCTTTCTATATTACCGATATGTTGTAATTGAAAAAACATAAAGTAAATAATAGTAACTCATGAAGTGATTCACACATCCATAACACATAGATTTTTGGTCTTGCAAAAACCCTCGGTTAGATGGAAAGACTACGATGGGGATGGTACCCACAACTCTTCACTATAGCTAAAAGATTTTGTCGATTAAGGCTACAAAGTGTCACTTTCTGAGTGACTCACCCTGTTAGGAGTGACCAATACATGGTCAAATGCATCTACAGTATTGTTAGGACTACTCTGCTAAGATATTTTATCCTTATTAAATGGCATTCACCATGTTAAAGGATTTACAAAATGTTCATACAACGAACTTCAAAAATCCTATTAAAGACTACCCAATTAAGGGATTTACAATACCCTGTAGAAACTTGGTAGGATTCCTTACAAGATAGTTGACTTGTTTTTTCTTTCCTCCAAATCTTATCAGATCCCTTATTCTCACTATCTATGTCTTCAAACTATTTTCTCCTTCATTGCTTGTTCTTCACTTTTTCTCTTTCTCCGCTCTCTTTTTTCTTATAATCTTCTTCTTTGATCCTTTTAACCTTGATCTACTTCTTGTTCATTGAACTGTATAATCCTAACCTTAGATCTTAGGGTTCCTTAATATTGATCTTTTTCACAAACCATTTTCTCATTTTCCTTATGTTAGCTACAATACATTATTTTCCTTTATCTAATATTTGTCAACTTTCGATAACTAACTCCTATATTCTGATAACTGTCTTAAGTATTTGATAAATCCTAGCTTTATGATAGTATAACTCTCACATTGGTGATGTTTTGACATCAATGACAAAACATATTCTCAGATTTCCAACACAATTTAGAGATCTTGTTCTTGTGAGACCACATAAGTCCATGTGAACTAACTTAAGAGGTCTTGTTGTTGAATACTCCTTTGTCTTTAAACTCACCTTGGTTCTCTTACCCCTTTGGAATTCATCACAAATTGTGTTTGTTGTCTTAGATATATTATGCATGTGTCTTATATATCCTTTAGATATTACCTTGGCAAGATTGTCAAAGTTTAGGTGGCCTAACCTTCTATTCCACAACCAAGTCTTATCTACATGTCCCATCATGCACTAAAATTCATAACATTATTTCATATTATACATATTGCCATTTTTCCGCTTACGTTTAGCAACTAGTTTTCCGCTACTCTCTTTCATTATCTTACAACCTTTGGAGCCAAAAGTAAGTCTGTACCCACTATCACGTGTTTGACTTACACTTAAAAAATTATGCTTTAATCCTTCAACATAATATACATTATGATCTTTCAGCTTTCCATCAATACTCAAAGTTCCTTTTATTTTGATTGAAGAATTGTGTGCAAACCTGACTGAACCACCATTCCAATCTTCAAGTTTTGTAAAGTTTTCCTTGTCTTCAATCATGTGGTTAGAGCATCCACTATCAACAACCCAAAGAATATTTTGTTTTGCATGTAATGTTGTTTGAACAATCAGACTTGATTTATTTTGATCATTCTTCTTCTCAACCCAAACTTGCTTAATTTTCTTCTTTTCTTTTGTTGCACCTTTGCTTTCTGATTCTCTTTTGCATGATGCATTTGATGTAGTCCTTTGTTTTGGTGTCCCTATTTTACAATGCTTTTCTATATGTCCAAGTTTATGAGAGCTATAACACTCTATCTCATCATTGTATATATAGACATAGATGAATAATCATATGATTGATTTGATTTAGTTCCACAATCCCCTTGCTTAACCACTTTCACCTATAGACACCTAAAATTGTCCTCAATTAAATAATTTTTTTACCATAATATCCTCTTTTAATTAAATAAATATTATTTTATTATATTAATTCATTAACAACTTCCTTTATTATTTAAATAAAAAAATTTCTTTATTTAATTCATTAGTCTTTTCCCTCTCATAGTTAAATAAATATCTTATTTATATAATTTATCTAATTTTCACTCCTTTTTTATACTATTAATTAAATAGATACTTGTATTTAATTAATTAATTAATTCTCTATCTTTTTCCTCTCACATCTCTGAATATGTCTAAGTTCAATGCATCCTACAATGTATCAAAAGACAACCAGCTCTTACATACCACTAAATCTCATCCTACCCTTTTATCTTAGTCATTCATCTTTTTACCTCTTGATCTCCACCCTTGATTCTTTTTTAGGGCTTCTATAAAAGAACATCTACTTCCTCATATGAGCTCAATGTGTCAACTACGTTTGTGAATTTAGACAACACTTTCTATCTTGCCTACCTAACTATCATATCATTATCATTATCATCTTGCATCATTATCATTATCTTCATATTTTGCATCGATCAACCACAATCCATTCCTCTTTACTGGTTTTGGTGGTCTTTTTGTTTGTGAGCTCCTCCATTTTCTTTTTCCTTTTGGTATGATGTTTGGGTTTGGGCCCCCTCTCAAATTATCTAATCAAAACCACAATCTATTCCATTAATGTCATCTTGCACGTGTGGTAATTAGGTGAAAGAAAATACCACTATTTATAAATCTCGAAAGAATAGAAGAATAATGAAGTCAAGCATTTCGTGAATGGAATGGTATACTTTAGTTTATTTTATGTTTATATTAATAGAGAAGTGCTTCATTGATATGTTGTCCCATTTAGTTTATAGATATTTGACTAGTAGTTGGGTTAATTAAGTTTACAAATAGTTATTCAAATTCACCACCATAATACCTTCATAAGTTTTTACCTTCTTTCTTCCTTGGAAACGTCAATCAGATATGCCCTAAATTTTCCATCCAAAAATTAGAAAATCCCCCTATCTCTCTACATTGAGGTCTCATCTTAAATAGTTGTATCACTTTCACCTGACCCTTTCCCCCCACCAAGAAAATTAATTATATACCAACTCTCCCCTCTACTCCTCCCTTAGTAGCTTCTAGGGGAAAAATTTCTTCGTATGCAAAGGGTAATAATAAGCTTTCTATACCTCATGACCTTATGCTCATCAATTCCCCCAAAACCCCACACTCCTCCCAAAAATTAGTTGCACAAAACCTCTATAATTTTAAGTATAGCCCCTTTACTTCAAACCCAAGCAAATGAAGACACACTAGAAAGTCAAAATATCAAAATCCAAAAAACAAAAATATGCAACAATCTAATTTCATGTGGAGGAAACCCTTTTTAAGGATAATATGGTCTTGGATAAAAACCCACAGAAAAAAGATGATGATGTTTTCGATGTGGGATGTGCCCATTTGAGGAGATCTAATAGGCTTATTGGTAAACCCAAAATTGATATCAATGATGAAGAGGTAATGGATGCAATGGAAACTGAGGAAAATAATGGTGTGATAATGAGTGTTAGCATATAGTTTTTCCCTTTTCTCTGGATTGATTTCAGACCTCTTTTAAAGAATGAAAGAGAGAAAAACAACTTAACACTAACAAATGAGTTGCTATAAGCACACTCTCTGAAAATTATAAGGTGCAGATACCTCCAAAAATATTTTCAATGAGATCTTATTAACATAGAAGACAAAATAACATCATGTGTGCTTTTCACTAGAAAACACTTAAGGAAAACACTCAGTTCATCAACATGAAAAGAATGTGCAGATTTTAAAGTGGGTGTCTACTTCTATTCCAATCTCAAACTTTGAATTGTTTAATCCTGAAATTTAATATCAATCCTCTTTGTTACTTCTAAGAATAGAATTAATTCAGATCACAGTCAAGCTTCATTCAACATTACTTATCTCCATAAGAAAATAAATCACATAAGACAAACAACAGTATTTATCATTTAAAAGCCTGAACATATATGTAATACCATAAGATATTTTATATATTCGGCAATATCAGTATTCATAAAACTTGAAGTTAAGTTTGTAGAAAATAGTTTCTCCCAACTCAGAGAGCCGAACCCATAATCAATAAAAATTTTGCAATATATAGCCACACAGGGCCTCAAATAACTTAGTAAAACTGTCTTCTTGCAAGTAAAATCCAACAGACCTAATGACTGTCCTAAGCTAAAAACATTAAAGAAAAACTAAACAAAGAGAAAGCACCTTCCAAAATTCACCAGGTGTCTCAGACAGTTAGGAAGTGGAGGTGGCTGCAAGTCGGGCTGCCTTCCATTCTGAAAATGCAGCGTTGAAAGTGAATATCACTAGTTGATGTGGTAGACTAATAAAATCAATCCTCTGCCTCCAGACTCCACTCTCCTTTTTAAGCTCAGCTATCTTACCTGCATGCATAACTAGATGATCTCGTTGAAGGATCATCATGGATTCTATCCTGGCCACTTTTGTAAAATGTTCATCTATGGGTGCTTTCATCTTTTTGAATTCATCAAACCAGAAACTTACCCCTTTGATCACTTGTTCAATTGGTTTAACTGATACTTCCTAATTTCCCTGGCACTGCTCATCGATCCATTTTACATCACTTGAAATAATTTCTTCAATTGATTTCAATCCCTTCATAAGATCCCTTACCTCATAAATTCCTAGGACCATAGCCTGGTTCCACCATTCTATACATTCTTTGATAATGTAAAGAACCATGTCGTCAAGTCTAGGAACTGGCCTTTCCATAAGGAAATTCTGCAAGCCGTATTCTTTGATTTCCTCAATCCAATGGAGCTCTCTGGTCCATGTGGTCTTTTCCAGCTCCCATTCCTCGATGCTGGCTTTTAATTTTTTAACCAGGAGATCCCCTTCTATGTGGGTTTGACCTATATGGCCCAGCTATTTGACAACTTTAGCTTTCACGTGCTCCACCCAATCATCAAAGGCTTTACCCACTGCCTTGCTCCTATGAACCTGATCAAGAAAATGTTGATTATCAAGGGACTTCATGCAGATGGAAGCTGGCATCTCACTCAGAGGGAAAGTCTCAGGATTCTGGATGGCATGGATACACTGAGCCATACTCTACATGGCCTATTTCATTTCCTAGTTGTCCTTAGCATCATTCCAGACTCTACTAGCAATTTTCTTGTTTGAAACTTCAAAAAATTTCATGTCGGTGGCTCTAGTATCCTTCCCCAAATCCACCTTGGATATTTGGAAATCCTGAACTGAAGCCCCTCCTTCAGCTTTATCTTCCTTAAGCTTTGTAATGTTGGCCATCCAGTGACTGCTGCTTTCATCAAAATCAATTCTAGACTCCATTTTCATTTTCTTCACTTTAGAGGATTTTCCCAGGTACCTACTCACCACATCATCAATAGGGACCAATAATGGAACAATGTTTCTTTTCTTGGCCACTAGAGTCTCCAACCATGGTGGGGCAGTAGAAGATTTCTTCTAAGTATCATAAATGCTCAAAAGAGCCAATGAATCTTTCGGGGTATCCCCTGTCTCTTCTTGCATTTGTTGATCATCTACCATGTCGGGTATGCTGCGATCCTTTATTGATTTTGCCTTTGGATCAAGATTTGGTGAGTCTAAGTCTACAAAAATACTAGGAGTGACCCTCTACCTTTGAAATATTTCTTTTATTCTTTGGCTTGATCTTGTTGTATGAACTTCAGGTTCAGGTTGCTGTTGAACTTGAACTTGAACTTGAAGTTGCGAAGAAAATGATTCAAGTTCAGGTTTAGCTTCGGGTTCAATTTTTCCTACACAAGGTGGATCAACACTTAGGTTAGTTAAAATAAAAGGCCTTTTTTTCAAACTCCTCTTCTTGGTTTTTATTGGTTTCTTTGTTGACTACAAAGGGGCAACAAGGGTACTTGATGGGGACGCTAGGATAGACTAGCTAGTCTATGCCCTGATCCTCTCTAGGATCCAAGTGTTCTTCTAACACCTCTTATGGTCTATAGGACTTCTTATTCCTCCAATGATCCCCTAACCTACCCTAACCTGCCCACCAAGTTAAGCTATTTCATCTTCCAACATTACAAGCTTTGATCTCTAGCTACTATCCCTTACATAGGCTTATAAGGGTCTTCTGAGACTCAAATCCTTTCCAAACCTCCAATAGAGGATTTCATGATTTCCAAGATGTTTTTAGGGCATTTGACACCTTCTCATTGCATTGGCATTGTTGGGTCATCACCCGATTTGAGGGTTCCTTTGCAAACTAGGGCTACAAGGAAGAGGCCTAATTAGCCCTCCTTCTAGTTTCATTGGGAATTTGACACCCTTTCCTCAAAGATTCAACACACCTATTCTAAAGAACATCTACTACTAATGGCCCATTCTCAAGGATTTTTGGGGTCTTGGACTTCCAACAGGCCGTACAGCACCTGTGCCAAAATTGAGGGTTTTAAGGGTTTCTTGGTCTCGTCACTGTCCTAGTCTCCAACAGCATCTCTCCAAGGCTATTCAAACCTTCTCCTTCACAACACTACACCTTCAAACACCCTTCTTCACTTCTTAAAAATGGAAAGTCATGGAACTCATTCCTTTTCTTTTGAGAACACTTTGTCTGTTAACCACTCCTAGTTGGGCACTGCCAAGCTCGCCTAGGGCTTTGTCAAACACCTGCTTGCACCTACATCATGGGCCCCTACTTGCACATATATATAGGGTAGGGTCTGCACTACCTAATCCCAAAGTTTCATGGAGTTACCACAGTGGGGATAGGAGCTACAGGCCCTACTTCATCAGTCCCTTCAAGCTCAATAATGGACTATCAAACTTGTCAAGCTAAGGAAATACAAACTAAATAATCAAAACCTAATCTAGATACTAGTAAATGAAGTAAAAAAAACACAATATAATCACACAAACACAAGATAACAATAGCAACACACTACTCCAACACTTCAAGCCATTACAATGATTGTTAAACATTGTTCTTGCATACACAGTCTGTTGTTTCCGTACATTTGTCGTACATACTGATTGCCAACCTTGACATTAGGGTTTTTCAAGTCTAATATAGGCTTCCCCTTAGGATTAGAGCCTAGTTAGGGTTAGGAACCTCCGTGGTGAGTTGAGTCTTTAAAATAAGAAAAGTTGCTAAGCAACTTTTAGAGCAATTTTTCTTGCTCGAGCAACTTGTTTTTCTCACTCCACTCCTAGGACCTTTCCAAGGTCCTTTACATGCCTGGATAATGAAAACAACTCTCCTAACCTCTATACTAAGACTTACCAATTTCTAGAAAAGAAGTGACCTCAGGATACCAACCCGTCCTGAGTCATTGTACAGCCAAGTAAGGAATTACATGACAAAAACTAAGCCCTCTACATAGGCCTTCACACACAAATGAGTCAAAACACTCTTATTATACTTACAACCTTCAATGAAGAAGTGCTTTTCACAACCAAAATGATTGGTGGGATCCCTTGGAAGGGTGCTCCTGCACCATACTCCCCCTCAACACAACTAAGGCACTTTGGGGTCAAGAAGAGCCAAGTCAATCCCAAACTTCTTGAACTATCCTTCCTCAATCCAAGTGGCTTCAAATTCAGGCTAATCTTTCCATTTTATCAGGTGCTCCATGTAAACTTGATGCCTTGTGGACTTCTTCACTCTGAATTCCAAGACCTTCTCTGCTTTCACTGGCTTCTTCTTGGGCATTGCATTGGTGTCTATATCTTGCAGTACCTTTGGTGGAGCTGTACCTTTTTGACTAATATCTATTTTGAATCTGATCAGGTATGCAACATTAAACACTGGTGAGATGGCTAAGTCTGATGGCAAGTCCACTTTGTAGGCATTCTCTCCATATTTGGCTAGAACCTTGCATGGGCCTACTCTCCTCATTTGTAGCTTGGTGGGCATGCCCTTCTACATCCTTGCTTTGCTAAGATGGACCATAACATAGTCCCCAATCTGAAACTATACTTATTTCCTATTTTCATCCACTTTAGCTTTGAGTTTATGAGTAGACTCCAAAATGGTTTTCTTCACTTGCTCTTGAACCTCCTTGATAGTTTGATTGAAATCTTTATCTTGTCCTCTAGGGTGTCTTCCATATACTATCTCACAAGGACTTCTTCTTGTGGTCCTATTTACACTATCATTGTAAGCATATTCAGCCTAAGATATCACAAGATCCCAAGTCTACTCATATTCCTTTGTCAAACACCTTAGCAAGTTTGCAAGCACCCTATTGATGACCTCAGTTAGACCATCAGTTTGAGGATGGTATGCTAAACTGAAAGAAATATTAGTTACTAACCTTTTCCATAAGGTTTGCCAAAAATGACTCATGAACTTGCTATCCCTATTTGACACAATGCTCAAATGGAGTCCATGGATCCTAACTATCTCCTTGAAGAAGAGATGTGCTACATAACTTGCATCATGAGTAGTTCTACATGGAATGAAATGACTCATTTTAGAGAACCTATCAACAACAACAACATAGATGCTATCCATACCTAATTTGGTTTTAGGGAGTCCAACCATAAAGTCCATACTTACACACTCCCAAGGCCTATTTGGAATTGGCAAATGTTGGTAGAGTTCTACATTGCTTGAACCTCCTTTAGCTCTCTGGCATACTCCACAGTGCTCAACATATCTCCTCACATCCCTTGCTAGCTTAGGCAAAAATTAGTATCTCTATACTAACTCCAATGTCTTGTTTATGCCAAAATGTCCATTTAGACTACCATTATGGTTCTCTTGAATTAGATTTTCCCTCATGGATCGTCTAGGTACACAAAGTTGATTACCTTTAAACAACAATCCATTTTGAAGGGTGTAATCTGCAAACTCACCATGAAAATGGTTCTCAAACTCTAGGCACACCTTGTAGGCTTGTGAGAAGTCTTCATCCTCCTCATATAAATCTTTAAAACCTGCTATTCCAATGCTTTGCATCTATGCCTCTTGGACAGTCAATAACTTCCTACTCAAGGCATCTGCTACCTTGTTGAGCTATCCTTTCTTATGCTTGATTGTGAAGGTAAAGGATTGGAGATACTCCATCCACTTCAACTGTCTGTTAATAAGCTTCTCCTGAGTGTTTATGTAGCTTAAAGCCTGATTATTAGTAAACACCACAAATTATTTTGGCAAAAGGCAATGCCTCCACTTCTTGAGAGATTGTACCAATGCATACAACTCCAAGTCATAAGTTGAATACTTCTTCTTTGCCTCATTGATTTTTTCACTAAAGAATGCCATAGGCCTTCCTTCTTGACTCAATACACCCCCTACTACTACACCACTTGCATCACATTCAATGGTGAACAACTTATCAAAAGTAGGTAAGAGTAGAATTGGTTTGGTAGCTACCTCTTGCTTCAATGTTTAGAATGATTTCTCAACTACCTTAGTCCACTTGAACTTGGTTTTCAGCCCTCCTTTGATGGTGTCTAATACTGGTGCACATATCCCACTAAATTTCCTCACAAAATTTTTATAAAATTGTGCCAAGCCATGAAAACTTCTAACTTCAATCCCTGTTTTAGGGATAGGCCAATTCAAGATTGCATCCACTTTTCTTGGGTCCATTTTCAGATTACCCTTGGACACCACAAATCCCAAATAAACCAACTCTTTCTGCATGAACTCACACTTTTCTAGGTTAATGGCTAAGTACTCTTCATGTAGCTTCTTCATAACCAACCTTAGGTGCTCAAGATGCTCTGCTTTTGTTTTTCTATAGATGAGTATATCATTTAGATACACCACTACAAATCTACATGTGAAGTCCTTCAAGACCTCATTCATTAACCTCATGAAGGTGCTTGGGGCATTGGTAAGCCCAAATGGCATTACAAGCCATTCATACAATCCATCTGTAGTTTTGAAAGTGGGCTTCCACTCATCACCCTCCTTGATTCTAATTTTGTGATAACCACTCTTTAAATCCATCTTGGTGAAGTACATAGGACCTCCTAAACAATCCATCAAATCTTCTATTCTAGGAATTGGGAACCTATACCTGATAGTGATCCTATTGATAGCCCTTGAGTCTGTGAAAAGTCTCCATTTTCCTCCTTTCTTGGATGCTAAGACCACTAGGATAGCACATGGACTAATACTCTTCTTGATCAGCCCTTGATCCAATAATTCTTGCACTTGTCTTGCCACTTCTTTGTTCTTATCAGGGGTAAGCTTGTATGCTGCTTTATTAGGCAAAGATGCACTAGGTACAAAGTCTATTTGATGACTTATGGCCCTTCTTGGAGGTAGTGTTGTAGGGGTTCCATCACTCACTATATCTCTGAATTCTTTCAGCATTTGATGCACTTCTAATGGTGTTTCTACCTGCAACTTCTTGTATTCCTCCTTTGGCTTCACCATGATAGCACATCCTATGGTCTCCTCATCTTGTAGTGCATGTAAGAACTCTTTACCATTGCTAAGCAACACACTAGGTGTCTTAGAAGTTCCCTCTTCATTCTTTATTAAGGACTGAATTTTGAAAGTCCTCCCATCCTTCTTGAAAGCAATGGAGTTTTCCTCTCCATCATAGATCACCTTCCTATTAAATTTCCATGGTCTTCCCAATAGAAGATGGAATGCATCCATGGGAAAGACATCACAAAGCACTTTGTCTTTATAGCCTCCAATTGAATAATCCACCCATGTCTGCTCATTAACTAGCACACTTTGCTCCCGGTTCAACCAAGTCACCTTGTATGGATTTGCATGGGGAACCTTTGTGAGTTTGAGCTTCTTTGCTACTTCCTCTGCTATGATGTTATCAGTAGATCCTGAATCTACTATAACCTTGCATACTTTGCCTTGTATCTTGCACCTGACTCTAAAAAGAGCCCTCCTCTACTTGGGTTCACCTTGATTAGGCTAACTTATGAGTACTCTTCTAAACATTAGGTTTTCACCCATTTATGATTCTAGTTTGCTGACCTCATTTGTACATGAGCTGCTACTATCCTCTTGGGTATAGGCTACCCTCTTTTCATTGCTTGAAGTTGATGGCTTATCAGGACACCTATAGGTAGGGTGTCCAAGCTGTCCATATTGATAGCACTTCATGGTGGAAAAGTAGGAGCTACTTCTTCCTACTCCTCTTCCTTTGTTTCCTTGAGAACCTCTTCCTCTACCATAAGATCCTCTTATACTAGTTTCTGAACTTTGTTCCAAGATTTTTCTCTCCCCTTGGTTTCTTGAGTCACCACCTCTACTAGAACCTCCTCTTTGACCCCTCTAGAGTCTCTACCTCTTCCCATGTTCTTTGAATTAGGTTATTGCTTTCTTCTTTGTTTATCTTCAAGCTTTTGTGTCATATGCTAACATCCAAGTACTGTGGTGGGAGTGAACAAACTCATCTCCTCAGCTATGCTCCATTTCAAGCCACTGAGGTACCTTGCCATGTTGACACTTTTCTCTTCTTTGATCTTGGATCTTAAGCTCAACTTGTGGAACTCTTTAGTGTAGGTGGCTACATCCATCTCTTTTTGTCTGAGGTTTAATCTCTTCCTATGCTATTGGATTTCATAATATGCTAGTAGGTATGCTTCCCTCACTTTGTTAGCCATTACTTTCCAATTAGAGATTGGGTTCTTTCCCTCTTTCTCTCTTTGATCTTGCAAGTAGTTCCACCAAGTTAAAGCTTGTCCTCTCAACCTAGATTTGGCCACTTTGACCTTTTGTGCCTCTGAGATTTCTTCACATTCAAAGTGATTCTCCATGCCTTCAATCCATTGCATCACAAGCTCTGTATCCATCCTACCAGTCAGTAATGGGACACCTTCAAGTGCCTTGCTTGTGATAGCCTTCAAATCTTTAAGAAATTTCTCATCTTGAGTTGGAGGATCAGGTGTAGGTACATCATCATCAATGGTCTTCTCTTTCTCTTTGGCATCCTACTCCTCCAACCTATCTTTCACCTTATCTACCTTTGCTTGGACAACATCCAAGAGTTGCTCCATTTGCATCACTCTTTCCTGCAAGAGTCTATTAGCTTACTCTTGATCTTCCACCTTCTTAGCAAGCTTTTCATTAGTCACCATTTTCTTCTTGTGTGATGATCCAACTAATTCTTTTGATTTTTAAAACATCCACTATTCACTTCCCAAGCCTAAAGAGGCTCTGATACCAATCTGATGGGGAGGCTAGGATAGACTAGCTAGTCTATGCCCTAATCCTCTCTAGGATCCAAGTGTTCTTTTGACACCTCTGATGGTCTATAGGATTCCTTATTCCTCCAATGATCCCCTGACCTACCCTAACCTGCCCACCAAGTTAAGCTATTTCATCTTCCAACATTACAAGCTTTGATCTCTAGCTACTATCCCTTACATAGGCTTATAAGGGTCTTATGAGACTCAAATCCTTTCCAAACCTCCAATAGAGGATTTCATGAGTTCCAAGATGTTTTTAGGGCATTTGAAACCTTCTCATTGCATTGGCATAGTTAGGTCATCACCCGATTTGAGGGTTCCTTTGCAAACTAGGCCTACAAGGAAGAGACCTAATTAGCCCTCCTTCCAATTTCATAGGGAAATTGACACCCTTTCCTCAAAGATTCAACACACCTGTTCTAAAGAACATCTACTACTAATGACCCATTCTCAAGGATTTTTGGGGTCTCAGGCTTCCAACAGGTCGTAGAGCACCTGTGCCAAAATTGAGGGTTTGAAGGGTTTCTTGGTCTCGTCACTGTCCTAGTCTCCAACAGCACCTCTCCAAGGCTATTCAAACCTTCTCCTTCACAAAAATACACCTTCAAACACCCTTCTTCACTTCCTAAAAAGGGCAAGTCATGGAACTCATTCCTTTTCTCTTGAGAACACTTTGTCTGTTGACCGCTCCTAGCCGGGCACTGCCAAGCTCGCCTAGGGCTTTGTCAAACACCTACTTGCACCTACATCATGGGCCCCTACTTGCACATATATATAGGGTAGGGTCTACACTACCTGATCCCAAAGTTCCATGGAGTTACCACAGTGGGGATAGGAGCTACAAGCCCTACTTCATCAGTCCCTTCAAGCTCAACAGTGGACTATCAAACTTGTCAAGCTAAGGAAATACAAACTAAACAATCAAAACCTAATCTAGATACTAGTAAATGAAGTAAAAAAAACACAATATAATCACACAAACACAAGATAACAATAGCAACACACTACTCCAACACTTCAAGCCATTACAATGACTATTAAACATTGTTCTTGCATACACAGTGTGTTGTTTCCGTACATTTGTCGTACATACTGATTGCCAACCTTGACATTTGGGTTTTTCAACTCTAATATAGGCTTCCCCTTCATATTAGAGCCTATTTAGGGTTAGGAACCTCCTTGGTGAGTTTACTCTTTAAAATAAGAAAAGTTGCTAAGCAACTTTTGAAAAGTTGCTAGCAACTTTTAGAGCAATTTTTCTTTCTCGAGCAACTTGTTTTGCTCACTCCACTCCGAGGACCTTTCCAAGGTCTTTTACATGCTTGGATAATGAAAAAAACTCTCCTAACATCTATACTAAGACTTACCAATTTCTACAAAAGAAGTGACCTCAGGATACCAACCTGTCCTAAGTCACTGTACAGCCAAGTAAGGAATTACACAACAAAGACTAAGCCCTCTACATAGGCCTTCACACACAGATGAGTCAAAACACTATTATTGTACTTACAAACTTCATTGAAGAAGTTCTTTTCACAACCAAAATGATTGGTGGGAGCCCTTGGAAGGGTGCTCCTACACTAGTACTTCTCTTCACCAACCATGCATCGGTTCTCTCCATCACCCTTTTCATCCTTTTTTGCAAATTATCCTCCTCCGGCTCTTTCCAATCTAGCTCAAGAATTGGGAGGAATTCAATATTTTTTGAATACTAGGAGTCCACCACATAATCTTCACTATCTTCTCCAACACCCTCTGTATCCATATTCAACTTAAAAGTGATGATCTGTTTCAAAGTTAATGGAGACGAGAGCCTTTTCCTTACTTCCAACTCATCAGGACAATTGACCCAAAAATTTTCAAAGTTAGGAATGTGCATGAATATCTCTGGGACATGCAGCTTTGCTTCTGCAAAGCCTCTATAATCAAAATCAGTCCTGGGAACATAAGTTTGCAAACAATAAGCATCTAACTCTTGTTTGATAGCTTTCGCATCTTGAAAGGATTTGCACTTATAGTGTCCCAACTCAATAGGGAAGAGGACACCCAAGGATTTCTTTGACATCCCAACTTTTTGCTCAACTAGAATGAGCTACCTGAATAGCTCCATTAAGATTATATCATCCAAACAAAACCTAGGAAGCCTTAAGGGTTCTCCATCAAATGCTCCAACCCTAAGGTAAGTGAATCTTGGAAACTGAATAAAATGACATCCATAGACATTAATCACTTGTTTGGCTTCCTCTGAAAGCCTACAATTCTCCTTCCCTCTTAATTCAAAAACCAACTTACCTGAAAATCTATCATTTACAACTTTGAATACACCAGAGAAATTCTCCTTCTGCAAGCATGCAAAGTAGTCATATATCTTCATATCATTAGTCCACAGTTCATGAAGTAATCCTTCCCAAGCTTGGTAGCATGCTAAGACAAACAAAAGATAGGAGAAAATATAAAATTTAGTTAGATTTGCCACATTTAAAAGCTCTCTATGAAGCCCGTTCGCTATCAGGTCAGCCCAATCAATAAATTTCTCTCATTCTATGATTTTTTGGATAAAGCAGTACATCCAGTTCTCCCAATGAAATGCATGAGGGTTTCCCTTCACCCTATTTAAAAGAAATACCATATCAGCTATGTCCTTGTGGATGTGCTCAATTGTAAGAGGCTTTGGCAATATAGATCCACCTTTCTCTGGTTTCGCAAGCCACACCTATGCTACCCAGGAGCTATATATTTTATTCTCTACTTCGTACACATGATCTACTTTAGCATAAGTTCATGGTTCATATAATTCCTTCTCAGGAATTCACAGGGCTACCATTATTGTTTCTTGACTAATTTTAACCAGGATGTCTCCTGACACATTCTTGATACATTTATTCTTGGTGACATATTAGTTTTGACATTCCAACACCAATTCAAGGAAAAGAAAAGTAGGAGGAAATGCAGCAGCTCGTAGAAGTCCACTACTTGCCAACTTCCCAGCAAAAGAACCTTCAGAAGAACTTTGGGCTCTATCACAAAGTTCCCCTAAATTTTCATTCAACAAGAAGGTATCCCCTATTACTGGAAGAGAAACTAGCAGGTGTGTTCTAGTTTCCTCTTTTGAAAGTTTTGGATGGAATAACAGCATTTCATCAAATATGGAATACAAAAGACTGCTACACAGAAAGAGCCTCTGAAAACTGAAATTGTTAAGGGAAGAGATAACTCACCAATGCATTATGCACCAGTCTTCTGAAAATTTACCATGACCAATTATGTCGCTCCTGCTCAATTTATTTCAACCTGAATGCATTCAGGCCCAGAGCTTGTGAGACCTCGAAGGGTCCCTTCCAGAGAGACTTGAATTTGCTATGTGCTCCTCTTGGCTCTCGACGCTTATCCCAAAGAAGAATCTTATCACCCACCATAAATTTTCTCAGCCTAGCACGTCGATCAAAAATTTCCTTCACTTTCATTTGGTGACTGGAGATGTGATCAACTAACTTCTCCCTCTCTTCTTCTATTTTTGACAGATACAAAATCCTCTTCTCCAATGAATTTTGAAAGACTTCATTCTCCACACATCTTTGCAATTTGGAAGAGGCTAATTCTAATGGAAGTGACAGCTATTTTCAACTCTGAATACCAATTCAAATGGTGTCATACTCATAGCCCTCTTTGGAGAGGTCCTGTCTACCCACAATGCCTTCTATAACTTCTTGTGCCAGTCTTTGCCCTTTTCATCTACCAGTTTCTTCATGATGTTTATCAAGTTTTTGTTTGTAGATTCCGCCTGGCCATTTCCCTATAGAAAATCATCTAAAGAATGAGATAGGTTTATACCATGATCATAAAAAAAGAGTTGAATCTCTCGGAAAGAGAAATTTTGAGCATTATCGGCCACAATCTTCAGGGGAATTCCAAATCTAGTGACAATGTTTTCTTTTAGAAATCTATAGACTATCTCAGAAGTGGTTACTTTGACTGGTATCGCCACCACCCACTTGGTAAAATAATCAGTTGCTTTTAAGATATGGGTATGTCTTCCGCTAGAAGTTGGGTTGATTGGGCCAATAAAATCTAAACCCCATTGCTGGAAGGGTTCTTCGATAATCACAGGCCTTAGTGGTAGAGCAACTAACTAAGGTTTTCCTGAGAAAAGTTTACACTTCTCACAATTTTCCACCCACCTGTATGCATCTTTAAACATTTCAGGCTAGTAGTAACATTTTCTCAAGATCTTAAATGATGTCACAGAAGAAGAATAGTGCCCCCCACACGCTTCATTGTTAAATGATTACAATAGCTTTAGTTGTTGTTCGTTGTCAACACATCGCAAGAACATCCAATCCAGTCCCCTTTTATACAGGGCATTATCTACTATGACATACTTTGCCACTTTGAGTCTCAGATTTCTTCTTTCTTTAGCTGATAAATGTTCTGGAGGCTCTCTGTAGGTCGAAAAGAAAGCTATGTCTGAAAACCATGAGTTAGTTGTCGCTATAAACAGGAAATTAGGTATGTTTTGTGCTTCTTGATTCTCAGCCATCAGTTTACATAGGCCCTGACCTCTCAATAGCTTTGTAGGCTTAATTTCCAAATTGAATTCTTGCACCTTTGCAACCCAGCTAGCTCTATTATTTACTGCAACTTCCTGTTGTGTAAGGATGGTCTTAACAGCAGAATTCGGAACAAAGACCACAGAGTGTGAATGCAATATATAGTATCGGAATTGTTTGATTGCCTTTACTACTACAAATGCCTCTTTTTCTATTTTTGAATAGCGTAACTCCTGTTTCTTGAGTGGGATGCTCATAAAAGAGATAGGCACTTCTTCCCCATTATCATTATTCTATAATAGCACCCTAGACATTGTGCGCTCTGATGCAGAGCAATAGATAATAAAGTCTTTTTTGAAATCCAGGTGTATCAATGTCGAAGCATTTGATATAGCTTCCTTAATCTTACCAAATGATTTAACAGCTGCTTCATCCCATTTAAAACTCTACTTTTCACTTAACAGGTCTACCATCAATTTTGATGTTTCAGCGAAATTAGGCACAAACTTCCTTAAGAAGTTAACTTGACCAAAGAAAGATTTAATCCCTTTCTTATTAACAGGAAAACATAACTGCTGGATATCTTTGACTCTCTCTAGATCAATTTTAATGCCCTCCTTTGAAACTAAGTGACCTAGCAACTTGTCCTCTGTCACACAGAAGATTGACTTCTTTAGATTCAAGGAAACACCATGATCCTGACATCTTTGTAAAACTTCTTTCAGGTCCTTTAGATGCTTCTTACACCTCCTAGAGAATACTGTCATGTCATCTAGATAGATGGTGATGGTCTTGTTTAGCAAATGGCCGAAGGTGGAATTCATGGCCCTTTGAAATGTGGCTCCAGCATTAATTAGGCCAAAAGGCATTCTTCTATATGCGAATGTGCCCCAAGGTGTTGTAAAGGTTGTTTTGTGCTGGTCTTCCTCTGCAACACTGATTTGATTCTAGCCTAAAAAACAATCAAGTAATGACAACATCTCTGAACCAGCTACCGTCAGAAGAAACTAATCCATCATAGGTAAGGCAAAGTTGTCTTTAAGGCGTAACTGATTGAGGTTCCTGAAATACACACATATTCTGATTTCACCATTTTTCTTCCTCACAGGAACAATGTTAGACATCCATGTAGAATGATGTATTGGGAAAATAATCCTAGCTTGAAGCATTTTATCAATCTCCTTAAAAATGGCATTCGACACCTTCAGATTGTATGTTCTCAATTTCTGACGAAATGGTGATGTACCAGGCCTCAAGGGAATATGATGTGTAAACTGTCCTTGTCTCAAGTTGTTTAAATCATCATAGGTCCAAGAAAATATGTCACCATATTCTTTTAATAACTTAGTGAAATTACCTCTTTCATCATCATCACAACACACACCTAAATTAACCATTTTGGGATTAAAATCATCACCAATATTAATTTTTTCATATTCACCTGAAGGGATGGTGTCTAGCATGTCAGGTGAATTCAAATAATAGTCTCTCCTCTCAAACAGCCTCTCTAACTCCACCAGACCCTTGGGTATAGAATTTCCTTTCATTTGGAACACCTCCCCTGAAACACTAGATTCCTTCCCCAGACAGAACTCATGACACTCAGACATTAATCCTTCAAAATAATTAGTTGAAAACTTATCTAAACCCTATAAGAATTCATTGATTTGGCCATCATCCTTAAACACTTGCCAAGAACAGGAATTATCAGGAATGCTAGGCCTGTGAATGACTTCAATGGTGTAATGGTCTTCTAAAAAATCTAGATGTGGTATGAGCAGAGATGTTGATCCAGCAAGAGCATCCACTCATGAGTTAAATTCCCTAGGAATTGCTTCAATTGAGAAGGCTTCAAACCACTTGAGTTCATCCCACACCCTGTTTATGTAGTGCTTCAGTCTCTCATTCTTCACTAAAAATAAGTTCCTGACCTGTTTGACAATAAGCTCGGCATCACCACACGCCTTTAGAAGGTTAATACCCTTCTTCTTGGCTTCTTCTAAACCTAGCAATAGAGCTTCATACTCTGTTGTATTGTTGGTGTTCTCGAACTCAAGTTTGAATGAAAAAGGAAATTTGAGTCTAGCAGGACAAATGAGGACTACTCCAGCCCCCGAGCCTATAGAAGAACAACTGCCATCAAATTCAAGAGTCCAAAGAAGTTCTTCATCTGCAATCACTAGATTTGGAAGGTTAACATCTAATAAAATGACAAAGTTTGCGAACTCAAATTCTTGATATAATATCTAGGATTTAGGGTCTTCTGAGGGGAAAACCGTGTATTTGGATTTGGGTTCTGGAAGAAGAGTAACTTTCTTATTGCCTATACGGACTATGGCTTGAGACCAATCCAATTTTATTTTTCCACCTAGATCCCAAAAAAATGTTCTGCTAAGAAGCATACCGTAGCCAGTTGGAATATTAGCTACTAAGATGGTTAATTTCATTCTCTTATCTGGGAAAGTTTCCAAGGCAACTTGGGCATCTTTAATCTGACCTAGCAGTGGGACTTGTTTAGCATCCATAGAATAGCAGCATCCAAGGGTATCAGTCATAGGGATATCTAATGCTTTGGCCACAGATGAAGGCATAATATTATCCGAAGCCCCTGAATCAATAATATAGTTGTTTAATTTGAAACCATGCATGTACAGAGACACATATAAAGGCTCAAGTTTCAAGCCAAAAGGAATGGTAGGAGCGGGTTTCTCGACGGGCCTTTTTTCAATTGTCTGTCCCTTCTTTTCAGGCTTTCCTTTAAAACATGCATTGTTTGTCTGTTGTACCTTAGCTTCAGTAGGAGATCTTTGACATAACTAACCAATTTATCTAACTCTAGAGGATTCATTTTCAAATATTATGCAGCAGAAATTTGCACTTTTGAAGTTTTACAAAAATCAACTATACTAAAAGGGGAATCACATTCAGACCTTTTCATAACTTGTTCCTCTAGAGTGCCTGCTTTCAGAATCTTTGGATGATCACTGACCTTGCCTTCACAACCTTTAGTTGTTGCATTTGACCAATTACTTAACTTTCCTCCACGTTAATTCCTTGTCAGGACTAAACAAGAGGTATCCTCTAAATTTATCAATATGTTTCCCCCCCTTTCAAAGTCTGATTCATATTCAAGGTAAAAGTTTCCAGAGTCGCCAGGCACCTCAACGGATATGTCTTCAATAGTCACCTTTGCTGTTGCTTCTTTCTCAGCTTCAAGTTACACATGTCTTATGTTTTCGAGACATGAGACTCCCTCATGTTTATCAGTAAGATGGAAAACACACATTTTACTTTTATTTGGTGGAGGTTCAATCTGCAATCTCTACTGAGAAGGGGGAAAATTAAATTATTTTCCAGAGTTTGAGGGTCCCTGAGTTGGATATTTGCATGAAATATCTTGATAGGGACTGGTAGTTTTAGGCAATTGTCGCTTGATGGTTATCAAGTCATTCATCAGTCTTTGAATTACAGGGTCTGACGATGAGGAAGTAGAGGGTTGAGAGCTAGAAGTTTGAACATCTTTTCTCCATTTGCCACTTGTTATGAGATCATCCTCTAGCACAATGGCAAGAGCCTAAGTTCCTGCTAAAGTAGCTGGCCTAGCTCTTTTTAAAGGAAATACTACATTTGGAGGCATAGCATTTAAGAAAAAGCCTTTCTGATTTTCATCATTAGGTCTACTTGCTGCTAGAATTACTTGAATTCCTCTATTGAATCTTGTTACGAAGTCTCTCATGGGTACTTGAATCTCCTTCTTCATTTGACTTAACTAAATCAAAAGGGTATTTGCATCATTAGCAGATTTAAACCTAGTCTCAAATGTTGTTTTCATGTAATCCTAGTCGGTAATGGAGGCATGTGGTAAACTCTGAAACTACTTGGCTGTAGTCTCAGTTAAGGTCAAGACAAAGAGCCTGACAGCCACATCTAAAGTGCCCACTGCTAAAACTCTACATGCTGTATTGAAAGCATTCAAGTGATCCTTAGGGGTTTTCTTTCCATCGCCACTAAATTTGGGTAAGATGTCACGACCTTTAGGTAGGTTTCCAAGATTTGCACCTAAGCTCAAAGGTCCTATGGCAGCACCCCAGGGCTGATTTTGTGCCATAGTAGGTAAAATGATATTCAAGGGCTTTAGATTTATAAAAGTAGGAATTAAGGTTCTGGGTGAGACCAAGGAACTAAAAGTAGTTATAGGAGTAGACTTAGTGGGAGAAGAAGGCCTACTAGCACTCTTATACTGTCTTCGGCTAGAAGGAGTCTGGAGCTTAAAATTAAGCTTAGCTAGATCTTCAAAATCAAAATCTAATAGACCTTTTGTTGTATCTCCCCTAGTAAATCTCTTCTCAGCCAACTTAATTAACTAAAACAAATGAAACAAACAGTTATTTTTAGGGCCTTCGAACTGCTCTGTCAACTACAACACCCTCCAGGGCTATAGGCAAGCCTTGGAGCCACTCTCCAATCTCTTCCTCTTCCTCAAGGACTCACCTTACTCGGTGGTATTGTTGATTGTTCATTTTCAACTTCCAAGTTGCTGCATTAAGGTAAGCAATTAAATCTTCTTGGGTATCAGAAAAATCTACACCTGGTTGCAAAATTGGAGGAAGTTCTTGTTGACCAGGAATAACATTAATGGGCAACACCATGGCTGATCATTAAAATGCAAGAATATCAATCTTGGTCTATTCTTAGACGCTCACTAGCAGAGTCGCCAAAAATTGTTAGCATACAATTTTTCCCTTTTCTCTGGATTGATTTCAGACCTATTTTAAAGAATGAAAGAGAGAAAAACAACTTAACACTAACAAATGAGTTGCTATAAGCACACTCTTTGCAAATTATAAGGTGCAGCTACCTCCAAAAAGATTTTCAATGAGATCTTATTAACATAGAAGACAAAATAACATCATGTGTGCTTTTCACTAGAAAACACTTAAGGAAAACACTCAATTCATCAACATGAAAAGAATGTGCAGATTTTAAAGTGGGTATCTACTTCTATTCCAATCTCAAACTTTGAATTGTTTAATCCTGAACTTTAATATCAATCCTCTCTCTTACTTCTAAGCATAGAATTCATTCAGATCATAGTCAAGCTTCATTCAATGTAACTTATCTCCATAAGAAAATAAATCACATAAAACAAACAATAGTATTTATCATTTAAAAGCCTGAACATATATGTAATAACATAAGATATTTTATATATTCTGCAATATTAGTATTCATAAAACTTGAAGTTAAGTTTGTAGAAAATAGTTTCTCCCAACTCAGAGAGCCGAACCCATAATCAGCAAAAGTTTTGCAATATATAGCCACACAGGGCCTCAAATAACTAACTTAGTAAAACTATCTTCTTGCAAGTAAAATCCAACAGACCTAATGCTGTCCTAAGCTAAAAACATTAAAGAAAAATTGAACAGACAACAAGCAACTTCCAAAATTTGCCAGGTGTCTTGAACAGCTAGGGATAGGAGGTGGCTGCAAGTCGGGCTACCTTCCATTCTGAAAATGTGGCATTGAAAGCGGATATCACTGGTTGATGTGGTAGAACGATAAAATCAATCCTCTACCTCCAAAATTCACTCTCCTTTTTAACCTCGGCTATCTTACCTGCATGCATAACTAGATGATCTCGTTGAAGGATCATCATGGATTCTATCCTGGCCACTTTTGTAAAATGTTCATCTGTGGGTGCTTTCATCTTTTTGAATTCATCAAACCAAAAACTTACCCCTTTGATCACTTGTTCAATTGGTTTAACTGATACTTCCTGATTCCCCTGGCAGTGCTCATCGATCCAATTTACATCACTTGAAATAATTTCTTCAATTATTTTTAATCCCTTCATAAGATCCCTTACCTCAAAAATTCCTAGGACCATAGCCTCGTTCCGCCATTCTATACATTCTTTGATAATGTAAAGAACCATGTCGTCAAGTCTAGGAACCGGCCTTTCCATAAGAAAATTTTGCAAGCCATATTCTTCGATTTCCTCAATCCAATGGAGCTCTCTGGTCCATGTGGTCTTTTCCAGCTCCCATTCCTCGATGCTGGCTTTTACTTTTTTAACCAGGAGATCCCCTTCTATGTGGGTTCGACCCATATGGCCCAGCTATTTGACAACTTCAGCTTTCACGTGCTCCACCCAATCATCAAAGGCTTTACCCTCTACCTTGCTCCTCTAAACATAATCCAGAAAATGTTGATTATCAAGAGACTTCATGTTGAGGGAAGTTGGCATCTCACTCAAAGGGAAAGGCTCAGGATTTTGGATGGCATGGATATACTAAGCCATACTCTTCATGGCCTATTTCATTTCCTCCTTGTCCTTGGCGTCTTTCCAAACTCTACTAGCAATTTTCTTGTTTGAAACTTCAAAAATTTCATGTCGGTGGCTCTAGTATCCTTCCCCAAATCCACCTTGGATATTTGGAAATCCTGAACCAAAGCCTCTCCTTCAGCTTTATCTTCCTTAGGCTTTGCAATTTCAGCCATCCAGTGACCGTTGCTTTCATCAAAATCAATTCTAGACTCCATTTTCATTTTCTTCACTTTAGAGGATTTTCTAAGGTACCTGCTCACCACATTGTCAATGGGTACCAATAATGGAACAATGTTTCTTTTCTTGGCCACTAGAGTCTCCAACCATGGCGGGGTAGTAGAAGATTTCTTCTAAGTATCATAATTGCTCAAAAGAGCCAATGAATCTTTCGGGGTATCCCTTGTCTCTTCTTGTATTTGTTGATCATCTACCATGTTGAGTATGTTGTGATCCTCTATTGATTTTTCCTTTGGATCAGGACTTGGAGCGTCTAAGTCTACAACGAAACTAGGAGTGATCCTCTACCTTTGAACTCTTTCTTTTATTCTTTTGCTTGATCTTGTTGTGTGACCTCCATGGTCAGGCTGTTGTTGAACTTGAACTTGCGAAGAAAATGATTCAATTTCAGGTTCAGCTTTGGGTTCAATTTTTCCTGCACAAGGTGGATCAACACTTAGGTTAGTTAAAACCAAAGGCATTTTTTTCAAACTCCTCTTTTTGGTTTTTATTAGTTTCTTTGTTGACTACAAAGGGGCAACAGGGGTACTTCTCTTCACCAACCATGCCTCAGTTCTCTCCATCACCCTTTTCATCCTTTTTTGCAAATTATCCTCCTCCGGCTCTTTCCAATCTAGCTCAGGAATTGGGAGGAATTCAATATTTTCTGAATACTAGGATTCCACCACATCATCTTCATTGTCTTCTCCAACACCATCTATATCCATATTTAGCTTAAAAGAGATGATCTGTTTCAAATTTAATCGAGACCAGAGCCTTTTCCTTACTTCCAACTCATCAAGACAATTGACCCAAAAATCTTCCAAGTCAGGAACGTGCATGAATGTCTCTAGGACATTCAGGTTTGCTTCTGCAAAGCCTCTATTGTCAAAATCAGTCCTGGGAACATAAGTTTTCAAACAATAAGCATCTAACTCTTCTTTGACAGCTTTTGCATCTTGAAAGCTTTTGCACCTATAGTGTCCCAACTCAATAGGGAAGAGGACACCCAAGGACTTCTTTGATGTCCCAGCTTTTTGCTCAACTAGAACGAGCTACCTGCATAGCTCCATTAAGATTATATCATCCAAACAAACCCTAGGAAGCCTTAAGGGTTCTTCATCAAATACTCCAACCCTAAGGTAAGTGAATCTTGGAAAATGAATAAAATGACAGCTGTAGACATTAATCGCTTGTTTGGCTTCCACCGAAACCTTGCAATTCACCTTCCCTCTTAATTCAAAAACCAACTTACCTAAAAATCTATCATTTACAACTTTGAATACACTAGAGAAATTCTCCTTCTGCAAGCATGCCAAGTAGTCATATATCATCATACCATTAGTCCATAGTTCATGAGGCAATCCTTCCCAAGCTCGGTAGCATGCTAAGACATACACAAGATAGGAGGACATATAAAATGCAATTAGATTTGCCACATTTAAAAGCTCTCTATGAAGCCCGTCTACTATCAGGTCAGCCCAATCAATAAATTTATCTCCTTCTATGATTTTCTAGATAAAGCAGTACATCCAGTTCTCCCAATGAAATGGATGAGGGTTTCCCTTCACCCTATTTAAAAGAAATACCATATCAACTATGTCCTTGTGGAGGTGCTCAATTTTCAGAGGCTTTGGCAATCTAGATCTGCCTTTCTCTAGTTTCGCAAGCCACACCTGTGCTACCTAGGAGCTATATTTTTTCTTCTCTGCTTTGTACACAAGATCCGCTTCAGCTTAAGTCCATGGTTCATATAATTCCTTCTCAGGAATTCACAGGGCTACCATTATTGTTTCTCAACTAATTTTAACCAGGATGTCTCCTAACAAATCCTTGATACATTTATTCTTGGCATCATATTTGTTTGCACATTCCAACACCAATTCAGGGCAAAGAAAAGCAAGAGGAAATGCAGAAGCTTCTAGAAGTCCACTACTTGTGAACTTCCCAGCAAAAGAACCTTCAGAAGAACTTTGGGCTCTATCACAAAGTTCCCCTAAATTTACATTCAACAGGAAGGTATCCCCTATTACTGGATGAGAAACTAGCAGGTGTGTTCTACTTTCCTCTTTCGAAAGTTTTAGACGGAATAACGGCATTTCATCAAATATGGAATACAAAAGACTGCTACACAGAAAGAGCCTCTGAAAACTAAAACTATTAAGGGAAGAGATAACTCACCAATGTATTATGCACCAGTCTTGTGCAAATTTACCACCACCAATTCCCTCACTCCTACTCCTTGTATAAACAAAAGAATTAACAGAAAACCTTAAGCATTCTTCATTTATGTGTAGATGCCTCATAATCTCCAATAAATCTTCAGAGCACGTCCATAATAAATGCTTTAATGGCATAATGATTGATTTGACATGTCCAGCCGAGCCTAATTAATCCTCCAGCTATTTCGGCATGAATAACTCAATTCCCAAGGAAAATCTATGATCACCATATCTAAACACTTATGACTCCCTCTACGTCACACCAACAAATGTCTTTCCAAATCTTTTAACATGTGCAAGCCATCTAATTGAAAGAGAGCTTCTTGTACAACAATTTCTAAAACTTAATAAATGCTTGGAGTGCTACAAAATAGGAAACTACTTTTTTGAAAAGATGACCATCCCGCCTAAATATCAGTGCATAAGTTATCATATTACAAATGTGAACTTGAACTTGAACTAACTCAAGGTTCAACACTAGGTTCAACTTCAAGTTCATCTTTTGAGACCGACAGAAAATTGAGAGAAGCAAGCATAAACACTTAAGACTCGAAAATGGTAACGGGTTGAACTTGAACTTGAACTGACTCAAGGTTCAACACTGGGTTCAAGTTCAACTTCAAGCTATAAATTATTTCGATCAAGACTAAAATTGGGATTTGAGAAAAAATGAAGGTAACAACTGGCTCTGACTGGGGATTGGGACTGCTCAGAACTGAGGAAATGAATCTAGAATCTCTATCTGACAAGACAGTTTAAACTCTTACTTATCCGGGCTGACTTATCACAACAAAAACTTCTACTCCTACAGAGACAGACCAAAATTTTATATACAAGCAAGGAAAAGAAAAGACTTACAACTGGTAGAGCTTGAGATCCTGCCCGTTATAGGACAGGGGTAGTTCATCTCCGTCAATGTATTTCAGCCTAAATGCATTCGATCCCAGAGCTTGTGAGATCTCGAAGGGTCCCTTCCAGAGAGACTTGAATTTTCTATGTGCTCCTCTTGGCTCTCGACGCTTATCCCAAAGAAGAATCTTATCACCCACCATAAATTTTCTCAGCCTAGCACGTCAATCAAAAATTTCCTTCACTTTCAGTTAGTGACTGGTGATGTGATCAACTAACTCCTCCCTCTCTTCTTCTATTTTTTACAGATACAAAATCCTCTTCTCCAATGAATTTTGAAAGACTGTCATTCTCCACACATCTTTGCAATTTGGCAAAGGCTAATTCTAATGGAAGTGACAGCTGAGCTTCAACTCCAAATACTAATTCAAATGGTGTCATACCGATAGCTCTCTTTGGAGAGGTCATGTCTACCCACAATGCCTCGTATAACTTCTTGTGCCAGTCTTTGCCCTTTTCATCTACCAGTTTCTTTAGGATGTTTATCAAGTTTTTATTTGTAGATTCCGCCTGGCCATTTCCTTGCGGAAAATAATCTGAAGAATGAGATAGGTTTATACCATGATCATAACAAAAGATTTGAATCTCTCGGGAAGAGAAATTTTGAGCATTATCAGCCACAATCTTCAGGGGAACTCCAAATCTAGTGACAATGTTTTCTTTTAGAAATCTATAGACTATCTCAAAAGTGGTTACTTTGACTAGTATCGCCTCCACCCACTTGGTAAAATAATTAGTCACTGTCAAGATATGGGTATGTCTTCCGCTAGAAGTTGGGTTGATTGGGCCAATAAAATCTAAACCCCATTGCTGGAAGGGTTCTTGGATAATCACAGGCCTTTGCGGTAGAGCAGCTAACTGAGGTTTTCCTGAGAAAAGTTTACACTTCTCACAATTTTCCACCCACCTGTATGCATCTTTAAACATTATGGGCCAATAGTAATAGTTTCTCAGGATCTTAAACGCTATCACAGAAGAAGAATAGTGCCCCCCCCACGCTTCATTGTGAAATGATTACAATAGCTTTTGTTGTTGTTCATTGTCAACACATCACAAAAACATCCCATCCAGTCCCCTTTTATACAGGACATTATCTACTATGACATACTTGTCACTTTCAGTCTCAGATTTCTTCTTTCTTTAACTGATAAATGTTGTGGAGGGTCTGCGTAGGTCAGAAAGAAAGCTGCGTCTGAAAACCACGAGTCAGTTGTCCCTATAAATAGGCAATTAGGTATGTTTTGTGCTTCTTTATTCTTAGCCATCAGTTTACACAGGCCCTGACCTCTCACCGGCTTTGTAGGCTTAATTTCCAAATCAAAATCTTGCACCTTTGCAACCTAGCTAGCTCTATTATTTACTGCAACTTCCTGTTGGGTAAGGATGGTCTTAACAACAGAATTTGGAACAAAGGCCACAAAGTGTGAATGCAATATATAGTATCGGAATTGTTTGACTGCCTTCCCTACTGCGAATGCCTATTTTTCTATTTGTGAATAACGTAACTCTTATTTCTTGAGTGGGACGCTCATAAAAGAGATAGGCACTTCTTCCCCATTATCATTCTTCTCTAATAGCACCCTAGACATTGTGTGCTCTGATGCAGAGAAATAGATAATAAAGTCTTTTTTGAAATCTGTGTGTATCAATGTCGAAGCATTTGATATAGCTTCCTTAATCTTACCAAATGATTTAACAGCTGCTTCATCCCATTTAAAACTCTACTTTTCACTTAACAGGTCTACAATCAGTTTTGATGTTTCACCAAAATCAGGCACAAACTTCCTTAAGAAGTTAACTTGACCAAAGAAAGATTTAATCCCTTTCTGATTAACAGGCAAACACAATTGCTAGATAACTTTGACTCTCTCTAGATCAATTTTAATTCCCTCCTTTGAAACTAAGTGACCCAGCAACTTACCCTCTTTCACACAAAAGATTGACTTCTTCAGATTCAAGGAAACACCATGATCCCGACATCTTTGTAAAACTTCTTTCAGGTCCTTCAGATGCTTCTTACGCCTCCTAGAGAATACTGTCATGTCATCTAGATAGATGGTGATAGTCTTGTTTATCAAATGGCCAAAGGTGGAATTCATGGCCCTCTGAAATGTGGCTCCAGCATTAATTAGGCCAAAAGGCATTCTTCTATATGCGAATGTGCCCCAAGGTATTGTAAAGGTTGTTTTGTCCTAGTCTTCCTCTGTAACATTGATTTGATTGTAGCCTAAAAAACCATCAAGTAATGACAACATCTCTGAACCAGCTACCGTCTGAAGAATCTGATCCATCATAGGTAAGGCAAAGTTGTCTTTAAGGCTTGACTGATTGAGGTTCCTGAAATCCACACATATTCTGATTTCACCATTTCACTTCCTCACAGGAACAATGTTAGCCACCCATGTAGAATGATGTACTGGGAAAATAATCCTAGCTTGAAGCATTTTACCAATCTCCTTAAAAATGGCATCCAACACCTTCGAATTGTATGTTCTCAATTTCTAACGAAACGGTGATGTACCGGGCCTCAAGGGAATATGATGTGTAAACTGTCCCTATCTATAGTTCTTTAAATCATCATAGGTCCAAGAAAATACGTCACCATATTCTTTTAATAACTTAGCGAAACAACCTATTTCATCTTCATCACAACACACACCTAAATTAACCATTTTTGGATTAAAATCATCACCAATATTAATTTTTTCATATTCACCTGAAGGGATGGTGTCTGGCATGTCAGGTGAATTCAAATAACAGTCTCTCCTCTCAAACAGCCTCTCTAACTCCACCAGACCCTTGGGTATAGAATTTCCTTTCATTTGGAACACCTCCCCTGAAACACTAGATTCCTTCCCCAGACAGAACTCATGACACTCGGACATTAATCCTTCAAAATAATTAGTTGAAAACTTATCTAAACCCTATAAGAATTCATTGATTTGGGCATCATCCCTGAACACTTGCCAAGAACAGGAATTATCAGGAACGCTAGGCCTGTGAATGACTTCAATGGTGTAACAGTCTTCTAAAAAATTTGGATGTGGTACAAGCAAAGATGCTAATCCAGCAAGACCATCGGCTCGTGAGTTAAATTCCCTAAGAACTCCTTCAATTGAGAAGGCTTTGAACAACTTGAGTTCATCCCACATCCTGTTTCTATAGTGCTTCAGTCTCTTATTCTTCACTGAAAATAAGTTCCTGACCTGTTTGACAGTAAGCTCCGCATCACCACGCGCCTTTAGAAGCTTAATCCCCTTCTTCTTGGCTTCTTCTAAACCTAGCAATAGAGCTTCATACTCTATTGTATTGTTGGTGTTCTCGAACTCAAGTTTGAATGAAAAAGGAAATTTTAGTCCAACAAGAGAAATGAGGACTACTCCAGCCCCCGAGCCTGTAGAAGAACAACTGCCATCGAATTCAAGAGTCCAAAGAAGTTCTTCATCTGCAATCACTGGATTTGGAAGGTTAACATCTGATAAAATGACACAGTTTGCGAACTCAGATTCTTGATACAATATCTGGGATTTAGGGTCTTCTGAGGGGAAAACAGTGTATTTGGATTTGGGTTCTAGAAGAAGAGTAACTTTCTTATTGCCTATACGGACTATGGCTTGAGACCAATCCAATTTTATTTCATCACCTAGATCCCGACAAAAGGTTCTGCTAAGAAGCATACTGTAGCTGGCTGGAATATCAGCTACTAAGATGGTTAATTTCATTCTCTTATCTGGGAAACCTGCCAAGGCAACTTGGGCATCTTTAATCTGACCTATGAGTGGGACTTGTTTAGCATCCATAGAATAGCAGTGTCCAAAGGTATCAGTCATAGGGAGATCTAATGCTTTGGCCACAGATGAAGGCATAATATTATCTGAAGCCCCCGAATCAATAATACAGTTGTTTAATTTGAAACCATGAATGTACAGAGACATATAGAAAGGCTCAGGTTTCAAGCCAAAAGGAATGGTAGGAACGGGTTTCTCGACAAGCTTTTGTTCAATTGTCTCTCCCTTCTTTTCAGGTTGTCCTTTAAACATGCATTGTTTGTCTATTGTACCTTAGGTTCAGTAGGACCTTTGACATAACTAACCAATTTATCTAACTCGTGAGGATTCATTTTCAAATATTCTACAATAGAAATTTGCACTTTTGAAGTTTTACAAAAATCAACTATACTAAAAGGGGAATCAGATTTAGACCTTTTCATAACTTGTTCCTCCAGAGTGCCTGCTTTCAGAATCTTTGGATGATCACTGACCTTCCCTTCACTACCTTTAGTTGCTTCATTTAACCAATTACTCACCTTTCCTCCATGCTAATTTCTTGTCAAGACTGAACAAGAGGTATCCTCTAAAGTTACCAATATGTCTCCCCCCCTTTCGGAGTCTGATTCATATTCAAGGTAAAAGTTTCCAAAGTCGCCAAGCACCTCAGAGGATATGTCTTCAACAGTCACCTTTGCTGATGCTTCTTTCTCAGCTTCAAGTTGCACATGTCTTATGTTTTCAGGACATGAGACTCCCTCATGTTCATCAGTAAGATGGAAAACACACATTTTACTTTTATTTGGTGGAGGTTCAATCTGCAATCTCTGCTGAGCAGGGGGCAAATTAAATTGTTTTCCAGAGTTTGAGGGTCCTTGAGTTGGATATTTATGTGGAATATCTTGATAGGGACTGGTAGTTTTAGGCAATTGTCGCTTGATGGTTATCAAGTCATTCATCATTCTTTGAATTACAGGGTCTGACAATGAGGAAGTAGAGAGTTGAGAGCTAGAAGTTGGAACATATTTTCTCCATTTGCCACTTCTTATGAGATCATCCTCTAGCTCAATGGCGAGAGCCTTAGTTGCTGCTAAAGTGGTTGGCCTAGCTCTTTTTAAAGGAAATGCTACATCTAGAGGCATAGCATTTAAGAAAAAGTCTTTCTGACTTTCATCATTAGGTCTAATTGCTACTGGAATTACTTGAATTCCTTTATTGAATCTTGCCACAAACTCTCTCATGGGTACTTGAATCTCCTTCTTCATTTAAATTAACTGAATCAAAAGGGTATTTGCATCATCAGCCGATTTAAACCTAGTCTCAAATGTTGTTTTCATGGAATCCCAGTCGGTAATGGAGGCATGTGGTAAACTATGAAACCACTCGCCTACAGTCTCGGTTAAGGTCAAGACAAAGAGCCTGACAGCCACATCTACAGTGCCCACTGCTAAAACTCTGCATGCTGTATTGAAAGCATTCAAGTGATCCTCAGGGGTTTTCTTTCCATCACCACTAAATTTGGGTAAGATGTCACGACCTTTAGGTAGGTTTCCAAGATTTGCACCTAAGCTCAAAGGTCCTACGGCAGCACCCTAGGGCTGATTCTATGCCATAGTATGTAAAATGATATTCAAGGGCTATAGATTTATAAAAGTAGGAGTTAAGGTTCCGGGTTAGACCAAGGAACTAAAAGTAGTTATAGGAGTAGACTTAGTGGGAGAAGAAGGCCTACTGGCAGTCTTATACTGTCTTCACCTAGGAGTCTGGGGCTTAAAATTAAGCTTAGCTAGATCTTCAAAATCATAATCTAATAGACCTTTTGCTCTATCTCACCTGGTAAATCTCTTCTCAACCAGCTTAATTAACTGAAACAAATAAAAGAAATAGTTATTTTCAGGGCCTTCGAACTGTTGTATCAACTACAGCACCCTCCTGGGCTACAGGCAAGCCTCGGAGCCACCCTCCAATCTCTTACTCTTCCTCAAGGACTAACCTTACTTGCTGGTATTGTTGATCATTCATTTTCAACTTCCAAGCTGCTGCATTAAGGTCAGCAATTAAATCTTCTTGAGTATCAGAAAAATCTAGACCTGGTTGCAAAACTAGAGGAAGTTCTTGTTGACCAGGAATAATGTCAGCGGGCAACACCATGGCTGATCATTAAAATTCAAGAATATCAATCTTGGTCTATTCTTAGACGCTCCCCAGCAGAGTCGCCAAAAATTGTTAGCATACAGTTTTTCCCTTTTCTCTAGATTGATTTCAGACCTCTTTTAAAGAATGAAAGAGAGAAAAACAACTTAACACTAGCAAATGAGTTGCTATAAGCACACTCTCTGCAAATTATAAGGTGCATCTACCTCCAAAAAGATTTTCAATGAGATCTTATTAACATAGAAGACAAAATAACATCATGTGTGCTTTTCACCAAAAAACACTTAAGGAAAACACTCAATTCATCAACATGAAAAGAATGTGCAGATTTTAAAGTGGGTATCTACTTCTATTCCAATCTCAAACTTTGAATTGTTTAATCCTGAACTTTAATATCAATCCTCTCTCTTACTTCTAAGCATAGAATTCATTCAGATCACAGTCAAGCTTCATTCAACATAACTTATCTCCACAAGAAAATAAATCACATAGGACAAACAACAGTATTTATCATTTAAAATCCTGAACATATATGTAATACCGTAAGATATTTTATATATTCTGCAATATCAGTATTCATAAAACTTGAAGTTAAGTTTGTAGAAAATAGTTTCTCCCAACTTAGAGAGCCAAACCCATAATCAATAAAAGTTTTGCAATATATAGCCACGCAGGGCCTCAAATAACTAACTTAGTAAAAATGTCTTCTTCCAAGTAAAATCCAACAGACCTAATGACTGTCCTCAACTAAAAACATTAAAGAAAAACTGAACAAAGAGCAAGCACCTTCCAAAATTCGCCAGGTGTCTTGGACAATTAGGGAGTGGAGGTGGTTGCAAGTCGGGCTGCCTTCCATTCTGAAAATGCGGCGTTGAAAGTGGATATCATTGGTTGATGTGGCAGACCGATAAAATCAATCCTCTGCCTCCAAACTTCACTCTCCTTTTTAACCTCAGCTATCTTACCTGCATGCATAACTAGATGATCTCATTGAAGGATCATCATGGATTCTATCCTGGCCACTTTTGTAAAATGTTCATTTGTGGGTGCTTTCATCTTTTTGAATTCATCAAACCAGAAACTTACCCCTTTGATCACTTGTTCAATTGGTTTAACTAATACTTCCTGATTTCCCTAGCACTGCTCATCGATCCATTTTACATCACTTGAAATAATTTCTTCAATTGGTTTCAATCCCTTCATAAGATCCCTTACCTCAGAAATTCCTAGGACCACAGCCTGGCTCCACCATTCTATACATTCTTTGATAATGTAAATAACCATGTCATCAAGTCTAGGAACCGGCCTTTCCATAAGGAAATTCTGCAAGCCATATTCTTCAATTTCCTCAATCCAATGGAGCTCTCTGGTCCATGTGGTCTTTTCCAGCTCCCATTCCTCGATGCTAGCTTTTACTTTTTTAACCAGGAGATCCCCTTCTATGTGGGTTTGACCCATATGGCCTAGTTGTTTGACAACTTCAGCTTTCACGTGCTCCACCCAATCATCAAAGGCTTTACCCATCACCTTGCTCCTCTTAACCTGATCAAGAAAATGTTGATTATAAGGAGACTTCATGTCAATGGAAGCTGGCATCTCACTCAGAGGGAAAGGCTCAGGATTCTGGATGGCATGGATATACTGAGCCATACTCTTCATGGCCCTTTTTCATTTCCTGCTTATCCTTGGCGTCTTTCCAAACTCTACTAGCAATTTTCTTGTTTGAAACTTCAAAAAATTTCATTTCGGCGGCTCTAGTATCCTTCCCCAAATCCACCTTGGATATTTGGAAATCCTGAACCGAAGCCTCTCCTTCAGCTTTATCTTCCTTAGGCTTTGCAATTTCGACCATCCAGTGACCGCTGCTTTCATCAAAATCAATTCTAGACTCCATTTTCATTTTGTTCACTTTAGAGGATTTTCCCAGGTACCTGCTCACCACATCGTCAATGGGGACCAATAATGGAACAATGTTTCTTTTCTTGGCCACTGGAGTCTCCAACCATGGCAGGGTAGCAGAAGATTTCTTCTAAGTATCATAATCGCTCAAAAGAGCCAAAGAATCTTTTGGGGTATCCCCTGTCTCTTCTTGCATTTGTCGATCATTTGCCATGTCGGGTATGTTGTGATCCTCTATTGATTTTTCCTTTGGATCAAGACTTGGTGCGTCTAAGTCTACAACGACACTAGGAGTGACCCTCTGCCTTTGAACTCTTTCTTTTATTCTTTGGCTTGATCTTGTTGTATGAACTTCAGGTTCAGGTTGTTGTTGAACTTGAAATTGCGAAGAAAATGATTCAAGTTCAGGTTCAGCTTCGGGTTTAATTTTTCCTGCACAAGGTGGATCAACACTTAGGTTAGTTAAAATAGAAGGCCTTTTGTTTGAACTCCTCTTCTTGGTTTTTATTGGTTTCTTTGTTGATTGCAAAGGGGCAACAGGGGTACTTCTCTTCACCAACCATGCCTTGATTCTCTCCATCACCCTTTTCATCCTTTTTTGCAAATTATCCTCCTCCGGCTCTTTCCAATCTAGCTCAAGAATTGGGAGGAATTCAATATTTTCTGAATACTGGGAGTCCACCACATCATCTTCACTGTCTTCTCCAACACCATCTGTATCCATATTCAGCTTAAAAGTGATGATCTGTTTCAAATTTAATCAAGACCAGAGCCTTTTCCTTACTTCCAACTCATCAGGACAATTGACCCAAAAATCTTCCAAGGTAGGAATGTGCATGAATGTCTCTGGGACATTTAGCTTTGCTTCTGCAAAGCCTCTATAATCAAAATCAATCCTGGGAACATAAGTTTGCAAACAATAAGCATCTAATTCTTCTTTGATAGCTTTCGCATCTTGAAAGCTTTTGCACCTATAGTGTCCCAACTCAATAGGGAAGAGGACACCCAAGGACTTCTTCAACGTCCCATCTTTTTGCTCAACTAGAATGAGCTGCCTACATAGCTCCATTAAGATTATATCATCCAAACAAAACCTAGGAAGCCTTAAGGGTTCTCCATCAAATGCTCCAACCCTAAGGTAAGTGAATCTTGGAAACTGAATAAAATGACATCCGTAGACATTAATCACTTGTTTGGCTTCCTCCGAAAGCCTGCAATTCTCCTTCCCTCTTAATTCAAAAACCAACTTACCTGAAAATCTATCATTTACAACTTTGAATACACCAGAGAAATTCTCCTTCTGCAAGCATGCCAAGTAGTCATATATCATCATACCATTAGTCCATAGTTCATGAGGCAATCCTTCCCAAGCTCGGTAGCATGCTAAGACATACACAAGATAGGAGGACATATAAAATGCAATTAGATTTGCCACATTTAAAAGCTCTCTATGAAGCCCGTCTACTATCAGGTCAGCCCAATCAATAAATTTATCTCCTTCTATGATTTTCTAGATAAAGCAGTACATCCAGTTCTCCCAATGAAATGGATGAGGGTTTCCCTTCACCCTATTTAAAAGAAATACCATATCAACTATGTCCTTGTGGAGGTGCTCAATTGTCAGAGGCTTTGGCAATCTAGATCTGCCTTTCTCTAGTTTCGCAAGCCACACCTGTGCTACCTAGGAGCTATATTTTTTCTTCTCTGCTTTGTACACAAGATCCGCTTCAGCTTAAGTCCATGGTTCATATAATTCCTTCTCAGGAATTCACAGGGCTACCATTATTGTTTCTCAACTAATTTTAACCAGGATGTCTCCTAACAAATCCTTGATACATTTATTCTTGGCATCATATTTGTTTGCACATTCCAACACCAATTCAGGGCAAAGAAAAGCAAGAGGAAATGCAGCAGCTTCTAGAAGTCCACTACTTGTGAACTTCCCAGCAAAAGAACCTTCAGAAGAACTTTGGGCTCTATCACAAAGTTCCCCTAAATTTACATTCAACAGGAAGGTATCCCCTATTACTGGATGAGAAACTAGCAGGTGTGTTCTACTTTCCTCTTTCGAAAGTTTTAGACGGAATAACGGCATTTCATCAAATATGGAATACAAAAGACTGCTACACAGAAAGAGCCTCTGAAAACTAAAACTATTAAGGGAAGAGATAACTCACCAATGTATTACGCACGAGTCTTCTGCAAATTTACCACCACCAATTCCGTCGCTCCTGCTCCTTGTATAAACGAAAGAATTAACATAAAACCTTAAGCATTCTTCATTTATGCGTAGACGCCTCATAATCTCTAATAAATCTTCAGAGCATGTCCATAATAAATGCTTTAATGGCAGAATGATTGATTTGACATGTCTGGCCGAGCCTAATTAATCCTCCAGCTATTTCGGCACGGATAACTCAATTCGCAAGGAAAATCTCTGATCACCATATCTGAACACTTATGACTCCCTCTACGTCACGCCGCCAACTGTCTTTTCAAATCTTTCAACATGCGCAAGCCATCTAATTGAAAGAGAGCTTCTTATACGGCAATTTCCAAAACTTAATAAACGCTTGGAGTGCTACAAAACAGGAAACTGCTTTTTTTAAAAGAGGACCATCCCGCCTAAAACTCAGTGCATAAGTTATCATATTACAAATGTGAACTTGAACTTGAACTTGAACTAACTCAAGGTTCATCACTAGGTTCAACTTCAGGTTCAGCTTTTGAGACCGACGGAAAATTGAGAGAAGCAAGCATAAACACTTAAGACTCGGAAATAGTAACGGGTTGAACTTGAACTTGAACTGACTCAAGGTTCAACACTGGTTTCAAGTTCAACTTCAAGCTATAAATTATTTCGATCAAGACTAAAACTGGGATCTGAGAAAAAACGAAGGTAACAATGAGGAAGAGAAAGAAATTAAAGACATGGGACTTTGACAACACAAATGCTAGCTCCAACTTCTAAAAGAAAAGCATGTCAAACTTATTAGAATATTGTAATGTTTCTTTAATGGGCATCTTAGTTAGTCTTCAGTTTATTAGATAGTTTATGTTTTAGTCTTTAGTTCACAATTGTTTCTTTTAGAAACATCGTCTTTGTAAATCTATATAAGGAGCTTTCATCTGCCCTGTTTAATACAACATCGATTTATCATAACATGGTATCAGAGCGGGTCGACGGGATTTCATAAAATTTGGCAAGTTTTTAAAAAATGTTTGAGCCTCTTCTAATCTAGAATTTATTTCCAAAAATTAGTTTTTAATTTTTTTTAAATAAAAATCGTTGGAGGTATTTTATGAAAATTTTGTGGTTCGTCTTCAAAGATTTTTGTTGAAAATTGTCAGGCCTGGTTGAGGCTTTTGATCATGTGATTTCCTGGTTTGAGCAAAAATCTCTAATCTTCGAGGGTTGCATGTACTCATATGTTCTGGCATGTACTTTTTGTGAGTTGCATGTTGCTTGCATATGTTGTTTACCATGTGAAGTCTCGTATTTTGCCGCATGAAAGTTTCTCTTAGGGGTTTTCCTTTTTTCCACTTAAAAAAGTTTTAATAAGTTTTTATAAGTTTTTTCCCTTACAAAAAACTTTGATGGGTTTTCATAATTTTTTCCTTTAAAAAATTTTAATGGGTTTTTATAATTTTTTCCCTTAAAAAATTTAGGATGGGTTTTCATAATTTTCTCCCTTTAAATAATATTGTCCCTCAAAAAAAAAAAATTTAGATTTATTATTTTTTCCACAAAAATTAAGGGTTCTAGAAAGGTTTTACCATTTTCTCCTTAAAAAAGATGTTGTGTTTATTGATCCATGACTCGTATTTTGTGCCACTATCTGTTTGGCTTTTCGATTTTATCCTCAAAAATTAGTTTTGGATTTTGTAATTTGAAAAGTTGCATGGGATTCCTTTGTGAGTTTTTACCTTTTTTCCAAAAAAAATGATGACTTGTAATCTTGGGTTTAGCAATTTTTTCCTCAAAAATCGTGGCTTTTTGCAATGTATTCTATGGTGTTGTGCTCTTCTGCAAAAATTAGGAAGGTTTGTCGATTTTTCTTCAAAATTTTTGTAGTTGTTCTCAGTGTGTCTCTTAGCTATAGGGAAGGACGGTTTTGTTATCCAACATCAGGTTGGATGTTTTGTGATGATTTCTAGTCAAAAGTTTTGCAGATTTTGGGAGGGTTAGTGGCAAACTCATCTCAATGGTAGAGTCAATGGCATGCTCTTATCTCTTGTTGCAGAGTATCTGAAGAAGGGGGCAATCTTCTCTATTTTTCCTGGACAAATTTTGGCTATTCTTAGACATTGACATTCTACAAATCAAGGGAGGATCTTAACAGTAGCAAAATGTTCTGAAGAACTTATGACCACAAGACATGTATAGTCTTCTACAAGGTAGTTAGACTATGACCATTAAACGAGGGTATTAGAATATGGTAAAAAAAAAATAATGGTCATCTTAGTTAGTCTTTAGTTTATTAGGTAGTTTATATTTTCGTCTTTAGTTCACGATTGTTTCTTTTAGAAACATCATCTTTGTAAATTTATATAAGGAGCTTTCATCTCCTTTGTTTAATACAACTTTGATTTACCATAAAAAAAAACTCTATTAGCACAAACATTAATCCCATTGGCCACTCTACTCAAACTATGTCACACAACTGTACTAAATGTGATAAGATGACGAAGGAGCTCATTAAACTCGAGGCCAAGGTCCAATACCTGAAAACTAAGATGGTTAGTCTCTCTATGACAAGTCTATGACCGGGTCTTGCAATAGACAATGTGTAGTCATGCACCGGTTTATGACTATTCATTGTCTATGCAAGGCAAGGACATCAAGAAGCACAAAGATGACAAGGGAGACCATAAGGAGTTGTTTAAATTCCTCATTAAGGATTGGGCCAGCCATTTGGATAGCTTTCTACTTTCATGTTTCGTTGTTTTGGATAATAGTTACTATAATCTTTGTTTTGCTATTAAAGATACTTTGATGCGTTGTCAATGTGTTGTAAGTGGCGTATAGACCTTTTTTGCCTGCCCTACTAGCTCTAGCTTTTTGTTCTATAGGGTTATGTAGCTCTAGCTTTTTGTTCTATTGAGACATAACCCTTTTTTTTTTGCTACTTGAAATTATTAAAAAATTCTATGCTAACCAATACAATAAGACCTTAAGAAATAAATTAGCTAAGATAACGAATTGAGATAGTAACAATAATATAAAATGTTTTGTGTATATAATACGGAATAGGAACTTAGCTTTTGTTCAATTAATAACTTCCTATTGTGGTCTTGTTTAGCGACTAAATGCTTTGTTTCCGACTCTGTGATTGTAATGCTTCAATAGGCAGTTGGATAACTTCCACATTGTAGAAATGACCTCCACATTGTAGAATTCAACCCCTTACCTCTGCATGTGGATTCAACTCGTTTGTGGTTTCAATTTGAGTTCCCTTGATCTACTAAAACCTATTCATTCCTCGAATATTTGAATCTAAGTTGAGACGTCATGAGCCATATATATTGCTGGAATTTGTTGTGGAGGGTATTTAACCTTGATCAGAACCTTATAACCAATTCAACAATGCGAACAAAGAACGAAGCGCAGTAGGAACTAGTATCACTAGTGATGAAAATACTGATACTAGCAAATGTTTTGATGCTGCAGTGCTCTTTAGGTAATATGTGATAATCGAACAAGAGATGAATTCATCCCTGAAATTAAATTGAAGTTAATGATTTTTATTTAAAAAAAACCTTGCATGCAATTTGACTATCCAATCGACAAATACTATCTCATTGGAAGCGGAACAGCTTGAGCCCATAAAAAAATCGAATTTGAAATTTGAGGGTAAAACATGCATTGTTGACCATTCAAAATTTGAGTGGCTAATTCAACCCAAAGTAAAGAATTATAATCTGTAGATTGGATCCATAACCTTAAGGCTTGCAAAGTTAGTTCAATCAATGCTCACATCTTTTACCTACTTTAACATGAAATATGCCATTTGTACATTAGTCATTGCATAATGGACAAAATGAAATAAATTGAGATCAAGGCAAAAGGGAAAAGTGTGTGAACCTAACAAAATGCAAGCAACTTCAAACAGGTTCATACCGATAACTAATTGCACATTAAAATAATTAAACATGAAATTGATAGCACAAAGTAAATAAATGTGATTCAATGCTGTTTGGTTAAACAACCAATATTTATGAATTCAAGTTTTGCGAAATGCTGTTTGAATTATTTTTCTTCAGAACATTAATATGCTTGTTATACTTACGCAAAGAAAATAAATATATTCTCAAGCTGAAACTTGATCAATTAGAAACATTTCCTTTGTACGATTTACAGATTCCAACCAACCAAGTCAAACAATCATTTATCATATTGTAAGCAACAAGATTATTAGTCATACAAAGAGGCTGTGTGTGCCCTTCTGGAGTGATCCCTAAGCTCAAAACAGCATTCAAATGTAACGATTTTTAGAAATCAAAGTTTTTGAAATAAAGCAACGAAAGGTTTCTAGCAAAAGGGTCAGACGGGTTGAAGGAGTTTCTTTACATTTCATGAAATTTATTACGCCTACGGAAGGCACTTGGAAGCAGCCTGCCATGGGATTTCGTACGTAATACACAGACAATAGTTTCAAAACAAATTTTTAATTGAGTGCAAAGCTTATCCTACTTGATTATAGGCATGACAACGAATTCACAGATAAATGAAATAAACCATTGCCATATTTACACCATGATTAAAAAGATTATACTCTTTCATATTGAGAGTACAAAATTTTCCTCTACACATCATACGGCTCCATATTTTACATTGTCAACTCCCTCGTTACCACTAGCCTTAACTTTGATGATGATTGTATTGATAACTTTCAACATCCTTAAGACCAAATTGTTCTGTAGGACTTTTTAAACGCATTATTCAGTTATATAATTCAATATGTATCATTCTACTTCCTTTGTTATTAGCGTCCCTCCAACCATCCATCTTTGTCGCACTATTAAATCAAGCAGTACTTAGCAGTTATGCCCTGCAAACTCTATCCCAGTGGAACGCCAACATCTGATCCATTTACTGAAGCATTTGTTGGAACCACCTTGAAGACAAACTTCTGATGGGGAAGCTTACCATCAGGAAATGCAGTAACTTCTGTGTCAATAAGAACCGTATCCTCCTCCTTGAGATCCCCTCTAAGAATTTCCTTTGCCAGTTCATTTTCTATGTTCTGTTGAATTACTCTTTTAACCGGCCTTGCACCATAATTTGGATCGTAGCCCATACTTCCTAGGAGTTCAATTGCACTGTCCGTCACTTTTATTGTCATTTTTTTGTCTCTTAATCTCCCCTGGACTCGATCAAGCTGTAATTTACAGAATTGGCATGAAAAAGGATCAGGGAAATAAATTTATGTATAATTCATTGACGAAGAAGCAGCACAACCCAGGAAAATAAAAGAATTGCACAAATAAGTTTGTCTTCAGAAACAAGAACAAGTTCAAATATTGCTGGCAGTTGCATGATTACTATAAGGCTACTTGCATAAGAAAATAATGAAAATAAATAATTCTAAGAATGAATATTTTGATCCTGCAAAAATTAAATTAATGTGCACTGTACATATAAATAGACTTTGCCAAACACAAAAACAGTTCCCTAGCACTGATCTTGCTAGATGTGTGGCTGCATCAATTTTCAAAAAATAATTCATCAAGGGGTCATTATCTGGGCATTCCAGACTAGCAACATTTGAGAATTGTTCCCCAAGGCAGACCCAACTAAAGATCCAATCAAACAATTATATCCATAAAAGTGGTGTCTCAATTAAAATGTGTGACTCTTTACCCAATCATGTTTGTCCTTTCTAGGGATATTAAATTATTAATAGCACTGGTATTGACATTTTACATAAATAGCAACATGTGTATGTGTATGTGTATGTGTTGGATCCAATTCAAAACAAAACCTTTAAATTGTAAATATTGTGTTTATGATTACCAACTTCATCCATCCAATAGGAAGAATGCTTATACATTGCTTAGTACCAGTCACAGACTGAAGAGATTATCCAACAGTAATTTTGAACTATGATGTAATAGATTTGATCAAAGTGCATCTCTTTCCAAATGGATAGCTGAGGCATCAATTGCAGCAACAGAGCCCAAATTTGATGTACTACAAATCAGTTTCAAGAACGATTCAACCTAGCTCAATACTTAAGGATCACTATCTCTGACCTGAAACAACAGAAAACCGTTCACCTATCTGCCACATTGATCATGCACTTGGAGAAGTTATGAACAGTTTGAGATGAGGACGATACCAAATTGGTTATTTGAAAAAGATACCATTGATAGAGAGTGCCTTGCACAAATTTGAGTGCATTGGTATAAAAGTTTCTTGAAATGATAACTGGCCAGTTTTTTCAATTTTTTTAGTAGACCGTATTTCAATCCATAATTGTTTTCAAGCAAGGAACTCATTAGTAAAGACCCACAAAATGAGTGCTAAAGACAATGTTAACAGAACTTGTACCATCATGAATGTACACACTTGCAAGTTTTTGGATCAAAGTGGCTACATAGTTACAAAGTTCCAAACAATTAAAAAATGTAAACAAGTAGATGAATAGTGAGTGAGAAAGCCCTTATTGTGACCCTTTTAAACAATCTAGCATTTTCTAACTGTTCAGTGGTTTTCCATTTTACCTTTTACATGATTTTTGCAACTTCTTTCTTTTGCATGGTTTCTATCATTTGCCACCTGATAAACACGTTAAATAATGCACGTTTGACTAGAACAATAAACACAGCAGAGTAATCATGTTCAAAATTTCAATAAAAACTATATTTATTGTCTATGCATTTTGTTAGGCTTTACAGGCAATATAGTAACTAAGCAAAAATTGAGAAGACCACAGTTGCACCACACATTTAAATCCATTCTACTTCCTAAGAATAATTATGATAATTGTTTGTCTTTTTGATTTATTAAAAATGCGAGTACATCATCTGACCTCACAGATAATTATTTCAAAGCTGAAACTCTGAAACTCCTCTGTCTATCACTTTCCCCTTACCTATACTTCAATATCTACAGTGCCATTTTCTCTCTCTAACTTTTACTGACTTGCATGTTCATATCAAGAATACAGTGTATCATGTTCATCAAAGAATGTCACTTCATATTACAAAAGATATAATAGGCAAAATATGTAACTGATGTTGCGATCTAGCTAAAGATGCCTGAATAAGATAGAAAGCTTCCTAAATAGATATAATTCAGGAGTTAATGCAGGGTTATATGGCATCAGTTCAAAGGAGTAGACAAGATTTGTTGACCAAATTTCAGCAATCAAATATTTGTATCTAAACAAAAATGTAGGATGGCAAGAATTGAAGTTGATCTGTCCCAAAATCTTAAGCTAATTTCATTAAGAGTGCATGCGCTACGAAGCACAAATTTCCATGGTGTATATAGTAAATTACAAAAATTCATACGACGTTAGAAAGAACGTTTATTGAACACCTGAGTTACACCTCTTGCTGTATATCCTATTATGAATTCTCAGAAGTACTTGAATCTTATGGAGTTTTATGTACATTTTCTGTTATTATAAGTCACAGATAAATTCTGTATTAACTAATCAGACAAATTTTCTACTTTTTGTTTGTACTTTGGAAATGAAAATTTCAAAAAAGTAAATGATCTGCATACCTGTAATCTCACAATGCTACTTATTTGGTCACGGTCCAAAGATTGGAATACAATATACTCATCAATACGATTTATGAACTCGGGCCGGAAGGTCACCTGTGCTGCTTCCATGACTCTCTTCTTCATATTTTCATAAGCTTCCTCTTTTGAGCCAGCTTCATCATCAAGAGCATTTAGAATATACATGGAACCAACATTGGAAGTCATAATAATGATAGTATTGGTGAAGCTTACAGTTCGACCCTGCGTGTCTGTGACCCTTCCATCATCTAAAATCTGAAGGAAAATGTTGAAAACATCTGAGTGTGCTTTCTCAATTTCATCAAATAGAATCACTGCATAAGGCCTTCTGCGAATAGCCTCTGTCAGTTGTCCTCCTTCCTCATAACCAACATAGCCAGGTGGAGCTCCGATCAACCGTGAGACTGCATGTTTCTCCATGTATTCACTCATGTCAATCCTCACAAGAGCATCCTCAGTGTTAAACAAATAAGAGGCAAGAGCCTTCGCCAATTCTGTCTTTCCAACTCCAGTTGGACCCATGAACATGAAGCTGGCAATGGGGCGGTTAGGATCCGAAAGACCAGCCCGTGATCGTTGGATTGCTTCTGCAACTGCTTTGACAGCTGGATCTTGACCAATAACACGCTTATGCAATTCCACATCCAAGTACAGAAGTTTTTCTCTCTCAGACTGCTGAAGTTTAGAGAGGGGAATACCGGTCCATTTACTGACTATTTCAGCAATATCACTCCCAGTAACCTCCTCCCTTAGCATTGATTTCCCACTGCTTTGATACTCGTCCAATTCCTTTTCAGCAGCCTCAAGCTGTTTTTGTAGTGACATCAGACTGCCATATTTTAGTTCAGCTGCTCGGTTCAGATCATAATCACGCTCAGCTTGCTGAATCTCCAGATTGACACGATCAATCTATTGAATTCATTTGAGAAAAAAAGGAATTTATTAAAACATATAAATATTTCTCTTAAGCCCAACTGTACTTCATTAGCTATTTACTAAGTTTTAATTCCAAGAAAACAGCTGATAATATAGACTTAGATCTGTCTCTCTCCCCTCTAGAATTTAAAATTTAAAATAATTTAGAATCACTTCTTTAACAGTGTCTGTTTCTCAGAGACACAAATGTAGATTCTTTCAAATGAACCTGCAAAAAATACAACTCTGTAAAACATCCCTTGTGGAATTATCAAGTTGCTAAAATTATTTACAATCACTGATCACATATTATCACCGTTCTTCTCTTGCAATCATTCCTTTGACTTATTATTCAAACACAAGTGCCTCCAACGTCTCTATTAATGATCACTGTTTTATAAAGTACAGTGCACATATATAAGAAGCATATTCGAAGAGTAAAAGAAGTACAACACGATATGTTACAAAAGGAAAAGAAGCAAACTTAACTAAGTGCAGAAAAATAGACATTCAAAGTACTAGTTTTGGGTCAAAGAGCAAGAAACATGATAAGGTCAGCATAGCAGAGAAAATGATATAAATCTTCTCAGCTAAATGTTATTTAGTGGCAAGCACTACCATAAATGTCATATTAAGTACATTTTATTTCACATCATCTCTTTTCATACATGGATAATTACAATTTAACATTAAGGACATGCACATAAACTAGAATAGATAGTCTATGATCTTTAATTGGCTTGGTCATATTTATATATGAAATAAATCAGCTTAGAAACTTGCTGTTCTGAAGTACTTTGCTTATGAAAACAACATTCACACTTTGCCATAGTGCTGAAATGAAATGAATAAGAAAGGAAAGGAAAATGAGTACAAAAAGAATTTTTACAACAGAAAACTTATCACCATTAACACAACCTTCCCCAAACACAACGCTACAAAAAATATGAGGTTATGCTTCCTTACAAAATTCTGAACTTTCAAGAATGAAAGTTATGGGGCATGGGAAAGAAAATTGTGAAATGAAACAATGCTTCTACAATGAAAACATTACTTAGAGTCTGATTCATAGATGAACTAGTTGGTGAGCTTTTTGCAAAAACTTGGCAACTCTGTGGAAAAAGCTCACTTGCATCAATAAAAAAGGCCCAGGATCAAAAAATTATTCCCCTGCACCCCCTCAATCATTGGGTTTCTCTTGCATCTACCACCTTGTGCAGCTTGTCATCGCTGCCCCTAAAATTCATTTGGGTCTCCATTCCCAAACCACTCATGATCTCGTCATATAAGAAATTTGATTACAATGAGGGGGTCTTGGAGTAGAGAGAAGAATCAAGGACTTAAGAAACCAATTTTATCACTATCATAATATCATTGATCAATGATGAATTATCATATTATCAGTATCAACAATTCAATTGTGATTAAAAGAAATTTATAACCTCTCACAAACTTTTCACTAGAACAGTGAAGAGGAAGATGTAAAAATCGTAAAATGCAATTTATGAATCATAATGATGTTCAAAGGTAATCATCATAAGCTAACTACTATATCAGGATTCCACGTGATGATATAATTTTTTACTCAGTTTGCATTCAAATCAATAAAATTAATAGAAAACAGTTTTGTACTCATTTATGGACTCATTGGAGACACATCTTGTCATTGAATTTTGCAGAAAAAAATTGTTTCTAATGAAATTTAAACAGTTTTATATGTTGCCAAGTTTTTTTGGGTCTGGCGAGTCTTTGCCATGTCCAAGTAGTTCAATTATGACTTAGACAACTGTACACACTTCCAAGATCCAACATTCTGCTACAAGTTACAACCAACTCTAGATGGTAAGGTCAAATGCAACTATATTTTTGTACTTTTGTCTTTAGAAAGAATGAAATTATATTAATGTCCACAGATGACTGGAAGTATGTTAATGGGACTCAAGAGTACGGCAGTTTATAATAGAAAGTTCTAGGAAGGAAAACCTAGAGAATCCTCATAAAGAGGAAGATCATGAGCAAAGAAAGACAAAACAACTCTATTGTTGTACTTTTTCTGTCTTTAGAAAGAATGAAATTATATTAATGTCCACAGGTGACTAAAAGTATGTTAAAGGGACTCAAGACTACAGCAGTTTATAGTAGAAAGTTGTAAAAAGAGAAACCTAGAAAGGCCTCACAAAGGGGAAGAACGCGAGAAAAGAAATGCAAAACAAGAACTCGATTCTTGTACTTTTTCTATCTTTAGAAGGAATGAAACTATATTAATGCCCACAGATTACTAAAAGTATGTTAATGGAACTCAAAGAGTACAGCAGTTTATATCAGAACATTCTAGGAAGAGAAACCTAGAAAGGCCTCACAAAGGGGAAGATTGTGAGCAACGAAATACAAAACAACTCTACTCTTGTACTTTTTCTGTCTTTAGAAAGACTGAAATTATATTAATGTCCACAGATGACCGAAAGTATGTTAATGAGACTCAAGAGTACACCAGTTTATGATAGAAAGTTCTAGGAAGAGAAACCTAGAAAAGCCTCAGAAAGGAGAACATGAGAAAAGAAATACACAAACAAAAAGGGACCACCAATACAAGAGGTCAAGAAACTAGTACATATGGTCCAAAAGGGAGAACAAGAACCCCAAACAGCAAATGCTGCAGAAAACTGTAGACAGTCAAGTATCGATGTCTAGACTAGAGAGTGAAATGAAGAACCCACCTGCAACAGAGGTAGTAGCATATGTGGAAGCTAAAGTGGAAAGAAAAGTATTAAGAGCCTATTCAACAGCTAGGCAAGGATAATCAATAGTATGCAGAGTGTTGGTGAAGGTCCAAATCAACCAAAGTGAATGCTTGTACTTGGTTGAGTAGAATAAGAGATAGGGAGCCCTACAGAAAACTATATAGTAAACAGATGAACATAAATATTGGGAATGGAATCATGATAGGGGCAAGGTTTGACTTCATCCACACTATGGCATCACTTAAACAATTATCTTGACAAGCCAAGCCTAGGAAAACTAGGAGTTTGAGATAAAATATAACAAAAACTCAAAAAAAACACTAAAAACATTACATCATACGTTAAAATCAGACACCAAGAGCTGAAAGACCAGCTGTGATGTGGATCCCAGCCATCTGGATTGGAAACCCATCCAACATATAGCGAGTCCTCACCATCTAGAATGGCACCAAACCCATATTAGCATTGTTTGTTTCATTTTGTTCCCAATAACACGCATCATACTGATCATCCTCTCAAGGTGGTGAAAGGACCAAAGCAAGGTGAGTGTGACAATACTCATCTAGCCAACCTAAATGAGCTATCCACATCACCAACAAGACACCAGAGAAGGACGGCAACCAAGTGGGGTAATCATTTTGCATGGCTTTGAGAGGGCTGAGAAGAATCGTTGTTGTGGCCTTGCCTTTGGCTCCTACATGGGGAATGGTTATCAAGGCGAGCCCAAGGTGGCAAGGTAGGTAGAACTCAAGCAATAGTGCATAACACATTGCCCCAACAATCCAGCAAAGTTTGGAGATGGACCATCTCCAAAGCCATCTTTTTTTGAGCCTGCGACCCATACAAGCAATAATCTTAAGAAATTGTGATTATGTGCAGTTAATCAAGAATCGTGGAGCTGCCCGATTTTTATCCTGTAGAAATCATGATTTGTGAAAAAATTGTTGACCTGATTTTCAACTATTTTAATTTTTTTCATATTGAAATCACATTAATACAAAACACTAAAACAGAAAGGCCAAAAAATCTCTAAACCCTAAAAAAACCATGAAATAGCTATTTATGTAGCCACACAAAGGTTTAACATTGTCGGGTGTGAGGAAAAGGCATGACAAGGTGTGAGATACACTCAGAGGTATGATTTTACACAAGTAGAGTCAAGACATGAGGATAAGATAGGGGCTTAAATCCAAGCTATTAGACAATGTAGGTCCTTTTTAGTTTTGTTTTGGGTGCTATATGCTCAGTGTTTGATTGATTATTTTTTATTTTGTAGCCTCTTATAATGTTTCCTGCCTCAATCCTAATTTACTCCCAAATCTCATAGCTGCATTTTCAACATTCGAAAACCATCAAAAACCCTCTTGTAATGTTTCGTGCCTTAATCAAATTTCAGTTGCAGATATTACTTGTAAAATTTTCATATTTCCGTTGTCTTATTTACATTTTGAATACCTATGCTTACACCAAGGAATACATTAAATAAGATACAATGTGAAAGCTCTTAACCTGGAAGAATTGGTCAACTGCTTGGAGATACTCACTAATGAGCTGCCCCTATTCACTGAAGGTCTTGCCTTCATAGATGATGGAGATGATGTAAACGTCCAATTCTTAATGATCATGCGTCTAGCTATCTCACTAAATTGTTCAACAAGGTAAATGTTATACTAAGATTTTCCTCTAAATTGTTTTGTAGCAACATCATGGCTAACTGCTTCGGCCTATTGGCTCTAGCAATCATTCCATTCCTATCTTATTGCACTCCTACAAGTTGTTATTCCACTATCTAACATGCATCAATTTTAATCACATATATTTCTTTCAATGGTTGTAGACCTAGGACACCTTTTGAATGAAATTGCCTCAAGTATGTACACAACTTACAACTTGATCATCGAATTTATTGTTTTCCTTGCGTTCTGATCACAATGGTGTGCACATCCTATCACAAAGCTTTGGTACTACATTGATACAGGAAAAGAGGTCACTTGGACTAATTAATTGTCCCTTAACCTTTTAGCAAATTTACTACCCTCTTTGATCTTTTTGAAAACCTTTACATTGACGATGTTCACATGCCCTATTAAGATGTCATGGAAAAGCTGATAATCACTCACTAAGAAAGACTTTAGTTCAATGACATGGTCCTCAAACTCCTTGTCAAAAACCATACCCTTGTTGCCCTAAATGCTGCAGTCCTCAGGTTTAAATATGCTGAAAATTTCATTTAAATCACTTCGATAGCAATATGACAAAACTCTTGGACTGAACTTCGGAGAAATCAACTAAAAACATGGCAATTCTCACAAAAGTTGGTGATGAATATGCTTGGAAATTTGCTACAGAACCCTCCTTTAGAAGGTTGGAAAACACCATGATAATAATTAAAAAGATTTAGGATTTCACATCCAAATTTGCAATCCAAATGTAAACCCTAGGCAGCTGTGAGAAACTTTTAGGTTATCCTTTCAATATGTTTGAGTAGTACGTTGGTTATGTTAGCATTTTAATTTGTCTCTTTCAAGATAACACAAAGTGGAATAACATGTGAGCATGGACCTCTCTTCAAATTAAGGGGATGCTCCCTAGAAAACTAAACCTAAGATCTAAGCTCTGAGCTCTCAGTACACCTATTGTTTCAAATTTTAGCTAGTAAAAGAGTATTTATTGTCTACTGTAGTTGTTCCATTTACTTGCACATATTAAAATATAAAATCTTGCTTGTGACAGAATAACAATTTCAAATATTGTGTTCATTCCAAAGACAAAAAGATAGGGCACAATTTCATTTCATTCATTCTGTTTATGCAGATTTTTTTTAGCACTGCAACCCTCTAGCATAGCTCTATTTGTAGTAGCAGGACTCATTGACTACATTTGATTTTTTCAAACTTTGTAATTAGTTAATAGGTTGATTTTGCACAAAGTTACAAACTATATTGTAAATGACATTTTGTTAACTATCACCATCTAGTAATTATTTATGCACTATGAAGTATGCTATGTGCAATGCAATGTAATCAGCGATATAAATATAGACAACAAAAATCTATTTTCTACAATTCATGGGTTAGATTCTATATTTTATTTGCTCTCTATATCTATATGCTATGGAAATGCCCTTTAAATTTTTTTATAATAAAGTAGTTTTTGTCTCGTTTTCTACACCTATTTGCATTTTCCCCAATTTTTTCAACAAACCTTATACTTTCAGTATGCTAACTTTTCCCCAAGTGATTTTTTCTGCTATGCTTGAAAGAATGAAAAAAATAATGCATACCAGATAGGAGTAAAAGTATATCTTTTTGCGTGCATTAAGTCAACCAAGGTTTAGAGTCAATCCAGCTAGTTCATGTTGCTTTCTTTTACGATACAAACTCTTGTTGAAGGACCCAATAGTTGCCAAGAGGAACACAACCATTAACTAACTCACTCTTATAGCTACCCAAAGCTAACAAAAAATTAATACATAGTTGGATAGACCATATTATCAAAACACAATATTAGGTACTGTGTGTCATGCTCCTGCCCTGTAAGACAGATCGCAGATTTAATAAATAAAATTCGGGAGATAAAGTAATCAAAATTCGAAGCAGACCGACCTTATAAATAATCCTAGGCAATAAAATTAATGGAAATTAAAAAGGGACGGCTTGATTAAAAGCAAATAACTTCAAACGAGGCCAACTAGAATTAACTGTCAAGAGGGCTGACTAAGTTTAGGAATACCAAACAGATGATAGTAAAATTAAATAAAGGCAGCACCTGGTTTTGAAAAGATGCAATCCTTGTTATCCTTAATAGCAGCAATCATGAAAGAGCAGTGGTTGCAAAGGAGGAAACCTCGCATGGCTTAGTCACAAAGTGAATTGAAAAAAACAAAAGGAAACTAAGATATAAGGCAGAAATCATCTTATTTTGAGATTAAATTTGAGTATAATATTAGATTATAGATTAATTGACATATTAGATGTACTTTGCAGAAATCAAGTAATTACTATTTGTAACTAATTTTATTACATTCTGTTTATGATTATTTACTAGTGAATGCATATAGCGAATTTCTATAGGAAATCAGTTTTGAATTTATTAGATATGGCTTGCAAATAGGAAGGACGGCCAACCTTCTGAAGTTCACGAGATATCAAGCACACCACCCCGAGTGGATGAACCAAAAAACCTGCAATTCTTGTGGACGAGGGGTGTTGAGGCCTTGGCTTATGGATCTTATCAAGCACGCTAACCCAAGATAGATAGACCATAACTCCTATCGTGCTCATGGGCTGGTAGGCGAATGAGTACTCCTAGACTTGATCAAGGAGGACGGCCGACCTCCAAGGATGACTAGGTGATGGAGTGGACTTGAAATCCTACCATGTTCATGGACCAGGAGATGAATGAGTGCTCCTAGGCTAGAGGATCTTCTCAAGTATGCCACCTTGAGATTGATGGACAAGGAATTTGCCCATGCTCTCACAATAAAAGGACAACCATCCTTGAGATTGCAGTTTACAAGCATTTTCAACTATTTCTTAATATGGTTACTAGAGGAAGATGTCTTGTTATAATTATTAATGCTATTAAAGTACTTCAATTTTAATATGATTGACATTCATATGGATTTGCATGTTATCACAACATCTTGATATTTAATGTTCATACTTTGTAAATTTGGATGTTATCACATATTCTTACATCTTAATGATATTTAATTAATATTGATTGTAGGACCTAAACTAGGATTATCGTATTCCGAGCATTTAATTGATTATCATTATATTATTATTAGGTTATATTTGTGAATGAATTGCATTCTTCAACATTGAATTTAGGGCAAAAATCAAGAAGATGCCAAGAAGGGCAATTACAATTGGTATTAGGGCCTTGATACTACCAGCCTAAGGATCTAGAAGAGTAGTTTATGCAATTAAACCAAAGAGCTCAAAGGGCATTGGAAAGAGAAAGAAGGAAATTTGCAGCAAGTAAGAACCCTGCTCAAGGCAATAAAATGGGTGAACAACTAGGAGATGAGTTAAGGCCTTCAAGGAACAAAATGAGAGGACAACTCAAATACTTCTCTAAACACTACAAAACATGAATAACACAATCAATACTCCTCAACCAAACTAGTGGGGGAAATGTCAATTCTAATCACTTGGACAATAAAAATAGATCAACACCTAGGTTAACATGACCCTAATTCTTATCTAGGGAAGAGCCAACAAGAGAAGAAGAAACCAATCCACTAGTTAATAACTTTTACAAATATGTTATGGCCTACTCAAGAATTGGCACTAAAATTAGGACAAATATCCCACTTAGGAAATATTCTAATGCTAGGGCATGAAATAACCCTAGAAAGGAAAAAATACAACCTAATAAAGACTTACAATAAAGATTGAGTAAAGTGACTTCCCCAACTTCGATGGATTGGTGTAATGCCCCCTTTTTCATAAGTGTCATCTTTTAGAGGATTAGCCTATTTCTTGACCCTCATAGGCTAATAGAGTTTTTCAGAGGGTCCAGTTGGCAGAGTTGGAGGCCAATTCCCACTCCTGAGGTTAGGGATGCTCAGGATTGCTCTTCGTTTGAGTAAAATTGGCACACTTACTATTTATAGTACGTATCTATTTTGGGTAAATCGGAGTTTCTATCTTTAGCAAGGCACTTGGGCAGTTTGCTAGCAGTATGGAGTTGTGGTGACATTGACGGAGCTTCTAGTTCGGGACACTATTTATAGTAAGTCAAATTATGGTCAAAGCTATTTCTAGTAGGGGTACCCGAACTCACAGTATGCACAGTGATTAACTCATTCGTCAATTGGCTCGGTTTTAGGGACTTACTATTTATAGTAAGTCAGTGGATGTTAGAGAAGTACCCTTACCATTTTTAGTAAGGCATCTAGGTTGACAATGGGAGCAGTGGACTAGCCAGTGATGAAGTCGGAATCATAAATTAATGGTTATTAATGGAATTATGACATTTAATTATTATTATGTGACTTTATAATTAAAGGGGATTTAATATGATAAAGTCAAATTATAAAGTGAGAGCATTTAATGCTTTATTATAAAATGGCCTTTATTGATTATAAAGTCAAGTTATTAAAAGGTGAATTTAAGTTGGAATGAGTGCCCACTTTATGAGTTTAATTATAAAATCTTATTAAAACCTTAAAAGTGGATTTCAAGAAGGGAATTAAAGACATTTAAGAGTTGAGAGCATATAAAGGGTTTCAGAAAGCAAATCAAACTCATTATGAGATGATTATTTGACTTTTTTTTATTGTTCTTTGTGTTTGTGCAATTGAAACAAGGGTTTCAGCTATACTAGGGCATTGGAGATTGTGGAATCTTCATTGTTTAGCAGTTTTGAGGTTGTGAGAGATCAACCAAATTATTGCTTATCAATGGGTTGCATTCAGAGGTCCAGATTGTGCAAATTGATTGAAGTTTTTGGAGGAGTGATTAATAATTCAAGGGTAAATCTACAGGCAGTTGCAGCAGTGATTTATTGGCTGAAATTTGTTGAATTCAAAGGCTACACTTGTGCAAATTGGAGAAGAAATTCAGAGAATACATAAGGGTTTGAAGGTTGACTTTGAAAGTCAATTCCAGAATTATTGTGGCTGCCATTTGTTTACACACAGCTGCATTTGTTTGTTGAAGAATTCTTTTGCTGCTGATATTCATCCTTTCAAAGGGTTTCAAGGCATGTATTACCTGTGAGTTCATTAATTGTAACTCCTAGATATTCTAGGTATTGTTGTTTTAGATGATAGGCATTATTTAGTGAACTGGGTTGTCATTATTTTGTGAAAATTCTAAGTATTCAAGCTGGTATAAAAATTTGGAGTTTTCAACTATGTATTTTCAATGCAATTTCAGATTTGAGTTGGAAAATTATTATTGCAATATCTTTTATTTGTTGCATTATATTGTCATATCAAACATTGCATATATATCACGTTCATTCATTAAAACAAACACAAACAAGGCAGAAAATCTGTATTTGCAAGAATCTGCCTGGAGAGGGTTCTTAAAATTGGGAAAAGTTACTACACATTCATGAATCCAAAAATTGGACACCTATTTCTCCCTTCGTTCCATGACCAAAGAGGATGCTATCAAATTTGCCATTTTACATTTGGAAGGAGTTGTACCCGATTGGTGGCATCATGATATTATTACTCAAGGGCACCAAAACATAACAACGTATGGTGAATTTACACAAAGGCTCATAGATTGTCACTAATAACTTCATCGATGAAGGATTGGTCACAAGGATGAAAGTTAGAAATTTAAGACTTTGAAGGATTCGAGGTGGTTATTACAGATGGGTCAACTACCCCAAGCACACAAAAGATCCAACTATTGAGCATCATATTAGGAAGGCATCAAGTTAAGGAAGACTTATAGGTGGAGAATATGGGTGATACTAATGTGGTATTGGGTACCCAATGGTCGCATTCTTTAGGGAAATATAACCAAGACTTCCAAAAGATGGAACTTCATTTCCAATACAATTGCTAGAAGGTTATCTTACATGGTTTAGCTTATGGGACCCCAAGGGTAGTATCGTCCAAAAGAATGGAGAGAGCCTTTAAAGTTTAAACATGTCCAAGTAGAATGGGCAGCACAATATATGACACTTGAAAAACCCTCATCCAATGGACCCAAAACTATACATGTTAACATCCGACCCATCCTAAGAAAACATAAGAAGGTTTTGTGATGTCCCCATTTTTACACCTTATTTTGCTAATTTAATTTCCATATTTAGACTGCCCAAAATTGGCCGTCACAAGAAGGGGAGTTGGCTCTAGGCAAATTTATTAAAGTCCAAAGGGAGAAAATGTAATACATGGGCTAGCACATGTAGGAAACTAATTACATAGATATTTATGCAATTTAACATTTAAATTGCCTCATCTATTTGAGTGCCAAGATAAAACACTTACATAATTTGGCCCACATCTATGACAATAATCCAATAGATAGTTTATCACTATTCATTGCTGTTGTAATTTGTTGCAAGTGTTGAATATTTGAATGTGTTGTAATAAAGAAAGGATTGGGAATTACATCTGTTATTTGTTGAGATACTGTTTAGAATGCTATAGCAATAATGTAATATCAGTAGTTTTTGGTTTTCTCATACTGCAACTAGTGTTGGCTTTCAAGGTTGGTGTCAGTGGGATCAAATGGGTATTTCAATGTTGCCAGAGTGTTCAAATGGATTAATAGAGATGAACGACACTTTTTGGAGTGATTGCGGACAACTTGTCTAAGACTTACTATTTTTAGTAAGCGTTAGTTTTATTATTTTTATAAGTGTTAGTTTGGACACCAATTGGTTAGTTGGGAATTTTGGTTGACTTACTAAATTTAACAATTCTTATTTATAGTAACCACTATTTTTTATTTACTAGGTCATTGCTTCAATCTCCTCTCAACTTCAACATGCAGGATCTTCAATTTCACGTTTCAGATAGTTTTGGCTATTTTTTAGTATATTATTATTTATAGTAAATGCTAATTTGGGTAACTGGTCTCAGCCTTAGTCTTTCCTCAGCTTCAAAGTGTAGAGTCTTCAATTTCAGGACATGGTGAATTCGTAAGGTTGGGAAATATTACTCTATTATTTCACTTAAACACTTTATAAAGTGACTTTATGATTCAAGTGAAATAAAGTGTTCAAATGGCCCCTTGGGCCATGCCTAGAGAAGTGACAACTTAAAGTCGTTAAGTGAAAATTAAAAGGCAAAAGTTGACATGTGTATTGGGGAAGAAAATAAAAGATCTGAAAGTAATATTTTATGTGCAAAAAGTCCACTTGGGATGAGTAAAAAAAATTCAAGGGCAATTAATATTATTTTATTATCTCTGTATTGCCCTAACTTGCATTGCCCTAGTTTTTCATTTACATACTATAAAAGAAAGTTTTGCTACTCATTTCCTTATGTTGAATATTGTGAAGATACAAAGATGTCGTTGGAATGAACTTGGAGTTCTTCTCAAGATTGTTGAGGACAAAAACCCTCATTAGTTAGCCTAGTTTCAATAGTGGGAGATACACCCTAGCTAGTGGTGTTCTATAGTTTTTCTGAGCTTTACAGAGTTTTGGCTTTCATTTCCAAAGCTTCTGAAAATCTATATAAAGGAGGATTTGTTTGTTTCTGGGTATTTGTTCATTGCCTTTCTTGCAGCTGGGTGCCACCTTTCTTGGTATCATAGTTTATATTTCATGAAGAAATTTATATTAGGGCAAATCACCCTACCTAGGGATTAGTGCCCTACCTTCCTTGGCATATGTGCTGTTTTATTGGGAGTTTGAAACTATCCAAGCTGAGGCATCTAGTGTTGGAGGAACAATTATGGGACTTCTGGGGTGAGTTTGGTGATGCCTACAAGCTGCTTGTCCATGAATAAGAGCTGCAAACCAGCTACAGCAGAATAACTGGTGATTTTTCCAAGTATCATTCCATCTAAAAAGGTATCTGCTTGCTGTTCATAGATTTCTGAGCAGTACTATGAAACCTTTGGCAAGTTTGGAGGTGATTATGACTTAATAGCATCCATCTGGAGTACTGTTTCAGTCACTAGAAGACCTACTAAACCATTATTATTGACTATTCCAAATCTCCTTTCAAAGTCAGACATAAGAAGACTGAACTTACTTCCTTCATGAGGTATTTATTCATTGTAATGACTGAAACTATTAAATTATGAAATATGGTATTGCTGTTTTAAGTATTGGAAGTCCCAAATGATGTTTAGCAAGATATGTACTGTGTTTTGAAAGTATTTAAATCAGATCAGATTAATGTTAGATCTTTCTTGTATTTTTCAAGCATTGTTTATCAAACTCTTCAACAAAACAGATAAAAAAAATCAGGGGTAAACACTTCAAATAATGTGACATAAACAGTGATTTATCTAAGTTTGATAAAATCTGAATTAAACACTAAAAACACAATATTATTTGTCCCAAATATTAATATTTTAAAAGGGTCTCAGATCAGTTAAAATTCAGATTTGCCTAATTATTTTGGATTGGGACATTACTGTTTACCCGCTGGGGTAAACTTAGTATTGCACAGACATAGTACGGAAAATATAATAAACACAGAATATATCAGAGAATAATAAATACTTTCATTAATCATTCGAGACTGGCAAGTACATTTATATCATAATGATTATACAATATTATCTCCCATGTCCATCCTCCGAGAGGGTATATAAAGTACCCGAAGGGCCACGACCAAAACGTCGTGACGTAACTGTCTTACCTCTCAGTCGCTAACGACCGAGAGTAACATAATACTTTACTAACATAATAACCCGTACATACAATTATCCCAACAACATCATCCCCCCCAAAAAAACAAGTCGTCTCCGACGACTTACAACAACAGGGAGATGAAATACACCACATAGAAGAAGAAAATCACTGAGAAGGGGCAGAGGGGCATCCCTGAAAAGATGAAGTGCCGCCCTCCCCATCAATGCTGCGCCCAGTAGGTCTTTTCCGTCACATTCCATTCCTCCCGTGCCTGCACCAAACTTGTCTCCAAAACGTAGTGCAGCTATAGCCTCCGCTAACACCATACTGTCTCCCTAGCCAATCTGACCTTGATAGCCACCCGTGCCAACTTCTCTACTTCCAACTCCTGGGTACGTTGAGCCAAGTGTTGCTCTACTGCCTCCAACTGGGTGGTTAGCTCCTCCAGAGCTCTCTGTGCATCCACCAAGACAGTCTCACGTCTAGCCAACACCTACTCCAAGGGCCTCAAAGCGTAGTACCCCTCTTGAAAGACTTGCTCCAGTGCTCTCTTCACCTCCGGCATGCAAACACTCCATGCCTGTAGCAGCTCCGATTTCATCAACAAGTCACACTCTCCAAGGGCCGATAACTAAACCGACTGGGGGTCTAGGGGGCAACGCCCCCAGCGGGGTCACCATTTTGTGATTTTCTTCTGATCCCATACTCTTTTCTGCAAACTGCTTGCGTTTTCCTTACTGCCTCATTATGCCCTTCCCTTCGGTACCATAAGTTACTCATTTTGAACTGTCTTGATTTGTTGTCGTTTTTTTTTTTAAAAACCTCTCCTTGCTCTGCTGCCAGTCCTTGTTATTTTTTTTTCAATGCTCAGGCCGAAATGCAGTCGTACATCCCTTGGGCGGTACTCCTTGTATGCATCACAAATTCGTACGGTTGATAGCACTTCCCTTGCCTACGTGCGACCATACAGTGACTTTTCAATAATCTCTCTGGACCGTACGGTCAATGTTAAGAATTCCTCTTCGTACGGTATCAATGATACCGATTCGCCTATCGTACGGCTCCGTACGGTCTCCTGTCTATACAAAACAATCCACTAATCACTCGATGCATATACTCGTACGGCATGTATTATGTCACTTCCTCCTATAGCGGTATGGCACCTCGAAGATAATTTGTATGTTCCGTATGGTATTGTCCATTGCTGACGTGCGGTATGGATGCTGTACGGTGCTCTTATGCCTTTTCCTTGCCGTACGGCATCTAGCTTTGTATTGTTCTTTACCGTACGGTATGCACTATTTTATAGTCTTTGTGGTCGTACGGTATTTTGTCGCTCACGTGCTGATGGTTGTACGGTGTTTAGTATGTTCACTTCCATTTTTCGTACGGACTTTTAAACTAAACCGTCCTTTGTTATCGTACGGCAACTAGCACTTGCCTCTGCCGTACGGTGCCGTACAGTTTTGGTTTTTATGGTGCCATACATACATTGCTCTTTCTTTTTTTTTTTCAACTTTTTCAATTTTTTTTTCATTTTTGTTTTTCAACTTTCTTTTTTTTTTCTTTTTTTTTCCACCGTACGGGTATTTTTCAATTTCCTATCCGGAGGCTTCTTTGGTCGCCCGTACAAACGGCTCTCGAGTCGCATCCCTGACCACTCGAGTCATTTTCCATCCTCTCGGTTGCTCTGTCCCTCCTCTCGGGTCCATCTTCTCCGGGTAAAGTTTCAATTTGGTCCCATTGCTACCGTCATCTATCCGTTCATCAAGAGTCCACCGAGTGTGCAATGGTTCCCTCTCCTTGTCGCCGAGTCTGTTTTCAATGGCGATCCAAAAGCTTGGGACCATAAATGCTACAGGGACCACAACCTCTTGCCCGTACATAAGAAGAAAAAGGAGAATCAAGATTTTGAAGACTGCGGTCCTCCACACAGGATTCCAGTTGTCTCCCATAACGATGGGTTTCAAATTTCTCTCATCCCCAAGATTTATTTTTTCCAACTTTGCTTCTTTGTGCCAGATGGGTTCCTCCTTCCGAAACTCCTGGGCAGGGCTTTCTTTCCTTTCAACTTCCCCTTCTCGGTATGCTGTATATTCCGGAGGGAACTCACTCTCGGCTTCCTCAATCTTCAATATGTTGCAGGACGGCGGAAATAATTCATAATCACCCATTTGCCAATGGAATAGACCGTCCATTGAATCTGTATCATCTTCCACTTTCAGTATCCCTTCGGCATTAGGTTCCATGTTTCCTTCCTCTCCGCCCATCCCGTCGTCTGACTCTGAATCGGATGCCATTTCCTCTCCAACCATCTGCGTGTTGAGGTCCACTACAAACTTCCTTCCCCCCTTTTCAAATGCGAGGGTGTTTTTCTTCCAATTATGATCAGCTCGGGCCGTCACCAACCACCCTCTACCCAGGATGGCATCATACCCCTTCTGCTTAAGAGGGATTACAACAAAATCTAAGGTGAAAGGCTAGGTTCCAATAGTCACCTGCTGCGCCATCAGTGTACCGAGAGGCTTAATACCGTGCTGGTCGGCCCCCAATAAATTGAAAGTCGGTGGCCACAGCGTTGGTCTCCCCAAGCTTTTCCAAGTTTCTTCTGGGAGGACATTGACACCCGACCCACCATCGACAATTGTGTTCGTGAGGATGGTACCCAAAATACCCATCTCCACCACTGCGGGATTCCGCCCATTATTTATCGATAGCATCATGGGGTCGGCTGCAGAGCCACTCGTGATCTCCGTTCGTTCAACCGTGCTTGCTAGAATGTTTTGCCCAAGGAATAGAGTCGTTTTGAGATGCGGCATCGTTTCCAATAGGTCCTTGACCTTTACTGGTACCTCCAATTGCATTATCTGCCTTAAAATATTTTGTTCGGCCATTGCTCGAGTAGAAATGCCGACATCTGTGGAGTCCCTTCGGTCCTCCATACCCTTCGCGATCTCAGCCTTCGCCTCGAGCATCCTTTGTTTCTCTGTCGGAGGGTGAGGATATGTGGCCTTCTTCATTTGCCCGCGTGTGATTGCGAGGACCTTCTCCGTGCCCCCTCGTTCCATGTCTAGGATGTTGCAGCCGGGCTTCGGACAATTAGCATCCTCATGGTTCCCCGGTCCGCACCACCGACACAGTTTTAGTGGAGCGGTAGCCTCATTCTGACAGTCACGGGCATAATGTCCCCATTGATTACAACTTCTACACTATATCATAGGCCTCCCCTTCGCATCATACTGGACCCGCGGCTTGTTCTCATTATCGCCTCGGCCTCCCCGTCGGTTGTTTCCATACCCGCCGGATGATGGAGCATTTTGTTGTCCGCCAGTGCCAGATGTGGAAGGTTGCTCCTGTGCATAGAGCACTTGTTGATTTCTCGCCCTCAGGTTGTAGGGACATTCTTTAGTGGAATGTCCTGCGATTTGGCAGATATCGCAAAAAGCCTTCTTCGGACAAGAACCTTTTGTGTGGCCTACTTCCTTGCAGTCCGTGCACCACACCGTATCTTCTCCTGTCTTACTGGTACTTCCCTTGGCGGCCTTGAGTTCTTTCATCATTCTTTCAAGGTCTTTTTGCAATGCGAGCACTTTCTTGCTCGACCCATCCTCACTGCTTTCAGTCTCCGAGTCATCGTCAAAAGATGACCTCATCTTCTTGGAGGTCTTACACTCACTCTCTAAATCCATTGCTCGGTTGTATGCATTACTGTACGAAGTAGGTGGAACTATCTTCATTTTCTTTCGTAGGGAGGTTTTGAGTCCCTCTATGAACCACCTCTTCTTCAGTTCGTCCGCTGGGGCCGACTCCATCTTCCCGATGAGTTCTTTGAGTCGCCGTCCGTACGCACGGACGAACTCATTCTTCGCTTGCTTAGTGTTGTAGATTTCCGCTAATATCTCATTATCATCTCGTAACAATTGAAACTCTGTCTGGAAGGCCTTTTTGACCTGGTCCCATGTCGTCAGGCTCGTCTTGTCAACATCCGAGTACCAATCAATGGCACCTTCCCTCAGTGTTGCAGGGAACTGACGGATCCATTTGTTCTCGTCAGTTACCCCGTGTGCAGTCCATATCGTTTCACACGTTCGACAGTGCCGAACTGGATCCTCCTTGGATTGCCCCGTAAATTTCGGTAACTTCTGCTTATTCACCGCCATGGTTGGCCGCGATGGAGGCGGTGCACCGATACCACTCGTGCCCACACCTCCCTGAGTGCTGTGGGTAGTCTGGACTTGTGGTACTTGTCCTTGCGGTAGTTGCTGGGCTGGTGGTACTTGCCCTTCTCCTGGCACCGTACCGTGCGGGGTTCTCGGTTCCAACGGAGGGTCTGCTGGTGTGCTCGTGCCACCCTCTGCAGTATCACCCTCTCCGCCGGTTTGGTTCTCCGCGCTTGGTGTACGGAGACCCACCTCAAACCGTACTCTCTCCTCTTGGAGAAAGGCTCTTCTTGCCCATGTCTCCTCAAGTAACTCTTCCCGACTCCGCACTCTCCGTTCCGGAGAAGTGAACTCTTCTTCGGCTTCTGCACCCTCCGTACCACTTCCGAGGTCCCCTTCAGGCAACCCTCCGGCAAGCTGGTCTTTGGCAAGTTGCCTTAGCCTATAGTGACGTTCACGCTGCTGCGCGGATATCAAAGCCTTCTGTGCGGCTTCCCCTTCGTCATCTATCACTTTCTTATTTCGATCTTTATTTAAAACATTGAGCATAAATCCTTTCCTCACTTCTCTTCCCGAGTACATCTAGGCAGCGGCGCCAGATGTTTACCCACTCGAGTAAACTTAGTATTGCACAGACATAGTGCGGGAAATATAATAAACACAGAATATATCAGAGAATAATAAATACTTTCATTAATCATTCGAGACTGGCAAGTACATTTATATCATAATGATTATACAATATTATCTCCCATGTCCATCCTCTGAGAGGGTATATAAAGTACCTGAAGGGCCACGACCGAAACGTCGTGACGTAACTGTCTAACCTCTCGGTCGCTAACGACCGAGAGTAACATAATACTTTACTAACATAATAACCCGTACATACAATTATCCCGACAACAATTACAAGATTTGTTTCTTTGATCAATAATAAACTTGTCTTCATGGAGGCACTCCTAGGCATAGCTTAAGTGCTTCATTTGCTTTTATGTAAATTTAAATTATTAGGTCATGACTTGCTATTGTGAACCTAGTCGTAACCAGAATGACTCAAGAGTTAATAGTCTCTTGGTATGCATGTAAGATGAGTGACTAGAATGAATCCTCTTGTATGCATATCTATAGACTATTCATTACAATTAATAATTAATGTACGGCATGTTTATGATTGTGGATATCCCTAACTTCTTGTTTATGTGTGTTTGTTTTCATTTAGGATTTGTTTCTTGTTTTTGCATATTATTCTAAAGTTCTAAACTATGGACATGTCAAATATTCTAACACGTGTCATTTGAGACTATGAAAGCTCCATATAAACTATTTCATAGTTGTGGGCTTTAAAAGATGATGCCATGGTCTAAAACCATTTTTGGAGAAATTACCTCATGTTTAAACTTAATGTCTGACCTTTCAGGATTTTAAGCAGAAATTGACAACTCGGTTTATATCGGCCTTCAGCATTTTACAGACATTACCTACACCACACATAATGCAAACCCAACTCCATGTGTGTAAGCAAAGAACGTCAATTGTACAGCTGTTATTATTATGAGCTAATATGTTGGCAGAGGTTCCACAGTGACTAAACCTTTTTCTCAAAGGATTCTGCAATTTGAGCTCATTAGGACATAATATTCTACAGATATTCTCGGGCTTTGCAGAGAACATTTTGCTTTGATAATTATGTTGTTGGTTCTCTGGCCACGCTTTTCTCTAGATGTGTTATAATGCTGGTTCCTATTCATGACCTGCTGTTTCTTTTAACTTCATCAACTATGTGCTTCATTGGGGTGCCTTTGCTTCATATGGTTATTTCTACTTGTATTATTCAGCTCTAATAGTTTGGATTTTAACTGCTTTTGGTTAAGCCCTCACTTCCTCTGTTTCTTTGTTTTAGCTCATAAAGTTTAGTTGCATTCATAACTTAAGGCCCTTTCACTCTTATAAAAAATTTTGTAGCAAAACATATTTTTGGGTCCCACTGACCAACTTTGGTTTTTTGTGGACATTAATTATTATTTTTCTTTATACTGAACTATAACATAATTAAACTGAAACAATGCAAGTCCAAGCTTAAGGCATACCTCTTCCTTAATGGATTGAATGTGTGTCATAACAGACTTTTCATGTTCCCATTGTTGTTGTAACTCTTCCTGTTTTTGCTTCAGAATACCCAGCTCTGTTTCAAGACGGGCTAACCTATCTTTTGAGGCTTTATCTGTATCATTAGTAAGAGAGAGTCGCTCCATCTCGAGCTTCAACACAGCACGGTCAATTTCATCTAAAGCCGTGGGCTTTGATGTGATTTCCATCTTCAGCTTTGCAGCTGCCTCATCAACTAGATCAATCGCTGCAATAAGATGTAACTAAAATAAGCTTTCCACATTGTCAGATATCATAATATAAACTCTTAGTCTTTACTAAAGAAAAAATGCTAAAAATTCCAGAATCTATAATAATGAAGAATGCCTTTATCTGGCAGGAATCGGCCACTGATGTAACGGTCAGAAAGTAATGCTGCCTCCACAAGGGCACCATCAGATATTCGGACACCATGATGTAGTTCATATCTTTCACGCAGACCACGGAGTATAGAAATCGTATCCTCTACAGATGGTTGGTCAACATAGACTTGCTGGAAACGCCGTTCTAAAGCTGGATCTTTTTCTATGTATTTGCGGTACTCATCAAGAGTCGTTGCTCCAATGCAGCGCAGTTCTCCACGTCCAAGCATGGGTTTCAGTAAATTGCCAGCATCCATAGATCCATTGGTTGCACCTGAAAGGCCAACAATAGCCAGTCAATTGATTCTTCTCTGTGACAAAACAATATTTGTATAGCTTAATTCAGTTCTTAAAATGAGCAATGAGCTACAGTTTGAAATAAATTAGATTGAGCCATGGTCACTTCATCAGTGTCACAAACAGATGATGGTTCTGCTTTGTTTTCCTTTTACTGTGGTGAAGTCAAATATTTTTCGTCCTTATTAGGGGGACCCCTAGACCTCCACATTTTGGCACACAACCAAGAGAGAGGACTGCATTGCCTCAGTCTTTAAGGCTCCATGTGGTATAGCTAAACATTTTCTCCTATTCTACTTATTACCAAACAACAGTATAATGCCTAGTAAACACTTCCTTGCAGGAGGATCTCCAATTATTAAATGCATCAGAAACATAGAAAATCAGACAGATATCGTGCAGAGAACTCCATTCCCTCGTTGCTACTAACAGCTACTACCTGGGGGAGGGAAGAAACATTTCTCTCACCATTAAATGGAAAAAGGTGTTTCTTATGATCCCTTTGATCGAACAAATAAAGAAAATGTAGCTATTTGCAACTTGCATGTAGTTGCAAGCCATAAGAAATACTGTGTTTTTGTCATTACTCTAACAAGGCTACTGTTTACTGATTCAAAAATAGAACCAGAACCACGGGTTGTTACCTTCCACTAATAATCACATCTCCAAATTTTCCCAACACAAGCTGAAACAGATGAGTAAAAGAAATATGGGCAGAGACTCAAGCAAGAATAATTAAAATCAAATAATATGTGCTGCTTCTCATTATATTTTTCATTCAAATACAATACATATTTATAGGATTCTCATATCCTATTATTTAGGAAACTCCCACAACAAATCACCTGAATATATTGAGTTGTTTTAACAACTCAATATATTTGTACCACTAATGCAATAACCTATCCAACAAACAATAACAAACCATGTGACATATTAATAATATTAAGTTGTTTATTAACAACTTAATATTATAACACCAAATTATTCTATGTACTCTAATATTCCTAATACCTAGATGTGAACATTAATTCCCAACACCCCCCCTAGTGTGAACATGGGGAGATTGTACATCACAATACTTGATGACCACACTCAGTAGCTCATCAAACACTATAAAATAAGAGTAGGGATATACACACCTACTCATGAAACCACAGATAGGGACTAACACATCTATCCAAGGTTTCACATCAAATTTGGATAGGGACAAACACATCTATCCAAAAACAAGGTTATGAATAGGGACATACACTTCTGCTCACAACTATTATGGTTGGGGACAAACACATCCAATCATAATTAGCCAACAAATGTGACTAGGGACAAACACTTCCAATCACATATATCATCTTGTGAATGAGGACAAACACATCCACTCACAAACAACCAACAAATGTGACTGGGGACAAACACTTCCAATCACATATATCATCTTGTGAATGGAGACAAACACATCCACTCACAAACAATCAAGAATTGCGATCGGGGACATACACATCCAACCATGATATAAAAAGAAAGAGAACCAAGTTCTCATTGTCACGTATGTAGCCACCATTGTAGATCAGTGCCGCTCTAATCACAAATAATACGAAACGATTGTCGCTGCCACCTAGAAACCGATCTTGGCTTTAGTCGTTCTAGCACAAGTTAACTTGTCACTAATGCAATTCATGACCCCATCACTAGTGACTGACGAGAGGTCGCTGAGTGTTCTCCAGCCTCCTGTGCCTCCAACCTCCAATTAGTTTGCTACTTAGCAAATTTGTCTTTTGAGGGACAATTCATAATTGTGAGGAAAGAATATATCCCCCTACTAACATGAACTTCTCTTTAACAAACCATGGGAGTGTTGGGTACCACTAATCATGCACTCCAAATACAATTGACACCTTTGAATTTTGCTGATATAAAAATTAACAACTCTTAAAAATAGACCTTATTCTGAAATGACATAACTTGACTTTAACTCAAAATATCTCTACAAAAACTAATAAGAATCTTTGAAAACTTTTTTTAAAAATTATAATAAATAATATAAAATCACTAATTTAAATGCCTCTACTCAATACTAATCAATAATTCCTTGCGCTAGATCTGGAGAAATGAAGTAGTACTGGCCTTCCACACAAACCTGCAAGGTCAATCTCCTAAGAAAGAATCCGCCAGATGTGCCCACACCAAACTGGGTCATGGAACATGAACATGAAACAAGCACTACAAAACGTAAATCGTGCCACACAGGTCCTGATTGAAAAGGGACCACGATCCATGGGAGAAAATGAAGTGGACCAATAACAAATAATGCCTCTTTCCCAGTCTCCAACATGTGATCAAATGAATTAATTGTGCAAACCAATGGAAATGGCCGATCAATCTACAAGGGGGCTGATTGGAGATGAGACGTTGCCACGTCCACAAAAGCTATCAACCAAGCCAACTCACACCACACAATCTAACTGAAAGAGATAGCTCCTCCGTCAAAAATGGATGATGCCTTTTCCAACCCAAACAACATAGCCTGAACCTACGATGCCGATAGGAAGGAGCGCCAGACCAAATCGCAAGCCAGCAAAGGCAACGCCAAATTGTTTAATGAGCCTATATCTCTATGATCAATTCGGATCTTCAATCAAGATGTTAAATAGTACATCTGAATTATGCACTAAACACCTCCAGTGTCGGTCAAGAAATGAAAGGCCCGACCACAAGATGCAATGTAGGTCAGTAAATAATCTCACAACTATGTCAAACAAGCTTAATAATATTACAATAATGTCGCAGCTTTGTGAAATGCATCTGCAAAGTTTTCACCAAATCTTTGTTGATTTTACACAATCTTTCTTTTCCTTGGCAAGGGAAACCTATACTTGATAGTGATCTTATTGATAGCCCGAGAATCCGTACAAATCCTCCATTCTCTATTTTTCTTTGGTGCTAGTATTGGGGATATAGCACATGGACTCAAACTCTCTCGAATCAACCCCTTCTACAATAACTCTTGCACTTGTATGCTCAATTCTTCACTCTTTGTTGGAGTCATCGTATGGGCTTCCTTATTCAACAAATTGGTTCCAGGAATCAAGTCTATTTGATGACTAATCTTCCTTATTGGTGGCAATCCATCAGGTACATTATTAGATACAATATCCTAAAACTCATCCAACAAATCTGTAACTTCCACAGGTACATCCTCTACTTCCTCTTTATCAACTCTTGCAATTAAAGAAAAACACATATGTTCATGCTTCTTGCCTTCAAGAAACTTCCTTCCATCAACTAAACATATTCTTGCATTACCACATACATTTTCCTCCGTTTCCTTCAATGCCTTCAGCTTGTATCGAACTCCATCATTTTTCAAAGAATAGGTATTTGCATACCCATCATGTATTGCACAATGATCAAATTGCCATGGTCTCCCTAACAATAGATGACAAACATCCATATGCATAATATCACATAATACATCATCATGACAATTTCCAATTTTGAACTTTACCAGACATTGTTCATTGACCAAAGCCTTGTGATCCTTTTGCAACTAAGCAATCCAATAGGGATTCGGATTTTTTTTCTCTCTAACTTCAATTTATCAACCATTTCCTCTGAAACGAGGTTATCAGTACTACCACTATCAACAATGGCATTGCATACTTTACCATTACACTTACACCTTGTGCAAAACAAATTCTTCCCTTGTTCATGTTCCTTCTCATCATTTAGCAAGGCTCTTATGATGACAAGGACCTCTCCGCTTTAGAACCTTCAAAATGTGATGACTTGGCATCTTCGTCTACATGTGCAACCCATGCATTGTCGTTTGGTCTTCTATTTGTTCTCCCTTGATGCTGAAGACACTCATAGGCTCTATGTCCTTCACAATGGAAACATGTCCCACGAAAATCTCCTCTTCCTGGTCCTTGACCTCTTCCTCTTCCTCTCTGGTCTCTGTTATTTTGATCACAAAGATGATAGGAATTATTTCCCCTCTAATTCTAACTGCTACTAGAGTCATCATTCTTCTTCTGATCTTCATTTCGGCCTCCATAAGACTGTCCACTAGGCTTTCCACCACGACCTATTCCACTTTGCTTTCTCTCAAACTTCTTGTTCATTTTTTCTTCTACCTTTAAAGAAAATTGATATGCATCTTCAATGGTAGACATTCTTACCATTATCAACTCTTCTTGAAAACCTAGCCTCCACCCATTTATGTAAGGGGCAACCTTCTCCTTGCTAACAATGACCTATTCTAATCAAGACTCGGTAAAACTCTTCTATATACTCCTGGACAGATTTTCCTACTTTCTTTAACCCTTGCATTTTCTTCAGCAAATCAAGCTCATAATCAACAGGAATGAACTTTCTCTTCAGTTTGTCCACCATCCAATCCCACCTGGTTATCTTCTGCTCCCCTCTTCTATTTCTCTCCAGTTGAACCTCTTTCCACCAAATTTTTGCATGACCTTTTAGCTTGGCCTTTACAGATCTGACCCTCTCGGGATCTTCTATTTCCTCAAACTCAAAGTACTCCATATCATTGATCTAATCGATCAACTCTTCTGGATTACGATTTGTAGGAAATGTAGAAACTTCAATCTTTGGTCTCTTTCCAATCTTGGAAATGGCCCTCAAAAACCTAGCTTCATCAGGATCCCTAGCCATTTCTTGCTCTTCTTCAAACTCTCCTTCCTCAAATTCATCCTCACTTGCATCTCTTGCCCTAATATCGGTTCCTCTACGTAACCCCTCTTGTAGTGCTTGCACTTTCCTCTCTTGCCCTAAAATCGGTTCAAATCCAAGCTCATTTGAAGGCTTCGACTACATGAAGCACTCTACAAGATTGAAGCCAAGGAACTAAAATTCTAAGTACAAGCAAGTTCTAACAATTGCCATGAGAAGGTTTTCAAAGGATGGAGAAAATCTGTGAAAAATGAAGCAGTTTGGGAATATGAGCCATCACAATTGAAGGCTTGATAATGTTGAGTATCAAGACATATTATCTCATCACCAAGAGATGATCAAGTCTATAGATAAGCATGTTGAGGTGGCACCTAATCATCTTCAACCAATCAGAAGGCTCTAGTTGCACGCGTCCAAGAGCATCCAATCAGATCACGCCAAGTATACATGTGGAGTCCACATAATACTTCTACCTAGCCAATTCTATGATTGGTCAATAAAAGCAACGTAATTTTCACATTGGCCCATAACTTGGAACCCAATTGCGATTGGCCAAACATTTAATACTTGTAGCAGTTAGGTATAGTAGAGGTATACTAGGGCTTTGTTGGCATAATTTTGGCCCTTGATCTTGAATTGATATTGGCCCTTCATTGTAATTGAACAACTATAAAAAGCCAAAGCCTTCTCATTTGTAACTCATTGGATTAAAGGTAGTGTAGAGGAGAGAGACTTGGAGAAATTGTTGCCATAATGATATCAAAGTAATTGCTAATTAATCATTGGTCTTCATGGTGGATTACTCGTGTTGCTTTAAAGTATTGCATGGTTTCTACATTTCCTCACTTAGAGTAGATTTAATTTCATGTTGATTAGAAGTAGTGTTTAGTTGGATGAAAGCAATTGGGAATCAATCTTTGTTGAACTCGCATAGACCAAACCACAAGCTATTTGTTGATTGTAAGTTTTCCTTGCGTGGTCGAATAGAAAATTTATGAGCTTTACTTCGATTATTGTTTGCACATTGATATGCATCAATGGATGGTGTCAATGGAATGGTAATAGTTTGAGCATCTACCAGTTCAAACTATTACATTTACCTTAGGAGATCGCGCTAGCATGGTTGATGTTGATGGCTAAACTAAGTCTAGTAGAGTCACAAAGACATTCATAATTTCTTATATTCTAAGAGTAGATTAGATATTCTTAAACCCTTTCCTTTAGAATATGTTTGGTTTGAAGAAGTCCAAGTAGTTGATATTCATTGGTTGAACAGCATAAGTCCCTTTGTGATAACCAGCATATCACATCATTAAAACTCAGTGAAAGTCCATATTAAGAAGGAGCCTTAAGATTGTCTCATTGGATCACACAATCGATATGCATTATTTAGCATATGAGCATCTTTATTCAAGAGAGAGTTTAGAGAATTGGTATGGAATACTAAATATTCGATTCTGCATGTTGTAGTGGCATAAAACTCACATCAACAGAGCATATATATATATGTTTGTGTGTGTGTGTGTGTGTGTGTGTGTGTATGTGTTAGTAGCGACATGTTATCTGCATACATTCCTACTTCCTATCAAATGGAAGACGTGATAACAAATCAGCAAGGCAAGCGTTATATGCATTAGGCATCTTACACAGCACCTTTCAAGTCTTCTGACCCTTTTTGATTAATTCTGAAACCAGATTACTGTATGGAAATGCAGTTTATTTATATCAGAGATTATCTGATCTGCATTCCTTGAATGAATGCCTCTCCAAATGATAAGATTGGGAGGGAGTCATACCTTTTCACTATTTCTACCCTTTGAAAGAGTCACAACTATTCATCCTTAATTGCTGTCTTTTAAATTTAATTATTTATCTATATTTCCTCAAGCCACTTACATTTTTTTCCTCTCCATTCCCCTAAGTTGATGATTGATTCACTCCTTTTATACCTTTATTTAATTCTCCAATAGTCATAACTCTTTATTTCATGCCCTTTGACCATTCATTAAACTTAATTAAATTTATATTTATAATTGTATTATTTTATTTTTATTATTGTTTTTTATATTTTAATTTATTATTATCGTTTATTAATAAACCCTTTTCCAACAAGGGGACATTACAAGAAACCCTTAAATGCTTAATTGTTTCCTTCAATGGGTTCTCATAATTCTAAAATTATCATAGTCGGGAGACGCGTCTCCACCCCTCTGAGATGTGTCTCCGAGACTTGACGCGTACCCAAAGACCTCAAAAATGGGTGGAGACTTCATCTTGAAGTCTCCCATCGTACCCAAGTCTCCCGCCATGTTTTATGGCCTCTCCCACGCATCTCCAAGTTATAAAGGCATGTTAAAAACTAATTATAAAAATTACCATCATTTATTGTTGTTGGAAGCCCAGACATTGCAATTCAAACCCCTAGTTGATTGAATCCGTGAATCGTGCGCATAGACAGACCAAGATTGGGGGATTGAATTTTATTTATATGTTTTTGAATTTCAATATGTAATGATAATCTGATATGTTCATATGCAATATCAGAAATTAGATATGTAGTGTGAGTTTTGAACTATTTGACTCTATATGACACAATATTAAATGACATTACTATTAGTATTAGTGATTTGAATTTCAGATTTGATATTTTGATTGAATGGTTTTAATGTTCAAACTTAAACCTTTCCATTGTTCTTGTTTTCAAAGCTCTATGTTATGATATTTCTTGCAAATTCTTAAATTATATTTAGAAAAAATTGTCGTCTCCAAGTATACCCATCTCCTATTTTTGAAAATTAGTCATACCAGTACCGGTACCAATCTCCAAGTCTCCCCGTCTCCAAGTAACTATAAAAATTATTCATTATTTTGAAGGGAAATGATACCAATAGGTATATTCAAAGAGAAGCAATGCAAACAATTTTAAATGCAGTACAAAGTAAAAATGGAACACTCGCAATATAAAAAGAGATTTTGCCATTGGAAGGCTGAAACCTAACAATATTAATTTGCTGTATCAATTCAATTGTTTGAACTAAAATATGATATTTCTCACTCATGTTTAACCCTAATCCATGTGTGAGTACTTACAAGTACATCACTATAGGAAACCGCTAAGCAGTATTGCAATACAATGGGTATCAAACCATAGACCAAAAAAACCACCCATAACAGCACAAATATTTTCCTTTAGGCACCATGATTCCACATATCCCCTAGCCAAGCCTCAACCCTAGACCCCACATGGTATGTCAAGGTGTACATAAGAGTGCAGTACATGCAAAACATACATGTATCCAATAAATTTGGTGTGTTCATGGTGGATAAATCATAGAACTAGTAAATCTAAATATTTCAAATCATCAAATGCAAAGATGGTGGCATGTCTAATTAATGGTTTTCTTACCTGCTCCAACAACAGTATGAATCTCATCGATAAAGAGAATAATTTGTCCATCTGATTCAGTAACTTCCTTCATTACAGCCTTTAGCCTGTCCTCAAACTCCCCTCGATATTTTGCTCCAGCAATCAGTGACCCCATGTCAAGGGAAATCAACTGCAAGACAAAAACAAAAAAATTAATTAGCCTTTGAAACCCAATTTCATTCCGCAATCCCAGTAAATATCTGAATTTTCTGCTTCAAATTGACTTTGAGACATTCGATAAATTTTGCATTGTGGTTTATCTTTTAAAAGTGTGAAGATTTTGCATGGAAAACATTATAAACTGGACTTCATAAGAGGATGGAAAACATTCACAACCTTAAAACAGAAATTCAACAATGTCTTGAGTTTCTAACATAAAGGATTCGAGTGATAAAAAATGTCATTCCAATCAACTTGAATCCAGGAAAAATCCAACTTATAGAATTGACTATAATCATGAAGCATGAAGATCAATAGCATTTATCATTGCAATTATTGGGTCATTCCAAAACTATTTTTTATCTACAAGCTCTTAAACCCAATGCTCTTCACCTGCCTCCTTATTCTCCTCCCAGTGCACTTATTCAAACATTTAACCACCTTTGCTACAATAGTCAATTTCTATAAGGACCTTTGTTTTACAGATCAATGCCTTGAATGTAACCTATTTCAATAATACATATTGTCAAAGATTGGATGCTAAGATGACAAATGCCCACCTATTCCCTGCCTCATTATGCCTTGTTTTAGTAACAGAACAAAAATTGTGATATCCTCTTCCAACTTCCCAAAGCTTTCTTCTCCATCATCCATACCTTTGTCTCATCTCACCATTCATCTCTATACTATCCTCTGTCTATTCTTCTCTGTGCTATATTCCACTCCCTAGTACCATTCACAACCTCAAATGGACTCAAACTGCCACTTCTACTCAACCTCATAAAGGGTATAACCCTAGAATTTCACCAAATGGCTGAAATATAAATGCCGCCACGTAATTCTAAGCAGCTTCAAAACCACTTGATCTGAGTGGGTATTCCACGCACTGCTCATCAACAGCAAATTTCAGCCCAGTAACTCTTCTTCAAACACCTCAAAACAATGGCAAAGTGCATTAATCTAACATTAGCAAAGTTGCAAGACCATGTACAATATGTAAAAATATGGAAACATGAGAGCACTCAATAATAACATATGGCACACATGGCAATGAGTGAAATACAAGCAGTTACCTTGGATAAAACATGAAAGAAAAAAATCTCCAGCAGGAGTGAGCAAGATGCTCCTCAATCCGCTATGCACCAGTCAAAAACATTGTAATAAGTTGACTTCGTGTGAACAAAAGCCTTCATCAAGTTACAACAACTTATACAACTTACAATGAAATCTGTCTTCAAATCCCTGCTCCATAGTGACAAAACATGCAATATGAGCTTACAAAAGGATAACAAGACAGCCAACCCTTGTACTGAATGTACATTAGTGTGTTATAGACCTCCCAAATCTCTACAGGTGCCAAAGTGCATTTTTCAATGCTTGGAAGTTGATTTAAGCCATTCTAACCCTTTACATTCCATGTGCTGTCCAAATTGTGGCAAAATTGCTGCTTCTGCAAAGAGGCAATATCAAAAAACCTGCAGTTGATGCTAAACTGCCACTTTTGCCAAGGTGCAAATTCAAAACAGATACGGTCAAGGCAAATTCACTTGTGGAAACCAGTAAATTGTCATAACTCAAAAACCAATTTATTCCTTTGCTTGAACACAGGTCCTTTGACTTACCCAAAATGCTTTGAATCGTCCCAAGGCCTCAATTGACCTCTCCACAACATCTTGAACTCCTAATACCAATGAGCAGTAATATGCTTGTGAAGGTAAGTCCTATAATAGCTCACTGACTAATGGTGGGTATATCTGATTGATTGACTGCTAACTTTTGGCCCACTTTTACAGATAACTGTGTCACACTTACATTACTGTTCCTGTGAGCTAAAATAAGTTGACCTTGATTTAAACTTGAAAACAAGAGACAAATCATAACTACGAATAGACTAGTGTGGTCTAGATAAGTGAATATGAGAGGTAAGTGGTGGACCTATAATGCACATAGGGTTGCTCATATTTTAGATTATACTATTTTTTTAACTAGTTAATTTTCCCATAGCGCCTCTAATTTAATGTAGCACACAAATTTGATCATAGGGACATGCATGATTTAATTTACTAAATGACCACTAACGTTAGAATGATAGTCAAAATTACTGGATACTCAAACACACATCCCTCAACCCCTTGCACCCACATTCCAACAAATTAAATGTCATTTGCAACATTCTTGCTACACTAGAAAACTAGAACTGACATTTCTGGTCCACAAGTGTATCTAGATGCAACAAGCCCCACATATGCATTTTTTTTTGGTTATTCATACTCAAACAAGCTAGTCGTTAACTATAGCTATATTAATGCATCACATTCATGTTTGAAAAGTACTTAAATATTTTACACCATTAATATACCATTTCAAATGATAAGAATAAAGAAACACAACACCAATTTTATTTGGCAAGGTTTTTACTTAAATATATTGCTAACAGTATCAAGGATAGTAAATAATAACCTTGCGATTTATCAATGCCTGTGGAACATCTCCTTGCACTATTCGTTGGGCAAGCCTGTCAAAACAGAGAAACTAGCTGATGGATTTGTTTTTACAAATTGCTAAAATGAAATAGTAAATTGATATACATTATTTAAAATATGCCTCATTATATCAGACCATGTGTATTTTGGAATACCATCTTAAGCATTCATAGGCAACATCATAGTTGAATCAAATTCCAAAAATTGTTACCCTTCAGATATTGCAGTCTTCCCAACACCTGGTTCTCCTATCAATACAGGGTTGTTCTTTGTCCGTCTTGAGAGAATCTGGATGCATCTACGAATTTCATCATCACGTCCTATGACTGGATCAAGCTTACCTTGTCTAGCCATTTCAGTCAGATCTTTTCCGTACTTTTCCAAAGCTTCATACTTGCCTTCAGGATCTATTATGTAAAATACAATTAATGCCAAGTCAAAATAAAATATCATTATAAATCTGAATAATAATGCAGAATTGCATAGTGAACTCAACGCATTCATCTGCATATGATTTTGACCTATATGATTATTTCAAACCAAGTACATTTTTTAACTAAATATATTTACTAGGACAAGGGATTAGTCAAGTGGTTAGCAAACAACAATTTCCAACCAACATCCTGAAGAATCAAATAAATAGGGATCATTTCATTTAGACAGTGGAACCTAGCAGTAAAAATGAATCTAGAATATTGCAGAGTTCAGTCTTATGTCTTCATGGGGTTACTCGACATGATAAATGAAAACATACAGCTTGACCAAAGAACCATGAGATTTCCAAAAGCAAAATTGGTTTTGATTGACTGGCTTTTAGGCTATAACTTATAAGTTGTCAGCCCTATCTTAGAAATTTAATAAATCTATTAGTACACTTGCAGATAACATAAAAGAGACTAAAGAGACTACCCTATTTACAAACATTAAGAAAGGAACCATAAAATCCTTGAAATAACTTATTCAAAAACACACCTATATTTTCAATGACACATAAGATATAAGTCAAACCCCAATGCAGAGAAGTGATGTCAAACAGTACCTTGATCCGTAACTTTTTGTGTACCACGAATTGCCTGTATGGCATTAGTGAGACTCTTCAAAGAAATCTGGAAATCTTTGAACAACTGTTGCCCAAACCGTTTATCTTGTGTGAATGCAAGAAGTAAATGTTCCACAGATACAAAAGAATCTCCATACTCTCTCTTATAGTCATTTGCGCGCTGAATCAATGCTTCTAAATCACGTCCCAGCATTGAACCCGCAGCTTCACTAAGGACCTTCACATTAAAGATTTAAAACTCAAAAATGAGACACTGAAAACTATTTAAAGGACCAACTACTTAAGAAGTAATAAAATTAATAAGAAAAACGAAACGATATAGCACATGTTGTGCTCCAAGTAAGCAATTTACATGTACCTAGATCTGATATACAACATCTAAGAATGTATTATTAGAGAACAGGATTTGGCCAATCCGTACTTTGCTTTCACTTCACATTCAAAAGACACTTCCGGGATGAAATTTATCTCTCTAGTTGCAGCATTATTTCATTATCGCCACTTTGATACAGATTGTTTCCACTTTATTTGTTATGTAAGTACAAAGCAAAGTTTCAAGTTGTAAAACATTTTGATTTTACATTGTGCATTGTAAATTCTAAGGCGAACCTTTCAAAAAGGAAGCAAAATAGTTGATAGATTATTGATAAATGTTTAACAAATTAAAAATATTCCAATGTTACTGTGAGCACATTCTTGACCAATAAAAATACATCCTTCTTTTGATATATTAGAATATCAATAATTGCATAAACTTATTTCCTTTTGCCTGCAAGCCAAGTCTGAGGTATACGTTTTTCTGCCAATATCACCCTAATCTTGCACCCAATGTCTACCTTACAGCTGAATTGCCATTCAAGGGATGTATTCAACTAGAGGAGAACCGTGGAGTGCACCTATTGACCATTGACAGTTGTGGAAGATAAAAAGCAACGACGAGTTGATTCTAATGGATTCACCAGGCAGCAGTAAACGCTTGGTGGGATACTCATTTCCCTAGTGACACAAGTTCAAGATTCCAAGGGTGTATCCCCATGCTAATGAGGCTGATTCAACCTGCTTTTGGTTTGTTAGGCCATGGTTTAGTGGAAAGATGAGGCATTTATTGCTATTATATTAACCCAAGTCCCAAACCCACTGGCCAGGCCTCGCTGACTATGTAAACGTGGCTGATTCAAAGATACAATTGAGGCGATAAGAGTAAGTTAGCATCTCGGCCAATGAATGTGACATAAGGAGAATGGACCTATAATTAATGGATAAATGGTGGACAGAAGAAGAACTAGATAACTGGTGGTCAATTTTTAAAAATGGATATTTTTCGAGCAGAAAGAAAAAAAGTTCAATTGGTGAGAATAGAGAACAAAATGGACATTTGATTGGCAGACAAAAATGTAGACAATAGGTGAGTAGAGAAACAAGAATGGCAAATACCCAATTGCAGACAAATGGATAGAGAACTTGGTTTGCTCAGTGTGCATTAGCAGATAGCTTCTCACCAAGTGGATAATCATGTAAATGGAGGTAGACCTGTAATTATTAGGTGATTTACCAGTTAAAATTTGAAATTTGAGTACAACTGGTGAAAGTTAGGATTTCAGAAATATATAACCGGTAGCATGATATACGATGAAACAAGAAAACGGTACGCATAATAGGCTGATTACAAGACATGTTTTTTCTGACAACAAAATGTGATGGTTTCGAACACATTTTTAAAAAATGACTAAGCACAATTGATATTACCTTTGGCTGCCTTTGTATAAACCTGTCAGTAACTTGCAGCAGAGTGGTATTATCGACACCAAGTTTAGCAAATATGCGACGAGCAAGGCCGTTCCTCTGCTCGAGCAACGCCTTCATGAGATGCTCTGTTTCTACTATTTGGTGTTTGATCTCCTTCGCCACTTCTGGAGCTGACACCACCGCTTGCCATGCCATCTCCGTAAAGTTCTGTTGTGTAATCTAAAACACAATTCAATCGCATAAATAAAAGCAGAAAAAATCTATCCACATACAAAAAAGATATATCTTACAGGAATTTCCAATCTTACTCTTGAATCTGCTCCTGTAGCTTGGCATCTGACTGAGCTCCTAAATTTTCTCTTGTTTTGATTGATAGGCACTCTGTTTGGTGCGAAAGCAGAATTTCTTGATGAAAACAAAATCTTACAATGGGCGACATTGAGAGAAAGAGAAGTGCCACTCCGTGATTTAGTGAAACTTATCTTGGGTGGCGTTGAAGCTAGTTTTGGGATTGTGGCGTTGAAGGTTGGGTGAAAAATTGTAGTTGCTGCCATTGTTAACGCCATTCGAATTAGATATGCAGATTGATAAGAATGATAAAGTAAAGCTGTATGCAGATTTAAGGAAAGAAAGCCCCTTTCACTATACGCTTCTAGAATTGTTGAGAATGTTTCCGAACAACGTAGAAATCATTGTATTGCGGGCAGATATCCGCGAATGGGTTTTTGATATAATGTGGCCATGGATTAGTAAGATAGGGAATAAGATTTATTAGTATATTGTCTTTTAGGCAATAGTGTCAATTAGAAAAAATTATTTATTTTATAACTTATTTTCTTAATGTTAAAATGTAATTCTTTAAATTTTATAAATTTAACAAAAAAAAATCTTAAATTTTATTGGTGTAAATTTTTGGTCTTATAAGGATGGATTTCAAAACTATTTTATTGTAGTTTTTTAATTCAATTGTGTATTTTTTTTCATCAACGTTAGATCACACTTTGTATTCTTTCCTTGTGTGAATTCAAAATATTGAATCAAAAAATATACACACAATTGAATCCAAAAACTAGCCTAGGATAAATTCACAAAAAATCACAAAATTTTAACAAATATTTATTAATCATTTTTAAAAATTTAGCTTGCATTTTTTGAAAAAATAAGTTAATAGGAGTGTTTACTCATTTCAAGGGATCCTACATGTGAAGCTTGATTAGTAAATGATGTAATTAATTTTAATTTCCAGAATTACTTTTTAGGATAATCTATTATATTACATTAATAATTTATATGAATTATTTAACTCTTTTTTTTATATATATTAACTATAAGGAAATCAAAATACAAGAGTTTCACGAGAAGTACAAAAATTAGAAGCGAAGCCTCACCACAGAGTATTAGAGATAGTTCAAAAATTCACATTTTCTATAGTTCACATGCACACCAAAATTTTCGGAATATAAAAGGGCAATAATTTTAGTGCCATCTTTTTAGCTACATTGCATAAATTTAGCAATTTATTTTGGTTGCTACTGACATCAGCAAATTTTTTTATATATTTTTATGATAAGTTTGAGAATTAGTATATGAACTTTGGCTAAAGATTGAATACCCTTGAAACACATCATACTTTGATCTTTAAAAAAACAATCTACCTTTTTACATTGTAAATAAAATTTTTAAAAATATCCATTCACGTATTTAAATTTACCTTCTGAAGTAATGGATGAACTATTAGTTTCTATATTGGTTTTTTGGGTCTTATTTTGATTTTTTTTTTAAATATTAAAGCTATAGATTTAAAAAGTGAGGAAAAATTGTTGGGGAGATTTCATATAATAACTATATTTTTTTATTTTTTTATGACTGATATTATATATTAACTTCTCACTTATAATTTCCCTTTCATACCAATAGACTAACAATCAATTTATTCAAACTACTATTCTATTGTTTTATTGTTGACACTAAAAATATTATATGCTTATGTTATTATGTTTATTATTTTTATTACAATATTAACAAGTGCCACATAGTGGCTAGTACTTGCCTCTAGCATAGTATAGTATAATTAAATATTAAATATAATTTTAATTTTAACATAATATTATATAAATTAATTTATTGAAAAAAAAGAAAATTAAATTAAAAAGAAAGAATTAATAATACATATTATAATTTATAAATTTATATTAAATATATTGGTTGAGTATTATATATATATTATATTAAATATATTATTATATATATTTTATTTTATTTTTATATAATGTAAGCTATTACATATATTTTAAAAATATTATCATATTATGAGAGCATATTTTTTATTAAATATATTAAATATTTAATACATTATTTATTATTTAATTCTATTTAGTGTATTGTTATTGGAGTAAATTATGATTGGTTCAAATAAATTGAGTCTTATATACAAAATTCTCACAGAATATAAAAGACCAATAATTTTAACATCACTTTTTAGCTCTATTGCATAAATTTAGCCATTTATTTTAGTTTTGCTAACATAAAAAAATTTAAAATTAATAATTTAGGACATATATTAATAATGGAGGATGTAGCAAGATCCCAAATGACTCTAATAATATTGCAGAAATCAGAGCTCTCCAATTAGGGGTAGAGTTGGCTATCAAATGGGGGATAATGAAGATTCATATTGAGGGTGATTCTTAGATCTCCTATCTGAATTTGAAGAATTTAAAATTTCACATTGTTACAGGGAAGCAAATGCAGTGGCTGACTGGCTAGCTAATAGAGGGGCCTCACTAGATCATGGGTCCTTGGAGTGGGGACATAAAGAGTTGTTACAAACTCTTACTAAGGATAATGCTTTTCTTAAAGATTCAAAGGAGTTGGAATTCATATCACCTCGTTAAAGCAATGGGGTGGAATGCATGGGGTATGGGACAAGTCTCATGTGTCTTTGGGTTCTGTGGGCAGGCTTTTGGATCTACTTCATCTCGGGGTTCCTCATTGTTCTTCTGAGGCAGGGTGTTTCATGTTTATGTAACCTTTTATTGTACTTGCTAGGATAGGGGTTTCTTCCTGCTTCTTTACCCCTTGAGCCTTTCCGAAGTAATTTTTTAATAAAAAGTATAATGGCTTTGCCATTTTTGCCAAAAAATAATAATAATAATAATTGATATTTTAGGATTATTTAGATTTAAAGAGAAGACAATAGATGTATAGTACAACCTAAATATGTATTATAATTATTAATAAAAATAATTATATCAATATAACTATTATAAAATACTAATATTGCTATTATCAATCTTATTTATCACCATTATTACTCAACTTTAAAATGAAAAATAACATATTATTACAAATAATTATAACAATTCAATAATTATCTATATAAAAATATATATTATTAAATTACTAAGTTATAGATTATGATTAATTACAAAACTAAAGGCAAGTACTAGTTTTAAATATGTTATAGTGTATTATTAATAATTTATATATAAATTATTTATTCATACAATAATAATTCTTTAAGAAAAATAATTAGATTGAGATTTTTAATTGTATACTTTTAAATATTAAAATTATACAAAATTTTAAAATTAGAAAAATTAATTTGAATTCTTTTTTAAAACTAAAGACAATTTATTTGTTTGTACTTTATTCACATCCTATATGCACTTACATATATGAGAATAATATTTTTTTAACTAAATTTATTTAAAATATTGATAATTATATAATTTAAATGTTGCAAAATTAAATATTATTAAAATATGAAATAATTATAAATATGTATAATTTTAAATCAGTATAAATAAATAATAAATAATAAATAATATTAGTTCGAAGTAAAATTGTCTTATTATTAATACTCTAATTAAAATATAATGTGTAGACGCCTAAATTTGTTCACTTAACATTAATTAAATTTAATTTAATTAATGATCTCAAATAATATTATGATTAATTTTTAATTAATTATATTTTTTATATTCATCTATTTATTTAATTAAATTTATTTAATTAAATAAATTTAATAACTATAGTATTTAAATTAAATTTAAATACTACCCCTTATAATGTATTAAATTTAATTTATTACATGTTTCCCCATATTTCCCTTTTAAATAAATTTTTAATTTGTTTATTCCTCCACATGCTTTATTTCTACTAAACCATGATTAAATTAAATTTTATTTTATTTAATCTTAAACCTAACCTAGATGTTATTCTACACACATCCTTTTTTTATCTAATAAGCCTATTTATTAATTAACTAAGTTTAATTAAGCTAATTTTCATCTTCCTACACAAATTAGTCCTAATTATATTCTCACATGTGTGAGAAAATAATTTAAAATTCATCTTTTCAAAATTTGCTAAAAACTGTCTAAACAAGGCTTTTTACAATTTTTCATGACACCTCTTACACTTTCCCAAAGTGTGAAAAATGACTTTCTCTTACACGTCTCTTACACACACTTACACATGTGTACTTAGAGTACACATTGACCTTTCACATCCTAGGTTTCTCACACGTGTGAGCAAGTCTTGGACTTTGCATGGCTTATGTGTCTCCTTGGTGGCACCTATGCGGATTCCACATAGATGCCACCTCACCCCAGCTCTCCAAAATCCTATAAATAGGACCCTTGCCTCAAGCAAATCATCCATCATTTGCATGTTAGAATTATAATGCTAGTTTATGCTTAGAATTGTTTTCTTGCATTTAATGTTTATATTAACTTATTTGGTAGTTGTTTACATTTATTGCATTCATAGTTCTATACTAGAATCTTGTATTTAGTTTTTATCTTTGTATTGAATGCTTGAGACTAGTTCTCCATAACTAGTTCTTGAGTTATTCAATCTCGTTCCCATCTAGTTTGCACTTAGTATCTTGTATTTATTTTGGAATCTAAATGGGATTTATACTTGTGTTGTGAGAGAACACCCACAACCTCTCTAAGAGCTTAAATCAAGCAAGTCTTGGATGCACTTGTTTCATGCTCATCTGAGGTTATGGTGGAAGTTTTGGGGTTTACAAGTTTATGAACATGTTAGATTAGAAATGTGTTTGCTTTTTTATCTCTAACAGTTGCATGCTTGAGTTTGCTCCCAACGGGTAGGTTTTCATCATATACATCGTGGCATACTCGATGGGACCCACATTCTGATTTTCTAACTTTTTTTTCTTAGTTTTGTGAAATTATTTTGTGAAACTTACAGACAGATGTCTTTGCATGTACAAAGGCATCTTCGTCTGTAAACAAGTATCTCCGCTATACATGTGTCTCTGTTTGTACACAAGTGTCTCTACCTACAAACAAGTGTCTCTTCCAGAAAGGGGTTTTCCTTACCATTTAGCTTGTTCTAATTAAAAAAAGCTTATATTTTTAATCATATCAAGGTGAATAATCATTATTAAAACACTTTATTGTATCTACAAATGGAGAGAAATACATAAAGCTAAGAAAATATTTATTTTTATTTCCTTCATGTGCAAATAGGTCTCTCTACCTATACACAGGTGTCTCTGCCAGAAAGGGAGTTCTCTTTCACATTAGCCTTTTTAGTTTATTAAGTGAAGTTTTTTTAACATATTAAGGTTGAAAGTTATCATATTTCATCATAAAAATACCTTTTTATGCATTTGCAAGTTAATGGGAGTATAAAACCTTAACAAATTGGTAGTTGATATTTCTTTGTTGTACAATCAGGCATCTCTTCATGTACACAAGCGTCTTTGCCTGATAGGCATCTCTAGCTATACACAAGCGTCTCTACACAAGCGACTATGCCTATACATAAGCATCTCTGTACAAGTGCATCTGCCTGTAGATAGGCATCTCTAACAGACATGCATCTTTGTCTATACACAGGCGTCTCTGCCTATTTTCAACTCTTTTTCATAATATCTTGTATTTTAAGGTTGTTGATCTAGGTTTTTTGAAAGTTATTGATATTTAAAGCCTTCTAACAATGATTTTGCAGAACCATTGGCCAAGATTTGAATATTTTGAGACTACTAACTTTTTTGTTTTGCAAGACATTGTTAGAAGACCAAACATGTTGAACTACTCGCCAATATTGTTTTACAGGTTGTCAAGGAGATTCAATCAAACATTGTATTTTCTTAATGATTTCTTAGGCACATAGCATTAAGTAGGAAGTTTATTTTTTATAATGATTCACTAGCTAGGGGAGTATTCTCTTTTCTCCATGTGGAAAAATTAGAAACCTAGAATCTTTGAATTATTATCTTAAAGAAACTTGGAATTGATCAATTTTTTGGTGTGTTTGGGAGAAAACCCCATTGGATAGGAGAGTATGCTCTTTTCCCCTTGAGGGAAAAATAGAAATCCAGACTCATTTCATGGCCAATCCATATGTTTTTTCAGTAAACCTTTTGAGAGCATGTCATTTGAGGGAAAAATCTCTCAGGAACGACTCAAAGTGGGGACAAGAAGACACCATCTCTTGCACCCACTATAAATATATGCTTCCTTGATATTAAAGTCTTGGAAGACATTGTTAATTATATATTTACACTTTGGTGTTCACATATGCTTCATCACGCATAGGGTTGAGCATCCTAAATCCTACTTGTGGGACTATGTTGGTTGAAGTACTTGTAGGGCTATAGGCCTCAATCTCACAAGTTGGGACTACAAGGGATGATCATGAACAGATGCCTTGGCTAAAAGCTATAGAGTAGTGGTTACCCAATTCACCTCCAAAAGGTTGATAATTTGCGTGCAAGGAGAATAGTAATCTCCCCAAGACACTCACCATATCGAGCCCCCATCAACATTAACACTTTGATAATATGACATCATGACTAGAGCCATTATGTGCTTGGTGATGACCGTATTCTGAGGAGTTGTTGGGTATTGTATACACTAAAAAGTGACTTCATTAATTAATTAAATATTTATTATTTAATTAATATTGACTTGATGAATTAATTAAATATTTATTATTTAATTAATAGTTGTTTCTTCTATTATTAAATAAATTATTCAATTTATTTGATATATTCACTATATTCTATTCTTCTTATCCTAAGTCCTCTATATTAGCATTGTTAAAGTGATTTAATTAATTTATTAATTACACAATCACTAAATATGACTAAGTCCCCTAGTCCACCTCATAGACCTAGTCACCTGACACATCACCTTGGCTAAAATAATTAATTATTATTAATTATTAATAAATCATTATCCTCACACACACATGTCCTATTTTTAAGGGCTATGTGGCCTCATAAGACTTGGTCTCATGACCACATGTCTTCTCCTAAACCAAGTCAAGAAGCAATCCCTATTCCTAAGGAGCTTCTCAAGCCACCTCAAGGAGTCAAAGGTGACTCATGGGACACTTGTACCAAGAGTCCTCATGAGGAAAAGGTCCTTCCCCCTTCCTCTCAATGGTATTTGTGAGACACTTGACATGTGTCTTTCCCTTCCACCTTCTTCTCTTCCATGTCAATGTAAGAGGGACATCCTCCCTATTCCTCCTCTCACCTTCCAACTACATCCCCCTTTCTCTCAACCCCTTCAACCAAGTCAATCATGACCCTAGGATCTTTCATCTTTCAATATCCACCCTAGGATTGTGCCACCTAGGCTTGAGTCCTCCAAAAATCTATAAAAAGAGCCTCATTCTTCCTTTGTGAGCCTAATAGCAATAGTGATTTTCAAGCAATAGCATTCTAGCATACAAGCATTCAAATCTTCAAGCATCCAAGCTATTTTCGTATCATTTGTGAGCCATTTTGCATCTCATCCACCATATTTGCATAATTAAAGTTTTTAGGCCATATTGCATACATTTTTGGTGCCCACCGTGGGGCACACCCTACAAATTTAACATTCTATTTTTAGTTTTTTCGTGTGCAAATTTCTACAAGCTCTTTATACGCATTCATTCATGATTCCTGTGCATATATCACTTCCTCTTGTGCATCCATTTTGCTTGTCATTAGACACTTCTATTTTTTGTCTTTACATTCTCTCTACCTATCGGTTGTCCTTTCCTGCACTTTCATAAGTTTCTATTGTGCATCCATTATCATTGCGCATTCATCCCATCGCACAACATATACATTTCCTGTGTCTGCACATTTGTTTGTTCGGCGCATTAGTTTATTGTTTCTACGTATTTATACTCTGTTTCTGTGCATTCATCATTTTCTTTTTTAGATTTCAGTTTCTAATCATTTTGTTTTGAGCTAACTGTGTTAATGAGTTTATGTTTGTTTTTCTTAGACATTTAGGCTATTTTGAAAGTCGTTTGTGAAGACCCCTCTTAGATTACTTACAGTTTGTTTGTAGATTCCTTAGAAGACTAAAAAAAGGGGATTGCAAAATAAACCATAATCTTCGTTTGGGTTTTAAAATAAGACATGCTTTTCATTTTACATGTGTCTTCTTTAGCCTAGAAATTTTTGTTTGATGTGTCTTGCTTTTATAGCATATTTGTAATCCCAAAATTATAATAGCATATCATCTCCCCTCGCTATTCATGGATCTTGGGTGTAAGAGAAATTGTTATAATTTTTAGAGGGTGGTCTTTAGTGGGAAAAGAGGTACTCACCCCAAGGAACGACCCGACTGGTAACAGGCTAAAGCCAAGCCCTTCCAAACTTGTATATAAAAAATGCCACTATGATTAGTCTCACAGTGGATAGGTGTGAATTCATTGTGGCAACCAAAATCTCCTCTAGTACTCACGTGGTGTGTTAAAGTCCCTACATTGCTAAGGTGAAAATCTTGCTTTGGAAGGATTGGGAGAGCCCCTTAATTGGGAAAATGACTTGATCACAACCACCTAAATGGATGTCCTTACAAGATACTTTTGTATAGTGACCAAAAACCTTCTTTTTGTTGGCTCAAGGGGTCACCCAAGCCCATGAAGACACCCCACAATACTCACAGTTCATAGTAGAGATAGAAGTTCTTTGGGAAGTAATGACCCATTGAATTCAGAACTTGGTGTGCCAGAGAAGTGAGTGCACTGTAAGGAGGAGCTCATGCCTCCAAGTTCCTAGGTTGTCCACTATGAATTTGTGTGGCTGGATTTTATCCAAGTGGCGATTCAGCGAATACTATCCTTGCCAACTTTAGGAATTGTAAGCGTGTTTGTGCATTCATACTAGATCAAATTAGATTAAATCATTTCTATTTTGTGTGTGTTTGTGTGTTTATGCATTTTTACTTTGCCAAAACAATCATCTAAAAACAAAAAAAAAAATTCCACAAAATTTCAAGTCAAACTATTAGAAAACTAGAAACTGCACATCTATCATTTTCTGTTGCGCGTTTGTCCCATTTAACTGTGCTTTTGTCAGTGCTATTGTGCATTGGTCCCATATTATTGCGCATTGATCTAATCCTGCTATGCATATACTTGACTTCCCTGTGCATTTGCTCCTGTGCATACACAACATAGAGCTTTTGTACGAATCCTAGGAATTTCACATAAACTTTTTCAAATACCCATTTTTGTCCTCAACATGATTCTGGAAAAACATTTGATTTACATAGACCTTTGATCTTTAGTTTGACCATTTTCATCAAATTTCCCCATCATTCTTTCATCCAAAATCCCCAAAATCATTCCAAATCTATAAAATCCCCAATTAGTGTTGAATCATTACCTTGACCATTAGATTTTGATCTTTGTGAGTTGTTATATTAGGATTTATCATCCTTAATCAAACACTTACCTAGGTTATTATCTCTTGATTTTTCTTTTTCACATCATAGTGGGATCCATACCTCCTATAGACTTAGATTATCAAATTTTCACACTTATCTCAACACTTTTAGGTTCATTTCTACATCTATCCAATCAAACACACTCCATTTGCTTCATCAAACTCTTCATCCCAAAATCATCTTTCACCTTTTTATGGGTCAAACTCGATCTCAAAAACTCAAGCAACCAGTTGAGCTAGAATATGTAGACAAAATGGAAGGAGGCAATAATGATGAAAACCCTTGGTCCAAATTTCCTAAGAGTTCAATTTTTACAAAATATGAAGAACCAACAAATCGGGATTTAAGAGACACCATGCAAGATCCTAGGTTCTATAAGGTCGTGGAAAGATTCTTAGATCTGGACAAAGAAATGTACTTCCTCATGCTTGCTCAACAAGGAGCAAAACTACCAAATGACTTTGATATCTCTACTCTTAAAGAACCACCTATCACTAACAATCAAGAAATCCCTATTGGTTCTCAAGAGACACATGCTCATGGAGCAAAGGAAGACAAACAACATAATACTTCTCATAACACTCAAGGATCTACATTTATCTTTGGATCCTGTTTTACAACAAATCTAGATGCTTCAACAACAAATCTATGACATTCAAACTAGATCATCAACCAAGAAATATTCCTTAGATGATATATGTCCATATCCTTTTGATAAACATTTAGCAATGATTCCATTCCCTCCTCATTTTGAGGTGCCTAAATTTGACATATACAAAGGCAATTTGGATCCACAAGACTACATTCATGAGTTTTGTGTTGCTTGTATTGAAGTTGCTCACAATGACACTTATCTTATGTGACTATTTCCACATAGTTTAGGAGGACAAGTCATGGAATGGTTCTCCAAACTATCCCCAGGCATCAAATCTTTCAATGAGCTTATTGACAAGTTTGTGATTCATTACTCATATAATATCAAACATGAAGTCACTATGCTTGATCTTTGCAATGCACAACAAAAGAATGGAGAACCTTTCCTTACTTTTTTGCAAAGTTGGCGTCAATTATTTACCAAGTATCCGCGAACAATTCTTGAACAAGAAAATATGGATATCTTTGTGCATAACCTTACACAAGAAATGAGCTATAGGTTGCAATTGTAATGTCCTCTAAACTTTAACAAGCTCATTGAAAATGGAGTCAAAATTGAGGAAGCTATGGTTAGAAAATATGAGATTAAGCTTTACTCTAAGGATAATGTTGGATCTTCAAATTCAAATCCCAACAACAACAACAATGACAACTCCAAATTTTGGAACAAAAACAAGAACATTGTCAATGATGGGATTGTTGATAACCGACATGTTAAACCAACACAACCTCTTTTGAATCTCACAAGCAAAGCCAATACTACTCAACCTACTTATAGAAATCAAACTACAACTCAGAATACCAACAACAACTCATCCAATTCGAGATTACCTTTCGTGCCACGTAGAAGAACTTTCACTCCTTTGGGTGAATCTCTTGAATCTGCATTAAGGAAGTTGATCACAAAGAAACTCATTGTACTTCCTGAAACTAGAGATTTTGAATCTAGGGTGAAACCTTCTTGGTGGAATGATAACGATTATTGTGAATTTCATAGAGGGAAAGGTCACAAAACCAATGATTGTCAAAGACTTAAACATGTGATACAAGATTTGATTGAAAGTGGTGAAATAAGTGTTGATGGACATACCTCAAATGAATCACATACATATTTTAAAGATCCACTTCCTAAACATGAGAAAGGAAGTTCTTCTAATGCTAAAGGTGATAATAAAGCCAACTACAATACCACATCATCCTATAAGTATGTTAATCACATTTCTGAATGTCATCCTTCTCAATACTATGCCAATGTGATTACTATCAAAGAAAAGTCTGAGAGTCAACCAATTAATGTTACTACTCGAGCCCAATCTAAGGTTACTCTCCAAGGTGTCTCGTCCAAACCTACCACCTCGCAAAACAAGTTTGTCTATGTTATGAAGTTCATGCCAAATGTTTCCAATCAATACAATCTTTTGGATCAATTGAAGAAAACACCAGCCCAAATATCTGTATTAGAGTTTTTGCGTCTGTCACCATCTCATAAGGATATTCTTGAGAAAGCTCTCCTAGAAACTCATGTTCCTACAAATCTAGATCAAGCCCAATTTCAAGATATGGTGGGAAATTTGACAACTCCACACTACCTTTCTTTTACTGAGCATGATGATCTAGCCATTAATCAACCACATAATGCTTCACTCCATATAGAAGTCCTTGTACAAAATCATAAAATCAAAAGAGAACTAATAGATGGAGGAGCTAGCTTGAATATATGCACTTTGAAATTAGTCCTTGCATTGGGATTTCTGAAAATGTTGTAGATCCAAAGAATAAAATCACAATCAAAACTTATGATGAAGAAGAGAGGTCATCCAAGGGATTTTTTGTTCTTCCTATCAGATTAGGTTCTGTAGTCAAAGATGTACTTTGTCAAGTTCTTGATATGGATCTCGCATATAACATTCTTTTGGGGAGACCTTGGATTCATTCTATACAAGTTGTGCCCTCGACTTATCATCAGTGTTTGAAATTTCCCCACAATGGTCAAGAAATAATTATTAAAGGAGATCTTAATCCTTTCTAGTATTGTAACATTGTGAAGACAACACCTGAATCTTTGGTACCTTATAATCATGTGGGATCTTCTGCAACAATACCCATTGATCCAAGTAATGTAGCATCAACATCTAAATCTGATGGGATCAAAATAGACATAAAAGAACAAAGTATGGGAGAATACACTTTGGGTCAAACTTTTTGTATCATAGAATCACCCTTATCTCCTAAATCATATGGAAAATCCTTGATTCTCAAACAACAATCAGAAGCTCCTTTCACACCTATTTATGGCAAATTTATAAGTGGGGGCACTATATCAAAAGAAGCAGTTGAGTGTAATGCTAACCATTTGCTTAAACAACATAAGGATGAAGAAGAAGTAAAACATGAATATATATCACCTGATGTATATGGTAAGGGATATACTTTGTTGCAAAAGATGGGATACCAAGGCAGTGGACCTATAGGGTTGTAGAGAGAAGGTGTTATAAGACCAATTCTAAAAAATCCCAATTACCAAAGAGACGCCACAGGATTAGGATATAAAGGAGAAGGACCAAAGGAATCTAAAGGTAAAGAAATGATCACACCTTTCAACAAGGCATCTAAGGCCCCTGCATTAGATTTCTGAAAAAACATGGCATGTATGTGGATCCAGAAAACCAAAGGATAGCAACAAAGATCATTAATAGGCTTAGGGATAATCATGATGATGATTCTGACTAATGATTATGAATGGGATTCATTATCTGACTATACTGAAGAAATGGGAGTTTATGTTGTCCATACCTATAGTGGCGATTACCATGAGGGGGAGAGTTCAAGGAATGAATCACTAGGATTGGATTCACATAATACTACTCTTGACGATTGTGAGGAAAGTGAGAATTATCTTGTGATGGACAATTCAAACGAGAGTATGGAAATAGATCTTGTTGATACAATCATAAACCTTGATAACTTTTCTATAAATACCATCTCAGCCTTTGAAATTGATCCAAACGATCTGATACCCCTTATTCATCCAAAGCTTATAGATTGGGATGAAATGGCTTATTTTGGAGAGTGTGTCAATTCTTTCAGTTGCAAAAATGTAAAAATAATCAACAAATCTAATGGTGAAAACCACTCAGTAGCAATATTAGATCTGAAAAAAAAAAAAGTAAAAAGAAATGACATATATGAGGGTGAAAACCTCTCTGAGGTGCCTGAAGATGGAAGGATTGACACTCTCCCCAATTATATGTATCGAGAGAAATCTACAATACTTATTAAACCAACATTGCCTCTCAATATTGGAACGGAGGAGTCCCCGCGTATTCTGAAAGTTGTTGCATCCTTAACAAAGTCAGAGAAAGGAGTTTTTTTTACAATTTTTCAAAGAGAGACAAGTCAACTTTGCCTGGTCTTATGTTGATATGCCTGGACTAGATCCTAATCTTATGATGCATCACTTGTCTATTGCACCAGGAATTAAACCAATCAAGCAGAAACTCAAAAAGATGCATCCTCATATTGCACTTATGGTTAAAGCAGAATTAAAGAAGCTCCTAGATGTTGGATTCATTCGAGCCATTGATTATGCTAAATGGATTTACAATATTGTACTAGTCTCAAAGCCAAACAAGTCTATCAAGATTTGTATAGATTTTTGAGATCTCAATAAGGCTTTTCCTAAAGATGACTTCCCATTGCCTAACATTGATATCATAGTTGATTTGATGGCTGGACATGAGATGTTGTCTCTAATGGATGGTTTTTTCGGCTATAACCAGATCAAGATTGCGCTAGAAGAACAGGAAAAGACTGCTTTTACATGTCCTTGGGGAACATACTCCTGGAATGTGATGCCTTTTGGGCTCAATAATGCTGGTGCAACTTATCAGAGGGCTATGACCACAATCTTTCACGACATGATGCATACTATAATGGAAGATTATGTTGATGATATTCTAGCAAAATCTAAAAATAGAGATGGTCATCTATGAGTGTTGGATAGAATATTCACCCAGATGGAAAAGTATCACATTAGACTCAATCCAAAGAAGTGTGCATTCGGGGTTACATCATGTAAATTGTTAGGGTATATTATCTTAGCTAAAGGTATAGAAGTTGATCCATAAAAAGTTAAGGCAATCATGGGGATGGCTTCTCCTAAAAATATCAGTCAGTTAAGATCTTTACAAGGATGTCTCCAATCAATCAAAAGGTTTGTTTCTCAACTAGCTGATAGAAGTCATCCCTTTCAACACTTGTTACATAAAGATCAAGCAATATTTGGAAAATCCTCCTACTCTTATGTCACTGATTCCATGCAAGCCACTCTTGCTCTACATTTCAGCTACCGAAGTCTCACTATAAGGTGCTCTTCTGGCCCAACAAGATCAAGAAGGAAAAGAAAAGGCTATATATAACATCAGTCGTACCCTCATAGGATATGAGCTAAATTATTCTCAAATTGAGAGAGCATGTCTAGCAATGGTATTTGCTTCACAGAAGTGGGGACATTATATGTTGTCTCATTCCATCAAGCTAATTGCAAAGATTGATCCTTTAAAATATATTTTGATCAAGACAACATTAATGGGAAGATTGGCTAAGTGGGTTATGTTGCTTAGTGAATTTGATATTGAATACGTGGATAGGAAGGCCATCAAAGGACAAGTAATTGCAGATCAATTAGTTGAGGCACCACTAAAATGTGTTCAACCCATACATACAGAATTTCTAGATACACATATCCTGACATTATCCATACAAACATGGAAGTTGTACTTTGATGGATCATATACTCAGCATGGTTCAAGAGCTGAAGTGCTATTTGTTACACCATAAGGATATACAATACCAAAGTCTTACAAGTTACTCTTTCCTTGTACAAATAATGTAACTAAGTATGAAGCCTTGATGATTGGGTTGAAGATGGCTCTGCAATGGAAAGTCACTGAATTAAATGTCTATGGAGACTCTCAGCTAATTATCAATCAAGTTAATAATGAATACCAGACCAAGGATGACAAGTTGTTACCATATAAGTGTATGGTGGATGACTTTAAGCAATATTTTTCAATCATTACCTTTGAGAAAATTCCAATACATGATAACAATGTTGTAGATGCTATGGCTAAAATTACTTCTTTATTTGATGCGGAAGATACAAAAGCCCGTTTTGATTTCTTAGTGCAATCTTTGACTTATCCCACATATGATGATCCTGATACAAGCATAATATGTCATATTATTGGACAAGATTCCCTAACTTATGGAAAGATATATTCCTACCTAAAAGACAATATCATTCCACCCGATATCCAGAAACTAAAAATAAACCTTTTTATGCCAAACCTCTCACTATATCCTAATATCTGACACCCTGTATCGGCAAGGTCTTAACATTTCTCTCTTACGATGTCTTGAACATGATGAAGCTCAAACTACCTTATGAGACATATGCGAGGGTATTTGTGGGACACATTCAAGTGGTCCTTCCTTGGCTAAGAAGCTCATGCATATGGGTTACTATTAGCCTACTATGGAGATAGATTCCTTTCACTTTTCTAGGAAATGCAAGAAACATTAGATACATGGGAATCTTATTCATGCACCAGCATAGAAGATCCATCCTTTTATGACCACATTTCCATTTAGTCAGTGGGGACTTGACCTTATGGGTGCAATTCACCCTCCATCTTCCTATTAAAGATTTTCCAGCAAGCTAGTACTGAACTTATGTTTGTCATTGATGACAACATATGATAAGTAGCATACGTGGAAGACTTATGCAGTAAGATTTGAGTATATGTATCATGGACATGTTATTAGCATGATATCATGGACACAAAGGTTAATTGTCAGTACAGACAGTTATGTAGTAGCTTGTGTCAGCAATGTTCCTGACAGAGTTACAGGCAGTGTTCTATGTGTGATTGTCTATATAGTTATCATGGAGCCTTGTGCCCTTGGATATGTGATGGAGATATGTTAGTGATATTCCATACATGGACACAGAGTCTGTTGTGTAGTAGAAGTTAAGTTATGCAGTCGCTATTCACTAGTTGCAGTTTCATGTGTTTATCTTGAAGAGCCAATAGAGATTATTTTGGTACAGGAGTTGTGCCAATCATTTTGGTATGCGCACTTGGATTAGTGATTAGAGAAGAGTTAAGAATGTTTTTCTAAGAGTGCATGATGTAATTCAGCTCAAGGAGAAATTTTTAGTTAATTTGGTAGAGACGACAGTATGTAGCGTGCATCTACACTTAATGATTTAGACAGGTCCCAGTTTGTGTTGTGTGCTTAGTAGAGCCGACTAAGATATTATTGGAGAGTATTATTGTTTCTCTATTATGATTTCAAGATGGTTCTAATAGGCTGACTTGATTATATCATTTAGAGGAAAGATAATTATAGGCAGTCATTTGTGATTGCTAACATATGGTTCAGAGTTGAAAGAGAAGAGCAGAGCAGAGACTGCAAAGTGTTGAGCCATCAATAGAAGGTCTATGTGACCAAGTAAAGATTATATGCTATTCATTAGAACTCATCAAGATAGAAGGTCTACCTCATAGCTCACCAAGATCCAGATATGGTGTGTATCTATTATTCAGAAGGTTGCAACCTTCACCCCTTTGACCAGTGAGCTCTCGGACAGTGCATCCTCACCTCTAACAGGGTCAATCATAAAATACTCCTAATAGGGTATGACCTTTGACCAAGTCACTATACTTATTGCATTGTAAAGATCAACTCCTAATAAGGTTGTAAGATCTTCTAACAAGGATCATTATGCACTAGTGTAGTTTATTAGTGGGTGTCAATTCCCACCGGGGTTTTTACCTATTTGGGTTTCCCCATAACCAAAGTATTGGTGTTGTCTTCAAGTGTTCTTTCATTGTTTTTATGCTTAATGTTTAAGTATACTTAATTGGATAAAGAATTGAAACTTGTAGATAATTGATTCACCCCCACCCTCTTAGTTATCTCTTGGGACTATTCCTAACAATTGGTATCAGAGCCAAGTGCCTCGGAGAGAAAGTTTAACAGCTTGAGGTTGATCAGATGGCATTCTTTAGAAAATACAGTCCTAAGTTTGATGGAGAGAACTATCATGATCGGAAGAACAAAATGGTGACTCATTTGTAGTGCATTACTTTTGAAGTTTTTGAAGTGGCTATCAGAGATATTAAGATCCCCTCTCTAGAAGACCTTGCAAAGGATGATGCTACTAGCAAGTAGAAGGATTTGTTCCATCAGAATGCAATAGCCAAAGAAGCACTTATCAACACCTTATCTAAAAGTGATTTTTCAGAGTTAAAGAAAGTAGACACAGCCTACAAAATATGGAAGCACCTAGAAGACATGTTTGAAGGAGATACACAAGCAAAGAATGCGTGTAGAAAGACATGGAAGAAAAGATACAATGCATTAGAGATGCTACCTGAAGAAAACATCAAAGCTTACAACCAAAGGATTAATGAAGCAGTTGCTGGAATCATGAATAATGGTGGAGAGATCTCAAAGGAAGGCATTATGGATAAGTTGATGACTACTCTTACAGTAGAGTATGAAAACAAGATCAACATCCTTGATGAGACCATGCAGCTTACAATAAATTTCAAGAGAGAGACTTTGATTAGCAAAATTTTAGCTTTTGAAATTTCAAGATTGAAGATAGATCCTAAAAGTGAGACAACCTTCAAAGCATTAGTCCATGGTAAGAAATCTTCAAACACTTCTGGTAATTTTAATGATGAAGATAAAGACAAAGAGATAGATGATATTATTGCTATGATTTCTAAGAAAGAAAGAAAAGGAAAAGGAAAGTATGAAGGTCAGTTACCTTTCAAATGTTTCTCATGTAATAAGATTGGTCATTTTGCATCCAAGTGTCCTACAAGAGTTAAGAAATTCAGAACTAACTACAAGCCTAAGTATACAAAAGAATGTTACTATGTTGGTGATGGAGTTTGTGATGATGATTCAATTGAAGATGAAATTGGATTCATTTCTATTATAGATCATGAAGATAAGAAAAAGGAACAAGAGCTAGCATTGATTTCACAAGAAGACATAAGGATAGATTGGGTTACAGATAGCGGTTGTCCACATCACATGATAGGTGATAAAGACAAATTTTTTCATCTGGACAAATACAATGGTGGTATGGTCAGATTTGGAGACAACACTCCTAAACCTATCATTGGTAGAGGAGCTATTACATTGGATGGAAAGAACAACACTGATGATGTTCTTTATGTAGATGGTTTGCAACATGACCTTCTTAGTGTTGGACAGTTGCTTGAAAAAGGTTATAGATTAGAGTTCAAAGACAACAAATGCATCATTAACAACAAGGATGGTGTAATGATTGCATCAAATTCAAAGACTAAAGGTAATGTTTTTCAGCTTAATTCTAAAGCAAGTTGTTTTGTTGCTAAAGTAGATGAAAGTTGGCTGTGGCATAAAAGACTATGTCATATAAACTTTGATAACACAGTAAAGATAAGAAATGTAAAGGCAGTAAGAGATCTACCTAGCATAGCAAATCTAGTTGATACTGCTTGCAGGTAATGTGTGATGGGAAAGCATGTGAGGAATTCATTCAGAAGTAAGAATAATTCAGCAGAAAATAAGTTGGATCTGATTCATACAGACCTATGTGGACCAACTCAAACAAGATCATACTATGGTGAAAGGTATTTCATTTTGTTTATCGATGATTATTCTCAAATGATGCGGGTTGCGTTCTTGAAAGATAAGTCAGAAGCATTTGAGAAATTCAAAATATTCAAAGCTAAGGTTGAGAATGAATCTAGACTAAAGATAAAATGTCTAAGATCCGATAGAGGAGGAGAATTCACCTCTGACAGATTCTATGAGTACTATGAAGAACATGGCATAAAGAGACAGTTGAGTGCACCTAGAACCCCTTAGTAGAATGGGATTGCAGAGAGAAGGAATAGGATCATCCTTGATATAGCGCACACCATCATGATTGAAGGAAATGTTGCACACACCTATTGGAGAGATGTGGTCAATATAATAGTCTATACCATTAATAGAATAAAATTGAGGCCTGGCGTAGACAAGACACCTTATGAGCTATGGTTTGGTAATGTTCCCACAGTAAAATACTTCAGAATCTTTGGAAGCAAGTGCTACATCGAGAGGGATGAAGCAATAGGCAAGTTTGATGCGAGAAGGGATGAAGGTATTTTTCTTGGTTACTCTATTAAAAGTAAAGCTTATAGATGTTTTAACTTGAGATTGAAGAAGATCATTGAAAATGCTCATGTTAAGATTGATGAAAAGTTTATGGTTCAAGAAAGATATCGTGATTATGCACCTATGATTGAAGAAGAACCCATTCCTTCCACTAGTGAGATAGTTGTTGAAGAGATGTTTGACAGTATTAATGTAATGTTCAATGACCCTGGAACAAGTGAAGAAGAAACTCAGAAGGAAGATGAGTTAGTATCACCTAAAGTTCCAAAGTATACATCTAGATATCACTCTAAGGATAGCATCATTGGAGATCAAAGCAGTAGATCAATTGAGGAAATGGAGAATATTGAAGAATATTGTAGTAGATGGAGGATTCATCCTTGGGGGAATTTTGATGAGGAAATGGATAATGTTATAAAAGAATTGGTCATTTGGATTGGTGGTGTTTTTCATTCCATATGTTGCCATCAATGCCAAAGGGGTAGATTGTTGGAGATTTGCCAGCAAGCTAATACTGACTATATGTTTGTCATTGATGACAACATATGGTAAGTAGCATGTGTGGAAGACTTATACAATAATCTTTGGGTATATGTATCATGGACATGTTATCAGCATGATATCATGGAGGCAGAGGTTAATTGTCAATACAGATAGTTATGTAGCAGCTTGTGTCAGCAATGTTCCTAACAGAGTTACAGGTAATGTTCTATGTGTGATTGTTCCTATAGTTATCATGGAGCCTTGCACCCTTGGAGATGTGATGGACACATGTTATTGATGTTCCATACATGGATGCAAAGTCTGATGTGCAATAGAAGTGAAGTTATGTAGTCGCTATTCACCAGTTGCAGTTTCCTGTGTTTATCCTTAAGAGCCGACAGAGATTATTTTGGTACAAGAGTTGAGCCTATCATTTTGATATGCGTGATGTTGGAGCTCAAAAATTCAGTTCGTGTTTTTGAGTCCATATTCAAAAATTTGTCTAAGTGTCAGAATTGTGTCTTAAATTTTTTTGAAAGAGGCTGAGTTTGAAGGCATGGAAAATGAAGCCTATTGATTTTCATAAGAGGTCACTTGTATAGGGTGTTTATCATCTATCATTTGACATATGTAATAGGTTCTAGGTCTCTATTTTCAATTCTGACATGTTTTTGAAGTGGTCGTTTTAAGGGTGTTCCTAAAATCTGCATTAAGCTTGTTTCCTGATTTTTACTAAGTAGCCCACTTTGGGGGTTTCTATCTTTTTCCCAATGATTGGTATTTGCATTCCGATTGTTGTATCATACTTTAGGCATGAGAGTGAGTCATCTTGCAAATTTTTAGTCTCTTATGTGCCCGTTTGACCTGTTTGCTAGTGTCATTCCGTTTGCAGATTATTTAAATTCTCCAAGTGTGCATTGTTTAGTATTCTAAGTGGTGTACTTTGAGGCTTTGTAATTTGTGCCCTGTGCGAGGTCTGAAATAATTGAGAGTTGTTTCATATTATAAACCTTTAAGACTACCTATCTTGATATTTTGAGGTTTCCGCCAATCCGTTTGGTTACTTTCCTAGGTCATTTCCAAATCAGATTTCTATGTTTTTCACCATTTTAAATCCTGAATGTTACTAATAGGTTGACTTTGGCATTTTATTATTATCGGCATTTCAACTTTTTGAGGAAGCTAGTTATGGATTCATATTCCCTCTATGAGGGATAATCAGTGCCTAAGTTGTCAGTCCCTGAAAGTTTCAATGGGTGAGTTTTTGAAGCCAGTTCTGAAGGAGATTTGTGCAGTTTGACAGCGTGGATGAAATCAGTGTTGTGAGAGGCCTTGTTTGATCTTTATTATCTTTCAGCTCAAATCTTTCTAAGCATTTTCCTTTGACCGATGTGCTGAGATGTTGGGGGAAAACTTGTACTCCGGATGGTGTGATCCTGTGATGGCTCTTTGTCAGTTTTTGAAACCACTTCTGGAGGCAAGTTAATGCTTTTGGTCAGTAATGCCAAAATGTGAAAATGAATGATGTGGCCAAATTATCTAACGCACTGAGGTTTGTTCTTATTGTGGGGTTGCATTTTGGATTGGCAAAGGGTAAATATGAAGTTTAAAGTGGTTAATCCTTTCGCCACACTTTTAGATTGATGTCAATTCTAGATTAAAAATTTGCAATCAGAGTGCATTCAATGATGGTGTTGCACATATTTTTCGAGTCTGTTCACACCATTTTCTAAATACCATTTGACGGTTAAGCCGGATTAAAAGTTTTATCTTACCAATCTCCATTGGAACTGTTCTACCAAGATGGTTTGTATCTAAGGAAATTAACAAAGATACTGTCAACACTTTTGCAGATCATGCTTGAATGTCAGAAGAGGCAATGATTCATGTTCATGAGGCAGAGGAGAAAGTAAAGTATTTAAATGAAAAAACTTTTGGCTACAATGTCAGAGATAAGTACTAAGAAAAGTCTGGTGAAGTAGCATGCCAAAATTGCAAAAGATGTTGTTTCAGGTTGGGAAAAGGCCCAAAAAGAAGCTCTAGCTTCAAAACAACAATTTGAGTCTCTAACACAACAATGGGTTGTTTTTTAAGAACAAGTAACCCATTTGGATGGTGCTCTAAAAGAGTGCATGAAGCAACTCTGACATGTAAGAGAAGAGAAAGAGCATAAAATTCATGAGGTTGTCATTAACAAGACCAGAGAATGTGATAAAATCAAATTCGAATTTGAGGCCAAATTAGTGGATTTGGAACTGCAACTTCTTCATTCAAGTGCGGAGAATACTGCACTATCCAGATCATTGGCAGAATTAAATCAAGTTAAGTCTCAAGTTGAGGCTGAAGTTAAAGTGCTCCAAGGCGATGTTGGGTCATATCAAAATGAGAACTCTTCCCTCAAATATGAACCTAATGTGCTTAGCAAGGAACTTGAGATGCGTAAGAAGAAAGGAACATGCTAAGTGAATTTGGCGTGAGCAGCTGGTCACCAAAGGGGGCAGGATTGTTTATGTTTGTAGGTACCTTGCATAAAGGGGCTCATGCATTTACATCAATGGAGTCCTCATGCATTAATGCAAGGGACCTGTGCATTTTTTAAATGCAGAGGTTCACGCAAAATGCTAGAGGAGGTGTTGTTTGATTTATGGTGTATCAGTGTTCTAAGTTCTATTTTAATTATTCTCTTTATGTATGATATGTATGCGATCATTACAGAGTGAGTGCTTCATTTATTTTTCTTGGTATCTATGAGATACTTGAAGAAGTGTTTTTTTCTGTATTTGCATGGCAGATTGTATTTGGCTTGTGAGATGAAGGGAGATTCACGTAATAAAATGGAGCTGCCTAAGTGTAGAATGGGGGCTCCCATTTGCTATTAATGAAATAGCCTGTGCAAATAACGGATGGCCCCACGCATTTTCCACTGAGCCTCACACATTTGTGTTTGGGAGGACTTACGTTGAAGAATGCCAGGTAAGAGATGAGCTCACGCAATTTTGGGGGCTAGTGAATAATGGGGTCTTGTGCATGGTAAGAGCCAGGAGAGGCCTACGCAACACATAAAGAGGAAGCTACAGTATCATGGAAGCCAACACAATAAATGGAGGTGCCTTGCGCAAGCCAGCGTGAGTATGTGGAGGTGCTCACTCAACATGCCCTGCGTAAAAATAAGGCCAATCCATGCATAGCAATGAAATGCTAGCACAAAGCACATAGAACTCATGCATTGAAGTTGAAATGAAGATTCATAAAGCTTTGTGTGAATAAAATAAAACAAAATATTACTAGCACATGAAATGCAGGCAGCACATGAAATACTTATATGTTGGTTGCATGAGAAACTAGGAGGACTACTTGCACATGAAGGGCAAGTTGTTGTGGGTTGTTTGTGGGCATGACTTTCCTTACACAGGTATGGGGGTGCTTACACAAAGAATGAAGGAACTAGCAAAGAAATGGATTGTGCATTGGCTTTTCTTTAATCCCACATTCATGAGTTATCATGCCAAAATAATGTTTAAAAGCAAGGACGCCCAAACTAAAGGTAAATCAAATAAGTTGGAGGAAGTGGTTGTCTCTTGCCCTGTGGGCCTGCCTTGGGGCACGTGTCAACTAGAGAAATTTTGATACAAAGTTTAAAAACCTTGTGGGATTTAGTCCCACATTCATGCCAAAATGGGTATTTCAAGTGTTTATAAGCAACGACCCACACATAATGAAATAGATTGAAGAGTAAGAGGCTCTATTCACGCGAGCTTGTAAAGGTGCCTCGGGATTCATGCTGGTGAATGCACATGTAAGTAATTTTGCAAGATAGGTGGCATGGTGATGTGGATGAAGAGGGTGTGTGGTGGGCATTCATGAGATCACTAGATGAGACCGGCGATTAGAGAAAGATTGGGTGACTCAGCGAATGAGGTCAGCTAACTACGGTCGCCAGGTCACTGAATGCTGGCGGTTAAGGGTCGATCATCTAGAGATTGCGAGAATATATAGTTGCCAGGTCGTTAGATGGTTTACGGTTAGAGGCAAGCATTCCAAGATTAAGAGATAGCTTCAGTCACCAGTTCTCCAAGTTTGAGCGGTTAGTAAAGAAAAATTTAGAGATTGGGAGAATGGGTTTAGTCGCCCATTCTCCAAATTTAACCCAGAGTTAAGGACTGATTCAGAGATTCAGAGAAGGCTTGTTCACCCAATCATGGATATAACTGGGGTTAGTAAGCTCATTTAGAGATTTGGAGAATGCAGCTAGTCACCAGTTCTCCCAATCAGGGGTCAAACCTTGGGTTAGTCTGAGCAACCATTCACATGATGACACTTGGCAGATTCTAGTACCTCCTGAGGACAAAGTGCAGAAATAATATAAAAGGCCAGGTTTAAAAGAATTTAAAAGTTTGATATAGTTGCACATTTGACATAAATTCAAAAATTTAAATGATGAACATGCTCACGAAAAAATGGCCTGGAGATTCACTTTTTATCAAAACATAGGAGTGTTATATGTTTTCAGAAATAGCAGAGAACGAGGAATCCATTGGCAATGATTGTTTTCAGTTTTAGAAAAGTGGGAAAGAGCAGTATGAGTTGGCAACTTCAGGATTAGAATCAGGCTTGTTGGGAAATGATTGCAAAGGCTGGATTAGTTTAGAGAATCAGTTTCAGATCAAAGTTGGAGGGAAAAACTTGGACATATTTTATGCAAGGAAATGGACAGTTGTCAGTGGATTTACATTCTCCTTTATCTCAGTTTTTCTTTCAATTGTAAAGGATGTTGAAAATTTATGTTGTTGGGCAATATTCAGGCCTTTTTCTTATTTTCTCTGGGTTTCTTTATCTTGTAAATATGTTGAACCAAATGATTTTTCAATAAAGAACAATGGAATCCCAGTTCAATTCATGTTGATGTCTTTGTGTATCTGGTCTTAGTTCTTGTGTATCAGTTTGTAAGGCATTTTGATGCACTGGCTATAAGGTAGTTGTGATCTTTTTTTAAAGTTTCTTTCAAGGAGAGAGTCAATCTTGAATACAAGTTCTGAGAATTTAAAGTTTATATATGAATTTGATGTCCGAGTATTGAAATAAGAAGAATGGTTTGCAAGGCATTTCATTCGGGTTTTTGAGTTTGGAGTTAGGGTTTTCTGGGAATGCACATTTTGATGACTTTTTTGCCCAATAGATAAGGCACCAATCTCTTGCTTGTCCTAAATTTTCATCATCAATCATTAATTCAAATCATTTTCCATTTCCTATTTAAAAGCATGAATGTTTAGAATCTGTATTGAATAGTACAGACATTGTTGGTAATTCATTGGAGAATTGAATCTAATAGGTTAGTCTACCTGAGTTTTAAACTTGAAGAGAAGAAGGGTGAATATCCTTGTCACATTTTCCATATTTCTGCAATGATTGTTTACTTTTGTTAATATCATGGATTGGCTTTCTAAGCTCTGCATCTGTTGTAGCAAAAGACATTATTAAATCATTGTGAGAACCCCTAATCCATTGTAGGATTTCATTGTAAAGTAGTGAGTCTGAAGATAGGTGCACCTGCCTGAGTCTGTGGAGCCCAAAGTGTAGGAGGATTAAATCCTTGTTAATTAGCCTTTTCCCTATAAAAATCTAGAATTGGGAGTCTAAGTGTCAAGCTTAATAGCTATATAGTGATTCTACATAAAAAAGTGCTAACAAATTGGTGACTCTGCTAGGGATTGAAATAAGGTTACCACTAAGAGTATCCCAGAGTCTTGTTGTATTCAGTTTGGGGAAGAGTCTCATAAATGTTATAATATAAAAATTGTTTTCAGATCTGCAAGTGTATTACCTGGAATTTGTTGTTGTAAAAATTTGAAAAGAAATTACATGACTTTGATGTGAGGAATGCCCAGAATCTGTTGGTGTTTCAAAGAAGATCAATGAAAAATTTTGTATCCTCTGAAGGGAGGTGGCAACTCTGTGTTAAGATGAACCTAAGATGTGAAGCTTTGTTCCATATTTCAGTCAGATGTGAAGAGAACAATGACAATCAGCAAAGATTTTTTAGGTATTCTCCATTCAGTTTTTAATATGTTTACATGGTCCTTATCAAATGGTTTTGTCATTAAAGAAAGGACAAATAAGTGGAATTACATACTTCTAGATTGAATTTTGAGTTAAGTCATATATGTGAGAAGTATGTGAGAAAAGTTTAGTGACAAGAGAAAGTTATTTACAAATATAGATTCCCTATTTCTGGTTTTGAGGAATATCAAGTGTGTATGTAAAGATTACAACCAGTAATGGATATTCCTAGGTGTTCTTTTGTCAAAGGATATGTGCCATTTTGTCATGATGGCATACCTGGTTTCCCTAATGAAATCCCTGATGGAATTAGAGGATATTTGCCAAATTTTAATAGGATATTGATCAAAGTGTTGTATGTGAAAGTGGAATGAATGTCGCTGTTAGAGATGTTGTTGACGAAGAGCTGGAAACTTTTTCAGCCAATGAAGGTAATAAGCTTTCCCAAATTGTTGAAAGTACATCTTTCCCTTTGCATACATATAATGAGGTTAATCATGAAAATGACTTCCCGGTTACTAATGTTGATGAAAGTGCTGAGAGGAATAGTGATTATAATGAATCCATGGACAAAGAATATTTGTCACTATTGCTACAAATGAAACAGTGGGATTGTAGAAACATGGATAAGGCTGAGAATGAATTGGTTTCTAATAACCAATCACAAGTTTCCTCTCATGTTGCAGATGATTTTTCTTTTCGGTCTTCTATGTGTGTGATTAGTAATGAAGCTGAATATGAAGTCCTGGAGACTGAAGACAAATGGGATTCATTATCAGGTACTTGTGAAGATGATTTGATTGATTATAGTGCTGATTTCTCATGTGATGACGACAGCAGTGATGAAACATGTTCTGTTTCGGATTCTAAATTTTCCTTCTCTGCTGAAAGTGTATGTGAAGATAGATGTGATTATATGTCTTTTGAAATCACTAATGTGTTATATAATGAAGACATCAATGTAAACCAGCCGACACTTTGTTTTAATGTTTATGAGAAATAATTTCATGTGGTTTCTAATCCATTGTTCGAAGAATGTGCCCAAGAAAGTGAATTCGTTGAGGACAGCTCATTTTTAGATTTTGATGTTTTAGATGTGGCTGAATCTAAACTTCTAGCTCCAATGAAGTTAGTTGGGGGAAAGGTAATGCACGGTGAGAGTTGTTCTTTTGATAAAAATGCATTAGATGTTGATAGTTTAATTCTTCTACCACTAGGCATTGTTGATAATGAAGGTGATTTGATTTATGATATGGATTGTGTGGATCATCCTTATGTAGATAAAGATGTGATTTATCATGAGAAATCAGATTTGTTTAGTTTGATTGTTTTGACATATGAGGATGTTTCAGATTCCTCGGTTGAGTTGAATGAGTGTGAATATAGTTGCTTTACTTTTGATATGCAACCGTGCATTAAAGATGAGTCAGATGCTTGTAGCCAAGAAGAAAAGGTATCAGTTATTTGTCCCCTTTCATGTGTTTCAATGTATGATGATTCTGATGATGTTTGTTTTCCAAATAATGAATTTGTGTGGAGACATAAGAGAGAAGGCATAGGTGATTGCAAATTTGAAGATATTGTGCAGCCTATGTTCCATGATGTTTTTTATCGTCATAAGCTTTGTGGTAGTTTCAGATTGTCGATTGAGTTTCAAAGAAGAAACCAGGTTTTTGACAGAGGTAAAGGTTGAGGTTCCTTTGGCATTTTGAAGCTGCATATGTATATTTTGTATATTTTGTACAGTGGTGTTGTTGTTTTCAACAAGGAGCCGAGTTTTTTAAATTGTCAAGGTTAAGAAGTGTAAGATTGTTAAAGTTGATTCTCTTTGGGTGGTCTGTTGTACCAAAGATTCTAGATCCTCTACATGCCCGCATGGATCATGCATCCCCAGTCAGAGACACTATTGGAGCTTAAAAATTCAGTTCATGTTTTTGAGTCCATATTCAGAAATTTGTCTAAGTGTCAGAATTGTGTCTTAAAAATCTTTAAAAGAGGCCGAGTTTGAAGGCATGGAAAATGGAGCCTATTGATTTTCATAAGAGGTCACTTGTATAGGGTGTTTATCACCTATCATTTGACATTTTTAATAGGTTCTAGGTCTCTATTTTCAATTCTAACATGTTTTTGAAGTGGTCATTTTAAGGGTGTTCCCAAAATCTGCATTAAGCATGTTTCCTGATTTTTACTAAGTAGCCCACTTTGGGGGTCTGTATCTTTTTCCCAGTGATTGGTCTTTGCAAGCTGGTTATTTCATCATATTGTAGGCATGAGAGTGAGTCATCTTGGAAATTTTTAGTCTCCCATGTGCCCGTTTGACCTATTTGCCAGTGTCATTTTGTTTGCATATTATTTAAATTCTCTGAGTGTGCATTGTTCAGTATTCTAAGTGGCCTACTTTGAGGCTTTGTAATTTGTGCCTTATGCGAGGTACGACATAATTGAGATTTATTTCATATTGTAAACCTAGAAGACTACCTACCTTGAGATTTTGAGGTCTTTGCCAATCCATTTGGTTACTTTCCCAGACCATTTCCAAATCAGATTTCTATGTTTTTCACTGTTTTAAATCTTGAATGTTACTAACAGGCTAACTTTGGCATTTTATTGTGATCGACATTTCAAATTTCTGAGGAAGCCAGTTATGGATTCATACTCCCTCTATGAGGGAGAATCGGTGCCTAAGTTGTCAGTCCCTGAAAGTTTCAATGGGTGAGTTTGTGAAGCCAGTTCTGAAGGAGATTTGTGCAGTTTGACAGCGTGGATGAAATCAGTGTTGTGAGGGGCCATGTTTGATCTTTATTATCTTTCAGCTCAAACCTTTCTGAGCATTTTCCTTTGATCGGTGTGCTGAGATGTTGGGGGAAAACTTCTACTCCGGATGGCGTGATCCTATGATGGCTCTTTGTCAGTTTTTGAAACCACTTCTGGAGGCAAGTTAATGCTTTTGGTTAGTAATGCCAAAATGTGAAAATGAATGATGTGGCCGAATTCTTTGCCGCACTGTGGTTTGTTCTTATCATGGGGTTACATTTTGGATTGGCAAAGGGTAAATATGAAGTTTAAAGTGGTTAATCCTTTCGCCACGCTTTCAGATTGATGTCCATTCTAGATTAAAAATTTGCAATCATAGTGCATTCAATGATGGTGTTGCACATATTTTTCGAGTGTGTTCACACCATTTTCTAAATACCATTTGACGATTAAGCCAGATTAAAAGTTTCAGCTTACCAATCTCCATTGGAACCATTCTACCAAGATGGTTTGTATCTAAGGAAATTAACAAAGATATCATCAAGCCTTTTACAAATCATGCTCGAATGTCAGAAGAGGCAATGATTCATGTTCATGAGGCAGAGGAGAAATTAAAGTATTTAAATGAAAAAAAAATTGCTACAATGTCAGAGATAAGTACTAAGAAAAGTCTGGTGAAGTAGCAAGCCAAAATTGCAAAAGACACTGTGTCAGGTTGGGAAAAGGCCCAAAAAGAAGCTCTAGCTTCAAAATAATAGTTTAAGTCTCTAACACAACAGGGGGTTGTTTTTGAAGAACAGGTAACCCATTTGGATGGTGCTCTAAAAGAGTGCATGAAGCAACTCCGGCATGTAAGAGAAGATAAAGAGCATAAAATTCATGAGGTTGTCATTAACAAGACTAGAGAATGTGATAAAATCAAATTCGAATTTGTGGCCAAATTAGTGGTTTTGGAACTGCAACTTCTTCATTCAAGTGCGGAAAATACTGCACTATCCAGATCATTGGCATAATTAAATCAAGTTAAGTCTCAAGTTGAGGCTGAATTTAAAGTGCTCCAGGGTGATGTCAGGTCATATAAAAAATGAGAACTCTTCCCTCAAATATGAACCTAATGTGCTTAGCAAGGAACTTGAGATGCGCATGAAGAAATGAACATGCCAAGTGAATGTGGCGTGAGCAGACGGTCACCAAAGGGGGTAGGCTTGTTTATGTTTGCAGGTACCTTGTGTAAAGGGGCTCAGGCATTTACATCAATGGAGCCCTCATGCATTAACGCAAGGGGCCTGCATATTTTTTAAATGCCAGAGGTTCATGCAAAATGCTAGAGGAGGTGTTGTTTGATTTATGGTGTATCAGTGTTCTAAGTTATGTTTTAATTCTTCTCTTTATGTATGATCTATATGCGATCATTACAGAGTGAGTGCTTCATTTATTTTTCTTGGTATATGTGAGATACTTGAAGAAGTATTTTTTTATTTATTTGCATAGCAGAGTGTATTTGGCTCATGAGATGAAGGGAGATTCATGCAATAAAATGGAGCTTCCTAAGTGTAGAATGGGGGCTCCCATTTGTTGTTAATGAAATAGCCTGTGCAAATAACAGATGGCCCCACGCATTTTCCACTGAGCCTCACACATTTGTGTTTGGGAGGACTTGCATTGAAGAATGCAAGGTAAGAGATGAGCTTGCATAATTTTGGGGGCCAGTGAATAATGGGGTCTTGTGAATGGTAAGAACCAGGAGAGGCATGGGCAACATATAAAGAGGAAACTGCAGTGTCATGGAAGCCGACACAAGAAATGGAGGTGCCTTGTGCAAGCCAGCGTGAGTATGTGGAGGTGCTCACTCAGCATGCCCTGTGTAAAAATAAGGCCAGCCCATGCATAGCAATGAAATGCCAACACAAAGCACATAGAACTCATGCATTGAAGTTGAAATGAAGATTCACAAATCTTTGTGTGAATAAAACAAAACAAAAGATGACTAGCGCATGAAATGAAGGCGCACATGAAATACTTATATGTTGGTTGAGTGAGAGACTAGGAGGACTACTTGCGCATGAAGGGGGAGTTGTTGTGGGTTGTTTGTGGGCATGACTTGCCTTGCGCAGGTATGGGGGTGCTTACGCAAAGAATGAAGGAACCAATGAAGAAATGGACTGTGCATTGGCTTTTCTTTAATCACACATTCATGAGTTATCATGCCAAAATAATGTTTAAAAGCAAGGATGCCCAAACTAAAGGTAAATCAAATAAGTTAGAGGTAGTGGCTATCTCTTTCCCTGTGGGCCCACCTTGAGGCACGTGCCAACTGGAGAAATTTTGATACAAAGTTTAAAAACCTTGTAGGATTTAGTCCCACATTCATGCCGAAATGGGTATTTCAAGTGTTTATAAGCAACAACCCACACATAATGAAATAGATTGAAGAGAAAGAGGCTCTGATCATGCGAGCTTGTGAAGGCACCTCGAGATTCATATCGGCAGATGCACAGGTAATTAATTTTTGTAGGACAGGTGGCGTGGTGATGTGGATGAAGATGGCATGTGGTGGGCATTAGCGAGGTCACTAGATGAGATCGGCAATTACAGAAAGATTCAGCGACTCAGCGAATGAGATCAGCTAACTGTGGTCACCGGGTCACCGAATGTTGGTGGTTAAGGGCCTATCATCTGAAGATTGCGAGAATATACAGTCGCCTAGTCATCAGATGGTTCACAATTAGAGGCAAGCATTCTGAGATTAAGAGATAGCTTTAGTCACCAGTTCTCCAAGTCTGAGCAATTAGTGAAGAAAAATTCAGAGATTGGGAGAATGGGTTTAGTCGCCCATCCTCCAGATTTAACCTGAAGTTAAGGACTAATTTGAAGATTTAGAGATGGCTTGTTTTCCCAATTGCTAGATGTAACTAGGGTTAGTAAGCTCATTCAGAGATTTGGAGAATGCAGTCGGTCACCAGTTCTCCCAATCGAGGGTCAAACCTTGGGTTAGTCTGAGCAACCATTCACATGATGACACTTGGCAGATTCTGGTGCCTCCTGAGGACAAAGTACAGAAATAATATAAAAGGCCAGGTTTAAAAGAATTTAAAAGTTTGATATAGTTGCACATTTGACATAAATTAAAAAATTTAAATGATGAACATGCTCACAGAAAAATGGCCTAGAGATTCATTTTTATCAGAAAATAGGAGTGTTATATGTTTTTGAAAACGGCAGAGAATGAGGAATCCATTGGCAATGATTGTTTTCAGTTTCAGAAAAGTGGGAAAGAGCAGTATGAGATGGAAACTTCGGGATCAGAATCAAGCTTGTTGGGAAATGATTATAGAAGGTGGAACAGTTTAGAGAATCAGTTGCAGATCAAAGTTGGAGGGAAAAACTTGGAGATATTTTATGCAAGGAAATGGACAGCTGTCAGTGGATTTTCAACTGACCACATTCTCCTATATCTTAGTTTTTCTTTCAATTGTAAAGGATGTTGAAAATGTATGTTGTTGGGCAGTATTCAAGCCTTTTTCTTCTTTTATCTTTGTTTCTTTGTCTTGTAAATATGTTGAACCAAATGATTTTTCAATAAAGAACAATGGAATCCATGTTCAATTCTTGTTGATGTCTTTGTGTTTCTGGTCTTAGTTCTTGTGTATCATTTTGTAAGGCATTTTGATGCACTGGCTATAAGGTAGTTGTGATCTTATTTTTAAGTTTCTTTCAAGGAGAGAGTCAATCTTGAATACAAGTTCTGAGAATTTAAGGTTTATATATGAATTTGATGTCCAAGAATTGAAATGGGAAGAATTGTTTGCAAGGCATTTCATTCGGGTTTTTGAGTTTGGAGTTAGGGTTTTCTAAGAATGCACATTTGTATGACTATGTTGCCCAATAGATAAGGCACTGGTCTCTTGCTTGACCTAAAGTTTCATCATCAATCATTAATTCAAATCATTTTCCATTTCCTGTTTAAAAGCATGAATGTTCAAAATCTGTATTGAATAGTACAGACATTATTGGTAATTCATTGGAGAATTGAATCTAATAGGTTAGCCTGCCAAAGTTTTGAACTCGAAGAGAAGAAGGGTGAATATCCTTGTCACATTTTCCATATTTTTGCAACGATTGTTTACTTTTGTTAACATCATGGATTAGCTTTCTAAGCTCTACATCTGTTGCAGCAAAAGACATTAGTAAATCATTGTGAGAACCCCTAATTCACTGTAGGATTTCATTGTGAAGCAGTGATTCTAAAGATAGGTACACCCATCTGGGTCTGTGGAGCCCAAAGTGTAGGATGATTAAATCCTTGTTAATTAGCCTTTTCCCTGTATGAATCTAGAATTGGAATTCTAAGAGTCAAGCTTAATAGATATATAGTGATTCTACATGAAAAATTGCTAACACGCGCTTGGATTAGTGATTAGAGAAGAGTTAAGCATGTTTGGCTAAGAGCGCATGATGTAATTCAGCTTGAGGAGAAAGTTTCAATTAATTTGGTAGAGCCGACAGTATGTAGCGTGCGTTTACACTTATTGATTTAGACAGGTCCTAGTTTTCTTGTGTGCTTAGTAGAACTAACTGAGATATTATTGGAGAGTATTATTATTTCTCTATTATGATTTCAAGATGGTTCTAACAGGCTAACTTGATTATATAATTTAGAGGAAAGATAATTATAGGCAGTCATTTGTGATTGTTAACATATGGTTTAGAGTTGAAAGAGAAGAGCAGAGTAGAGAGTGCGAAGTGTTGAGCCATCAATAGAAGGTCTATGTGACCAAGTAAAGAGTATATGTTATTCATTGGAACTGATCAAGACAGCAGATCTACCTCGCAGTTCACCAAGATCCAAATATAGTGTGTATTTGTTATTCAGAAGGTTGCAGCCTTCACCCCTTTGAGAAGTGAGCTCTCGGATAGTGCATCCTCACCCCTAACAAGGTTAATCATAAAAGACTCCTAACAAGGTCTGACCTTTGACCAGGTCACTGTACTTATTGCATTGTAAAGATCAACTCCTAATAGGGTTGTAAGATCTTCTAACAAGGATAATTATACACTAGTGCAGTTTATTAGTGGGTGTCAATTCCCACCGGGATTTTTACCTATTTGGGTTTCCCCGTAACCAAAATATTGGTGTTTTGTTCAAGTGTTCTTTCATTGTGTTTATGCTTAATGTTTAAGTATACTTAATTGGATAAAGAATTGAAACTTGTAGATAACTGATTCACCCCCACCCTCTCAGTTATCTCTTGGGAATATTCCTAATAATTGGTATCAGAGCCAGGTGCCTCGGAGAGAAAGTTTAACAGCTTGAGGTTTATCAGATGGAATTTTTTAATAAAGAATATCCTAAGTTTGATGGAGAGAACTATCCTGATTGGAAGAACAAAATGGTAACTCATTTACAGTGCATTGCTTTTGAAGTTTTTGAAGTGGCTATCAAAGATATTAAGATCCCCTCTCTAGAAGACCTTGCAAAGGATGATGCTACTAGCAAGCAGAAGGATTTGTTCCATCAAAATTCAATAGCCAAAGAATCACTTATCAGCACCTTATCTGATAGTGATTTTTTAGAGTTAAAGAAAGTAGACACAACCTACAAAATATGGAAGCACCTAGAAGACATGTTTGAAGGATATGCACAAGCAAAGAATGCGAGCAGAAAGACATGGAAGAAAATATACAATGCATTAGAGATGCTACCTGAAGAAAACATCAGAGCTTACAACCAAAGGATTAATGAAGCAGTTGTTGGAATCATGAATAATGGTGGAGAGATCTCAAAGGAAGACATTATGGATGAGTTGATGACTACTCTTACAGTAGAGTATGAAAACAAGATCAACATCCTTGATGAGACCATGCAGCTTACAACAAATTTCAAGAGAGATAATTTTATCAACAAAATTTTTGCTTTTGAAATTTCAAGATTGAAGACAGAGCCTAAAATTGAGACAACCTTCAAAGCATCAGTCCATGGTGAGAAATCTTCAAACACTTCTGGTAATTTCAATGATGAAGATGAAGACAAAGAGATAGATGATATTATTTCTATGATTGCTAAGAAAGAAAGAAAAGGAAAAGGAAAGTATGAAGGTTAGTTACCTTTCAAATGTTTCTCATGTAATAAGATTGGTCACTTTTCATCCAAGTGTCCTACAAGAGTTAAGAAATTCAGAACTAACTACAAGCCTAAGTATACAAAAGAATGTTACTATGTTGGTGATGGTGTTTCTGATGATGATTCAGTTGAAGATGAAATTGGATTCATTTCTATTATAGATCATGAAGATAAGAAAAGGGAACAAGAGTTAGCATTGATTTCACAAGCAAACATAAGGACAGATTGGATTATAGATAGCGGTTGTTCACATCACATGACAAGTGATAAAGACAAATTTGTTCATCAGGACAAATACAATGGTGGTATGGTCAGATTTGGAGACAACACTCCTAAACCTATCATTGGTAGAGGAGCTATTGCATTGGATGGAAAGAACAACACTGATGATGTTCTTTATGTAGATGGTTTGTAGCATAACCTTCTTAGTGTTGGATAGTTTCTTGAAAAAGGTTATAGATTGGAGTTCAAAGACAACAAATGCACCATTAACAACAAGGATGGTGTAATGATTGCAACATGTTCAAAGACTAAAGGTAATGTTTTTGAGCTTAATTCTGAAGCAAGTTGTTTTGTTGCTAAAGTAGATGACAGTTGGTTGTGGCATAAAAGACTATGTCATATAAACTTTGATAACATAGTAAAGATAACAATGTAAAGGCAATAAGAGATCTACCTAGCATAGCAAAGCTAGTTGATACTATTTGTAGGGAATGTGTGATGGGAAAGTATGTGAGGAATTTATTCAAAAGCAAGAATAATTCAACAAAAAATAAGTTGGATCTAATTCATACAAACCTATGTGGACCAACTCAAACAAGATCATACTATGGTGAAATGTATTTCATTTCATTTTTCAATGATTATTCTAGAATGATGTGGGTTGCGTTCTTGAATGACAAGTAAGAAGCATTTGAGAAATTCAAAATATTCAAAGCTAAGGTTGAGAATGAATCTGGACTAAAGATAAAATGTCTAAGATCTGATAGAGAAAAGTTAAGAATTTTTGGCTAAGAGTGCATGATGTAATTCAGCTTGAGGAGAAAGTTTCAATTAATTTGGTAGAGCCGACAGTATGTAGCGTGTGTCTACACTTATTGATTTAGACAGGTCCTAGTTTGTGTTGCGTGCTTAGTAGAGCCAACTGAGATATTATTGGAGAGTATTATTATTTCTCTATTATGATTTCAAGATGGTTCTAACAGGCCAACTTGATTATATCATTTAGAGGAAAGATAATTATAGGTATTCATTTGTGATTGCTAACATATGGTTCAGAGTTGAAAGAGAAGAGTAGAGCAGAGAGTGTGAAGTGTTGAGCCATCAATAGAAGGTCTATGTGACCAAGTAAAGAGTATATTCTATTCATTGGAATTGATCAAGACAGCAAGTCTACCTCGCAGTTCACCAAGATCCAGATACAGTGTGTATCTGTTATTCAGAAGGTTGCAGCCTTCACCCCTTTAAGCAGTGAGCTCTCGGACAATGCGTCCTCACCCCTAACAGGGTCAATCATAAAAGACTCCTAACAGGGTTCTGACATTTGACCAGGTCATTTTACTTATTACATTGTAAAGATCGACTCCTAACAGGGTTGTAAGATCTTCTAACAAGGATCATTATACACTAGTGTAGTTTATTTGTGGGTCTCAATTCCCACCAGGGTTTTTACCTATTTGGGTTTCCCCGTAACCAAAATATTGGTGTTGTGTTCAAGTGTTCTTTCATTGTGTTTATGCTTAATGTTTAAGTATACTTAATTGGATAAAGAATTGAAACTTCTAGATAACTGATTCACCCCCCCCCCCCCCCTCTCAGTTATCTCTTTGGACTATTCCTAACACTTCTAATAGCCATAAGTACATTATCACCACAACTGAGTATTTTACCAAGTGGATTGAAGTTGTTCCATTGATTACTGCCATTGGTAAACAAATATCTATGTTTATCCTTAATTATATCATTTGCGGATATGGCATCCCTATGCATCTTATTACTGATCATGGGAAGAAATTCCAAAATCAATACATGGATGAACTATGTGAGAAATTCCACATCACGTATCATTATTCCACCAATTACTATCTCCAGGGTAATGGCCAAGATGAGGCATCTAATAAAACCATTGTCAAGATCCTCCAAAAGACTTTCAATGACGATGGTCATGATTGGCATGTCCAATTGAATCCCACCTTATGGGCTTATTGCACATCCATTTGTACTCCCACTGGAGCCACACCATATTCCCTTGTTTATGGTTCTGAAGTTGTTTTGCCCCTCAAAATCAAGTTACCTTCTCTTTGTGTATCTCTAAAATACTTAATTCTAGATTAAGAGTATAGAGTTGCACAACTCACTAAATTGGAATTGTTGGATGAACACCGCCAAAGGGCCATTGATCATTTGAAGGTCTATCAACATCGGGTGTATCGTTAGTACAATAGTAAAGTAAAACCCAAAGATTTTCAGGTGGGTGATATAGTCCTTCGTGAGAATCCCAAAAATCAATAGGATCATGAGAAGAAGGGCAAGTTTGAACCCAACTAGTTAGGTCCTTTTGTAATCACAACAGTCTATGGCTCTAGGGCTTATCAGTTATCTGCATCTGAGGGGGATCTCTTGGATGAGACTCTTAACAGTATGAACCTCAAGATGTTCTATGCTTGAAATCCCAATGCAAGGGGTATGTATATAAATAAAACATCAAAAATACAAACATCTACAAAAAAAAATTAAAAAATCAAAAGAAAATTGCAATAAAAACATGTGGTGAAAACCTGGAAATAAGCACCATTTATGACAAGTTAGCTCCTCTCTCTATTAGGATTCTTCAAGCATGTCATCCCATTTTATATAACCATAATAAAATGGCTAGTCAGTCGCCATTCCTACCATGTATATATCATAATAAAATGGCCAGTCTATAGCATCCTATCCACTGTATATATCCATAATAAAACCCCATCATAGTTGGGTCCACTATCTTTGTCTTCATCATAGTCTTGTGTGTCTTTCTCCACCCATAATAAGTCAGTCCATCACCTAGCTGGGGGCATGCCCTCGACCTAGTTTGGGAAGTGGATCTATGATAGTCATGATTCCTAGAGGACAAAATGGAGTATTTTCACCAAATAAGAAAACACAATCAAGCGTACTTACACAATGATATTCTCATCATGACTCATAATATGTGATCTATCTTTTGAAATGTGACGACTTATCTATACGTTTGAAATGGCTACACATTTACCAAATTGATCAATAAACCTAAAACTATCTTTTGGCAAAGAAATGTATATTCACAGCTGTAGAAATGAAAAATTGGATAAGTGCTTTTCAAAATGGCAATAAATCAATAAATGGCTCAAAAATCAATAAAAATGCATTAAATCATCAAAATGGATAAAAAATCAATAAAATGGACATAATTAAATAAAGTTGAGCAAAATCAATTAAAACAAAAGAATTATTAAATAATTATGTTAAATGATTAAATCGAAGCTTAAAAGAGCCAAAAACAATATATAATTGATTTTAATCAATTAATTGTATAGTTGTTTAATCAAAAATTAAAATGAACCTATTACCCTTACATGGCTAAATTTAATTAATTAATTGAATTTAATAAATCCTATTTTCTTTCAACAAAGTGATTGACCAATGAAAATTGAGGACAAAAAGACATAAATCACTCAAACATTTAAATTGTCCAAAGATTTGAAACCATGTAAAAGCTTGTCCCCTCATTTGTCCCCCATTTATGAACAAAGCAAAGTTTTTGACTCAACCAAGGGATAACCATGATTACTTCACTCCACCCCCTACCCTTGGACATTTACTATAAATATGGAGCATTTTGGAGAGTATTTCCATCTTGGAATTTCATTTGCAAAGCATTGTTATTATAGGCATTTGAATAGCATTCTAAGAGCAATTTGAGCATTTAGAGCAATTATCATTGTAGTTTGTCAATTTGAGCTAGATTAAGCATGGAATCATCATAGAAGCATTGTAAAAGCATAATAGCAGCATAATTTCTCATTTTAGAAGTGTCACTAGTGAGGATTTAAGCTGAGAGCTTCATTTACCACTTCTTTCTAGAGAACCATGGGATAATATAGATTGTAGTTTCATTTTAAAGTAGATTTGCATTGTATTTAGTTTAAATTGATGCTATTAGATCTTAATTTCATGAAGGTGTAAAACTCACACAAACAAGAGCAGGCATGTTAGAATGATTTGTTATAAATTATGCATTCATACACTGATTTCATTATTATCATGTTTCCTATGCTATTCCAGGATGTCCTTGGCATGAGTTTAAAACTCTCATATGTCATTGATTAGAATAGTCAAGATGGAGCATGATATTTTTATTTGATTGTTGTTTGTGGGATATTTTCCAATGAAATCGAAGGAACAAGTAATTGGGGTGTCTGTGCGTAAGTTCCTTCATCGGTTTAATAAGCATTGAAACATACAATTCATGTTGTTGTGTGAATGCTATTAATGGTGATATGCCACACATAACTCGACTCCAAATATTTGTTCCCCAATGGAGGGGAGAATATTCCTTGTTTGTTATGCAAATGAAACTCAGGTCATCTTAGTTTAATTATACCTAGATGCTTGTCAAGTTTGCTATATTAAACTCCATGCAAGAAGTGCTCAGGTCATCCTAGTTTAATTATACCATGAAGCTTGCATTTCCTTGAAACATAACGAGCTCAACGATGATAATCAAATTCCAGTTACCATGAAGTTGTAAGATGTTTCATGAAGTTGTGGAGATGTTCATTTCACATTTCATTCTGCATTACATTCAAAAGATCATGTTGCATGTATGTGCTCCTTTTATATGGTTTTGTAGGATATCTTTCTTATAAGTTCATTTGTTTTCTTTGTCCATTCTTCTCATGTCAGACATATTATTATTTAAATTGAGGACATTTGGGTAACAAAAATATAGAATTCATGTTGTATTTTCAATTTTGCATATTCCATCTTCATTATCATATATAATCATTTGCATAATTTATTATGTCACGTATCCTTTTTGTATCTTATTAGATTTGTTCATTTGTATATAACCATTTGTTATTAACATGCATATTTTGGTCATTTAAATAACATTTTATCCTAGTTATCATCTCATCATATCTCATCTATCATGTTATAGGTCATTATATTATCAATTCTTTTCTTTTTTGTGATTTCATAAGTACGTAATTACCAACATTAAATCCATTAATTGTATTATCATATTCATCATCATTATTTGCATCCATTCATATTCATTATCTTTATTTATATCATCATCAATCATTCATTGCATTAGAAATACATAGCATTAAATAAACAACTATTTCGAAAAAGCCTTTATATAAATATTTTCATCACATGATAAATCATTAACCATTATGCATTCACATGAAAATAAATCATCACGTTGTATAAATAAAATGCATATCAAAGTGAATCATCACATCCTACATATCTCAGTACTCACATGTATATATCATTATAGGAAGTGCATCATCAAAGCAATCATAATAGAACTACATCATGCATATAAGAGTCCATAAAATAATAAATTGTCCAAAAGTCCAATGATATCTCATACAATAATAAAGTGTCCAAATGTTTCCATCAAGTCATATACATAATGAAATGATAAAGATCAAAAGTGTATACAAAATTTCTAAGACCCACTACCTCCAAACTTAGCTTGTCAATGTCTGCATGATGGAATAAATGGTACTACTATTGATGGCTCTCCTAAACCTGAGGGTGGTCTCAAGGGACATGAGGATGTACCTCCACTACTGGTAGATCCATGCCTATGTATAGCTATCCTCACGGCATATGAGCTCTCTCTGAAGCTCTTGATCCACTGATCCCTAGGAACAACCTATCTATAGGCCTCCTTCCAGTAGGTGATCTCCCTACGGGCTTGCATCATCACTCATAGGCTATCTACATGTGGCCCCAATGACTCTGTGGAATCTAGCTCATCCAATAATGTGTTAGCCTCTCCTAATCACTCTGTGGTGATGTCTCACTCATGTCTGACCTCTGCAACCTCACCCTCTAACCTCTCCACTCGTCTCTCCAGTCATGGGACATGATCTTCATGTACCTATGTCATCACTAGTATGACTAGCAATGCATCAATGTCAATGTCCTCCTCTACAATATCCTTCTATAAGTAGGGATCCTGACCCCCAACATCCATGTCTACCTGCTCATCCTAGGCACCAACATCAAGCATCTACATATCTTGTCTTGCTATGTCAAGCATATGCTCCTATATGAAACCCCTCTATATTAGTCCCTCCTCACCAAGTACATCATCTACATCCTCCTGTGTTGGGGCCTGTATCTATGCTGCCTGTATAGGTATATGTGCCTGTACTACTAGATCCACCTGTACAGGGGTAGCTATTGGTATCTATACTAGGGCACCTGCGGGCATCCATGCTGGTGGCTGTCACCGCACCTTTCTCGTAGGGGGTGGCATCAGCCCCCACAATCACACACCTCCTCCTCTCATCTAAGGCCCTTCTCTTTCACCCCTCCCTCTGTCAGGACCACCATCACCACCTCCACCTCTCCCTTGACATCTCTTGTCATGACCTCATCACCTATCTCGGCATCTCTCTCCAGCATCCCTCTACGATGACCTCTCTACTGGATCATTCAATCTTAGGAATGGATGATCCCTGAGATGTCTCTCATAATCCATTGGCATACTTGGGTTAATGACCCCTTGTCTCATAGACCATGCTTGAAATGGCATGTCTAGGAACTCTTGTCGTGCAATCTCAAAAGACACCATAATTCCCTAGTCCCGCCGCTCCTAATGGGTGCAAGAAAACTCTGTCACCCTTTGTGGTATCGCTTGGATCCCACCGAACTATCACAAGACCCAGCTAACACCCTGTCTCTCTATGATATAGGTTGTCACTATCCTCCCTATCAGCCACCAAGACTTGAAATAGTATTTGATTTGAATGTCATCCTCCCACGACTCACACCCAAGGCAGGGTCTCTAGATAATAGCATCCACAGTATCAAATGTGTGCCACCAAAACTCTAGATGTCCTAGCTTATGCTGAGACTAGATAGATGTATAAAGAAATATGCATGGCTACCCAGTGCCTTAGAATCTTAGGGTTGTAGGTCGAGTGATCACAATATGCTCCCATGTCCATACATGGAGCAAGGTGACACCAGCTGATAATGACTCTCCCCTATGATAAACCACCTAATAAAGATCATGATATAGATGTGCTAGTAGGCACACCCCCCCAAGCAAAACGAGTCCCCTTGTCCATCATACTGTGCAGGGTCCGTCCCCATCCAACATCAAAACCAAGAGACCATCGATCTGAGAAGACATAACCTCTGATCACTCCAGCTAAAACCATAGGTAGTGGCTCATACATATCTACCATGTCCTCCCTACTGATCTCTACCTCGTCTATCTTGTCATCCCCGAACATTGCTCTACACTCTGCTAACCCACCATGTCTGTCATACTGTACTAACTCTCTTGTGATGGGTAGGCATAAGATGCAATACACATCCTCTAATGTGACTATCATCTCTCTTATAGGGAGATGAAAGGTACTCATCTTCAAGCACCATCTCTCTGCAAGTGTCGTGAGCATCCCTAGATTTGCCTGGATCTCGAGCGTGTAAATGATGTGGTACAATCTATGTGTGTAAGTTATGGACCTGTAAATCTATAACACAACACTTCAATAGGACATTAAATCAATTGTTAGATAGATTTAAACCAAAATGAAGCAAATTAACAATTGAAATCATCTTATTGCTCTCTAGTTTTAGGAATTTCTCTCATATCTAACCCAAAATAGTGACAATGCAATGCTAAAATGACAGATTCAAGATTATCATGTAAATATGAAAGTAAAACTAGAAAATGCACCATAATTGGCCATTAGATCATGAATTTTTTTACTATTAACCTAATTGAGATGTTTTCTAATTATCTAAGAGCATATGAAATCAACATGAAAGCATGAAAGCATAAATCAACTATGAAAATCAAAGAGTTCGTTCCACCACCAATATCATTATGACTAGCATTCAAAGAATCCATAATTACTCCCTTTAGAGCACCAAGAATTTCAATAGAATGTTCCCCCAAAAGTTTGATAGCAGGATATTTTGTGGAAGAGACCCCATAGAAATGACAACTTTGGGGGGAGGGTCAGGGTCCCCTCCATTATCAACTACCATGTGCAGTGTAGGATTTTGGATTTTTTGAATTAGAGGTTGCACAGATTACTTCCTAATCATCAATGAAAAAATATGTTATCCAAATATATATTTTTTAATAAAACCAATCTATAAAATGTTTAATATGTTCACAAGAAATATAATTGTTATGATTGGAGACTTTGAACCATTCTTGGGTTTTTTTGTTTTTTTTTTTAATTTTTTAATTTAATTTATGAAAAATATTTTTATCATTTAAGAATACAAACTATTAATTAATTTTGATCACAATAATTGACTTAAAAATTTAAGCTCAAAATAATTAATAATCTAATTATAATTTACTATATAAAAATTAAATTAATTATATTTTAATTTTTTTGAACTTTAAAACTCAAAAAATATTTGTATTCATTTATTGCTTTTTGTATAGGCAAACAGTCATAGCCATGAGATTTTATTAACAAAATATTAAATACAAAGTCTCCATTCAGTGTGAGCACCGATAGGAAAGAAGGGAGAAGAAAACCTCTAGTCTATTCCGGGACCTTACGGTCCAGAAATACAACCGTGTTAGGACATGTGTCCTAACCAAAGCAAATAATATTACATTTTATAATCTTGACTTGTTTCATTATAATAGAATAACCAGTGATACTAAAGAAAATGAGATCTAAAAGGAATCTATTTGTTTCATAACTCTATTCAGTTTGATGACCCAGAGCTACTTTGGGGCCATAACATCTGAATGAAGATCTTTTATCTTTGATCCAGACATACATCAACTATTTCTGAAAAGATAAAGGACAAACAACAAACAAGCGACCACAAATCTAAGAAGTTAGCGGGTAGTACTCCAAAAATGTCATGCCCAAAACTCATAGAGGTAAAACACACCAAAAAAATATACTAACAAATTTTAATTTTTTTAAAAAGATAATAATATGTTTAACTCTACATTCCCTACTTGGAAACATAAAAGGCCACCATATTAATTTTAATTTTATCTATATATTTAATTAGTTTTATTTTTTATTTACTGGCATCCCAATAAGTAACTGTCACTTGGACTTACCATCAGAATCCTTGGGAGATGGAAACTCTAACCATCGCAAAGTCCCTCTAAAAGAACAAGGGTATGAATGTGCAAAATAAATTGGGTGCTAACCGTTTAAATCCTAATTAATAAGTAACTCATGCCACGTGACTTCATTCCACTACACATTCTCAAAGGAGAAGGTGTTTTACAAAATTCAGCCTAAAATGCATCGTGGGCCATAGATCTCATGATCATCATGCGATGGTCATTAGTTGATGATGAATGTTGAGGGACCCACTCTAGACACACTATGTATTATGAAAACCTACCTGTTGGAAGAAAGCTCAAACATGCAAATGTTAGAGATAGAAAGCATATTCAATACTAATCTAACATGTTCATAAACTTGTAAAACCAAAACAAAAAGCTTCCACCATAACCATCGATGGGCATGAAGCAAGTGCACCCAATACTTGTTTGATTTAAGCTCTTAGAGATGGTTGTGGGTGTTCTCTCCCAAAACAATATATTAAATCCCACTTTGATTAAAAGAAAATGATAAATGTAAGAGAATAAATGCAAGCTAAATGAGGATGGTATTGAATGAACTCAAGAACTAATTATAAAGAACTAGCCTCAAGTATTCAATGTCAATATGAGAAGTTGGAATGAACTAAATGCAAGCTATCTACCATTAATGAATGCAAACAAGTTAGTAAAAATACTAAATGCAAGAAAATAACTCTAAGTATATACTAGCATGATAACTCTAATATGCAAAATGATGGACGATTTACTTTTTACAAGGCTCCTATTTATAGGATTTTAGAGGGTTGGGGTGAGGTGGATCACATGTGGCATCCACATAGGTGCCACATGAGGGAAACATAAGTCATGCAAGAGTCCTAGTTTACTCATACATGTATGAAAAACTTGAGATGTGATGGGTCAATGTGTACTTCAAGTACACATGTGTAAGAGATGTGTAAGAAGAAGTTAATTTCACCCTTTTGGAAAGTGTAAGAGGTGTCATCAAGGTTGTAAGAGACCTTATTTTAAGCATTTTTAGAATTATTTGAACAGACAATTTTTATAAATTTGCTCACACGTGTGAGAAAATAATTAGGACTAATGGGTGTAAGAATCAAAAAATTAGCCTAATTAACCTTAGTTAATTAGTAAGTAGGTCTATTTGTTGAGAGTGATGAAGCTAGGGTAGGATCTAGGTCCACATTTAGGATTAATTAAAATTTAGACTAATCATGGTTTAAGAGAATAATAGAATGTGAAGGGAAATGAATAAACTAAAATTTATTTAAAGAGGGATTAAATGAAGGAAAGGTATTAAATAAAATTTAATACACTTAAAGAGAAGGTATTTAAATTAAACTTAAATACTATAGAATAGTGAACCAAATTTAATTAAATAAATTTAATTAAATAGGTAGAAGAATATAACAAATATAATTAAATAATTATGTATCATCTTAAAATGGAAGCACTTCCATGTTAAGAAAATTTAGCCCTCCGAGTAAGTGGTCTTGGATCATGTCAAGTGCCTTGAATAGGTCTTTACACGGATCTAGCTTTTTCCCCCTATTTTACTTCTCTCTCCACCTATTTCTAGCCTTTTTCTGGCACCTAGTCCTGAGAATTTGAGATTTGTGACCTCAGGGTCAAGGTCGACCTCCTGGGTCAAGGTCCACCTTGACCTTGACCTAGGGAAGAGTTGAGAGTCAACCTCAACCCTGACCCTAGGTCTAATTTTTAAGTTTTGGAGGTTTCGAGATATCGGGCTTTGAAAAGTTTTATTTTCTCGCTTTTGGGTCAACTATTTCAAATTTCAGAATGGTAAACTCTTAAATTGCATTTAATCTAGGTCCATTTCGAGGGGTTAAGGTTAATTAGGATTTAATTCTCCAATTTTGGCCTCTCTATAAGTTTGTGCCCTAGATCACTATAAAAGGAAGCCTCCTCTCATTTTCTCCATCAATTATTCATGAGCATCCATCAACTTTTAGCATCAAGTTTTGAGACCAAGTGCTCAAGGTTTTCTCAAGGAGATCATAAGCAAGTGAGGTGTAAAGCATCATCAAGCATCCATTCTCAAGCAAATTCATTCAAGCATTCAAGTTTTCAATTGAAGATCAAGGATTCAAGAATTCAAGCCTTTGAAGGGATTTGGTTCAAGCATTCTTAATTCATCATTCAAACCCTAGATCTATCCATCATGGTGGTGTGATCTTCCTTCAAGATCCTTTGTTCATCTTCAAGATCCATTCATACTCCTTTCAAGGTGGATTCCAAGTGTACAATCATGGAGGTTTTTGATTTACATTTATGGTTTTGATTTACATTGTCGAGTCCAAGCTTTCATATCAATATACTTATTTACATTTCAAATACAATTGCATATCTATTGAATATCATAGCTTCATTGTTAGATCTACTTCTACTACTTGCTAGCATTCTCTATTTCAATTTCATTATTAAGGTTGATTCCAAACTAGGGTTTGAATAAGGAAAACCCCTCATCCCAACAACAAAACCATTTTTCTTGTAGGTATAGGACAATGAATTGCAGTTCAGATCTGGATACCCTTTTCGGCAACCTTGCGAGATTCGTGAATAGATTTTCCATCGGAGTTGTTTCGGGTTAAGGTCGACCTTCAGTGGGGGGTAATATTGTGCCCCGCTATTTGGGTCAAGGTCAACCTCCCTCAGAAAAGAAAAATATTTATGGGTTTTGTAGATCTCGCAGTTTTAGCATAAGGATGCAAAATTCAACAGTTTCTAAGACTATTTGACATGGTTTTCAGCAGGTTCTTTTTCAGAGGTAAGTACTTTTATTTCTTCATTTAAACATTAGCATTTCTAGATTTACATTCCATCCCCTTAGAATTCAAATGTATATATAAAATATGGGTTTAGGGTCTCTTTCATAGGCATTATTCCAAACCCTATTCTTCCATATTTTTCATCTTACATTTTGGTGAACTCGACATGCTTATCCCTTTCTTCTGTGGAATTAGATGCCCTATTGTGTTAGATTTACCTTTGTATTATCTTGTGTTCACCATCATCTTACATTTTGGTGAACCCGACAAGCTTACCCCCTATCTTTTGTGGAATTAGATGTCCTATTGTGTTTGTTGTATTATCTTGTGTGTTCACCTTCATCTTACATTTTAGTGAGCCCGTTTATGACAACTCTTTCTTTTTGGTGTTAGATTTGTATCTTGTGTCAGATCTTGCATGCTTATCAAAGTAGATTTCTTTTGTGATCTTGCATTTATATTTCAAAAAAAATTGCAAAATTTCTTTAAAAATACAAAAACATTTACATTTTCATGCGTGTAGTTTTATTTTGTGTTCAAAATGTATGATTTTTGTTTTGAATACTTTGATGAGACTTTTAATTTAAAAGAGGATAGATCCCTTAATGAGGTACATAGAAGTGAGAATGAAAGTTGTTTGAATAAGATCTCCATTGATCCTATTCCTACTTCATCCTCCTCTACAACCTCTTCAATTGACCTTTATCATAGGGTGTGTGCATGGTTACCTTCATGTTCCCCTATTTACAACATTGATGCACCTAGAATGTCATATCCTAAATATCATATTCAAGCTATAGAGGCCTTTAAGAAAGTCCTCCATGATAGTGATCAAGGTGTTAATCTCCTATGTGATATCACTCATCTTGTGCATTTAAATGATAAACCTTTAGCTCAAGATCTAGGACTCACTTCTCCTATCATTAGTGTGGAACCTTCTTCCATTCCTTTATACAACATTCCTACTTACACTCCCCCTTTGGTGACTACATCTCTTTCATCTCTTCCTATGAGTGTTCCATCTCTATCTTTTACCTACCTCACAACCTTCTTACCATAGTGGTTCTTATACCTATTCCAACCCTCTTCCAACTGTGGTTCCAAGTGTTCTTCTGGTTGTGTCTTCCACTCCCGTCGCTTCTTACACTTTTCCTAGTGTTCCTAATGTATCTATGTCTCCTATTGATTCCATAATCATTAATCTACTCAAACTGTGCCTTCTTTACAACAACAAATTTCATCCTTAACTCAATCCAAGTTTAGTATTCCTACATGTGACATGGGTAGTCCTTTATCCTTAGACATTATTCATGCTCATGTTCCTTAGTAGGCCGATATGCCGCGTCTTGAGAATTAAAATGGTAAGGGAGACCCTGTCACTCATGTTAAAACATTTCACATCCTTTGTAGTGACTGTGCTATTATAAGATTGACTAATACTTACCTTCCTACTTTCAACACTTTCATTAAGAATTTGTGTGGTGGACCTATTACTCTTTTGGATTATGTGAAGAATTTGGTAGATGATACACCATTTCCTAATCTTCCTAATCCTAAACCTGTCCTTCCTAATCTGATTCCTAACATTCCTAATATTCCTAATTCTCCATCTACTATTCCTAGTTCTTCCCACGCTTATGATGGGGCTCAAACTATGGTTCATGATGCAAATGTGCAAGAATTCTTTTTACCTTCCCCTTTTTATCTAAATTCTTTGACTTACATAGAAATCTTTAAATCTATGCCGAAATATGCTTTCTCCGCATACAAATATCCTCTCCACTATAGTAATACACATTTACTTGTTGATTGTGTACATTTAAAGATGTATGTTAAAGAAATGGCTACTTTAAGAATTTTATCTCACTCTCGTGTAGTATTTCAATTTCTTCATAATTTTACCCCTCATTCTTCTATAATGTAGCTCTTTCCCCCTCTTGTCTCTTAACTAGGGGGGAAGAGGTATTTCTTCCAGTTCTCTAAGATCCATTGTGCTCTTAGCATATATTTTATTTTGAGCTTAATTGGTTATTCTTTCTATCTTTCCTCTCTATGGTTTTGTATTATGTTCATAATCATCCATAGTTATCCTTTCAAGATATCTTTTCTAAAGATGTTTGTTTTGCAAAGGTATCCCTTGCTTTCATTCTTGAGGGGCAAGGTTCTTCATTCTTTCTCTTTGTCTAAGGATCTACTTTCCTTAGCTTAGTGGCATTTTTTTATCTTGCAACATTATTTCATTATAATGACTAAGGTTTCGGCTATGGATACCCTTTTATGTGAGAGATTGTTGTCCTAGGTCATCACCTCTTCTTTATTCTGCAAATTATGTCCTTCATAAATTCTTGCCCTAGTTGTAGGGTTATAGTTTGATTCTTTTGATCAAAGGTTCCTCTTCCTCTTGATTATAGGGGGCTAGATGATTGAATCTTTATTTCTCTTTGAAAGATGATATTTTATCTAAAATCACTCCTCTATGGTGGGGGTCTTGTTAACAAGATCTCTTTTTCTTTGAGGATACTTTTTCCATGAGTGACATATCCTTTTCACGATTATCTATACTCTTGGATGTAGCTAGGGTTTGACTAAGGCAAACCCCTCATCCCAACAATAAAACCATTTTTCTTGCAGGTACAGGTATAGGTACAGGATAGCGAATTGTAGTTCAGATCTGGATACCCTTTTCGGCAAACTTTCAAAATCCATGAACAAAATTTTTGTCGAAGCTATTTCGGGTCAAGGTCAACCTTCAGTGGGGGGTAAGATTGTGCCCCAGGGTAAGATTGTGTCCTGATATTTGGGTCAAGGTCGACCTCCCTCAGAAAAAGAAAAGGATTTATGGGTTTTGTAGATCTCACAGTTTTGGTTTAGCAATGTGAAAATCAATAGTTTTTAAGATTGTTTGACAGGGTTTTCAACAAGTTATTTTTCAAAGGTAAGTACTTTTATTTCTTCATTTCAACATTAGCATTTCTAGATTTCAGTTCCATCCCCTTAGAATTCAAATGTATATATAAAATATGGGTTTAGGGTCTCTTTCATATGCATTATTCCAAAACCTATTCATCCATATTTTTCATCTTACAAATTATAATGTTAAAGGACAATTTTAAGTGTCTACATTTTTCTCCTCTTTAATGTGGTGTTGAGAATGGCATCACATCAAAGAAAAGAAAAATAAGATGGCCTAGAGAGAACAAAGGGTGCTAAGGCAATGAGGGTGAACAAGTGCCCCCTCGAGAAAATAACACAAAAATTAATTTTTTGGATAATTTTCTCGAAAAGAGGTAGAAGAGAAGGGAAAAGGAAAAATTGCATGACTTATGAAAAATTGTAGGACCACTAGTGAGTACCCCAACCGAGCTCTGTAAAAGTTCAAGTTTGTATTTATTGCTTAGTTAAGGGTCATTAATAGGCAAAAAGGGGCATCGGGGTGGAGATGGTGATCAACCAATTGTCATCTTTAAGGACGATAGGGAAGGGGCGCAGACGATAATCTAAATTATCATCTATGAGGATACCCAATAGGGTTGACCAAGGTAGACTACAGAGATGACCGATCTTGAATCAATGTTTTTGTAGATCGACGTAAGAGTCAATTGTTGTCTGCATGGGTAAATGAATGTCTCCACCAATTCTCCCAAAAGACTAAAAAAAGTTGAGGAGGGAAAAATACAGGATAAGGAGGGGTAGAGGATGATCCAAACTAACCAACAAGGACTGATAAATGTGGATTTGATGAATGCAAGAGGTGGAGGCTATGTTTTGATCCCGAGAGAGCTAGCTGGACATGATGACCTTGGTGGACTAGTTGACACCAATAGAGTGGGGACATGTCACATTATGCAGCTTGGAGCATGTACACCTATGGATGTGGTTGAGATTGCATAATGTGTTCATGACTGCATTGATTGAGAGGTGGCACATCCCTACCTCGAGCTTCCATTTTCCCACAAGAGAGGCGACAACCACGCTCTTTGATGTCTAAAAGATAATATCACATCCTTATTCGGGGAATGATCCTTGAGTATGTATAAGAGGGTGTAGTGTCCTATATAGAGGCAATGTTCAAGTGACCATATGATTAGCTGTTAGCCATGAAATAATGGTTACCATTGAGACTAACAATGGCATCATGACCACGATTGCGACGGGCCACATTATACCTAGGGAGGCTAATTGGAGGCAGACTGATGCCAGATCATGCAAGACATGAATTTCCTTTGGGGTGGTCATGGGTACTAAGTGTGATGTTAGAGGATAAGGGGGAGAGATATTGTTGGGGGTACACCATTCTGGGCTAACTCTACTGTGATCTACATATGTGCACCTATCAGAGAGGTAGGACACTAGGAGCAGGAGTGACTTTGCTACTGGTGTGGGCCTAGGAGCATATTGCGGTAATACATCCCATTAGAATCTATGAGACATGTGCGACCTATGAGTTGTATGCCAACTGATAAATACCACCTATCATATATGAGTCTATAGATTCTATTGGTCACTGGCGGCAATGACTTGATGAGATACAAGGATTTGACTGGACACCATATGCAGGGTGTGAGACCTGGGGACACCAGGTAAATAGCAGTAAGATTATGCAGAGGATGGCTAGGAGGATTTCTATTACCTAGGGTTTGTATAGACATATTGTTGGCTCATTGGGTAGACAACATATATGATTTCCTGATATATGCCATTGAGGGTGTCATGACAGTTCAGTCGAGTCCAGGATATCATACCAAATTCATTCCCATAATTGTTGGTCACACAACAAGTAGGTAGTCTATGGGGGATTGGGGTAGACTTGAGGGGTGCTAGAGCATCATGGTTGGGGATGGTAGTAGTACCATGGTAGTAGGGGTATGATTTAGTGTGGGATGCAGGAGTGACACCTACATATGCTCAGTGGTGGGTGGGCCACAAGCCAATCAAATTGACAGTTCCCAAAGTTGTACCGATAAATGAAAAGCCAACCGGAGGAAGGGATGACATGGGAGAAGATGGGGATGATGGGGGAGAGGGAGGAGGAGGAGGTAGGTGTCAACTAAGGGTGGCAACACCATGATGCTAAGGGATGATACAGGTATCAATGGATAGATCCCCTCTAGTGATACCCATACAGGTACATGCACAAGTTTAGGGACCACAACTAACCCAATCACAAGGACAAAGACCACCACCAGTCTAGGCACAGGTACAAGGACCACATCCAAGATACATAGCACAAGATTTGCATGACACAACCATCACATAGCGGGACAACCTACAGAAAGAGGTGGGGAGGATTCATGGACTCTTAGCTACAACTCAAGCATCAAAGATCAATTTATAGGCAGAGGTAACTAGGGTACAGGGGTTATTAGTTGGGGAGCGAACATGAGTAGATAGTGCTCAGAGGGTTGAAGACATATTGCAAACCTGAGTTGACAAAAAAGAGTTTACAGGGGGTAGTAGGGAAATAACAGACAGATGAGTTAAGAGCAGAGAAGAGCTACAATAGGTCACACGGGAGAGGGACACTTATCAATGCAGGGTTGAGGAGTACAGGGGAAAGCTAGAGATTTCTTTATAGATTGTGATTGATCTTGGTGTGATGCAGGTGGTGCAAGAGAAAAAATTTTCCCCCGTATGGGAGACTAGAGTTGTTCGTGAGATGGAGTACTAACATCATCTATACTATGAGGTCATTCTTGAGGATCAGAGAGATGTTGTTGTATATGATGAAAATACACCTGTTAAGAACAAGTTCAAACATGCAAATGTTAACAATAAAAGGCATAATCAATCTATTATATCATGTTCATAAACTTGTAAAAAATATTAATTTCCACCATAACCTCAGATGAGTATGAAGCAAGTGCACCCAAGACTTGCTTGATTTAAGCTCTTAGAGAGGTTGTGGGTGTACTCTCTCAACACAAGTATTGATCCCACTATGAATGCAAGTATGATGAAGATTTGAGATGCTCAAGAAGAAGCTATAAAAGCAACTCTCAAGCATTCAAATGCAAGAGGCCAAAGAAGCTCAAGGAGGAGCTATGAAAGCAATCCTCAAGCTCTATGCCATGCAAGTAAAACAAATGAAGCTAAAAGCATGGAATGAGACTAAATCTATAATAAAAATCTAACAACTACCAAATGGTTAGTAAAGAAAACTCTAAGAACAATTCTAAGCATATACTAGCATAATAACTTTAATGCAAGAATGAATATGAATTTTCTTGAGACAAGGGTCCTATTTATAGGATTTTGGAGGGCTAGGGTGAGGTGGCATCTATGTGGAATCCACATAGGTGCCACCAAAGAGACACATAAGCCATGCAAAGTCCAAGACTTGCTCACACATGTGTGAGCAACTTGGGATGTGAAAGGTCAATGTGTACTTCAAGTACATGTGTAAGCGTGTGTAAGAGATGTGTAAGTGAAAAAGTTTATTTTGACCATTTTAGAATGTGTAAGACGTGTCATAAAATGTAAGATGCCCTGTTTGTGCAAATTTTAGCAATTTTTGAAAAGACCATTTTTTGAAATTCTCTCACACGTGTGAGCAAATAATTAGGACTAATGGATGTAGGAATCCAAAAATTAGTCTAATTAACCTTAGTTAATTAGTGAGTAGGCTTATTAGATAGAAAGTGATGTGTGTAGGATAGCATCTAGGTTGAATTTAGGATTAAGTTAAATTTAATTTAATTTAATCATGGTTTAGTAGAAATAAAGAATGTGAGGGGATTAAATAAATTTAAAAATTTATTTAAAAGGGGACTATGGAGGAACATGTATTAAATTAAATTTAATACATTACGGAAAGTAGTATTTAAATTTAATTCAAATACTATGAATTAGTAAATTTATTTAATTAAATAAATTTAAATAAATAAATAGATGAATTTAACAAATATAATTAATAAAAAAAATTAACTATAATGTTATTTGGGATCATTAATTAAATTTAATTTAATTAATGTTAAAATGACAAATTTAGGTGTCTACATTTTTCCCCTCTTTGATGCAGTGTCAAAAATGACATTGCGTCAAAGAAAAGAAAATATAGATGCTCCAAAAGAAAATTCAATAAGAGGATGTGCCCCCTCGGGAAAATGGGCCAAAAATTTAAAAAAAATTGGTCAATTTTCGTGAAAAAAAAGGACAAAGGACTTTGCATGACTTAAAAAGAATGGAGAAAAAAAAAGAAAAAAGAAAAAAAGAAAGGTCAAAAAGACCCTTTTTCTTCTTTTTGAAAAAAGGGACCCTTTATAAAAGGGGGAGAAGGGGAAAAGTGATTCATTTTTACCCTTAAGTAGAAGGAAAAAGAAGAGAGGACAGGAGAAGGAAGAATGGCTAGATGACGAGACAGAATGCAGTAGGGGGAACGAGTGTGAGTTTATCAGTGAGCAGCTGACAGAGGTGATCTGGTAAGTCCCTGAGTCTATCTTGGTCATTTTTTGGTCTTTGGAAAATCGATTGGCATATAGGTAGATTTGGGGTTTTTGCAAATTTTTGGGCGGAGAAAAGGGGTTAGGCAACAAAGCCGATTGATGGCTTTGCCTGCCAGGGAGGGGAGTGTCACCACTTATAGGCGGTGCCGCCTATCGGCCAATGGGTGGCTCCGCCAGCAAGGAGGACTAGGTGTAGCCGTCGATCTGTCGACAGGTGGCTTCGCTCGAGGGGGGGTGGGGGCAACTGTGCAGCCACCCATCAAGAGATGAGTGGCTCCGCCTTCCAAGGGTGAGGGTGGGGCGACCGACCTGTCAAAAAAAGGGGGGGTGACCCTGTCAAAGGGTAGCTACCTGTTGAGGGGGCGGAGCCTAGGTGGATTATGGAAGAGGGGCAATTTGAAGGTTAAGATGGAGGAAAAATAGAGACTGACAGAAGTGTGTTGGGTTCTTGGATGCAGGAGTCAGACTATTAAATTCGCTCGAAAGAGCGATGGCCAGACACAATGATGCTACGAGAGGAGTTGACTGAAGCAGAGTGGGGATAGGTGACTTTATGTGGCCTACAACATGTGCATGAGTGGCCATGCCTAAGAGCGCATAATGCACTGATGATAGCATTGATCGAGAGATGGCATTCAGATACATCAAGTTTCCATTTGTCTATCGGGGAGGCAACACTGACATTGTTGGACGTGTGGAGGATTCTACAGATATCAATTTGAGGGGAAATGGCTGAGTATCAGTTGGAGAGGGTGGAGCAGTTTATGGAGGAGAGCTTTAGACGACAAGCAGACTAGCTATCGACTGACCGATAGTGGATGTCATGGCGAGGGGGATGGAGGTAGGATTACCCTAACTAGTGTTGTACTTAGCCAGATTAGTAGGAGGGAGACTGATGCCAGACCACACAGGGTATGGATTTCCAATTTGATGGGTGAGGGTGCTGAGCCAAATGTTGGAAGATGATGGTATAGAGTTTTTCTGGGGATATACGATTTTAGCACAAGTATATTATGACCTTCATATGTGTGTATATCAAACTCAGCGGACGATGGGACCAAGGGTGACACTGCTACTAGTCCGAGCATGGGAGCACATTGTAGTGGTATGACCACTATAAGGAGAGGGCCGATGATAGCACTATGAGCCTTTTGTGTGTTGGTACCGAGCGCCCTTGACATATGGAGATGTGAGATCTATGGAGACCTGGTGGAGGATATTAGATGAGATGATATGGTTCGAGTGGACACCGTATAGAGAGTGTGAGGCATGGGGGTATAGGGATGAGCAGGTAGGGAGAGATGATGGTGCTCTGGATGCAGAGTACCTGGGATATGTGCAGACAAATTTTTGGTTGATTGGGAGGAAAAAAATTTAGATAGTGAGATACATGCCTTCTCGAGTATGCAGACAGTTTGGGTTGAGGTAGGGGATAGTACCAGATAGCTATCCACATCTGATCATCTCGAGGGAGATTGGGTCAGTATGGGGCATCAGAGTAGATCTCTAAAATGCCAAGATTAGCTAGAGAGGTATGCAGCTAGTACCATGGATAGTAGCCCAGGGATAGGTGGCAGATGTAGGGGTGATTGCTGAGTATGTAGCTTGGTGGGAGAGGCAGAGGCCAGCGAGGCTGACAGAGCCAGGAGTAGGAGAGGTGAGAGAGCAGGTGGTAGATGTAGGGGTGATTGTTGAGTATGCAGCTTGGTGGGAGAGGCAGAGGCCAGCGAGGCTGACAGAGCTAGGAGCAGGAGAGGTGAGAGAGCAGATAGAGATGGAGTTTGAGGATGATGATGAGGACAAGGATGAGGAGGATGATGAGGAGAGACTAGAAACAGTGCCATGAGTCAGGTTTGGGGCATAGAGGTAGGTGATAGAGTGGCAGAGAGGGATAGTACAGAGACCAGTGATAGGTGGTCCTACATAGGCGGTGTAGAGGGAGCAAGAGGAGGCAACCTAGGAGCCATTGCCAAAGGATGAGGAGATGGGGCTAGGAGGATCAGGAGGTGATGAGAGGCAGGGCGATCAGGAGCAAGGAGACACTGTACATGCAGAGGTGAGATGGTTAGAGGCTTTGGTGGTGGCGAAGAGGGATAGAGCAACCAGGGAAGAGGCCACCAGGGTGGCAGAGAGAGAGAGATCAGAGGCTCAGATGGAGGCTATGCGATGAGAGTTGAGCATACTGCAGAGTTGAGTGGGTATAGGGCAAGTTACCAAGGTGGGAGCTGACATAGAGACAAAGGGGATGATGGGGGAGGTAGCCCAATTATTGGGCCAGATGGAGGAGATGCAGAGATAGGAAAACATTTGCACCTAGTGACTAATAGAGGATAGGGACATGTGGCAAAGATAGGCAGAGACTTACCAAGGGGAGCGGGAGTTATTGAGACAAGGAGTGATAGTGGTAAGTGTAGGGCAGTTAGTGACAAGCATGATGGATGCATAGTGAGAGGCATCAAGGATGGGGGGAGAGGTGACCTATTATATGGGCCTCTATCATTAGGTTGTACCTCTAGAGCAAAGACAGTCGCCTTACTTAGAGCGAGGGATATTAGAGAGGACTTGATGGGTGTCATCAGGATCAGTAGTCAAGCCACTAAGAGAGAGGATGACAAGTGGTGACAGTGGGAGATGAGCAGAGAGATCTACTCCATGGGGGTGGATAGGGGGATTCAGGATTACAGGGACATCGTCTAGTGGTTATGAGCTCCAGTTGATTATATAGGATACATTTTTTGTGGATTTTAGATGAGATGCATATGCATAGCAGCATTGAGGTGCTTGATGTATCATTTTATGATGTACCATGATGTTATGATATATATACATATATTTTTGTTGCTCTATTTCATGAGTTTATGTGATGGATTATGAGACAATGCATAGTACTATATTATGATACTGACATGTGTGATGCAGGATGTGTGTGAAATGTGTACTATATGATGTGCAAAGTTTATATGAATGGATGTTTTATTATGCATATGTGATGAGTATGAATGTGCAATGTTGAGATAATGATTAATGGTTAAGTAGATATATTTGACATGCAATGTGTATTTAATGATTAATGAATAATGAGACATATTTGACATGAAATGTGTAGCTAAATGATCTTAACTATATGAGGTAGAATGCAATGGAATGAGCTAGTATGACTTTATTATTATGATTTTTTTGTGTGTGTATCCAATATAACCAATAGGATCAACTAAACCACTAGAGAAGGGGAATGATGAATAAACAAGACCCTTGTCTCAAACAAAAGATGCAGAAAAGAAACAAACTAAAATGCAACCTAACTACATGATTTAGTGGGATCACTTGTGTTCATGTTGGAGAGCACACCCTAGTTTGATATTGAAATAGGATTTATGCATCATAGGTTATAAAATTATAGATGACATTGTTCCATTACGTGGACTAGACTCTCAGATAGCTATAGAAACAAAGATGTAGATTTCCTGACTATGATAGAACCTATGACGTATACTTAGTGGAGAGGTTTGGGCACACTTAGGTCTTTTAAGGGACATAAGTATGCTAACCCGTTGCCCCCATTAGGATACGTATAATCATAATTAAGAAACCAACAAAACATTCCTAAAGCATCCACAAATAGATCATACCGTAATCGACACTTGCATCAGATTTCACCAGTCATAATATACCAAGATATGGAAGATCAAGATAATCATGAGTAGGATCTACTGATACAAAAAGATAAAATCAACAAAGAAGGCCTCCTGACTAAGTCTTCATTCGGTCCATAGTTCTTGCCATGAACAAGATAGGATTGATGAGATTGATTTGAGCTTACTAAGGAAGGACGCATCCTGCAGGGCAAAGATTGATTGACTGAAATGGATATTCATTGGCAATAGATGTGAAAGGAATAATAACTCAGAGATTTGATTTCGATGTTGATTTTGATAAGCACTTTTGCAATCACTGTGTCTAGGAAAAGCTCAGTGTGATGGGGTTAAGCTCAGCTTACTGGAAATTGCGGTTGGATCTTTATGGCTATGCAGGAAGCAATGACTGAAAACTAGGACTAGGATGAGGAGGGATATGTACAATGGCCAGGGAGACAATGGATCCAAGTTTGCTATCATGGTGCCTAAGATAGGTTTTCACCATAATACATGCCTAGAGTGCTTGTTTGCCAAGTTTTCACTATTGGACGAATGTTTTTTTGTTTTTTGTTTTTTTTTTTATAAAAAAATTTTAGGATTTCTTCAGGACTTTTTCTGATGTTTAGGATTTTTTCAGGATCTCTTTCTGATTTTTAGGATTTTTTGTTGAATAACACTATACATGAACTGAATGCGGAGCTATGCATAAAAGTGCTTCAAATGTAGGATATTTATAGGATCAGGGAGCGGATCTCCCTCAGGTGTGGCAATCTGATATGCCCCATAACCGAATTTAGCAATAATAACAAATGGGCCCAACCAATTGGGTTCAAACTTCCCTTTCTTTTCTTGGTTTTGGAGATTCTTCATGTTATGCTACATGACCAAATCACCTACATCAAACTCACGATATTTGATCTTCTTATTGAAATGTAAGCGCAAGTGATTTTGATACACACGGAGGTGGTTAAGGGCATTGAGGCATCTCTCATCGAGGAGTTGCAGCTCTTGCAAGCAGGCAACCCTATATTCTTCTTCGGACATCAAGTTCTTGAGAGAAATCTTGAGGGAAGGGAGCTCAATTGAAATGGGTAAGACAGCCTTAGAACCATAGACAAGGGAAAATGGAGTGGTGCCAATAGGAGTATGGATGGAGGTGCGGTAAGCCCAAAGGGCGGGATTGAGTTATAGGTGCCAATCATGGCAAGTGTCATTGACAGTCTTTTTGAGGATTTTTAAGATGGTTTTATTTGTAGCCTTAGCTTGACCGTTGCCCTATGGGAAGTACTTGGAGGAACAATGCTAGGTAATGCCAAATTTCTTACAAAGGTCAGAGACATCCTGATTCTTGAAGGGTGTTCCATTATCAGTATGGAGATCTTTGGGGATGCCATAGCAGCAAATGATATAATTTAGGATAAAGTTGGAAATTTTCTTACCAGTGGTATAGGTGAGGGGGATTGCTTCAACCCATTTGGTAAAGTATACAATGGCGGCTAGGATATACTTGTGACCACCGGAAGAGTTTGGAAATATTTGTCCTACAAGGTCAAAACCCTAGCGGGAGAAAGGCCAAGGTGTGATGGTGGGTTGAAGGGATTAAGCAGGAGCGTGTATCAAATCACCATGCTACTGACAAGGGACACATTTCTTCACATAATAATAGGCATCTTGCTCCATTATCAGACAATAGTATCCAGTGCGGAGTAACTTCTTTGCTAAAGTGAGACCACTAGAATGGGCTCCATAGATTCCTTGATGTACCTCTTCCAAGGTTGTGTGTGCTTCCTCCAAATTTAGACATCGAAGAAGAGTTTCATTAAAGTGTTTACAAAAAAGAGTGTCTCCAAGGATTGTGTAACATGAAGTGTGATGAACGAAGGTTTTTTGTTGGTTAGGCGTAAGCATGAGGGGAATGGTTTTATCATGAAGATAGGCAAGGATTTCCTAATACCAAGGTGATTCAGGACCAACAATTTCACACACCATCTCAGAATCCAGTTGGTCATAGGCAGGGACCATAAGATTCTCAACAAGAAATTCACACCGTGTGCTTGTTTCTGGCATAGATATGAGTGTAGCAATGGTAGCCATGGCATCTGCTACTTTATTGTTTGCTCTTGGGATTTGTTGGAAAATGATGCTTGCAAAATGTTGTTTGAGGTCTTCAACCATACATCGGTAAGGGAGCAACATGTCATCCTTGGTGTTAAATTCATACTTGTTTGATAACTAATTAGGAGTCACCAAAAACAAGCAAACTTATGATCTTCCATCTGACAGCTTGGCGAAGCCCAATGACCAAGGCCTTGTATTCTACTATGTTGTTCATGAAAGCAAATGTAAGTTTATAGGATTTAGGGATAAGATCCCCTTGAGGTGTCACAAATAGGATTCATGTCCTTGATCCTTTCTGGGTAAAGATCCATCAAAATAAAGCTTCCATTGAATGCTAGGAGTGACAGTCATAATAGTTTCATCAGGAAAATCTGTAACAATAGGATGATCTTTAGGAATGGGAGATTCTGCAAGTTGATATGCTATTGCTTGTCCTTTGATGGCTTTGCATTCTATGTACACAATATCATATTCACTAAGGATCATGACCCATTTTGTTGTGCGACCTGTCAGAGCAGCTTTAGATAACAAGTACTTAAGTGGGTCAATCTTTGCTATCAACTATACTTTGTGATTAAGCATATAATGGTGTAGCTTTTGCTTACAAAAGGCTACAGCCTGATAAGCTCTCTCAATAGCTATATAGTTGATCTCATAACCTACTAAAGTCCTACTAAAATAATATATGGCACACTCTTTTCCATTGTCATCTAGCTGTGCTAGGAGAGCACCCAGTGCTATTGTAGTTGCAGAGATGTAGAGAATCAAGGGTCTTCCTAGAACATGCGGGACCAACACTGGTGGATTAGCTAGATATACCTTGAGTTGTTCAAAATCCTTTTGACACAAGCAGTCCCAAATGAATTTAATATCCTTTCTTAGTAGGTGAGAGAAAGGATGCACCTTGTCTACTAGTTGTGACACAAATCTCCAGATGGATTGAAGTCTTCCTTGCAAGTTCCTTAATTGTTTCAAAGTTCTAGGAGGTGGCATCTCCAAAATGGCTTTCACCTTCTTAGGATCCACTTATATTCCTCTGTGAGACACAATGTAGCCTAAGAGCTTACCATATTGCACACCAAAGACACATTTTTGGGGATTCAATTGAACCTTATACTTTTCCAGTGTATCAAATATTTTAGTGAGAATATCAATGTGTGATTCTCATGTCTTGGATTTTCCTAAGATATCATCCATGTAATCTTCCATGATCACATGAAGAAGGTCATGAAATATGGTCATCATGGCTCTTTGATATTTGGTGCCTACATTCTTGAGACCAAAGAGCATGACCTGATAACAAAATGTACCCCATGGTGTAGTGAATGTATTTTTATGTTGGTCTTCCACTACTATGCGAATCTAATTATATCCATAAAAACCATCCATGAGGGACAACATCTCATGCCCAGCATTCAAATCCACTATGATGTCAATGTTTGGAAGTGGAAAATCATCCTTAAGGAAGGTGAGATTAAGATCTCTAAAATTAGTACAAATCTGAATGCCTCCAGGGGGTTTACCTGCTGGTACAATATTTGAGACCCATTCAAGATAGTCTATTGGTCTGATGAATTCTACATCTAGCATCTTTTGCAATTTAGCTTGAACTAGGAGTGCTACTTGTGGATGCATCTTGAATAATTTTTTCTTGACAGGTTTGATTTTAGGATCCACAGCAAGGTGATGTACAACCAGGTCAGTGTCAAGTCCTGGCATATCCTTATATGTCCATGCAAAGTTAATGTAGGCTTTCTTAAGGAATGTTGTCATGGACTCTTATTCTATCTCATCTAGAGAGGCTACAATGTAGGTGATATTAGGATCTACTTCTGTGCGCAGATTAACAGCAATTGTTTCTTCTATGAGGATAGAAGATTTATCTAATGGTAATGACATGAAGGGAAAGTCAACTTCCCCCTCCTCCAGTGCCTCAAAGAGGTTTTCACTAGAGGATGTGTCCTTTATTTTATCTTTTCCTCCATCTAAAGGTGCCTCAGAAAGGTTTTCAGCCAAGGATGTTTTATCATTATTTTCTTGGTTTTCTTTTTCTTCATTTTTGCGACTAAGGGAGTTGACTTGGCTACCAAAGTAGGCTTGCTTGCTATAGTGAATCTGGTGTTCATTTTCTTGGAGATTTCTTAGTCTAAAAAGTGTTAAAACTACCTCATCTGAATCACATATGTCTAAGGCGGGTGGTGAATCTTGTTGGTCCCAATCGATCAGTTTAGGATTGGTAAGGGGAAGTTCGAGTGAGGAAAGGTCAGATTAGGTGATATGGAGGACATGGGTATCAAGGTCATTTTCAATATATTGGAAAGGGACTTCAAAGAAATCTTCCTCGGTGTCTGAATTAGATTCAATCAAACAATAGTCATTGGCAAAGGTTTTCTTAGTTTCTATGGAACCCAGTCCTCATCCTCGAGGGTATCCAATTGCTTTTATGAGATTTTTTCTTCCTGTTTCATTTTCTCCAAGGCCAGTTCTGTGATATCCCATACTTTCAACAATGGGTGTGTCCTTTATATACTTCCCTTTAGGAATGTTTGTAGGTTTGTCTTCTTCTTCATCAATGAGCCAAGAAAGAACATTATGTTCCATATGCTCATTTGAGAGAGAGCCCTGATGTTCAAATGTAGTCTGTTTACATTTCATAGTTTCTTTATTCTCCTTAGGAAAAAGTTGTGAAGGTTTTCCATAAGACCTGGGAGAGAGAGGGAGCTGACTAATGCATAGGGAATTTTCAAACTTGTATTCCCCCAGGCCTTGATCAGTGAACCTAACTTTCTTTTCAGATTTAGAATTCTTTTCTTGGGTAACCTTTTCTTTTCCCTTGGTTTGCTTAGACAACTGTTCTTCAGAAGAAGTGTGCTGGATGGGAATCTTTGGTGAAGGTGGATGAACACATTCATTCAATGGGTAGTAGTTTGATTGTTTTCCTTCCAACCTCTTGCAATATTGAAAGGGTTCATGATCTCCAAGAATAGTTATTTCAGCTCCATGATGTGGGAATTTCAAACACTAGTGAAATATGGATGGGACACCTGAGATAGCGTGTATCCATGGCCTACCCAAAAGGATATCGTAAGGTAGATCCAAGTCAAGGACTTGACACATAGTTTCAATAAGGGCTGGACCCACTTGTAAGGGGAGTGCAATGAGACCTTTACTCACCCTTTCTCTATCATCATATGCTTTTATTGTTATTCTCTTATTTACATCAATGAGGTCCTTAGAAAGACCGATATTGCAGATCATGGTTAAGGTACAAAGATTCAGACCAGATCCATTATCTATAAGGACTCTTTTGATTCAGGTGTTATGGATGGTGACTTAGATATGTAGGGGTTTATTATGATGAGGGTCAGGACCTCAGAAATCTTTATCAGTGAACACCAGGTGTTGTTGGGCAGCCAAATTGGTGATCATTGCTTGGAATTGAGAGGCATTTGTTGGAAATTTGGCTGAGTTGATTACATAGATGTTGTGATTATGGAAACATATGATCTACATGAAGATTGCACAGGTCAAAGAGCTAGTATGACAGAGCGCAATGCGAAATTGTCTAAGTATGAGACAATGTTTTTACCAGTGAGTTTGGAGATAGTTTTTGTTTGCAATGTTGATTGGAGTAAGTTCAGTGCTTGTGCACTTGAACATAGACTTTATGATGACTATTGAAGACTCATCTCAGAGCGCAAGTCAATACGGTATGTACGAAAGAAGTTATGACAGTTTTACTAAAGACAATGTCAAACCGACAGGACAGAATATGAAGATAGAATTAATAAAGAGTTAAGCGATTATTTTGTTTATCAAAATAATGAATTAACAATATAAAGGGATGACATCCTAGATGTTAACCCTTAGATAAATTTATTTGTAATATGATAGCCAACTGGAAAGTTATTAATCTTAATAACTTGTATAAATGTAATTGTAAATTGTAAGAAGAAAAAAGCAATGAATGTAATGAAGAAGTAATGAATGTAATGATGAAGTGATATGATGCAAGATATATGATGCATATGTAATAGTGATAGTGAAAGAGTAGTGAAGAGATATTGATGCAAGCAGTATAAGGTTATGTACCTTAACCTTCTTTTGTAATTAGTGTATATTGTACATTACTTGTTTGGGCAGTGGGCTCATCCGGTAATCACATTTTGTACTACCAACTCCTAACAGGGTTGAGGCTTCTAACAAGGCCTATAGTCCCTTAATCAGGATTGAGACACTATATGCATGTAATAGACTCCTAACAGGGTCAACATCCTTAATAAGATACTTTTGATTAATGGATATTTGTGGGTACCATCCCCACCGGGGTTTTCCCTTGGCCAGGGTTTCCTCGAGAAAAAAGAATGTGTTATGAGCTCTTTAGTTTTATTGCTATGCATATTATTTAGCTTCTTATGTTATGCATGTGTTAAGATAATCTATTATATCCATAATTGGGAAAAAGTAAAAGTTTGTAGAATACTGATTCACTCCCCCCTCTCAGCATTCCCTATTTCTAACAATTGGTATTAGAGCTTAGTTACTTAGAAAAGAATCATTCAAGGAAAGCCTAGCAGCTTGAGTAAGATCTATATGGATATGGATCAACTACAGAAGAATCTTGAAGAAGCTCTTGAATAGATTGACTTGCTTACTATTGAAAAAGACACTTTGAAAATAAAATATGATGATGCAAAGAACCTCATTGAGAAACTGAAAAACAAGTTGGAAGATCTGAGATCTGAAAAGGAATCCGAAGTTTTTGTTGAAGATTGTGATGACAATTTAGAAAAAGAAAATGAGATCCTTAAGCATGAACTGAAGATAGCAAATCAGAAGCTTAGCTTGAAAGATGGAAATGGCAAGAATGAAGCAAATCTGAAATCTGAGAATGAAAGTTTAAAGACTGAAAATGAAGGACTAAAATCTAAACTTGGTAAAGTAACATCTGAACTTGAGAAAGTCAATTTGTAGTATGCTAAACTTGAGAAGTACAATAAAATTGTGAAAGGTGAACTGACTCAATCCAAATAACAACTTGAAAGGCTATATTCAACTAGTGAGAAGATTGATGAACAAATATCTTATCAAAAACCATTCTATGATAATATTGGTCTTGGATTCAACACTTTTAAAGCTAATGATGAAAGCAAGGAACTAGATCTAAAAATATCTAAAAGCATAGATGAGAAGAAGTCTGATGATATTAACAAATCTAAAGATACGCCTAAAGAAGAAGAATCACCTAAGCAAGAGGAATCACCCAAAGGTATGCAAAGAGAATTCAAAGGTAGATGTTTTTCTTGTAATACTATTAGTCATATGAAGAGAGATTGCAGATGTAAGCAATTCAAACCTCTTAATGGTTATTGTTATAATTGTCATGGTTTTGGACATAGAGCTATTGAATGCAAGAAATCTAAATTTATTGAGAATAATGATGGTATTAGAATGTTTAGGAATACTAACAATTCAGATAAGAAACCTGCTGAAGATATGAACAAAAGAAATGGAGTAATATGTTATAGATGCAACAAGATTGGACACATTGCTAGAAACTGTAGATCACAGATAAATTAGCCTGGACCAAGATATGGAAACAATGGAATTGTTTGTCAGATATGCAACAAGATTGGACATACAACAAGGTTTTGCAGAATAAACAATAGAGTTTTTGATGCAGACAATCTTACAAACCAAAAAATTAATAGGATCCTTTATGATCCTTTCAAAATCCATTCAATAATTTCTTTATATAGAGGCATCTCATGAGGTATACCACAACATGTTTTATCACAAAATCATAAACCTTTCACTTGATTTGAAAACATTGTTGTCTTCAAGACAATCTTTAAAGATTAATTGATTCGACCCATCAAATCATAAAACTAAAATTTTTGGAAACAATAAAGTTTGTAGATAACTACAATATCTATCACCTCACAAAATCTTAAGGTCTGATTACCCCATTTGATTCCTCAAACAATTATTGTTTCGGACTAAAAATTCTGATTCATATGCCTATCATAATTCAAATTCAAAACACCAAACCCTACCTAGGGCATCTCATATCTTTCTCAAAATGAATCCAAATGACACAAAACCAATTCCAAAGTATCCATTAATGATTCTAGTTTCCAAATATGTAAGATATTTATTTTTCCCACTCATAAATCATTTTCCAAGCCCAAATAACTACCTGTAACTCCAATGCATATCTTAAAAAACCAGCTCCCACTCCAATGCACATAACTTTCAAAAATTTGAATAAAAGTGACTCAAATAAAAAGGAAATGAAATTTAATTCATATATATTTCCAATTAATTTGATTATATTTCTTAACTCTTTCATACATGTCCATACCAAATAGTGCAACACGACTGTTCTCAGGAGATCTTGAATCTGCAACCAACAACTTCCACCAAAATGAGCATAACTTATTCAAATATTCATAAAATTGAACCAAACCAAAAGCATGAGAAATATAATTAATAATTATATCTAACCATTACTATATTATAGGGTTTCCAAGTTGTACATTTTTGTACAAGGCCTGGAACCAACACTAAAACTGAAAAACCAATCAAAATAACAACAAAAGAAAGCACCAAAAATGTATCAAATTATTTTCTCCTCTAAAATATGATTTGGTTCAACCATAAAATGGTATTTATAAGGTATTTGGTATTTTTTAACTTCATAACCAACTCCTAGACCAACCATCTACCTTTTTACATCTTTTTTGCAATGTTTGCAACTTTCTCAATGTTGCATTTTACAACTTTTTATGCAACTTTTACATTTTTGACAAAATGACTTCAAAACTTTGTCAAACCTCTCTATACATATCCAAATGGAATATTTAAGATCTTTTATAATTCTTTTACCCTTCCATGGGTCTTTTATACAAATTTGACCATGTAGACCTAAACATGACCTATTTGACAACTTGAGCAATATTGTGCACATGCTTACATTTCTTCTCAATACATTTACATATAGATTCAAAATGAATCAATACATCATATAATTGACTTTAAATGACTCAAAAACTTTATATATCTCATAGTGACCTCTAGGATTAGGTGCTCCTACACCAGTTTTTCATCCTAATCCTAATCCCAGAAATCATGCAAGAAGAAATGAAGATGCAAGTAACAGTCAAAAAGGAAGTTGTAGTAATTCAGATGAAGTGAATTTTATCAAAAGCACAAATAAAGGAGACATATTCAATATTGAAGGTAATCAGGAAGGTGAAGCATTAAAAGGTAAGAATGAATCTTTACCTGACCCATCTCAAAGTAATTAATTTATGAAAATTGCAGTAGAATAGGAACTTAGATTAGTGTAGAAGTAGATATATGATTAACTAAGTCTTGTACAGTTAATGCAAGGTAGTATACGATGTTCTAATGCTATGGTTAAGAGTGCAAAGAAAAATATTATATTTTTCCAGATCGCAAGAAGTTTTAAGTTTTGCAGGTTAGAAGAAACAACTTTTTTGAAAGAAGCAGCAAAAGAATTGAATGCGATATCAAATCTAAGTAAGATTGAATTAATAAAAGGTCATGATCAGTATTATTTGATCATCAAAGAGAATTTAAGTGTTAAGGAGATCAAAGAGCAGTGATTGGAAGCATTTTGCAAGGATTTGGAGAAGAATTTTGTGTCAAATCTACGCAAGCCCTAAAATTGTGAAATCAAGGCATTTTACTTGACAGATCTTTAAATCAGTGAAGGAATTAGAAGAAATCATAGATGTTTCTTTAATTCACAATGTCAGAGATAAAAATAGACCTAAGTTGAAAAAGGAACTAGTAAAGCCATTGGAAGATGATCCTAGGTTAGCTTTATCATTCGTACCAGATGGAGTTTTACATCTAGAGAATGTTAGAAGTTATCTTGGATGCAAACTAGAGACTGTCAGTGATAGTGATTTCACCAAGGAATATCAGAAGATCTACAATCAAGACATGACATTGAAAGAAGGATTTGAACATTTGAAAGATAATGAAATCATTAATTATGTATTACAGTATGAATTTGACAATGAAGAATGTACTAAGATTATCTTAAGCAAAATTCATAATGGGAAGTTTTGGTTAGAAGATAGAGTGATAGATATCATAGTTGATTTGATTCATGAAGTTACTAGACTATCTAAAATTGGATTCATTCCTTTAAATGAGAAGAACATGAGGAAAATAGTCATTGACAACACAAATTCATCCTATAATGGTAGAGGAATTGTGATTAGTAAGATTCAACAAGATGATGTCAGATACTTATGCAAGATCCTAACCACTAAGTTTTGTGCAAATTCAAGAGAGGATGACATGGCAGCTAGAATGATACATGCAGCTTATATGATGTGTATTGAAAAGGTACAAGTTGATATGTGTGAGATTCTAAGAATTCAACTATTTGAGAATTTGGAAAAGATTAAGAAAATTAAGTATACACAGTTTAGATTCTCATCCTTAATCACCTATATGTTTTTTCATCTATTGAGAAGATTTCCTTACACCATTGGAAATGACTAGAATGATGGCCAAACTACAATGGAAAGGATTAACCTACTATACAGAAGGAATGTTATTGACAAAGTGAATGAGAGTGCAGTATTGGTAATCAAGACATTTCAGGATATAGTATATAGCAGATCAAGGATCCCACAGTCTCTTATGGAGAAGTATAAAAATGAAATATGTTTCATGGTTGATACTGACTTTACCTACATTGAAGCAGTAGAACCTAGAACAGAGTTCATAGACCCTCTTGGCTATGAGATATCTGAGGTAGAGATAGAAGAGTATGTGAGTAGGTTACTTAAGTGTAAGTTGGACACTCGCTGTAATAGGTTTGGAACCTTTGAGGAGAACTTCAACTCTGCAAAGACCTTACTTGAAGAGAAATAGTCAAAGAAAAGAGTTGAAAGTACTATAAATAAAATTCTAAAAGATACAGGGATGACTGAGCATGAATTCTTGGTAGCAAAGCAAACAACAATAGCAATCAGAGATATTGGACAAAAAGAAGTTTTGTCTATTCCACCTTTATCATCAATTGCAGCACAGCAAGAAGAAACACAAGTTAAGGTGAAAGTGGAAGAAATTGAGAAGGATCAAGAAGCAAAGATATCCACTAGATCCACTTCCTCCACACCTAGAAAAAGAGTAAAAGAGAGTGCTACTAGACCAGGTAAGAGATAGAAAACATTAGTGTAACCAGTTCCAAGGAAAATTGTAGAAATCAAATATGATGGCACTTTTATTAAGAAGAAAACTTGGAAACCTAAAGTTGAGAAGCTTAATGAGTAGATCATTTAGGATGGAGAATTTACAAGAATGAATAAGTATTATGAACTTTATGATTATGCAGAGAGACTAAATCTGGAAAATGCAGTGGTAAAGCATATGATTTTATCTAATAAGAAGTTTGATACAATTCAAGGTAAGATACCTGATGATTTGTACAATAAACTTGTGAATAGAAAGAAGAGAGCATCAGAGGAAGACATAGCTATTAGAGAAAAGCTTGTAAGGAAGCTTTGTGTAGTAAAATATGAAGCACACTTTAGTCAGATCATGAAAGCCTGAAGCACCTATTTGAGAACCAAGAAGAGAACCATTCACATTATGGGAGGCAGATATGAAGAAGTTAATTCAGAAATAGAGCAAGCAATAATCAAGGTTATGTCAGAGAATGTTGGAGAACCATCAGTTGTAGCAGAGCAGTAGAAGAAGCATAACAAGAGGACATTCCCTCTCCACCAGCCATTAACATTGAAGATTAAGTCATGAATGTAGAAGGAACAAAGATCACCTTGGATACTAATGATAATGTATTCAAGAATCTGGAAAACATTGTTGATAATTTGGCTTTTGAAGAGCAGGAAACTACCAAAGGAGAAGAGCAAATAGAAACCATAGTTGTAGAACCCTCAGTGACATAAAAACAAGTACCTATTCCCACTAAAGAAGATATCAGTCTTACTCCTGAGACTGGAAAGAAGAATCGGATTGGATCTATGATTGAGCATTTGGGAAAGGAAGTAGATGATGATGATCAATTGGAATTGATCACATCCTTGAACAAAATCATTGGAAAGAATAAGAAAGTAAAAATTCTTGAAGGATGTCTAAAGGAACTTACTGAGAAGTTACAACACATTATAACTACACAAATCCCAGAAGCTGACCCTCTGGAGAAAGCAAAGAAAGTAATGAACACTTTTGACAATGAATTCACAAACTTATTTGATATAGCAAAAGTGAAAGCTTAAGCAGCCTATGAGGCCAAAATGCTTTTAAACATCAGCCAGAATATCAGGAATGATATCAACAATCTTGATATCTGTATAAAGGACTTGAGGAAGAATTTGGAAATAGGAAAATCTTTGTACATCCAGTGTACAAAATCAAAGACCTTGACAGCAGAAGAAGATCAAAAGATGAAGATGAAGGAAGCAGAAATTCAGAATGAAACTAACTTTCTTTCTAGCCCCAATGTGAAGGTATTTGATGTTGAGAAGAAAATTCATAAGTTATATGATGAAATCAGAGTTTTGCAAGATGAAAAAGACAGGAAAATGAAAAGATTCACTCTTTTAAGAGAGCACACTTCTATGAAGTTAAGAATTATTAAAGAGCAATTGGAAGAATGTCTTTCAGCAAAGACATCTTTTCAAAAGTTTAACTTTGAGAACCTCCAAGCATGTGAAATAACATCTTATGGATTGAGCGCACTACTCAATGTGGCAAATTCCATTAAGAAATCATGGGAGGAGTTAGAAGCTATAAAGATTGATTTTGCAGATTGTGTTGCAAGCCTACCAGCTTTGCAATAATTTAATTAAGGTATAATCTTTTTGAGAATACAGTTTTGTAACCCTCCTTACCTTTATTTTGTCATTGTTCTCAAAGGGGGAGAGATATATAGCATAAAATTGATAATAAAATGATAAGGATTGATACTCTTAGGGGGAGTATTGTATTAGATATAAGTTTTTTTTGGAGTTATAAGGATAGTATATATTTTATACTATGGCCACAATTTTGAGATTTTGAAGTTGTAGACTTAGTCAATTTTCTCATATGTTGCCACCAATGACAAAGGGGGAGATTGTTGCCAATTTGGCTGAGTTGATTACATAGATGTTGTCATTATGGCAACATATGATCTACATGAAGATCACATAGGTCAGAGAGCTAGTATGACAGAGCACAATGTGAAATTTTCTAAGTATGAGACAATGTTTTTACCTGTGAACCTAGAGATAGTTTTTGTTTGTGATGTTGATTGGAGTAAGTTCAGTGCTTGTGCACTTGAACATTGGTGAGGAGGCTAGGATAGACTAGCTAGTCTATGCTCTACTCCTTACCCAAGGACTCAGGTGCACTCCTCACACCTATGGATGATCTATAGGAACCTTGTATGTTCAAGGGACCCCTGATTAGCCTAACCTTCCCACTAAGTTACACAAGTTCAACTATTATCATGATACACTTTGCTTTCAGGCACTATCCCTTACATTGGCTCAATAAGGGTCTTTTTGCTTCCAGATCTACTCCACATCCTAACAGTGAGTTCTAATGAGTTCCAAGGACCTTTTATGACTATGGTCACCTTCTCAAAGCACTGACAAGATTTGGGGATCACCTGATTTAGGAGTTCCTTTGGAAACTAGGGCTACAAGGAAGTGCCAATTAGGCCTCCTCCCAGATTTGTAGGGCTTGTTACTCCTTCCCTGTGCAAAACCAAAATTCTTGGCCTTAAGGAATTCTCATACATATGCCTCAATCTCAAGGATTTTTGAGTTCTTAAGTTCCCATGTGACCGTACAGGTTTTATGGCAAAAATGAGGGTTTCAAGGGTTTAATGGCCTACTCCCTACTCCTAGCTTCACCTTGGCTCCTCTACCAACTAGCAGATGCTCTCCTTCTCATGGTCAGGTCTTCTAACACCATTCTAGACCTCCACCAAATGGAAATTCTTGACAACCTCCCTGTCACCTGCTGGAGTAGTTTGTTTGCTGCTGCAACCTAGCCAAATGGCTTCTCTTTGCCTAGGGCATTGTCAAACTATTGTTTGCATTGGCTTTATGGGGCCCTACCTACATAATATACAAGTTGAGGGTCTAAGGTCTTTGACTCCATAATCCCATGGCTTGCCCATGGTGGAATCAAGAGCTTCAGTCCCTATTCCATGAGTGCCACCAATGTAAATAGTGGACTGTGGAACCCTGTTGTACCAAGAAAACAAAGAAAACACACACTAACTAAAGTATTTACAAAAAAATGAATGGAAAAAACTACAAGGAAGGCTACACAACCAATGAGTATAAAAAACACACACTAAAAATAATGCTCAAGCCATGAAAATCACTGTCAAACACTGATTCAGTCTATTTTCTTTCTTATGCATGTACACCTGTCATACATAGAAACTTCCAAGCTCAGGATTAGGGTTAGTCAGGCCTTATATATTCTTTGTTCAAGTGTGTGCATTGGTCTTATGGCTTTGATCCACTTAGCATGATTAGTTCTTACAAAAAGGGAAAAGTTGCTTAGCAACTTTCAAAAGTTGCTAGCAACTTTTTGAGCAACTTGTTAGTTGCTTGAGTAGATTTTGCTTACTCACTCAAAAGACCATTCCTAAAGAACACTTGTGATCATTACATCACCAAACATCAACCTAAGACCAATAGCCTCAAATCCAAGCACTCCAAGTTGAATACATTCCTTGGATCAGTGTGCTGCACAATCAAACTAGGAAGACTAGAAAATTCTAGGACTTAAACAATGCCTAGACTCAAACAAAAACAAATGAGCCAAACTCCATGATGACTCTTATTGCTACTTACATGCACTTCACACACCAAAATAAGGAGGTGAGGGCCCTCATAGAGGTTCTCCTGCACCATACTCCCCCTCAGCACAAACTATGGTACCTTAGGGTCTAGGAGAGCTGGATCAACACCAAAACTTTTGAACTATCCTTCCTCTATCTAGGTGGCTTCAGATTCAGGCTGACCTTTCCACTTGATCAGATGCTCCATGTAGACTTGATGTCTAGTTGTCTTCTTCACCCTAGATTCTAGGATCTTCTCTGCTTGGGCTGGGTCCTTCTTAGGCATGGCATTGGTATCCACATCTTGTAGTACCTTTGGTGGAGTTGTACCTTGCTAACTAATGTCACCTTTAAATCTAATCAGGTCTACAACATTACACACTGGTGAGATGGCTAAATCTGAAGGTAAGTCCACCTTGTAAGCATTCTCTCCATATTTAGCTAAAATTTTGCATGGACCTACTCTCCTCATTTGTAGCTCAGTAGGCATGCCCTTCTACATTCTTTCTTTGCTAAGATGGACCATAACATAGTCCCCAATCTGAAACTATACATCTTTCCTCTTTTCATCCACTTTAGCCTTGAGTCTTTGAGTAGACTCCAAAATGGTTTTCTTCACTTGCTCTTGAACCTCCTTGATTGTTTGAGTGAAATCTTCAGCTTGTCCACTCTTCAGTTCCATGGAACCTAAATCCCTCAATTCACACACTCCTCTAGGGTGTCTTCCATAAACTATCTCAAAAGGACTTCTTCCTGTGGTCCTGTTCACACTGTCATTATATGCATATTCATCCTGAGATATAACAAGATCCCACATTTGCCCATACTCCTTTGTCAAACACCTTAGTAAGTTACCAAGAACCCTATTGATGACCTTAGTTTGACCATCAGTTTGAGGATGGTATGCTGAACTGAAAGAGAGATTAGTTCCCAGCCTTTTCCATAAGGTTTGCCAAAAATGGCCCATGAACTTGCTATCCCTGTCTGACACAATGCTCAAAGGAAGTCCATGAATTCTAACAATCTCTTTAAAGAAGAGATGTGCTACATAACTTGCATCATGAGTAGTTCTACATGGAATGAAATGACTCATCTTAGAGAACCTATCAACAACAACATAGATGCTATCCATACCTGATTTGGTTTTAGGGAGTCCAACCAAAAAATCCATACTTATACACTCCCAAGGCCTATTTGGAACTGGTAGAGGTTGATAGAGTCCTGTATTGCTTGAACCTCCTTTAGCTCTTTGACAGACTCCACATTGCTCAACGTACCTCCTGACATCCCTTGGTAGCTTAGGCCAAAATTAGTATCTCTGCACTAACTCCAAAGTCTTTTTTATGTGAAAATGACCACTTAGGCTGCCATTATGCTTCTCTTGGATCATATTTTCCCTCATGGATCCTCTAGGTACACAAAGCTAATTACCTTTAAACAATAGTCCATTCTGAAGGGTGTAATCTGCAAACTCACCATGAAAATGGTTTTCAAACTCTAGGCACACCTTTTAGGCTTTTGAGAAGTCTTCATCCTCCTCATATAAGTCTTTGAAACCTACTATTCCAATGCTTTGTAGCTATACTTCTTGGACATTCAATAACTTCCTACTCAAGGCATCTGCTACCTTGTTGAGTTGCCCTTTCTTATGCTTGATCGTGAAGGTAAAGGACTGGAGATATTCCATCCACTTCAAGTTCTTGTTACTGAGCTTCTCCTGAATGTTTATGTTGCTTAAAGCCTGATTATCAATAAAAACAAAAAATTCTTTTGGCAAAAGGTAATGCCTCCACTTCTTGAGAGATTGTACTAATGCATACAACTCCAAGTCATAAGCTGAATACTTCTTCTTTTCCTCATTGAGTTTCTCACTGAAGAATGCCATAGGAATTCCTTCCTAACTCAATACACCCCCTACTACTACACCACTTGCATCACATTCAATGGTAAACAACTTGTCAAAAGTTGGCAAGAGTAAGATAGGATTTGTGGCTACCTCTTGTTTCAAGGTTTGAAATGCTTTCTCAGCTACCTCAGTCCATTTGAACTTAGTTTTCAGTCCTCCTTTGATGGTTTCAAGCACTGGTGCACATATCCCACTGAAGTTCCTCACAAACTTCCTGTAAAATTGTGCTAAGCCATGAAAACTTCTAACTTCAGTCCCTGTTTTAGGAGCAGGCCAATTCAAGATTGCCTCTACCTTGCTTGGGTCCATTTTTAGAGTACCCTTGGACACTACAAAGCCCAAATAAACCAGCTCTTTCTGCATGAACTCACACTTTTCCAGATTGATGGCTAGCTACTCTTCATGTAGCTTCTTCATAACCAACCTTAAGTGTTCTAGGTGTTTTTCTTTTGTCTTGCTATAGATGAGTATATCATCTAGATACACCACCATAAATCTGCCTGTGAAGTCCTTCAAGACCTCATTCATCAACCTCATGAAGGTGCTGGGGGCATTGGTAAGCCCAAATGGCATCACAAGCCATTCATACAAACCATCAATGGTTTTAAAAGTTTCTTCCACTCATCACCCTCCTTAATTCTGATTTGGTGATAACCACTCTTCAAATCCAACTTAGTGAAATACATAGCACCTCCTAAGAAATCCATCAAATCTTCTATTCTTGGAATGGGGAACCTATACCGGATAGTGATCCTATTGATAGCCCTTGAATCTATGCAAAGTCTCCATTTTCCACCTTTCTTGGATGCCAAAACTACTGGGACTACACATGGACTTATACTCTTCTTAATCAGCCCTTGATCCAACAACTCTTGTACTTGCCTTGCTACTTCCTTATTTTGATCTGGGGTAAGCTTATATGCTGCTTTATTAGGTAGAGAAGCACCAAGAACAAAGTCAATTTGATGACTTGTAGCTCTTCTTGGAGGTAAAGTGGTAGGGGTTCCATCACTTACTATGTCTCTGAATTCTTCCAACATTTGCTGCACTTCTAATGGTAAATCTACCTGCACCTTCTTGTCTTCCTCCTTTGGCTTGACCATAATAGCACACCCTATGGTCTCCTCATCCTGTAGTTCATGTAAGAACTCTTTTCCATTTCTAAGCAACACACTAGGTGTCTTGGAAGTTCCCTCTTCATTTTCAGTTAAGGACTGAATTTTGAATGTTCTTCCATCTTTCTTGAAAGAAATGGAATTCTCTTCTCCATCATAGATCATCTTCCTATCAAATTGCCAGGGTCTTCCCAATAGAAGATGGCATGCATCCATGGGTAAGACATCACAAAGAATTTTGTCTTTATAGCCTCCAATGGAAAACTCTACCCATGTCTGCTCATTAACTAGCACACTTTGCTCCTGGTTCAACCAAGTTACCTTGTAGGAGTTTGCATGTGGAATCTTTGTGAGTTTCAGCTTCTTTGTTGCTTCCTCTACTATAATGTTATCAGTAGACCCTAAATCTACTATAACCTTGCATACTTTGCCTTGTATCTTGCATCTGACTCTAAAAAGAGCCCTTCTTTGCTTGGGTTCACCTTGATTAGGCTGCCTGATAAGTACCCTTCTGAACATAAGATTTGTTAGGAATAAGGTGTCTCAACCTTGGATAATTCCTATTCTTATTATTTGTTTTGTAAAATGTATTTATTGCAAATAATGTTGATGTGTCAACATCTTGAATTATGTGTAAGGATATCATGGCTAAAATGGTTATGATGGATTCCTATAACACGTAAGAGCTATGTCAGGAAGATTCAATGATAGGTGAAGTCATGTGGCAACTGATATAAGCTTATCTTTGGGAGTAGCCCTAAAAAGTGAAGCGCATGATATAAGCTTTTTTAGGGTTGTGAAGAGATATGATGTGAGTGTATTGTTGGAACATTTTATGTTGCCGTGATTTGTCTTCAAGGGTTTAGAAATCTTCTGAAAGAACTTGCATTGCAAGTGTATTGTAAGCTGTAATAGTTTTGATCAATACATTGTGCAGGTTTTGGAGTGCTAGGGTTTTTACCGAAAGGTTTCCCTAGGGTATATCATTGTTTCATTGTCTATTTTTCTATATGTATGGTATGTGGTTGCAATATCTTTGTTAAAGTAGTTAACGAATCTGAAATTGTAAGGATTTAAAAGAATTTGCACAATACTCTCCTATAGAGATTAGCGTAGGAAGTTGTTTCCGCACCTGAGTTTCCTTACAAGATTCTCCCCCATTTCTAATTCTAATTTTCTGACCTCATTATTGCATGAGCTACTACTGTTCTCTTGGGTATAGGCTACCCTCTTCTCACTCTATGAAGCTGATTGTTTCGCAGGACACCTATAGGCAGGCTGCCCAAGCTGTCCACACTGATAGAACTTCATGGTGGCAAAGTAGGAGCTACTCCTTCCTGTTCCTCTTCCTCTGCTTCCTTGAGAACCTCTTCCTCTACCATAAGATCCTCTTGCACTACCTTCTGAACTTTGTTCTAAGAGTCTACTTTCACCTTGGTTTCTTGATTCACCACCTCTACTAGAACCTCCTCTTTGACCCCCTCTAGAGTCTCTACCTCTACCCCTATTCTTGGAGTTAGGTTCTTGCTTTCTTCTTTGTTTATCTTCAAGATTTTATGCCATATGCTAACATCCAAGTACGGTGGTGGGAGTGAACAAACGCATCTCTTCTGCTATGTTCCATTTCAAGCAACTAAGGTACCTTGCTACTTTAATGCTTTCATCTTCTTGGACTCTAGATCTCAAGCTCAATTTGTGGAACTCTTCAGTATAAGCAGCTACATCCATCTCCTTTTGTCTAAGTGTCAACCTTTTCTTATGCTACTATATTTCATAATCAGCTGGTAGGTATGCTTCCCTAACTTTGTTGACCATAGCTTTCCAATTAGAGATTGGATTATTTCCCTCTTTCTCCCTTTCACCTTGCAAGTAGTTCCACCAAGTTAATGCTTGTCCTCTCAACCTAGATTTGGCCACCTTGACCTTCTATGCTTTTGAGATCTCTTCACATTCAAAGTGATTCTCCATGCCTTCAATCCATTACATCACAAGTTTTGTATCCATCCTGCCAGTAGTAATGGGACACCTTCAAGTGCCTTGCCTGTGATAGCCTTCAAGGCTTTGAGAAATTGCTCATCTTGTGTTGGAGGATCAAGTGTAGGTACATCATCATCAAGAGTCTTCTCTTTCCCCTTAGAATCCTACTCCTCCATTTTCACATTCACCTTATCTGCTTTTTCTTGGACATCATCCAAGAGTTGCTCCATCTGTAACAATCTTTCTTACAGGAGTTTGTTAACTTCCTCCTGATCTTTTAATTTCTTGGATAGCTCTGCATTGGTCACCATCTTCTATTTTTGAGATGATCCACTTGATTCTTTTGGTGGTTGAAACATCCACCCTTCACTTCCCAAGCCTTAAGAGGCTCTGATACCAATCTGGTGAGGAGGCTAGGATAAACTAGCTAGTCTATGCTCTGCTCCTTGCCCAAGGACTTAGGTGCACTCCTCACACCTATGGATGATCTATAGGAACCTTGTACATTCAAGGGACCCCTGATCAGCCTAACCTTCCCACCAAGTTACACAAGTTCAACTATTATCATGATACGCTTTGCTTTCAGGCACTATCCCTTACATTGGCTCAATAAGGGTCTTTTTGCTTCCAGATCTACTCCACATCCTACCAGTGAGTTCTAATGAGTTCTAAGGACTTTTTATGACTATGGTCGCCTTCTCAAAACATTGACAAGATTTGGGGATCACCCGATTTAGTAGTTCCTTTGGAAACTAGGGCTACAAGGAAGTGCCAATTAGGCCTCCTCCCAGATTTGTAGGGCTTGTTACTACTTCCCTGTGCAAAAAAAAAATTCCTAGCCTTAAGGAATTATCATAAATATGCCTCAATCTCAAGGATTTTTGAGGTCTTAAGTTCCCATGTGACCATATAGGGTTTATGGCAAAAATGAGGATTTCAAGAGTTTAATGGCCTGCTCCCTACTCCTAGCTTCACCTTGGCTCCTCTACCAACTGGTAGAACCTCTCCTTCTCATGGTCAGGTCTTCTAACACCATTCTAGACCTCCACCAAATGGAAAGTCATGACAACCTCCCTATCACCTGCTGGAGTAGTTTGTTTGCTGCTGCTTCTCTTCACCTAGGGCATTGTCAAATTGTTGTTTACATTGGCTTGCTAGGGCCCTACCTACACAATATACAAGGTGAGGTTCTAAGGTCTTTGACTCCACAATCCCATGGCTTTCCCATGGTGGAATCAATAGCTTCAGGCCCTATTCCATGAGTGCCACCAATGTAAACAGTGGACTATGGAACCCTGCTATACCAAGAAAACAAAGAAAACACACACTAACTAAAGTATTTACAAAAAAATGAATGGAAACAACTACAAGGAAGGCTGCACAACCAATGAGTATCAAAAACACACACTAAAAACAATGCTCAGGCCATGAAAATCATTGTCAAACACTGATTCAGTCTATTTTCTTTCCTGTGCCCATACACCTATTGTACATAGAAACTTCCAACCTCGAGATTAGGATTAGTCAGGCCTTATATATTATTTGTTCAAGTGTGTGTGTTTTTCTTAGGGCTTTGAGCCACTTAGCATGATTAGTTCTTACAAAAAGGGAAAAGTTGCGAGCAACTTTTTGAGCAACTTGTTAGTTGCTTGAGTAGCTTTTGCTTACTCACTCAAAAGACCATTCCTAAAGCACACTTATGCTCATTACATCACCAAACATCAACCTAAGACCAATAACCTCAAATCCAAGCAGTCTAAGTTGAATACATTCCTTGGATCAATGAGTTGCACAATCAAACTAGGAAGACTAGAAAATTCTAGGACTTAAACAATGCCTAGACTCAACCAAAAACAAATGAGCCAAACTCCATGATGACTCTTATTGCTACTTAAATGCACTTCACACACCAAAATAAGAAGTTGAGGGACCTCGTAGAGGTTCTCCTACACCAAACATAGACTCTATGATGACTATTGAAGACTCATCTCAGAGTTCAAGTCAGTACGACATGTACGGAAGAAGTTATGACAGTTTTACTAAAGACAGTGTCAAGCTGACAAGATAGAATATGAAGATAGAATTGATAATGAGTTAAGGGATTATTTTGTTTATCAAAATAATGACTTAAAAATATAAAGGGATGACATCCTAGATGTTAACCCTTGGATAAAGTTATTTGTAATATGATAGCCAACTAGAAAGTTATTAATCCTAATAACTTGTATAAATGTAATTGTAAATTGTAAGAAGAAAGAAGCAATGAATGTAATGAAGAAGTAATGAATGTAATGATGAAGTGATATGATGTGAGATATATGATCCATATGTATATATGATGCATATGTAATAGTGATAGTGAAAGAGCAGCGAAGAGATATTGATGCAAGTAGTATAAGGTTATGTACCTTAACCTTCTTTTGTAATTAGTGTATATTGTACATTACTTGTTTGGGCAATGGGCTCATCTGGTAATCACATTTTGTACTGCCAACTCCTAACAGGGTTGAGGCTTCTAAAAAGGCCTATAGTCCCTTAATCAGGACTGAGACACTATATGGATGTAATAGACTCCTAACAAGGTCAACATCCTTAACAAGATACTTTTGATTAATGGATCTTTGTGGGTACCATCCCCACCGGGGTTTTCCCTTGGCCAAGGTTTCCTCGAGAACAAAGAATGTGTTATGAGTTCTTTAGTTTTATTGCTATGCATTTTGTTTAGCTTCTTATGTTATGCATGTGTTAAGATAATTTGTTATATCCATAATTGGGCAAAAGTAAAAGTTTGTAGAATACTGATTCACCCCCCCTCTCAATATTCCCTATTTCTAACAGCATTGATATTTTCTGGGACGCGAGACTTAGTTAGGGAATTCTCAAGGACCTCTTTGTGAATGGGGGATGTATGCAAAATCTCTAGTATGGATATCTACATAGGGGTCTTCTTTAGTTGGGAAAGCAAGTCATAACGTGATGCAGGTCGTGTCGAGGTAGATGGTGCAGCAGGTGGATCCACAACATGTGGATTGACAGCAACTTGTACAGTTATGTGAGGGCGGTGAGTAGTAAAATTACAATCTACACTCTTTAAAGTCAATGTGTTTACATGTGTTTTGGATTGTTCAATATGGCCACACAATGAGTCAAAACCACAAACATCATTTTCAGCTAATTTTCCACAAGTGTGTTCATCTCCTGACATTTTGTTTGTTGAATAATCGTAAGAAAAACCCTTGGATGTGGATGCATTGTTTTGATTATGTTCTGGAAAAGGTTTAGAATATATTTTTAACTGGGCATTAAAAGTAGAGGCATTTTGTCCTTCTACTTCAATTTGACCATCATCGATCAAATTTTGCACAAAATTATGAAACTTCATGCATTTTTTAATCTCATGCCCTTTTATGCAATGATAATCATAGTATTCAATATCCTTATACCAATGGGGTTTAGATTGATTTTCATCAAAAGGCCTAGTGTTAGGATAAACCATCATCCCTTGGTCGACTAAACGTTGGAAGATCACATCAAGGGAATCTACTAGCTATGTAAATTGTCTTCATAGTTATTGTCGATTGTTGTTGTTGTTATTGCCATCATATCATGAGAATAAAGAACCACGATAACCAAATCCTTGATTTTGATTCTGGTTATTTGAACTGTTCTGATTATTTTGGTTATTTGAATTGGTTTGATTATTGTTGTGATTGTTCTGATCATTGTTATTGTGATTTCCTTGGTTACTATTGTTGGATGCTTGAACATTTTGGACATGTTTAGCATCGGTCACTCCATCATTAACAACACCTTTGTTCTTAGACCAAAACTTGGGTTTATCACTAGTATTTTTGGATGAATTAGGGGTGTAGTGTTTAATTGCTCCTTTCATCAAAAGTCCATCTTCAATAGACTTCCCCTTTTTAATGAGTGCCTCAAAGGAATCTGGGGCAGCCATCTTCATCTGAAATGACATTTCTGTAACCAGATTCTTTGTAAAGATGTCAACAAGATGTGAATCTGGTTTTTTCCAAGGCATGTGATTTACGAGATGTCACCATCTTTGGAGAAAATTGGCAAAGGTTTCTCCATTTCTTTGTTACACAAATTGCTAAGGGATTCTTGATGTTCCATGTTATAAGAATATTGTGTAACAAATATTTCTACGAGATCATGGAATGTGGAGATGGAACCTAGAAGAAGGTTCAATAGCCACTCTAAGGCTGGTCCTCCAAGACTTCTAGTAAAAAGTCTTAGGAGAAGATGATCATGTTAGAAATAGGGAATACTGAGAGGGGGGGTGAATTAGTATTCTACAAACTTTATCTTTTGCCCAATTATGGATATAACAGATTATCTTTATACATGCATAACATAAGAAGCTAAACAACATGCATAACAATAAAGAACTCATAACACATTATTTATTCTCGAGGAAACCCTGGCCAAGGGAAAACCCCGGTGGGGATGGTACCCACAAAGATCCACTAATCAAAAGTATCTTGTTAAGGATGTTGACCTTGTTAGGAGTCTATTACAAACATATAGTGTATCAGTCCTGATTAAGGGACTATAGGCCTTGTTAGAAGCCTCAACCCTGTTAGGAGTTGTAGTACAAAATGTGATTACCAGATGAGCCCACTGCCCAAACAAGTAATGTACAATATACACTAATTACAAAATAGGTTAAGGTACATAACCTTATACTGCTTGCATCAATATCACTTTGCTACTCTTTCACTATCACTATTACATATGCTTCATATACTTCACATCATATCACTTGTCCTTCTTTTTCAATACTACTACAATTACTTGCAATTACAATTACAATTACATTTACATTTACATTTATACCAATAGCTTTATCCAAGAGTTAACATCTAGGATGTCATCCCTTTATATTGTTAATTCATTATTTTGATAAACAAAATAATCCCTTAACTCTTTACTAGTGTTGTCTTCATATTCTATCATGTCGACTTTACACTGTCTTCAGTAAAACTATCATAACTTCTTCCGTACATGTCGTACTAACTTGCGCTCTGAGATGGGTGATCAATAGACATCATAGAGTCTGTGTTCAAGTGCACAAGAACTAAACTTACTCCAGTCAATGTCACAAACAAAAATTGTGTCCAGGTTCACTGGTAAAACACTGTCTCACACTTAGACAAATTTGCAATGTGCTCTGTCATACTTGCTCTCTGACTTGTGTGATCTTCATGTGGATCATATGTTTCCATAATGACATCATCTATGTAATCAACTGAGCCAAATTGCCAACAATCTCCCCCTTTGTCATTGGTGGCAACATATGAGAAAATTGGCTAAGTGTACAACTCAAAATCTCAAAATTGTTCAAAACTGTGGCCATAGTATAAAATACATACTATCCTTATAACTCCTCAAAAATTATTTCCTCTAATATAGTACTCCCCCTAAGATTAACAACCCTTATCATATACTATCAATTTTATTCTATATATCTCTCCCCCTTTGACAATAATGACAAAATAAGGTAGGGAGGGTCACAAAATTGTATCAAAAAAATTTATACCTCAATTCATTTATTGCAAAGCTGGTAGGCTTGCAACACAATCTGAAAAATCTATCTTCATGGCTTCTATCTCCTTCTCCCATGATTTCTTAATGGAATCTTCCATATTAAGTAGTGCGCTCAGTCCATAAGAAGCAATTTCACATGCTTGGAGGTTTTCAAAGTTAAATTTATGAAAAGAAGTCTTTGCTGAAAGACATTCTTCCAACAATTCTTCAATTATGCTCAATTTCATAGAAGCATGCTCTCTCAAAAGAGTGTATCTTCTCAATTTCCTATCTTTCTCATCTTGTACAATCTGATTTCATCAAAAAGTTGCCTAACTTTCTTCTCAACATTACAGACCTTCACATTGGGGTTAGATAGAAGGTTTGTTTCATTTAGAATTTCTGCTTCCTTCAATTTTATCTTCTGATCTTCCTTAGCTGTCAAAGTTTTTGATTTTGTACACTGTATGTACAAAGATTTTCATATTTCCAAGTGCTTCCTCAAATCCTTGATACAGATATCAAGAGTGTTGATATCATAGCTACTATATTGACCGATGTTCAAAAGCATTCTAGCCTCATAGTCTGCTTGTGCTTTTACTTTTGCAATATCAGCTAGGTTTGTGAATTCATTATCAAAGGTGCTCATTACCTTCTTTGCCTTCTCCATAGGATCTGCTTCTGAAATTTGTGTAGTCATAGTACTTCGTAACTTCTCAGTTGGTTCCTTTAGACACCCTTCAAGACTTTTCACCTTCTTATTCTTTCCAATGATTTTGTTCAAGGATGTAATCAGTTCCAACTGATCATCATCATCTACTTCTTTTCCCAAATGCTCAATCATAGATCCAATTTGAGTCTCCTTTCCAGTCTCAGGAGTAAGACTGATATCTTCTTTGGTGGGAATGGGAATTTTTTCTTCTCTAACTGGTGGTTCCACAACAATGGTCTCTATCATCTCTTCTTCTTTTGTAGCTTCCTGTTCCTCAAAGGTTGAATTTTCAACAATGTTCTCCAAATTCTTGAATACATTTTCATCAGTATCCAAGGTGATTTTTGTACCTTCTACATTCATTGTTTCATCCTCAATATTAATAGTTGGAGAAGAGGGAATGTCCTCTTGTACTTTCTCACCTACTTGCTCTGCTGCAACTGATGATTCTCCAACATATTATGCCATAATGATCTGATTTATGAAAACCAGATTACAATACCTGGTGTGATACCTGCAGTATTGTAGAATTCAACACGAAAATTGAGAACAACAAGATTGCAAACCAAAAACTATCTCCATTCTATTCAAAATTGGAGTTTATACAAGTTGGATGGATCCCAAGGGTCACACAAATCCCTTGGAATTGAAATGAAGAGTCATCATAATGTTTATTACAATTAAACTATTAAAACTATCAAAATTTATCAAAAAACTAAATATAAAATTTAGGTCCACTTGGAGAAGGCATAACTTTCTCATCCTAGCTCCGAATTACGAATCATTTGATGCGTTGGAAAGGTATTCAAATAATCTTGAATGAAATTTTGGAAACATCAATGTTCCATCATGTTTCCAAGGAGCATATTTGCCTAGAAATTCACCGAAGACCCTCAAAATTACAATTTACTAAAACATATGAAATTTTGGAAAAAATAGATTTCAGTATTTTCCCACTTTAATCCTGATCATTCCTCCCCCCTTAAGAGGCAATGGGCCCCATTGCACTAAGCTGCTGCAACAGATGAGGAAATTGTTCTTCAATTTGTTCCTTAGTAAACCACTTGCCTTGATGAGAATGCTGACCAGCTCGAACCACCTGATACAAAGGAATGTTCTGATTTCTCAAAGTCTTTAAAATGGCTTCAGTAACATGGTCACACTGGACTGGAGCAGTAGTATAGGGATTTAACTCTGCAGCTTGAATGTGTTCAGTAGCTTGGGAGATATCCAATAAAGGAGGAAAATAGGGTCTCAACAATTCCACATTGAAAACTGGATGCAGTCCCAAAAAGGATGGCAAATTAAGTTCAAAAGCATTCTCACCAACTTGTTTCACAATAGTGTATGGTCCATAATGAAGAGGATGAAGCTTCCTATTTGGTCCATGCAGGCGCTCTTTCTGAAGATGTAACCATACCTTGTCACCAACCTGAAACTGATGAGGAGTTCTATGTTTATCATGTCTTTCCTTATACTTCTGATTACTCTGCTCCAATATCTCATGAACTTGTTCTTGTAGGTGTCTAATGTTATCAATGAATTTTTCTACTTTATCTACCTCCTTGTCACCATTCAATGGACTACTAGAGTGTAGAGATGGTATTGCTACATCCATAGGTGCCAATGGCTGGTACCCAAGAGAAACCTCAAATGGATTGTGCCCTGTAGTACTATGGAGTGCACGGTTGTAGCTGTGTTGCACATAGGGTAAGCTTTCATCCCATGTGTGAGGATGTTTTGAATGATACATTCGTAAAATATGAATAATCATTCGATTCACCACTTCTGTCTGCCCATCTGTTTGGGGATGGAATGCTATGGACTTTGTCAATTTCGTGTCCATTTTAGCCCATAGTGCAGACCAAAATTTGCTGATGAACCTGCTATCCCTATCAGAAATAATGGTTTTTGGCAAACCAAAATGAACCCACACATGTTCAAAAAATATCTTGGCAGTATCTTCTGCAGAAATCATCTTTTTACATGCCACCATGATAGCCATTTTAGAAAACCTATCTACCACAACATATACACAATCATGCCCCCGCCTGGTAGTTGGAAGCCCAGACATAAAATCCATTGAAACAAACTGCCATGGCTTATCAGGAATAGGTAATGGTAAGTATAGACCCAACTTACGGTTTGCTGGCTTTGCAATTGCACAGGCTGCACAAGCTTGTATATGTGAAATGATATCCTGCTTCATTTTTTGCCAATAGAAATACTTTTGAAGGATAGCAGTAGTCTTACCAATACCAAAATGTCCTGCAACATGACTATAGTGAGCTTCCCATATCATTTTCTTCCGTTCTTCGGTGGGTACACATATGTGACCATTATGGCAAAGAAACCCATCCTGCAAGTGAAAATCAGAGACAGATTTTCCTTCTACAAAATTACTATAGATGTCAGCAAAATCAGGGTCAGCACTATATAGTTGTTCCCAAGTGGATGATTGATGACCACATGAATCCAAAACTATTGTCAAACCTGCAATTGGAGGCCTACTCAAACAATCTGCCACTTTGTTACTGCTTCCTTTTTTATGATGAATGTTGAGGTGAAATTGTTGTAAATAGGCTGACCACCGTTGATGTCTATCATTTTGTAGCTTCCCTTGTGTTTGCAAGAATTGGAGTGGTTTATGGTCTGTATGTATAACAGTTTCCTTTCCTAGTATATAGTGTTTCCATTGTTTGCAAGCCTGAATAATGGCATACAACTCCTTATCATAGGTGGGATATCTATGTACTATATCAGAAAAAGTTTCACTGTGATAGGCAACAGGATGCCCATGTTGTGTGAGTACCGCACCAAGAGCATAATCTGATGCATCTGTTTCTATCTCAAATGCTTGGTGTAGATCTGGAAGGACCAATACTAGTGCTGAACATAGTCTTTTCTTTAACTCCTCAAATGCTTGTTGCTTTGCCTCTGTCCACTGAAATTTTGCTTGTGCTCCACCCCTTAGTGATTGATTAAGAGGCCATGATATGTGTGAGAAACCAAACACAAATCTGCGATAGAAGTTGGCTAAGCCCAAGAAGCTGCGAAGCTCTGTGAAATTTTTAGGGGATGGCCAATCTTGGATTATTTGAATCTTTGCTAAATCAACATGAACACCCTAAGTGTCAATGATATACCCTAAGTATTGAATACTCTGCATACCAAAAGAACACTTCTCAATGTTGGCATAAAGTTTGTGTTTTTGCAGAGTTGAAAGAACTTGTTCAACATGCTGCAAATGCTCAAACCAAGTCCTGCTAAAGATGAGTATGTCATCCAAATAAACAACTACAAAAGAATCAATGAATGGTCTAAGCACATCATTCATCAATCTCATAAATGTGGCTGGGGCATTTGTTAGGCCAAAAGGCATGACCAACCATTCAAACAAACCTTCCTTAGATTTAAATGCAATCTTCCACACATCTGCTGGATCAATTGGTACTTGGTGGTATCCAGACTTCAAGTCAACTTTTGTAAAGAATTTAGCCCCCCTACGTTGGTCCAACAAATCATCAATTCGAGGGATTGGATATCTATTTTTAACAGAGATTTTGTTTAATGCTCTATAATCAATACAAAGCCTCCATGTCCCATCTTTCTTTTTAGCAAGGACAATTGGACTTCCACAAGGTGAAGCACTTGGACGAATGTGTCCTTTTTGAATCAACTCTTGAATTTGTCTCTTAATCTCATCATTTTCCAAAACTGACCTCCTATATATTGGCTCATGTGGTAGCGGTGTGCCTGGGATTAAATCAATAGAGTGCTTGACTTGACAGTGTGTTGGTACTCCCACTGGTGGTGTAAACACACTGTGATATTCTTTCAAAATTTTATCCATCTGATTTTGTTGATTCTCTGTTACCTTAGTATGTGTATTAAGAACAACTGACTTTGTTTGTTCAGGGTGAATCATGAGTACAACAAAAGCTCCAGTTTGAGCAATCAAGCGTTTACATTGTTTAGCACTAATTAAAGAAGCAATTTGTGTTGGACATACCTCTGGTATTCGATACCTCTTCCCACCAAGCTTGATTGTAACACTACGTGGCCTGGACTCATACACCCCATGCCTCTGATACATGTATGGCTACCCCAGCAAGACATCGCATACATCCAATGGTGCTACATCACATATCACTTCATCCTTGAAAGGCTTGATTGAATATGGCAAATGACATTGTTGATTTATTTGAATATCTTGTCCCTCATTTACCCATCCCATAGAGTATGGTTGTGGGTGTCTTGTCACTTTCAGATTTAATCTTTTGACTGTCTCCCTAGAGATCAAATTCTTTTGACTCCCACTGTCAACAATAAAATGCAGAGGCTTTCCATCAACCCACATCTGTGAATGAAAAAGCCTCTCTTCATCTTCACGGGGCAATACTTTAGCAGTTCCAACTACGGCATATGGGTTTGCTTCTATGATGGAATCATTCTCCTCTTTCTCAGAATTATCTATTGGTGACAATTCAGGTTCAGCTTCCTCTCCTCGTATTTCTGTCATCAAATTTTTAATACTTCGACAATCCTTTGTATTATGGGTTGGGGACTTATGCATCTCACACCACATGCCTGTGTTTGTCTTTTTAGTAGACCACCATGTGTTCTTGGGTGAATTTGAATGAAGTTCCTTGGTCACCTATTTTCCTGCAAATCTATTGCCACCTTCAACCCTTGGCTTGTTGTTTGCAAAGTAGTCCCTCTTCCCTTTTTGCTTGGATTTTTCTTCAATTTTTGTAGAATATTTATAGGCAGTTGCCAATGTCTCAATATTTAAAAATTCCATCTCTGTTTGAATATACCTGTGAAGTCCACTCCGATATTTCAAAATTCGATGCTTCTCTGAATCATTAATACCGAGTTTTGCTGAAAGTGAATGGAATGTATTGGTGTAATCTTGCACAGACTGATCCCTCTTTTGTCGAAGAAGTTGCCATTCTATGTATTTTTGTTCATATACATCCTCCGAGAGGTAAGCTTCTTTTATGTATTCCATAAATTCTCCCCATGTGGGCTTCTTATCAAGAGATATTATAAAACCATCTTCATCAACTGATTCTTGTTCTTTATTTGCTACTATGGTTTCCCATGCTAATTTCACATGGGTTTCAGCTTTGAGGAGAGAAAATGTTATCTTTTCAGCATCTGAGAAATTATTTACAGAAAAGTACCTATCCAACTTTGATAACCAGTTATCAACAGCTTCAGAATCAACCTTTCCTTCAAAATTCAGGATGTCAAAATTGACCTGCACTTTGAAAGGGGTATTTCCACGAAATGATGTTTCAGATTCAGAGGGTTTTTGCTTCTGTAGGAGGCATGAAAATTGACTCATCATCTCCTCTCGTTGCTTATTTAAAGCTTCCTCGACCAACTTCTTAACATCATCACCTGACATCTTCGATCGTGTGCGTCTCAAAGGTGGGTATTTTGACAAATCTTGTGTATCCAATCCTAATCTTTGGTAGGAAGACCTTGTGTAAATTGGCATAAAGGAGCATTCCCGCTCTGATACCACTGATCTGATTTATGAAAACCAGATTACAATACCTGGTGTGATACCTGCAGTATTGTAGAATTCAACACGAAAATTGAGAACAACAAGATTGCAAACCAAAAATTGTCTCCATTCTATTCAAAATTGGAGTTTATACAAGTCGGATGGATCCCAAGGGTCACACAAATCCCTTGGAATTGAAATGAAGAGTCATCATAATGTTTATTACAATTAAACTATTAAAACTATCAAAATTTATCAAAAAACTAAATATAAAATTTAGGTCCACTTGGAGAAGGCATAACTTTCTCATCCTAGCTCTGAATTACGAACCGTTTGATGCATTGGAAAGGTATTCAAATAATCTTGAATGAAATTTTGGAAACATTGATGTTCCATATTTGCCCAGAAATGCACCGAAGACCCTCAAAATTACAATTTACTAAAACATATGAAATTTTGGAAAAAATAGATTTCAGTATTTTCCCACTTTAATCCTAATCACATAACCTTGATAATTGTCTATTTTGTCTCAGAATTTACTTCTTCATACCTACCTCCCATAATCTAAATATTTCTCCTTTTGGTTCTCATATGGGTGCTTAGGGCTTTCATGATCTGATTGAAATGAGCTTCATCTCTTATTTCACAAAGCTTCCTCACAAGCTTTTCTCTAATAGTTGTCTCTTCCTCCGATGCTCTCTTCTTCCTATTTAAAAGTTTGTTATAAAGATCATCAGGTATATGTCCTTGAATAGTATCAAACTTCTTGCCAGTCAAGATCATATGCTTCACAACTGCATTTTCCAGATTAAGTCTATCAGTATAATCATAAAGATCATAATATTTGTTCATTCTTGCAAAGTCACCATTTTCAATAATCTACTCATTAAGATTTTCAACTTTTGGTTTCCAAGCTTTCTTCTTAGTAGTGACATCATCTTTAATTTCTACAATCTTTCTTGGAATAGGTTGCACTAGAGTTTTATGCCTCTTTCCTATTCCAGTAGCACTTTCCTTAACTCTTTTGCTAGGTGTGGAGGAAGTGGATCTAGTAGACATCTTTGTTTCTATGTCCTTCTCAGGTACTTCCACTTTCACTTTTACTTGTGGTTCTTCTTGTGGCACTGCAATTGATGATAAAAGAGGGATAGACAAAACTTCCTTTTGTCCACTCTCTTTGATTACTATTGTTGTCTACTTTGCTACCAAAAACTCTCTCTTTGTCATTCCTATATCTTTTAAGATTTTATTAATAGTGCTCTCAACTCTCTTCTTAGACTGCTTCTATTCAATTAGAATCTTTGCGGAGTTGAAGTTCTCCTCAAAGGTTCCAAACCTATTTAACTGAGTGTCCAACTTACACTTCAGTAGTCTACTAACATACTCTTCAGTTTCTACCTTAGATATTTCATAGCCAACAGGGTCTATGAATTCTTTTCTAGGCTCTACTACTTCAATATAGGTAAGGTCAGTATCCACCATAAAACATATATCATCTTTATATTTTTCAACAAGAGACTTAGGGATCCTTGATCTGCTAGACACAATATTTTGAAATGTCTTAATAACAAGTACTGCACTCTCATTAACACTGTCAATAACATGCCTTATGTATACTACATTAATCCTTTCCATTGTAGTTTGTCCATCATTCCAATCATTTCCTATGGTGTAAGGAAATCTCCTCAAAAGATGAAAGAACATATATGTGATTAGGGATGAGAACCTAAATTGTGTATACTTAGTTTTCTTGATCTTCTCCAAGTTCTCAAACAATTGAATTCTAAGAATTTCACACATATCAACTGGTACCCTATCAACACACATAAGATAAGTTTCATGTACCGTTCCAACTACCATGTCATCCTCTCTTGAATTTGCACAAAACTTAGTAGTTAGGATCTTGCATAAGTATCTCACATCATCTTGTTTGATCTTGCTAATCACAATTCCTCTACCATTATAGGATGAATTTGTGTTGTCAATGATTGTTTTCCTCATGTTTTTCTCATTAAAAGGAATAGCTCTAGTCTTAGATAATCCAGTGACTTCATGAATCAAATTAGTTGTAATATCTATCACTCTATCTTCTAACCAAAACTTTCCATTATGAATTCTACTCAAAATAATCTTAGTGCATTCTTCATTATCAAATTCATACTGTAATCCATATTTGACAATTTCATTAAGTTCCAAGTATTCAAAACCTTGTTTCAGTGTCATATCTTGATTCTAAATCTTCTGATATTAATCTGTGAAATCACTATCATTTACTATCTCTAGTTTCCATCCAAGATAACTTCTAACATTTTCTAAATGTAAAACTCCATCTGGTATGGATGATAATGCAAACCTAGGGTCTTCTTCCAAGGATTCTACTGGTTCCCTTTTCAATTTAGGTCTATTCTTATCTCTGACATTGTGTATTAAGGAAACATCCATGATTTCTTCAAATGCCTTTACTGATTCAAAGATTTGTTAAGTAAAATACCTCAATTTCATGATTTTAGGGCTTGCGTAGATTTGGCACAAAATTCTTCTCCAAATCCTTGCAAAATGCTTTCTATCACTACTCTTTGATCTCCTTGACACTTGAATTTGCTTTGACGATCAAATAATACTGATCACAACCTTTTATTAATTCAATTTCACTTAGATCTGACATCGCATTCAATTCTTTTGCCACTTCTTTCAAAAAAGTTCTCTGCTAACCTGCAAAACTTAAAACTTCTTGCGATCTCACAAAACATAATATTTTTCTTTGTGCTCTTAACCGTAGCATTAGAACATCATAAACTACCTTCATTAATTGCCCAAGAATCAGTTCATCATATATCTACTTCTATACTAAATCTAAGTTCCTATTCTACTGCAATTTACATGAATTAAGTACTTTGAGATAGGTCAGGTAAAGATTCATTCTTACCTTTCAATACTTCACCTTTTTGATTACCTTCAATGTTGAATATGTCTCCTTGATCTGTGCTTTTGATAAACTTCACTTCATCTGAATTACTACAGCATCCTTTCTAACTGTTACTTGCATCTTCATTTCTTCTTGCATGATTCCTGGGGTTAGGATTAGGATGAAAAACTCTATTGTTCATTTTGCAAAACCTTGCTTTATGTCCAATCTTGTTGCATATTTGACAAACAATTCCATTGTTTCCATATCTTGGTCCAGGTTGATTGATTTGTGATTTTCAATTTCTAGCAATGTGTCCAACCTTGTTGCATCTATAACATACTACTTCACTTCTTCTATTCATATCTTCCTTAGGTTTCTTATCTGCATTGTTAGTATTCCTAAACATTCTACTACCATCATTATTCTCAATAAATTTAGGTTTCCTACAATCAATAGCTCTATGTCCTAAACCATGACAATTGTAACAATAACCATTAAGAGGTTTAAATTGTTTACATGTGCAATCTCTCTTCATATGACCAATAGTATTACAAGAAAAACATCTACCTTTGAATTCTCTTTGCATACCTTTGGGTGATTCCTCTTGCTTCGGTGATTCTACTTCTTTAAATGTATCTTCAGATTTGTTGATCTCATCAGGCTTCTTCTCATCCATGCTTTCAGATATCTTTAGATCTAGTTCCTTGCCTTTATCATTTGCTTTGAAAGTGTTGAATCCAAGACCAATCTTATCATAGAATGGTTTTTGATAGGATATTTATTCATTAATCTTCTCACTAGTTGAATATAGCCTTTCAAGTTGTTGTTTGGATTGAGTCAGTTCACCTTTCACAATCTTATTGTATTTCTCAAGTTCATCATACTGTAAATTGACTTTCTCAAGTTCAGATGTTACTTTAGAAAGTTTATATTTTAGTCCTTCATTTTTAGTCTTTAGACTTTCATTCTCAGATTTTAGATTTGCTTCATTCTTGCCATTTCCATCTTTCAAACTAAGCTTCAAATTTGCTATCTTCAATTCATGCTTAAGGATCTCATTTTATTTTTCCACATTGTCATCACAATCTTCAATAAAAACTTTGGATTCCTTTTTAGATCTCAAATCTTCCAATTTGTTTTTTAGTTTCTCAATGAGGTTCTTCGCATCATCATACTTTCTTTTCAAAGTATCTTTTTCAATAGTAAGCAAGTCAATCTGTTCAAGAGCTTCTTCAAGATTCTTCTGTAGTTGATCCATATCCATAGAGATCTTACTCAAGCTGCTAGGCTTTCCTTGAATGATTCTTTTTCGAGTAACTAAGCTCTGATACCAATTATTAGTAATAGGGAATACTGAGAGGGGAGGGTGAATCAGTATTCTACAAACTTTATCTTTTGCCCAATTGTAGATATAACAGATTATCTTTATACATGCATAACATAAGAAGCTAAACAACATGCATAACAATAAAGAACTTATAACACATTATTTGTTCTCGAGGAAACCCTGGCCAAGGGAAAACCCCGGTGGGGATGGTACCCACAAAGATCCACTAATCAAAAGTATCATGTTAAGGATGTTGACCCTGTTAGGAGTCTATTACAAACATATAGTGTATCAGTCCTGATTAAGGGACTATAGGCCTTGTTAGAAGCCTCAACCCTATTAGGAGTTGGCAGTACAAAATGTGATTACTAGATGAGCCCACTACCCAAACAAGTAATGTACAATATACATTAATTACAAAATAGGTTAAGGTACATAACCTTATACTACCTGCATCAATATCACTTCACTGCTCTTTCACTATCACTATTACATATGCTTCATATACTTTGCATCATATCACTTGTCCTTTTTTAATACTACTACAATTACTTGCAATTACAATTACATTTACATTTATACCAATAGTTTTATCCAAGAGTTAACATCTAGGATGTGTCCCTTTATATTGTTAATTCATTATTTTGATAAACAAAATAATCCCTTAACACTTTACTAGTTTTGTCTTCATATTTTGTCCTGTCAACTTTACACTATCTTCGATAAAACTATCATAACTTCTTCCGTACATGTCATACTGACTTGCGCTCTAAGATGGGTGATCAATAGACATCATAGAGTCTATGTTCAAATGTGCAAGCACTGAACTTACTCCAGTCAATGTCACAAACAAAAATTGTGTCCAAGTTCACTGGTAAAACATTGTCTCACACTTAGACAAATTTGCAATACGCTCTGTCATACTTGCTCTTTGACTTGTGCGATCTTCATTTGGATCATATGTTTCCATAATGACAACATCTATGTAATCAACTTAGCCAAGTTGCCAATATATCATTGTGGGAAACTTCTTGTGCTGCTACATAAAATTCCTTGATATGTTGTACAGGGCATGAGTCTCCCTTGTATTTATCAAACTTTGGCATTTCAAAATTGGCGGGGAATGGTTGGAGAGTGATTGATTTGTCAAAAGGATAAGGACATATTTTTGCAAAAGAAAATTCCTTCTTACCGCCTTTCTGCATATCCAACATCATGCCCTTGAGCTCATCAATTTGTTGGACTAATTCAGTAGGATTAGTAATGATTGTATGGTCTTGAAGTGTTCCTCTGCCTAATGATGCATTATGCCCCCCCTGGAGGGGGAAGATTGGTGTTATGTCTCTGGTTGGTGTTGTTTCCTTGTGTAGAATTTTGATTTTTTAGGACTCCACTAGGATTCAAGAAAATAGAAGTAGAGCGTCATCCTGAGGACCCTAGTTGTGTTTTGGGTACATGACCCGCATTTGAATCATCATTACTCACCCCATTGTTTGAGTTAGGCTTGTTTAGGACTTGTTGAATTAACTCAAGCATATTAGGGGGAGCTTGAGTTGTGTTATCATATGTTGATGGTGCTACTTTTCTTTTATTGGTTTGAATCAAGTTGTTCTCAAGCAAAGTTTCATCAAAATTATCAGGGAGGGTAACACCTCTTTGAACAAGATTCATGAAGATATTGACACTTTTAGCTTGGATTAGGTCTTGCACTAAGCTTAAGTTGTTAGGATCCTCAAAAAATTCTTTAGCTCGTGGATTAGCACTGACACTTTTAGGTATTACTATGTCAGATTCCATGTGAGGTTCTTCTTTTTCATTAAAGTCTTATTGATAGACGGTTTCTTGATTGTTATCCATGATGAGAGATTCTTGTCTTAGCTTTGCTTGTGATTGGGTAAGAACCATGCACAAGTGACCTTAGGATGGTTGAATTTGAAGAAAGGTGAATAGTTGATAAGATGTGGAAAGAAAAAGGTTTTGGTGATCTAGGAGCAATTTGGACTAATGATTAGGTCTTGATGATTGATTGGATTAATTGAATTGGATTGGATTGAATTGAATGATGAAATTGGATTAAAGAGGGACTAAGCCTCGAGGATTGATTGGATTTAAAGGTTTGGAACAAACCTAGGTGAAACAAGACCTTGTGATTATGAAAATATAGGATTGGTTTTGATTTAAAGTCTTCTTGTGTTTGGGTGATAGACTAATGATCCCCCAAACAAAATTGGACTAGATTAGGACTACTAGAGAAAAACTCAATTCTCAAGGTAGTAAGGGATTTATGTTTGCTTTGGAATTAAGATCTATGAGACACTATTGGAATGATTATTTCACCCTATGGCTTGATGAAGGTGTGAAAGATGGATTGATTTGATTTTGATTTAAATTCCAAGATTCTAATTAATGCTCCTAATGTTTTGGGGTGTGGATGACGAAAGGGATGTTAAAAGATGAGAAAGGGATGAATGACTTGAAGAAGGTGAGGAATGTAGGTCAAAGGTACTTAGTCGTAGGATTCCCAAGTGACAAAGGCCATGTTTACTTTATTCTTGGCAACAAAATTAGCAACTTGATTGTTGTAAATGATTTTATCTTCTTTCTCGAGAGCTTCTAGAAATTCTTGAATGGGTTTCCAATAAGATTGGTTGGCTTTAATCCTTTGATCGGTGATTTTATTCTCTCTATGGGCTCGTGTAATTGGGAGTTGTACTTTCTTATGTTTAACACTATCTGTCATGACTTGGGGACAATATCTTGATAGATTAAAGGATGTTCTTGGCAAGAACTGATTTCAAACATACATAAAACATTTGGGTTACAAGCACATTTGTCGAAAACAGTCCTGCAAGGGACAAAGCAACCTTGCAAAATTCAAGTGTACGGATGTTTTTTGCAATGAAAGTAACAAGCACACTCTTTATCCCTAAAAGGAAGTTGGTTGAGATTGAAAACCTTTGCTCACTGACTTAGGAACACACCCAACAACTCCTTAAAATATGTCCATCACCAAGCACACAATGGCTTCATGATGTCGTATTATCACAGTATTAATGTTGAAGGGGGCTCGATATGGTGAGTGTCTTGGGGAGATTAATATTCTCCTTGCACATAGATTATCAACCTTTCAGAGGTGAACTGGGTGGCTTCTAACTAATGGCTTTTAGTAAGGATCTCTATTCGAACACACTCTTTGTGTCTGCGCAAGCGCGACTAGGACATATAGCCCCACAAAGCACCTTGGCACAAGTAGTCACGTAAACATGATTCAGACCATGAGGCCCTACTAAATGTTAGGTGAGAGCTATGTATAAGCTCAAATGTCATCCGGGTTCTGAGGCTTTAACCCCAAAAAGAAAATTTCATTAACGTGAGTTGGAGTGGTGGGATTACACCTTGTTCTCACGTGGGTCGTTCCCGGGAGCTTTTTACCTTGTCGATAGGCCCATCTAAAGGATTGAAAATAAATGCATGGATTGGTCCCAAGAAGGAGTCTGGATTTCTGGTTTTCCCTCAAGGGGAAAAGAGCATAATCTCCTATCCAACAAGGTTTTCTCCCAAACACACCAAACAAATGATTAATTCCAAGTCTTTTCTTCAAGACAACAATCCAAAAGGTTTTGGGTTTCTGGTTTTCTCACTTGGAGAAAGGAGCATAATCCCCTAGCTAATGAATCATTTAGCTATAGAAAAAGACTTCCTATTTAATGCTAGGTGCCTAGGAAATCATTAAGAAAACACAATGTTTGATTGAATCTCCTTAGCAACCTACAAAACAACTTTCATAAGTAGTTTAGTGTGTTTGGTCTTCTAACAATGTCCTGCAAAACAAGCAAGTTAGTAGTCTTAGAGTGGTCAAATCTTGGTCAACATTCTACAAAATTACTGTTAGAAGTCACAAAATGTCAGTATCTTTCAAAAACACAGATCAAAAAACTCAAAGTGCAAGATATTATGAAAACATGCAAAAATCAGATAGAGACACCTATTGACAGGCAGAGATGCCTATCTATCAGAAACACCTATTTATTGGCAGAGACGCTTGTTGACAGGCAGAGACACCTGTCTATCTAAGACACCTGTTTACAAGCAGAGATGCCTATCTACCAGTAGAGACACCTATCTGCACAAAAGTAGAAGTTAAACATCAATGTTTCAAAGTTTTATCTTCTCGTTAAGTTTTGAATGCATAAAAAGGTTTCTAATGACAAAAATACAGTGATGTTTAACCTTAATATGTCAAAAAAAATATTACTTAATCAGCTTAAAAACAACACAAAGGAAAACTCCCTCTTCTAGCAGAGACACCTATTTACATGCAAAGACACCTATCTGCACAAAAACAAAAATTTTATTAGTTTCATGTATTTTTATTCATTTGCAGATACAATTAGGTGTTTTAATACTTATCATTAGCCTTAATGTGATTATGAAACACAAGTTTTGCTGATTAAAATAAATAAAAATAAGAGAAAAACTCTTTATGGCGGAGACACCTATCTGGAGGAAGAGACGCCTGTGTAGAGGCAAAGATGCCTATTGACAGGCAGAGACGCTTGTGTGTAGAGATGTCTATTTCTAGGTGGAGATGACTCTGGTCGTGTGGAGACAGCTGTCCAGAAAATTTACGGGAAACCTTCACAAATTTAAGAGAAATAGTTAGTAAATGGGATTGTGGGTCCCACCAGGTGTGCCAAAATGTATATGATAAAAATACACCTTTTAAGAACAAGTTCAAACATGCAAATGTTAACAATAAAAGGCATAATCAATCTATTATAACATGTTCATAAACTTGTAAAAAACATTAATTTCCACCATAACCTCAGATGAGCATGAAGCAAGTGCACCCAAGACTTGCTTGATTTAAGCTCTTAGAGAGGTTGTGGGTGTGCTCTCCCAACACAAGTACTGATCCCACTATGAGTGCAAGTATGATGAAGATTTGAGATGCTCAAGAAGAAGCTATAAAAGCAACTCTCAAGCATTCAAATGCAAGAGGCCAAAGAAGCTCAAGGAGGAGCTATGAAAGCAATCCTCAAGCTCTATGGCATGCAAGTAAAACAAATGAAGCTAAAAGCATGGAATAAGACTAAATCTATAATAAAAATCTAACAACTACCAAATGGTTAGTAAAGAAAACTCTAAGAACAATTATATGCATATACTAGCATAATAACTCTAATGCAAGAATGAATATGAATTTGCTTGAGACAAGGGTCATATTTATAGGATTTTGGAGGGCTAGGGTGAGGTGGCATCTATGTGGAATCCACATAGGTGCCACCAAGGAGACACATAAGCCATGCAAAGTCCAAGACTTTCTCGCACATGTGTGAGCAACTTGGGATGTGAAAGGTCAGTGTGTACTTCAAGTACATGTGTAAGTGTGTGTAAGAGATGTGTAAGTGAAAAAGTCCATTTTCACCATTTTAGAATGTGCAAGAAGTGTCATAAAAAGTAAGAAGCCTTGTTTGTGCAAATTTTAGCAATTTTTGAAAAGACCATTTTTGGAAATTTGCTCACACATGTGTGATCAAATAATTAGGACTAATGGATGTAGGAATCCAAAAATTAGTCTAATTAACCTTAGTTAATTAGTGAGTAGGCTTATTAGATAGAAAGTGATGTGTGTAGGATAGCATCTAGGTTGAATTTAAGATTAAGTTAAATTAAATTAAATTTAATCATGGTTTATTAGAAATAAAGAATGTGAGGGGATTAAATAAATTTAAAATTTTATTTAAAAGGGGACTATGGAGGAACATGTATTAAATTAAATTTAATACATTATGGAAGGTAGTATTTAAATTTAATTCAAATACTATGAATTAGTGAATTTATTTAATTAAATAAATTTAATTAAATAAATAGATGAATTTAACAAATATAATTAATAAAAAAAATTAACCATAATGTTATTTGGGATCATTAATTTAATTTAATTTAATTAATGTTAAAAGGATGAATTTAGGTGTCTACAATTGTATATAGTGAGAGATTAGACTCACACACTATAGGTGGAGGGGGTTCACAGATCTTAGTAGGGATGATACCTCCTTGGGACAAAGGGAAAGATGTGATAGGAGGGGCTAGGCCATCCACACGACCAACTTCATGATCTATAGCAACTATTTTTAACACGCCTGTATGTTTTGAGTATGACAAATGTATAGCGACATTTTGATGTATATGTACTGATGTATGTGAGATGGATACTAATGTATATTGTATTCTTTTTATGGTTATATATATACATGATTTTGATGGTCCTATGTTTTGTGTGTGCTTTGAAATTCCTATATGCATATGTCGATAGATGATGATTTGATGGACTAACGTGTGTGATGCATGATGAATACAATTAGGTGAGGATTCTGACATATTTTTGATGTAGGGATATGTGCATGATGGTTTATTATGGTTATGGATGGATAATTTTTATATGTAATTTTATAGATTTATTTATGGGATGCATATATATGATGCAAATGACTAATGCTATGGAAATAGATTTATAATGATAAATGCAAATGTAAGATAATGATTAATGTAATAGATAATAGATGTGATATAATTAGTGAATAATAAATGTGATATGAAAATGTAAGTTAATGATTAAATGTAATGAATAATAATTGTAATATGCAATAATGATTAATGTTGTGAAAAATGAACCTAAAATGCATCTAGATGATTATGATTAGGTGATTATATTTCAACAAATTTGGAGTCAATATTTAAACTCATCACCTATATAAGAATGCAATAAATAAAATAACTTAAGTGAATGTAATTAATGGAGACACGACCTAGGACATGTGTGTCAATCATAACTGATAGGATCATTTAGCTAGCCTTAGGGGGAAGGGAATAAATAAAAATCTTGCCAAGAGTAAAATGCAATATGATCATATCTAAAATGCATCTTATCTACATGACCTTCATGGGATTATATTGTGTTTATGTCAGAGAGCACACCCTTGTCTGATCTTGCAGAAGGAGGTATACATCATGTGTTATAAAAGAATAAATGACATGGTTCTTTTGCGTGGACAAGACTCTTAGATACACTAGATAACTTTAGGAACATAGATGTAGATTTCATAGTCATGATAGAATCAATGACATATATTTATTGGAGAGGTTTGGGCACACCCAAGTCTGTGAAAGGACATAAATGTGCTAACTCATTGCCCCTAGTAAGAGATTCATAATCACAATTTATATATGAACAAGAATGCTCTTAAAGTATCAACAAATATATCATACTGCAAACGACACGTGTATCAAGTTTCACCAGTCACCATATACCAAGCTTTGAAAGATCGAGGCAATCATGAGTAGGATCCATTGACACAAAAATAAAATCAACAAAGAAGGCCTCATGACCAAGTAGTCATTCGGTCTACAATTCTTGCCATGAATAGGATTGTATTGATGAACTTGATTTGAGCATACTAAGGAAGGAGGCATCCTACAGGATAATGATTGATTGAGTGATAAGGTGAAAATGCACTGGAAATAGATGTGAAAGGAATAAGATTTAGAGATTTGATTTCAATTTGATTTTGATAATCACTTTTGCAGTCATTGTGTCTGGGAAAAGATCAATGTGGTGGGGTTAAGCTTAGCTTACCAGGATTTTGCTTGGATCTTTATTGTGATGTGGAGAGAAGACTAGGATGAAGACATGTTGCATTGGTGAAGGAAAGGAAATAAAGGACATGGATATCAGAGAGGAAAATAAAATGGATCCCAATCTACTGCACATGGTGTCGAAAGCTAGTTTTCACCATAGTACTTTGCCCAGAGTGCTCATTTTCCAAGTATTCACTACTAGACAAGTTTTATTGATTTTTTTAATTTTTTTATTGAAGTGTTGGTTTACCATATTTTCACTAAGACAATGATTTTTTTGTGAACCTTTTCTATCGTTTAGGATTTTTTCTACTTTTTTTATTTTTCAGGATATTTTTCTGATTGTTAAGATTTTTTGTTGAATAAACATTATAAATGAACATAATGTTGACCACACATAAAGTACTTCAAATGTAGAATATTTATAGGATCGGGGAGAAAATCTCCCTCAGGTGTTGCTATTTGATATGCCCCAAAACCAAACTTGGTAGTAACAACAAATGGACCCAACCAATTGGGTTCAAACTTTCCTTTCTTTTCTCAACTCTAGAGATTCTTCATGTTGGGTTGTAGGACCAAATCACCAACCTCAAAATCATGAGGTTTTATCTTCTTATTGAACTAGAGGTGTAGGTGATTTTGATACACGCTAAGGTGGTTGAGGGTATTCAGGCATCTCTCATCAAGGAGTTGTAGCTCTTGCAAGCAGGCAACTTGGTATTCTTCTTCAGACATCAGGTTTTTGAGATAAATCCTAAGGGAAGGGAGCTCAATTTCAATGGGAAAGATAGCCTCAGAACCGTAGACAATGGTGAATGTATTAGAATAACTAAGAGGGGGTGAATCAGTTATCCACCAATCCCAAACTTACAGATGTACCTTACAAAACAATTTCAATAATTTATGCAGCTTGGTAACATAAAATATCAATCTATATGTTCACTTTACCGGATACCAATAATTATCCAAACTGTGATTACCGACTAAATCAACTATGCAGTATGTAAAGTATGATAGTAAAACAATCATAACAAATAACACATAACACAATGATTTAACATGGAAACCCTGCTAAGGGAAAAACCACCTAGGACCGGTAACCCAAAATAATTCACTCTTTTGAAGTGAGCTTGATAAAGAGACAACCATGTTAAAGGTTACAATGCACACTGTTAGGTGTGACTTGGTTAGAGGATTTATCACTAATAGTTAAATTTTGACCAGAATTCACTATGGGGTCAACAAGATAACAATTTACATTCAATGAATGTCCTAGGATAGTACAATAAGACTGTTAAGTCCACTCAGTGAAGAGATTTTCTGAATCAATGGTTAAACCGATACATTTATGATCCAATTCAAATACAACTCAATTATAAATATTCAGATCTATGTTATGCTCATAAAATCCTCTAAACATTAATCAATTCACTTCCTTAATATTTCTCAACTTACTTTACTTGGTAAATAGTTCTCTAACGCTCGGTAATGTCTACAGCTCGGTTCTTTCTGTAACCAATTTTATCAAGAATGCATGAATAAAATCTCTGCAGTCTCATTTTTGTCTGGCATATTTCATCAATGAAACTAATATCTCTTAAATAGACAAGTAAACCATTTTCATATCAACCATCGGATTTTTCCTCTTAATCTTCTTCATCCATTTTTCCGCTTAAACCTTCCTCTATAGATGTGTCTTTAACACATTTCAATTTCATCCTTTAGATCATCTCTGAATTATGTCATTCATGGATCTCATAACTAACTTCATCCTTAACCTCAAAATTATAGCAATATCCAGCTCATCAATTTCAATCGGTTGTTCTTAGCATTTAATATTTTCATCCATACTCGGTTAATACTAAAATGCATCGGTGATAACTAACTCAATTATTACTGTCACTTAGTATATGCTACACTAGCTTAGTGTATGCAAAAGTCTTCAATTATCGACCACATCGACTTGTTCAAATCAAATCTCTTATTCATAATAGATTAATGTAACATGCTCAAGTCAATAATATAAAGCCATAGACTCATAAATAAGTTACCCAATGTTTACCTTATCCTTATATGTCATATCTGTCTTTTCCTTATGTAGATATCTTAGTTCTTCATTTTTTCTTCCTTCTACAGATATTTAGATGTTTTCAACTATCATGATAAGTACTGTCAAAACTAGTTGACATCAATGAAAACATTGATGGAGATTTGCCAGCAAGCCAGTGTTGATTGTATGTTTGTCATTAATGACAAAATATGGTAAGTAGCATGCATGCAAGACTTATGTAGTAATCTTTCAGCATATGTAGCATGGACATGTTATCAGCATGATATCATGGGCGCAAAGGTTAACTGTTAGTACAATTAGTTATATAGCAGCTTGTGTCAACAGTGTTCTTGACAGAGTAACAAGCAGTGTTCTGTGAATGGTTTTTTGTATAGTTATCATGGATCCTTGCACATTTGGATATGTGATGAAGACATATTAGTGATGTTGCATTCATGGACACAGAGTCTAATGATCAGTAGAAGTTAAGTTATGTAGTCGCTATTCACCAATAGCAGTTTCCTGTGTTTGTTCAGAAGAGTCGACAGAGATTATATTGATTATGGAGTTGCACCTATCATTTCAGTATGTGCCCTTGGATTAGAGCTTGGAGAAGAGTTAGTAATGTTCAGTTAAGAGTGCATGAGTTAATTTAGATTGAGGAGGAAGATCCAATTATTTTGGTAGAGCCAACAGTGTGTAGCATGCGTCTACAATTATCTTATTGGATAGGTCCCAGAATGTGTTGCGTGCTTAGTAGAGCCAACTGAATTATTATTAGAGTTTTTTTATGGTTTATCGAATATTATTTCAAGGTGGTTATAATAGGCTGACTTGATTATATCATTTAGAGGAAAGATATTTATAGGCAGTCATTTGTGATTGCTAGAGCATGGTTTAGAGTTGATTGTGAAGAGTAGAGTAGAGTGTGCGAAGTGTTGAGCCATCAGAAGAAGGTCTATGTGACCAAGTAAAGTATTTGTGCTATACATTGGAACTAATCCAGATAGCAGGTCAAAGCACAGTTCACCAAGATCTAGATATAGTGTGTATATGTTATTCAGAAGGTTGTAGGCTTCACCCATTTGAGAAGTGTGCTCTCGGACAGTGCATCCTCACCCCTAACAGGGTTAATTGTAAAAGACTCCTAATAGGGTCTAACCCTTGACCAGGTCTACTATACTAAATATATTGTAAAGCAACTCCTAACAGGGTTAAGGATCTTCTAACAAGGATCATAATACACTAGTGCAGAATATTAGTGGGTGTCAATTCCCACCGGGGTTTTTACCTATTTGGGTTTCCCCATAACCAAAATATTGGTGTTGTGTTCAAGTGTTCTTTCATTGTGTTTATGCTTTATGTTTAAGTATACTTAATTGGATAAAAAATTGAAACTTGTAAATAAATGATTCACCCCCCCCCCCCCCTCTCAATTATCTCTTGGGACTATTCCTAACAATTGGTATTAGAGCCAAGTGCCTCGGAGAGAAAGTTTAACAGCTTGAGGTTGATCAGATGGAATTCTTCAGAAAAGAAAGTCCTAAGTTTGATGGAGAGAATTATCTTGATTGGAAGAACAAGATGGTGACTCATTTGCAATGCATTGCTTTTAAAGTTTTTGATGTAACTATTAAAGCAGTCAAGATCCCTACTTTAGAAGACCTTGCAAAGGATGATGCTACTGAAAAGCAAAAGGAATTGTTTCATCAGAATGAAATAGCCAAAGAAGCCCTCATTAGTGCCCTATCTGATACTAAGTTTTCATAAATAAAGAAAGTAGATACAACCCACAAGATATGGAAGTACCTAGAAGACATATTTGAAGGAGACAAACAAGCAAAGGATGTGCGTAGAAAAACATGGAAGAAAAGATACAATATATTAGAGATGCTACCTAAAGAAAACATTAGAGCTTACAATCAAAGGATCAATGAAGCAATTGTTGGAATCAAGAACAATGGTGGAGAGATCTCAGAGGAAGACATTATGGACAAATTGATGACTACTCTCACTCCAGAATATGAAAACAAGATCAACATCCTTGATGAGACCATGCAGCTTACATCAAATTTCAAGAGAGATACCTTGATCAGCAAAATCTCATCTTTTGATATTTCAAGATTGAAGACAAAACCTAAAAGTGAGATAGCCTTCAAAGAAACAGTTCATGGTAAGAAATCTACAAACACTTCTAGTAATTTTGATGATGATGAAGAGAAAACACTAGATGATTTCATTGTTATGATCGCCAAAAGAGAAAAGAAAGGAAAAGGAAAATATGAAGGTCAATTTCCATTTAAATTCTTTTCATGTAATAAGATTGGTCACTTTGCATCTAAGTGTCCTACAAAAGCTAGAAAGTTCAAAAATGACTACAAGCCTAAATACTCTAAGGAATGTTATTATGCTAGAGAAGGAGTTTCAGATGATGATTCGGTTGAAGAATAAATTGGATTTATTTCTATTATAGAGAATGAACAATAAAATAGATCATGAAGATGAGAAAGAGGAACAAGAGCTAGCATTGATTTCACAAGCTGATATAAGGACAGTCTGGATTATAGATAGTGGTTGTTCACATCACATGACAGGTGATAAAGAAAGATTTGTTCATCTAGAAAAATATAATGGTGGCATGGTTAGATTTGAAGATAACACTCCTAAACCCATCGTTGGTAGAGGAGCCATCACCTTGGATGGAAAAAATAGTACTGATGATGTTCTTTATGTCGATTGTTTGAAACACAACCTACTAAGTGTTGGGAAGTTACTTGACAAAGGTTACAGATTGGAATTCAATGGAAACGAGTAAATCATTAACAACAAAGAAGGAGAAATAATTGCATCAAGATCAAAGACTAAAGGTAATGTTTTTCAGCTTAATCCAAAAGTTTTGTTGCTAAAGTAGATGATAGTTGGTTGTGGCATAAAAGACTATGGCATATCAATTTTGATAATATAGTAAAGATAAGCAATGTAAAGGTAGTAAGAGATCTACCTAGCATAGCAAAGCCAATTGATACTATATGTAGGGAATGTGTGATGGGAAAGCATGTGATAAATTCATTCAGGAGAAAGCTCAATTTAGCAAAGAATAAGTTGGATCTGATTCATACAGACCTATGTGGTCCAACTCAAACAAGATCATACTATGGTGAAAGGTATTTCATTTTGTTTGTTGATGACCATACTAGAATGATGTGGGTTGTGTTCTTGAAAGACAAGTTAGAAGCATTTGAGAAGTTCAAAATATTCAAATCTAAGGTTGAGAATGAATCTAGACTAAAGATAAAATGTTTGAGATCAAATAGAGGAGCAGAATTCACCTCTGAAAAATTCTATGAGTACTGCGAAGAACATGGCATCAAGAGGCAGTTGAGTGCACCTAGAACCCCTCAATGGAATAGAATTGTAGAGAGAAGGAATAGGATCATCCTTGATATAGCGCGCACCATTATGATTGAAGGAAAATTTGCACATGCCTATTGGAGAGGTGTAGTCAATACAACAGTCTATACCATCAATAGAATTCAATTAAGGCCTGGTGCATACAAAACACCATATGAGCTATGGTTTGGTAATGTTCCCACTTTAAAATACTTCAAAATCTTTGAAAGCAAGTGCTACATCAAGAGAGATGAAGCAGTAGGCAAGTTTGATGCAAGAAGCGATGAAGGTATTTTCCTTGGTTACTCTACTAAAAGTAAAGCTTATAGATGTTTCAATTTAAGATTGAAAAAGATCATTGAAAGTGCTCATGTTAAGATTGATGAAAAGTTTGTGGTTCAAGAAATATATCATGATTACTCACCCATGATTGAAGAAGAACCCAGACCCTCCACTAGTGAGACAGTCATTGAAGAAATGTTTGACAGTATTGATGTGTTATTCAATGACCCTGAGACAAGTGAAGAAGAAACTCCTAAGGCAGATAAGACAGTATCACCCAAATCTCCAAAGTTTACATCTAGATATCATTCTAAGGATGACATCATTAGAGATCAGAGTGGAAAAGTCACAACAAGATCAAAAGCAAAGATTTCTACAAGTAATGAGGCGGTATGTTTAGTATCTAAGATTGAACCCTTAAGTGTTGAAGATGCATGCAATGATTCAGATTGGCATGATGCTGTGAAAGAAGAACTAGATTAGATTATCAAGAATGATACTTGGGAACTGGTCCGAAGACCTAGTGATAAGAATGTGATTGGAACAAAATGGATATTCAAAAACAAGATGAATGAATATGGTACAGTAGTAAGAAATAAGGCAAGATTAGGGTGTAAAGGATATGCATAGAGAGAAGGCATTGACTATTCAGACACTTTTGCACTAGTAAGAAGATTAGAAGCTATTAAGTTATTTCTAACTTATGCAACATTCAAAAACTTTAAAGTTTATCAGATGGATGTTAAGTCACCATGCCTGAATGGTGAATTAAAAGAAGAAGTATATATTGAGCTGCTAGAAGGATTTACCCTATCAGATAGACCTGATATGGTATGCAAATTAAATAAAGCCCTTTGTGGACTTAAGCAAGCCCCTAGAGCTTGGTATGAGAGACTTGATGGATATCTAACAAAGATTGGATTCAAGAAAGGAGCAGCAGATTGTAACCTATTCATAAGAGAGACATCTAAAGGACTACTACTTGTAGCTATATTTGTTGATGACATTATCTTTGGAGGTAATGACAAACTTAGTGCTGAATTTGCTAAGGAGATGCAGAGAAAATTTGAGATGAGCATGATTGGACCTATCAAGTACTTTTTGGGATTGAATGTGCAGCAGATAGAGAAAGGTATTTTCATTAATCAATCCAAGTATGTGAAAGAGATATTGAAGAAATTCAAGATGGATGATTTCAAGCCAGTAGGGACACCTATGATAACTGGATGCAAGCTTACAAAAGAAGATGACTCGCAAGTAGTAGATATAACATTGTACAAGTCTATGATTGGAAAACTCATTTATCTTACTCAAACTAGACCTGATATTTCTAATGCAGTCAGCATAGTTGGAAGATTTGTAGTAGAGCCTAAACAAAGTCACCTCATGACAGTAAAAATGATATTCAAATACTTGCAAGGCACTATAGACTATGGTCTATGGTATCCTAATTCAGAAAATGTTGAGCTTCATGTGTATATTGATGCAGATTGGGCAGGATGCATTCATGACAGAAAGAGTACATCAGGTGGAGCAGTGTTTCTTTGTGACAAACTTGTCACTTGGATAAGAAAGAAACAAAATTGCATTTCTCAGTCAACAGAAGAAGTGGAGTATGTTGCAGCATCCTTGAATTGTTCTACAATTGTTTGGATCAAGCAGATGATAAAGGATTTTGGAATTCAGATTGATTATCCTATTGTTATTCATTGTGATAAGACTAGCACTATCAACATGTCAAAGAACCCTATGATGCATACAAAGACAAAACACATTGAGATCAAGTATCACTTCCTAAGAGAGAAAGTGGTAGAGAAAGAAATCACGGTGGACTATGTGAGTACTAAAGATCAGTTAGCAGAGATATTCACAAAGCCCTTGCCAAAGGATACTTTTGAGTATCTCAGGGAGAAGTTGGGAGTAATTCCCTTCCCTGATTCTGCTTAGAAGAAAGAAGAAAGAGCATCAGTCCTCAGGGATTGATGGATGGTTGACTACTCTACTTCAGGAGTAGTACCGATGCTTAAACTAATTGGCACCCTTTTCCATTGATGTCAAAGGGGGAGTAATATATATTCATGAAAAACATAAGTAAAATAAGGAGTAATATACTAAGGGGGAGTAGTATTCAATTATGGAAGCAGTTCAGTTGAGGAAATGGAGAATGTTGAAGAATATTGTAGCAGATAGAGGATTCATCTTTAGGGAGTTTTGAAGAGGAAATGGAGAATGTTATAAAAGAAATGTTCAGTTGGATTGGTGGAGTTTTTCATTCCATATGTTGCCATCAATGCCAAAGGGGGAGATTGTTGGAGATTTTCCAGCAAGCCAGTGTTGACTGTATGTTTATCATTGATGATAAAATATGGTAAGTAGCATGCGTGGAAGAATTATGTAGTAATATTTCAATATATGTAGCATGGACATGTTATCAACATGGTATCATGGGTGCAGAGGTTAACTGTTAGTATAGACAGTTATATAGCAGCTTATGTCAGCAGTGTTCCTGATAGAGTAACAGGCAATGTTCAGTGAATGGTTGTTCGTACAGTTATCATGGAGTCTTTCACATTTGGATATGTGATGAAGACATATTAGTGATGTTACATTCATGGACATAGAGTTTGATGATAAGTAGAAGTTAAGTTATGCAGTCGCTATTCACCAGTAGCAGTTTCATGTGTTTGTTTAGAAGAGCCGACAAAGATTATATTGATTCTGGAGTTGCGCCTATCATTTCAATATGCACCCTTGGATTAGATCTTGGAGAAGAGTTGGTAATGTTTGGTTAAGAGCACATGAGTTAATTCAGCTTAAGGAGAAAGATCCAGTTATTTTGGTAGAGCCGACAGTGTGTAGCGTGCGTCTACAATTATCTTATTGGATAGGTCCCAGAATGTGTTGCGTGCTTAGTAGAGCCAACTGAATTATTACTAGAGTTTGTTATGGTTTCTCTAATATGATTTCAAGGTGGTTCTAATAGGCTGACTTGATTATATCATTTAGAGGAAAGATATTTATAGGCAGTCATTTGTAATTGCTAGAGCATGGTTTATAATTGATTGTGAAGAGCAGAGCAGAGTGTGCAAAGTGTTGAGCCATCAGAAGAAGGTCTATGTGACCAAGTAAAGTATTTGTGATATACATTGGAACTAATCCAGATAGCAGGTCAAAGTGCAATTCACCAAGATCTAGATATAGTGTGTATTTTTTATTCAGAAGGTTGTAGCCTTCACCCATTTGAGAAGTGTGCTCTCGGGCAGTGCATCCTCACTCCTAACAGGGTTAATTGTAAAAGACTCCTAATAGGGTCTGACCCTTGACCAGGTCTACTATACTAAATATATTTTAAATCAACTCCTAACAGGGTTAAGGATCTTCTAACAAGGATCATAATACACTAGTGCAGAATATTAGTGGGTGTCAATTCGAACTAGGGTTTTTACCTATTTGGGTTTCTCCGTAGCCAAATATTGGTGTTGTGTTCAAGAGTTCTTTCATTGTGTTTATGCTTTATGTTCAAGTATACTTAATTGGATAAAGAATTGAAACTTGTAGATAACTGATTCACCCCCCCCCCCCCTCTCAGTTATCTCTTGGGACTATTCCTAACAGATATATTGACTGATTTAATCATCTTACATATCACTTTAGTAGCTCGGTGATCTCTAATCATTATTCATTCAGTTCATCTAGATATTCAATCAGTTGTAGATCATCAATCTCTCCCTTTGGAATTGATGGCAACACAAGCAATATGAAAATATACCATACACATACCAAACATGTATTCTACAACTATGTAAGTAAATGATGTAGCTCAGTAAGCTCTCCCTAGGTTGATATTTAATATATTTAATCACTACAAAATAAAATAGCATTACATGCAGACTCGCCCTATGGATTTGATCTTTTCAGTTCTCAGATTCTTTCTCACATATATGTTCTCAATAACAAATATTCTAATATGAAGTCTCTATACCTGTTTGTGTTCTCACTAACTAATTTTTCATATTCAGTTTCTCTCCCTTTGACAACAATGCCAAAGAAAATAATCAGCTCTTCAGTAGCCAAGTAATTCTTTGTTGTTTGGTCCAGATCAAGTACCTTCATGTACTGATAAACAAACTCCTATTCCAACTTCTACAATCTTTCACAACCTTAGAAAAACTAAAGTGTGAGCTATGTGCATCAACACAAATTATTTTAGATAAATTATAGGTTTATGCAACCTTTTGATCACCTTAGTGATCGATAGAAAGGGGACGGACCCCTGGTCTAGTCCTCAAATATTCAAATGTGTCCTTCGGTAAGGGTTTGGTAAAAATATCAGCAAGTTGTTCTTTAGATGTTACAAATTCTAGTTTCACCTGCTTCTCTTGAACTTGTTCCCTTAAGTAGTGATACTTAATAAATATATGCTTTGTTTTTTAATGCATCTGAGGATTCTTGGAAATATTTATAGCACTAGTGTTGTCACAATATATGATGACCAAGTTAGTTATTACCTCATTCATTCCTTACAACACTTGTTTAATCCAAGCAATATTTGAATAATTTGCAGCATTAGCAACATACTCTGCTTCAGCAATAGACTGAGAAATGCATGCTTGTTTCTTGGTTATCCAAGTCACAAGCCTTTCTCCTAAAAAGAATGCTCCACTGGTTGTGCTATTCTGGTCATCAATGTTTCCAGCCCAATTTGCATCTGTATAAACTCAAAGTCCAAATTTGCCTTCCATTGTGTACCATAAACCATAGTCTTTTATCTTCTTCAAGTATCTCAAAATTCTTTTAACTGGAACCATATGTGAATCTTTAGGATTGGCAAAAAATCTTGCCACAATCCCAATTGCATGTGCTATATCAGGCCTATGATGTACCACATACATCAATTTTCCAATCATAGATCTGTACAGTGTCTTATTTACTTATGTAGATTCATCATCCTTTGTCAACTTACATCCAATTACCATTAGTGTTCCTATCAGTTTTGAATCTTCCATGCTAAAAGTCTTTAACACTTCTTTAATGTATTTTGATTGAGTGATGAAAATCACATCATTTAGTTGTATAATCTACAAACCTAGAAATAATTTAATCTCTCCAAACATTGACATCTCAAATTCCTTTCTCATTTCATTAAAAAAATATTTGCAAATCAAATCATGTCTACCAAAGATTATATCATCAACAAATATTTTAGCAATCAAAATATTATCATCAAATTCTCCTTTCATGTACAAATTATTGTTTTCACTAGTCCTTATAAACCCAATACTGATAAGATAAGCATGTAGTCTTTCATACCATACTCTTGGTGCTTGATCTAGTCCATACAAAGCTTTGTGTAGTCTACATACCATGTTCTTCTGATTTGAATCAACAAAACCTCTCGGTTGTTCTATGTAGACCTCCTCCTCAAGAATTCCATTCAGAAAAGTTGATTTCACATCCATTTGATATACTTTGAATCCCTTATGTGCAGCATATGCAAGTAGTATACAGACTCCTTCAAGTCTAGAAATAGGTGCAAAGGTTTCACCATAATCTGTACCTTCTTCTTGTGCATATCCCTTGCATACAAGTCTTACCTTATTCCTAGTGACCTCACCATTTTTATTTAACTTATTTCTAAAAATCCACTTAGTACCAATTACATTTTTATCTTTTGGTCTGGGTACTAATGTCCATGTCTTCTTCTTCTCAATTTGCTCAATTTCCTCATTCATTGCCTTAATCTATTCCTCGTTTTCAAGTGCATCTCTAACATTCTTAGGTTCAAACTCACAAACTAAGCATGTGTTTTGTCTTAACTTACTTCGGGTCATCATGCCAGCTTTCTTATCTCCAATGATTTGATTTTGTGGATGGTGTCTTCTAACAAATCTTGCTAGCAATTGTTCTCTTCTTTGCTCATCATTCAGTTCAGGTTCATTTTCCTGCTCGGTAGCTTCTTCCTAGTTCTTGATTTGCATTTGTTGATTCTTGGTAGCATTTTCTTGATTCTCAATAGCTTTTCCTGATTCTTAGTAGCATTTTCTTGATGCTCGGTAGACTCAACCTATGGCTTTGATAGATAGCCTAGATCTTCAACATATGTAAACCTACCATAGTCTTATGGTTCCTTCATGCTTTCTTAATTATTCTTTTCAGCAAACCCATCAACTTTTACATTAGCACTTTCTATCATTTTTATCCTGAAAAATATTCCATCATCACCTTTAGAGTCAAATTTACCATTCCTATCATCTTTCAGAATATAACACCTACTACCAAAGATTCTAAAATAACTTACATTCAGTGTATATCCAAACCATAACTCATAAGGTGTCTTGTTCGTGTCTTTCTTCAATTGAACTCAATTTAGGGTGTATACTGTAGTGCTAACTGCCTATCTCCAGTACATTTGTGCAACATTTTTCTTAATCATCAATGTTCTGGCACAATCAATAATAGATCGATTCCTCTTTTTAGCAATCCCATTTTGTTGCGGTGTCCTAGGTGCAGAAACCTATCTTTTGATTCCATGCTCATTACAAAAATTAGTGAATTCATCATAAATAAACTCACCACCTCTATCATATCTTAAGCATTTCAATTCTTTCTCTTTTTCTTTTTCAACTTTAGCCTTATACCATTTAAACAATTTGAATGCCTCATATTTTTCTTTTAAGAACATTACTGTCATCATCCTAGAGTAGTCATCAACAAATAAAATAAAATATTTTTCACCATAGTAGATTTGCATTCTCATAGGACCACATAATTTGGTGTGTACCAACTCCAAAATACCTTTAGATGAATAGTCTTTTAAAACTAGATTTGGTCATCTTTCCTTTCTAACATTGATTACACATAACATGATCAGGTTTGGTTAGACTCGGTAATCCTCTAACTTTTCTCTTTCTACTAATCTTAATCATGTTATCAAAGTTTACATGACATAGCCTCTTATGCCATAACCATACATCTTCATTCTTCACTAGTAAACAAGAAGTTTCAACATTGTCAAGATAGAATAAATTACCTTTTGATTTTCCTCCAGTACCAACAAGCTTTCCATTTTCATCATAGATTTTCACCTTCTTGCTTTCAAATGCAACTTGGCAACTTGAGTTATTTAGTTGTGCTACACTCAACAAATTATAGTCAATTCCTTTTACCCAATATGCATTATCACATCTAATTCTATCATTCAATAAGATAGACCCTTTTTCTTTCACTTGACAAGGTCTATCATTTCCCATTTTCACTGATCCTCCATTATAATGCTCAAGATGTTCAAACTTATCTTCATCACCAGTCATGTGATGTGTACAGCCACTATTAATGATCCAAGTATCATTCTTACTGACTTTAGAAATAAGGGTTATTTCTACATACCTTTCCTCTTCTTCTGAATCATCTTTCATTGCAACAAATACTACTTTAATTTCATCATCAGTGTTGATGTTGGTGTCATCTTCATTTTCTCCAATAAGGTAACATGCCTTTTTGCCTTTGTCTTTATAATCTTGGTAGTGTTGGTTTCCTCTATTATTCCTTTTTCCAAGCTTTCCATCACCAGATCATTCATTGTCTTTATCTTCCTCTTTCCTGTTAGGAAATCTAGCAACAATATGGCCAATCTCTTTACAATTAAAACAAGCTAAAGGTAAGTTTCCCTTATACCTTCCTTTACCTTTTTTAAGTCTTCGGGCCATAAGTGCTTCAAGTTCATCAAGCTCATCTTCATTGTCACTGTCACTTTCATTATTTATATTATGCTTACTGTTAGATTTACCAATCTTAAGAGATGACATAAAAGCAGACTCAACACTCAGTACAACACTATTGTCATAGTTATTTAGCTCAAAAGTAATTAACTTTCCAATCATACTATCAAGAGTAAGAGTGTTATTAGGTGTAGACCTCATTTCATGAATAGTAGATATTTTGATTGCATAGATAGGCAACAAGGTTCTCAGTATCTTACTTACCGTAGTATCTTCATAAATAGTACCTCCTGCTCCTTAGATAGCATTGACTACCTCTTTGATTTGGTTTGAGTATTGTGTGATGTTCTCACCTTCCTTCATCTTCATGTCGTCAAATCTGCCTCTCAAGCTTTTAGCTCTGGCTCTCATTACATTCACATCACCACCATAAACTAGAGCAAGTTTATCCCACATTTGTTTCATTGTAGTGCAATCCTTGACATCCTTAAACTTAGCATCAGATAGAGCAGCAACAATCTCTATCATAGTAATATTATGTTCATGTTTTTCTCTGAACTGATCAAGAGTCAAATGTCCAACATTCGGTTATAAGTAGCCATTGTCTAGTAAATGTATATTAGATTCTCCAATTCCAGATATGTGAAGCCTCATCCAGCTTTTCCATGTGGAGAAGTTATCTTTGTTCAGCTTACGCACTTCCCTCTTATACATCTTCTGATCTTTATGCTCAAATCCTTAAAACTTTCTTCCAAGTAACCAATACACTCTGATACCAATTGTTAGAATAACTGAGAGGGGGAGTGAATCAGTTATCCTATAGTCCCAAAGTCACAGATGTACCTTATAAAACAATTTCAACAATTTATGCAACTCGGTAACATAAAATATCAATTTGTATGTTCACTTTACCGAATACCAGTAATTATCCAAATTGTGATTACCGACTAAATCAAATATGCAGTATGTAAAGTATGATAGCAAAACAATCATAACAAATAACACATAACACAATGATTTAACATGGAAACCCTGGTAAGGAAAAAACCACCTAGGACTGGTAACCCAAAATAATTCACTCTTCTGAAGTGAGCTCGGTAAAGAGCCAACCTTATTAAAGGTTACAATGCACACTGTTAGGTGTGACCTGGTTAGAAGATTTATCACTAAGATTTAACTTGTGACCATCATTCACTATGGGATCAACAAGATAACAATTTACATTCAATAAATATCATAAGATAGTACAATAAGACTGTTAAGTCCACTCGGTTAAGATATTTTCTGAATCAATGGTTAAACTGATATAGTTGTGATCTGATTCAAATACAAATCAATTACAAATATTCAGATCTATTATGTGCTCATAAAATCCTCTAATCATTAATCAATTCACTTCCTCAATATTTCTCAATTTACTTTGCTCAGTAAATAGTTCTCTAACACTCAATAATTTCTATAGCTCAATTCTTTCTGTAAACAATTTGATCAGGAATGCATTAATAAAATCTTCACATGAAATCTCTGTAGTCTCCTTTTTGTTTGGCATGTTTCATCAATGAAACTCATATCTCTTAAATAGACAAGTAAACCATTTTCATATCAACCATCAGATTTTTCCTCGTAATCTCCTTCGTCCATTTTGCCGCTTAAACCTTCCTCAAAAGATGTGTCTTTAACACATTTCAATTTCATCCTTTAGATCATCTCTAAATAATGTCAGCTTTAGATCTCATAACTAACTTCATCCTTAACCTCAAAATCATAACAATATCCAACTCATCAATTTTAGTTGGTTGTTCTTAGCATTTAATGTTTTTATCCATACTCGGTTAATACTTAAATGCATTGGTGATAACTAACTCAGTTATTACTATCACTTAGTATACACTGCACTGGCTTGGTATATGCAAAAGTCTTCAATTACCGACCACATTGACTTGTTCAAATCAAATCTCTTCTTTATAATAGATTAATGTAACATGCTCAAGTCAACAATATAAAGCCATAAACTCATCAATAAGTTACCCAATGTTTACCTTATCCTTATCTGTCATATCCATCTTTTCCTTATGTAGATATCTCAGTTCTTCATCTTTTCTTCCTTCTACAAATGTTCATATGTTTGTAACTATTATGATAAGTATTATTAAAACTAGTTGACATCAATGACAACATATTGACTGATTTAATCATCTTACATATCACTTCAGTAGCTCAGTGATCTCTAATCAATGTTCCTTCAGTTCATATAGATATTAAATCAATTATAGATCATCAGAATGGAGTGGTGCCAGTGGGAGCACAAATGAAAGTGTGATAGGCCTAGAGGGCAGGGTTGAGTTGTAGGTGCCAATCACGGCTAGTGTCATCGACCATTTTCTTGAGAATTTTCAATATGGTCTTATTTCTAGCCTCAACTTGACCATTTCCCTACGAGAAGTACTTAGATGAGCAATGTTGGGTAATACCAAATTTCTTACAAAGGTTAGTGAAATCCTTATTCTTGAAGGGCATTCCATTATTAGTATGGAGATCTTTTGGGATGTCGTAGTGAGAAAAGATATAGTTCAAGATAAACTTGAAAATTTGTTTACCAGTAGTGTAGGTGAGGGGGATTGCTTCAACCCATTTGGTAAAGTACTCGGTGGTGGATAAGATATACTTGTGACCATAGGTAGAGTTGGGGAATACCTAGTCCACAAGGTGGAAACCCCAATGGGAGAAAGACTAAGGTGTCATGGTGGGTTCAAGATATTGAGCGGGGGTGTATATCAAATCATCATGATGTTGACAAGGAACACATTTATTTACAAAGTGATATGCATCATGCTCCATTATCGGCTAGTAGTATCTAGTGCGTAGCAACTTCTTCGCTAAGGTAAGGCCACTAGAATGGGCTCCACAAATTCCTTGATGTACCTCTTCCAAGGTTATGTGTGCTTCCTTTGAATTAAAACATCAAAGAATAGTTCCATCAAAGTGTTTTCAAAATAGGGTATCTCCAAGGATTGTGTAATGGGATGTATGACAGATGAAGGTTTTTTGTTGGTTAGGCTTAAGGGTGAGGGGAATGGTCTTATCATGAATCTGGTTGGTCATAGGGGGATCATAAGATTCTCAACAAGAAATTTTCATCTTGTACTCATCTCTAGCATAAATATCAAAGAAGAAATGGTAGCCATATCATCAGTTGCTTTATTATTTTCTCTAGGAATTTGCTAGAAAAGGACATATGTAAAATATTGTTTGAGATCTTTGACCATGCAACGGTAAGGGAGAAAATTATCATCCTTTGTTTGATACTCATCAATGACTTTCTTGATAATCAATTGAGAGTCACCAAAAATAAGCAAACTTGTGATCTTTCATATGACAGCTTGGCGAAGCCCTATGGCCAAGACCTCATATTCTACTATATTATTTATACATGCAAATGTCAACTTGTATGATTTAGGGATGAAATATCCTTTTGGTGTAACAAACATAACCTACCTCTAATCCTTTATGAGTGAAATATCCATCAAATTAGAGATTCCACTAGATGCTAGGGGTGATAGTCATGATGGTTTCATTGAGAAAATCTATGACAATAGGATGATCTCCTAGAATAGGAGCCTCTACAAGTTGATTGGCAATTGATTTCCCTTTGATTGCCTTACATTTTGTATAGGCAATGTCAAACTCACTGAGTATCATGACCCAACTTTTTGTGTGGCATGTCAGGGCAGCCTTAGATAAAAAAATACTTGAGTGGGTCATTCTTTGTAATCAATTGTACCTTAAAACTAAGGATGTAGTAATGTAGCTTCTAGGTGCAAAATACTACAACCAAACAAACTCTCTCAATAGTCGTATAGTTGAGATCATAACCCACTAAAGTTATTCTAAGATAGTATGTGTCACACTTTTTTTCGTTGTCATCTAGCTATGCTAGAAGAGCACCCAGTGCTACTGTAGTTGCTAAAATGTAGAGGATCAAAGGTCGACCTAGAACAGGTGGGACCAACACTAGTGGATTAGCTAGATATTCCTTGAGTTGTTAAAATGTCTTTTGACATAAACAATCCCAAATGAATTTGATATCCTTTCTTAGCAGATGGGAGAAAGGATGCACTTTGTCTGCCAATTGTGACACAAATCTTCAGATGGACTGAAGTCTGCCTTGTAATCTTTGCAGTTGTTTTAGAATTTTAGGAGGTGGCATCTCCAAGATGAATTTGACCTTCTTAGGGTCCACTTTTATTCCTCATCGAGATATGATGTAGCCTAACAACTTGCTTGACTGCACAACAAAGACACATTTCTTGGGATTTAGTCGAACCTTTTATTTTTCCAATCTTTCAAAGATTGTGGTAAGAATAGCAATTTGTGATTCTCACGTCTTGGAATTTCCTAGGATATCATCCACATAGTCTTCCATAATTACATGAAGTAGATCATGGAAGATAGTTGTAATGGTTCTCTGATATGTGGCACCTGTATTTTGTAGACCGAAGGGCATGACTGGGTAATAGAATGTACTCCAAGGTGTGGTGAATATAGTTTTATGTTGGTCCTCCACTCCTATACGAATCTAATTGTATCTAGAAAATCCATCCCTGAGGGACAACAACATCTCATGCCCAGAAGTCAAATCACTATGATGTCAATATTAGGAAGTGGAAAATCATCCTTAGGATATGCGAGATTAAGGTCTCTAAAATTAGTACAGATTTGGATGCTCCTAGAGGGTTTACCTATTGGTACAATGTTGGAGACCCACTCAGGATAATCTATGGGTCTAATGAATTATGCTTCGAGCATCTTTTGTAATTCATCGTTGACCAAGAGTGCCACTTGTGGATGCATCTTGTGCAATTTTTTCTTTATAGGTTTAATCAAGATGATGTACAACTAGATCAATATATATCCCAGGCATATCCTTATAAGTCCATGCAAAGTTGATTTGTGCCTTTTTTTAAATATGGTTAGGACTTCTTTTTCTTGCTCATCGAGGGAAGTTGCAATGTATGCGATCTTTAGATCCTCTTCAATACCAATATTGACTGCTACTGTATCTTCTATGAGATTAGAATATTTTTATGACGACAATGACATAAAAGGCAAGTCAACTTCCTCCTCCTCTAGCACCTCAAAAAGGTTTTCACTAGAGGACACGTCCTTTATTTTCTCTTTTTCTTCATCTAGGGGTGCCTCAGAAAGGTTTTCACCCAAGGATGTTTTATCATTTTTTGGATTTTTAACTTCTTCACTTTTGCGACTAATAAAGTTGACCTGGCTACCGAAGTAGGCTTGCTCATTTTAGTGGATATGATGCTCATTTTCTTGGAGATTCCTTAGTCCAAAAAGTGCAATAACTTCCTGATCTAAATTGCATATATCTAAGGCATGTGGTAAATCTTGTTGGTCCCAAATTATTAGCTCAAGGTTACTAAGGGGAAGGTCAGGTGGGATAGGTCAAATTTGATGATATGAAGGACAGGGGTATCAAGATCATCTTCAATTTACTAGAAAAGGATTTCAAAGAACTCTTCCTCAGTTTCTAAATTTAATTCAATCACACAATAGTCCTTGGAAAAAAAAATCTTAGTCTCTATGGAACCCAATCCTTTTCCATGGGGTACTTAGTTGCTTTGATGAGAGTTTTATTTCTAGTTTCTTTTAATCTAAGGACAGTACCATGATATCCCATGCTTTCAAAAATGGGAATGGATTTGACATACTTCCCCCTAGGGATGTCTACAGGTTTATCTTCTTCATCATCAAATAGCCAGGATAGAACATTATGCTCCATGTGTTCGTTTGAAAGAGATCCCCAATGTTCAAATGTGGTATGCTTGCATTTCATGGTTTCCTTATCTCCCTTGGGGAAGAGTTGTGAAGGTCTACCATAAGACTTGTGAGAGAGGGGGATATAACCAATACACATGGAATTTGTGAATTTATACTCCCCCATACCTTGATCTATGAATTAGACCTTCTTTTCAAACTCAACTTTTTCCTTTCCTTTAGATTGGTTAAACATCTTTTCTTTATCCTCAAAAGAAGTGTACTAGATAGGAGTTCCTTGTTCAATAGGATGGACATAATCATTCAATGGGCTGTAGTTTGATTGCTTCCCTTCTAGTCTCATGCAATAGTAGAAGGATTCATGATCTCCAAGGATTGTTATTTCGGCCCCATGGTGTGGGAATTTTAAACATTGATTAAATGTGGATAGGACACTTGAGATAGCATGTATCCATGGTCTACCAAAAATAATATTATAGGTTAGATCTAAATTGAGAACCGGACAGACTATTTCAATGAGGACTGGGCCCACTTGTAAGGGGAGTGCAATGAGACCTTTACTCACCCTTTCTTTGTCATCATATGCTTTTATTATGATTCTTTTATTTACATCGATAAGGTCCTTAGAAAGACTGATGTTGCAAATCATACTTAAAGTGCACAAATTCAAACCGGATCCATTGTCTATGAGGACTCTTTTGATTTGGGTATTATGTATGGTGACTTAGATATGTAAGGGTTTATTATGTTGAGGATCGGAACCTTGGAAGTCTTTGTCAGTAAACATCAGGTGTTGTTGGGTGGCTAAATTTTTTATCATTTCTTAGAATTGGGATGCATTAATATTTTCGAGGACACAAGACTCGGTCAGGGTGTTTTCAAGGACCTATTTATGGATAGGGGATGCATGGAGGAGCTCTAGGATGGATATTTGTGGATGAGTCTTCTTCAACTAAGAAAGTAGGTCATAACACGACATAGGTCATGTTGATGGTGCAGCAAGTGGATCTCTAGCAGGTGGATTTGCAATGACTTGTACAATGACTCGAGGATGATGGGTGGTGAAATTGCAAACAACACTTTTTAGAGTCATTTTGTTTATATGAGCTTCACAGTATTTGATTTGGCCACATAGTGAGTCAAAACCACATACATCATTTTCTTCTAGGCTATCGCAAGTGCGTTCATCTCCTAAGATCTTGTTTATAGCGTAATCATAAGAAAATACTTTGGAAGATGATGCATTTTTTTTATTATGCTCTAGAGAAGGCTTAGAATACATTTTTAATTGGGCATTAGAGGTAGAGGCATTTTGACACTCTACCTCAATTTTGCCATCGTCAATCAAATCTTGAACAAAATGGCAAAATTTCATGCATTTCTTGATTTCATTCCCTTTGATGCAATGATAATCATAGTATTCATTATCCTTATACATGTTTGGTTTTGGTTTATTATTATCAAAAGGCCATGTGTTAGGATAAACCATCATTCCTTGATCGACTAAACACTGAAAATGACATCAAGGGAGTCTATTAGTTATGTGAATTATCTTCTTTGTTGTGGTCTATTGTTGTTGTTGTTGTTGCTATTGTAACGTGAGAATAGGGAACTGCGATAACCAAATCCTTGATTCTGATTCTGATTGTTTGAATTAGTCTAAGTACCTTGATTATTCTAGTTATTATTCTGATTGCAGTTATTTTGATCACTATTATTATGATTTCCATGATTTTTGTTTTTGTATGCTTGAACATTTTGGACATGCTTAGCATTTGTCACTCCATCATTAACAACAATGTTGTTCTTAGACCAGAACTTAGGTTTATCATTGTTGTTGTTAGATGAATTAGAGGGATAATGTTTAATGGCCCCTTTCATCAAATGTCCATCTTCAATAGATTTCCTTTTTTAATGAGTGCCTCAAATGAGTCTGGGACAACCATTTTCATTTGGAATGACATTTTTGTAACCATATTCTTAGTGAAAATATTGATGAGGTGTGAATCTGGAATTTTCCAAGGCATTCGGTTTGCAAGATGTCACCATCTTTGAAGAAAATTGGCAAAGGTTTCTCCATTTATTTGCTTTGTGTTGCATAAGGCACTAAGTGACGCTTGGTGTTCAATATTGTAAGAGTATTGTGCAAACAAATTCTTAGCAAGATCATTAAAAGTTGATACAAAATCAGGAGGAAGATTTGGTAGCCACTCAAGCACAGGTTTGCCAAGACTCCTAATAAAGAGTCTTTGAAGAAATTATCATTGTAGGAAACTTATTGAGCCGCTACATAGAATTCCTTGACATGTTTTACAGGGTATGATTCTCCCTTGTATTTATCAAATTTAGGAATCTCAAAATTGGCAGGGAATGTTTGAACACTTATTGATTTATCAAATGGATAAGGACATAATGGGAATGGCCTTGCCTTTACTAGTTTGAATCAAATTATTTTCAAGAAAGGTTTTATCAAAAAATTTAGGGAGCGTGATACCCCTTTGAATAAGGTTCAAGAAGATATTAGAACTATTGGCCTTCCACTAGGCTCAAATTGTTAGGATCATCAAAGAACTCTTTAGCTCACAAATTTGCATTAACACTCTTAGGTATGACTGTGTCAGATTCCATAGATGCTTCCTCATCTTCATTGAAGTCTTCTTGGTAAACGATTTCTTGATCATTATCCATGGTGATAGATTCTTGTCTTGAGATCGGGTAAGTACCGCGTACGAGTGACCTTGGGTAGAATTGAAGAATTTTGAATGATTGATGGAAGATGATTGAGAGGAAGAAAGGAATTAATGAATTAGGAGCAACTTGGAATAGGATTTGGATTGGGTTAAGAGGACTAAGCCTCGATGATTGATTGGATTTCATTTGAGGGGTGCTAATCCCCAATGATTGATTTGATTTAAAGGTTTGGAACAAACCTAGGTGAAACAAGACCTTGTGATTGTGCAAACAAATGATTGGATTTGATTTTTAAAATCTTTTCATATTTAGGTGATAGGCTAATGATCCCCAAACAAAATAGGATTGGATTAAAAATACTAGAGAAAGAATCAGTTCTCAAAGTAGCAATGGATTAGTGTTTTCTTTTATTTAAGGTCTATGTGACACTATTGGATTGATTATTTCACCCTATTGCTTGATTAAGGTGTGAAAGATGGATTGATTTGATTTTGATTTAAAGTCCAAGGTTTTGATTAATGCTCCTAATATTTTGAAATGATGATTGAAGAAGGATTTGATTAAGATGCGAGAATGATGAGGGATTGGAAAATGATGAAGGTCAATGGTATTTAATCATAGGATTCCCAAGTGACAAAGTCCATGCTCACTTTTTTCTTGGCAACAAATTTGGAAACTTGATTGTTATAGCTGATTTTATCAAATTTCTCACTTGGCTTCTAGAGTACTTTGGATAGATTTAGAATAGGATTCATTGACTCTATCCTTTTTATCAATGATTTTATTTTCTCTATAGACTCAGGAAATTGGAATTTTTACCTTCTTATGCTTTCCTGAATCGGTCATATCCTGAAAGAATGTTGATTTTAGAGGGGTAGGTCAGTGTTCCTGACAAATAATTTTAAGAGCCTCTAATAAACCATATTTCTTATGTTCCTGATAGGTCAGATAGCTCACTATTTTTAAGCCAAGATGATGATTCTCAGATGCAAATGATAATATGTAGAGATGACCATTCCAGGTCAGAGACATTGGTATAGGATTCAGAGATTTTTTCATGAATATGATCAATTAGGCTTTCCAGACTAATTTTTAGTCAATTCGTTCAATGACACGAACCAATTTTCAAGCATTCAATCGAGAAAAATAATAATCATATGTCTGAAAACAATATTGCAAGGGACAAAGAAACCTTGCAGGAGACAAGAAATAGTGACAATAAAGTTGATACAAAGTAACATCTTTGAGGTGTGTATGCTCTTGAGGAATTTTTTATTGCAGACAGTCAAGCACAGTTCCCACCCTGAAGAATTGGTAGAGCATGAAAATCCTCATTTGCTAACTTAGGCACACTTCAAATGCTAATCAGAATACGACCATCACCAAGCATGTAATGGCTCTAGTCATGATTATTAGAGTAATAAAGTGTTTGCTTATTAATTAAATCATATTTGATTTAATTACTATGACACTTATTATCTCTTCCTCTTTAAGCTAAACTTTAGGCATATAATAATTAATTGTTTTATTAATTATTATTGTGCAACCTAGGTTTTACCTTTTTAGGGTTTTGATCTCATTTATAAGGATTGATCTCCTCTTATTTTGATACCATATTGGAGTTGATGAGTAAACAACCCACAACTCTCAAGAACACCTGCATGCAAACACTTGTCACAGAAGCAGAGAAATAGTCTCTATAAAGTAGAGAAATAGAGAAAACCACATGGGAAAAACTCTACTCCAAAAAGAGACAAAGACTAGTCTAAAGGGTTGAAGAAGCCTCCACAACTAGGAATTTTCCAAAAAATAGGAACAAGGATGAACATGTAGAACATCACAGAAGTAAGAAGTTGCAAACTTTGTCAAGAATTAACTGTTGATTTGAAGATCCTCCACTGAAATATGACCAGATAGAGAAGACTGTAATCTGCATGATTTCTCTCAAATTACACTACCCAAATTAGGAGGCAAACAAAGGCAAACAACTGAAGTTGAAAGTAACCGATGATGGTGATGCGGTCACATCGCGGTCACCGTAGGAGGTACCACGCAGTCACTGCGGGCTAATTGCCAATGTTAGTGCCAAACTGCCATGTTAACTAATTTTTAAGCCCCCAAAACTGTAACACCGGTCATATGCAAGGGGACCAGCCCCCACAACACCAGACCCCAGGCAATCAGCTCCTAGTAATGTGGCGACTAGGGGCCAAAGTTTTTGACCTAGGGGGCATATTATTTTTTTGTGATGATGGGCAAACGTCCATCAAATTTAGGACTATATTTTGTTGACATCATCACTACATCAACCTGTTCAGACACCTTTTTGGGCCCTCCAGAGCTACTTGTGCTTTTTTGCTCATAACTTGAGCATATGGTGTCTAAATCAGGAAAACGAGATATCATCGAAAAGCTAGTTTTGAGCTATATCCAGATCTGGAGGTTTAAATTTTTTATTTTTCTTTTTTGGTGGTTTTGTTTTTTTTGTCAAAGCTAAATGTTTAGTTTTTCACTTTGAGAGCTCTATCTTGCGCATCCGGACTCTATTTTGGGAAAATGATATATCGTTGGAAAGACTGTTTAGAGACCTTTCTAGTGTTGTGAGTTATTTTTCTAGATTCTACTCCATGTATATTTTATTTAGTTTCTTGCATTTATGTAATGTGGTGGACATCTTGGATGTTTCAGGTCTTGGGATCTCTTCCCTTTAAGGGATGACTCATCTTAGGTTGTACTTTTGTTTCAACAACCTTCTCTCTTCTTTGAGCAGTTTATACTTTACTTTTGTAGCATTCTTTGATGCACATGCACTGAGATAAAGTGTCATTCTATTTCATGTATGAGATCTTGCACATGTTCGTGCTCTATGTACTCACACTCCATTATAAAATCTAGGGGGGTTTGATGTTTTCCTTTTTTTTCCATCTACTTTTTTCATGTGAGTGTTCCTCCAATGACATTAGCCTCAGGTATCTCTATATGTGTTTTTACTCTCTCAGCACCTTCGATGTTTCAAATTCTTCTTCATCATGCAGTTCATATTGGATGATATTTTTAGTGTACCTGTCATTACTCCCTTGTCAACATTATCAAGGTGTTTCTATTGTTAGTTCTACTACTTCCTTGGTTCGATAATGTGAGCTATGTATTTAGTATTTGATTCTATGTACTAGGCAGATGCAGTGGTTGGGTACCTATGCATTCCGATGTGATGGATCATTTACCATATGGACATTCTTTCTTTCCTATTTTTGGATGCACTCTTCCATATTTGATTGATCATCTCTTCAAACTTTTGGTGTTTTTATGCCATCTATATTTTTTATTTTAGGTGTTTTCCTTTGTTCGCCTCCTAATTTGAGTAGTGTCATTTGAGAGCACTCATGCAGATTACAATATTTTTTATCTTTGACTTCAGTTGTTTGCCTTTGTTTGCCTCCTGATTTGAGTAGTATCATTTGAGGGCACTCATGTAGATTATAGTCTTCTCTACCTAGTCATATTTTAGTGGAGGATCTTTAGATCAACAATTACTTCTTAACAGAGTTTGCAACTTCTTTCTTCAGTGATGTTCTACATGTTCATCCTTGTTCCTATTTTCTAGAACATTCCTAGTTGTGGAGGCTCCTTCAATCCTTTCGACTAATCTTTGTCTCTTTTTGGAGTAGAGTTTTTCCCATGTGGTTTTCTCTATTTCTTCACTTTATAGAGACTCTCTTTTGTACTTGGGTACCTGATCAGGCCTTTTGTTATCGAGACCCATTTGCTTTCAATAGTTCTTTCTAGGTTTTTAGCTTCTCCTAAAGTTCATCTTAAGGGGGGGTGTTAGAGTAATAAAGTGTTTGCTTATTAATTAAATCATGTTTGATTTAATTAATAAGTCACTTATTATCTCTTTCTGCTTAAGCTAAACTTTAGGCATATAATAATTAATTGCTTTATTAATTATTATTGTGCAACCTAGGTTTTACCTTTTTAGGGTTTTGATCTCCTTTATAAGGATTGATCTCCTCTTGTTTTGATAACAAATTATTGAGAAACATTCATTTTATTGAATTGCAACTTTTTTTTTTCCCATCAAGAATGTCTCCTCTTTCATGGATCCATGAGTTAAGGCCTCTCTAGCTTCTTGCTTCTCTCTCTCTCTCTTTCTGTGACAGGTGTTTGTGTGCAGGTGTTCTTGGGAGTTGTGGATTATTTACTCATCAACTCCAATAATGATGTATTATCTGACTCCAAATGCTCAGGAAGGCATGATATGGAGAGTGTCTTAGGGAGGTTACTATCCTCCTTACACTTGTATTATCACACTTTTGGGGGTGAATTGAGTAGCTTCTATTATAAGGATCTTAGTGAGGATATTTGTTCGAAATACATTATTTGTATCCGCGCAAGTGCTATTTAGGCCTATAGCCACACAAAGCACCTTAGCATAGGTAGTCACGTAAATGTGATTAAGACTAAAAGGCCCTACTAATGTGCTAGGTTAGAGCCCTGTATAAGCTCAAATGGTATCAAGCTTCCAAGGCTTTAACCCCCAAAAGAAAATTTTATTAACAGGAGTTGGAGTGGTGGGCTACACCTCATTCTCACGTGGCTCATTCTCGGGAGATTTTTACCTCAACCAACAGGCCCATATATAAGATGAATTCAAAAGTATGGTGTATGATGAAAAATATGGATGGGGTCCTAGAACAATGGTTTGCACATAAAAGAGACCCCAAAACCAATATTTTACACCTACATATAAATTCTAAGGGGATGGAATGTAAATCTAGAAATGCTAATGTTGAAATGAAGAAATAAAGGTACTTACCTCCGAAAAAGAATCGGCTAAAAACCCTATCAAATAGTCTCAGAAACTGTTGATTTTTGCATTCTTCAAATGAAATTGTGAGATCTATAAAACCCAAAAATAGTTTTCTTTTCTGAGCTAGGTCAACCTTGACCTCAGGATCGGGGTATAATCTTACCAAGGGACACAATCTTACCCCCCACTAAAGGTTGACCTTGACCCAACTAATTTGACAGAAATTCTATTCACGGATCCTAAAAGTTTGGCGAAAAGGGTATCCAGATCTGCATTGATATTCGTCATCCCACAGCTGTACCTAAAACAAAAATAGTTTTGTTTGTTGGGGGGGAGGGGTTTTCCTTATTCAAACCCCAATTTAGGAATTAAACTTGAAATTGAATTGAAATTGTAGAGATAAACAAAGCAAATGGAATAATTCACCTTGCTTATGTTGAAACCCTTGTGGAGGATTTGAATCCTTGAATCCACAAGTATGGATGCACCAAATGAATGTATAATTGAATGTAGGATGTCTCCAATCAATTGTCTTTAGGTCTACAACACCAATCTTGAATGGATGGTTGGAGAAATCTTCAACAAGATGGCTCCATAGAGATTGAATCCTTCAATGGTTAACAATGGATCTCCTTGATGAATTGGATCTTGAATTCTTGAAGGCTTGAATTCTTGCTTGAGAGTGCTTGAGAGATATTTCTCTTGATCATGGATGAAACTTGATACTTTATTGAGAGATCGAGAAAATGAGAGAGGAGGGCTCCCTTTTATAGTGATCTAGGGTACAAACTTCTAGAGAGGCCACATAGAAAACAATAATAAAGGGTCCAAGGCACAAAACTCTAGAGAGGTGCACATGGAGAGGAAATTAAATTAAAGTCTTGACACAAAACTCTAGAAGGGGACCACCCTTAATATAGAAATAAAAATAATTATTTAAGAGCCTTGTCACAAAATTCAAGGTAAGGCCAACCCCAAAGTTAATTTAAGCATTAGGCACAAAACTTGAGAAAGGCTAATCTCCAATAATAAATTAGGAATCCTATACAGAGATTGATAAAGGTCCACCTCAAATATTAATTTGAGAATTTGACACTTAACCCAAGAAATAGTGGCCCTGAAGAGGGAAAAGACAAGATTTTGACGAAACCCCAAAACTGGAACCTAACCCCGAGGATCTCGGATCCTAAGGTCAAGGTCAAGGTCAACCTTAACCTAAGAGGTTGACCTTGACCTAGGTCAGGGTCAAGGTCAACCTTGACCTAAGAGGTCAAGAATCTCAGGTTTGCAATTTAGGATGCTAGAATTATGTCGGGAAGAAGTGAAAAATGAGGCAGAATAGGGGAAAAAGCTAGAACCAAGTCGAGTACCTGTAATACCCCAAAATTGGCATCTTGTTATCCTAACCAATTTTCTTGCATTTAGTCTCATTCTATCAATTTCTAAATCATCAAAGTCCTATTGTACTAGGCAATTTTGTCTTATGATTAACTCTACTTGACTTAGTGTCAAATGCATAAAACCTTAAATTTGCATCAATCATATATCATATTTAATTCCTAAATATCGACATTTATTGACTAAATAAACCCTATGATCAATTAATTTAATTATAAAAGTCCTAGCACTTTAATAAAATTAAATTCACCCTCTTTAGCTAAAATACATGAAAAAGGAATTAAATAAATATTTGGTTTTAAATGAATATCCTCATCTTAAAAATTGAATTTAATTATTCAAATAATTGAGAAAATCCACTTATGAGGCAATATTGTATTTATTTGAATTAAATATTCTCTCCAAATCTTCTATGTAGTTCAAAAAAAGGAAACTTTGAGTTAATTAGAATTCAAAAAAAGGAAATAAAATGGTTAAAGCTCCACACAGACAAAAACAAAAAGCTGACTGCCTCTCTGCAAGAAACTTTCCATTCTGGACTGATCTCTCATTCAATCTTCACTGTTCATCTAATTTAATCTCAACTGTTGATTGAACCTGGGATTCTATAAAAGAAACCTCATTTCTCATTCAAAGCATCTAATTTTTCAAGAAATGAAGTGTTGTCGCATTATTACCAAAACTCTTTTGCATTCAAAGCTCTCATTTCTTAGCATAATCTTCATTTCTAGATTAATATATCATGTTTAGCTTAATCATGCATTTCATTTCTTAATCTAGTTTCCTTTCATTGTTGTTAGATTAATTTCATCATTCCTAGATTAATTGCATACTCATTCTAGAATAATATGCATTGTACTTTCAGTTAAATCTTTCATTCTAGTGTTAGTCTATGGTTGCAAGACTCTTGATTCTAAGAGCAAAATCTCAAACCCTACCTAGATAGAAGGCAACAGGTCAAATCATCCAAACAGGTGAGATGAATAATATCATATTCATTCTTGGCTGCAACTAGTGAATAATGACTATGTTGAAGTGTGGAGCTAAATCAGAGGCCCATATTTAGTTCATACATTTATGGCGCCCACCGTGGGGCAGAAAATCAATTTTTGGGCTCATCATATTTCATCGTATTTTAAAAGTTTTTGACAAAATTTTGCATTTTGTCTGTACTTTCGTACATCCCTATATGGAATCTCGCGTGAATATTCTCATTGTATCATACAAAGTTTTGCTGGTTTTGGCATTTTCTCACGCTGGACTGTGTAAAATCTCGCGTGAAATTTTGACATCAGAGATCTAAAAGCTGTAGATTTGTACTTTTAGTTTGTTATTTCTTGACATTTGTTGTTTGATGTGGATTTTATTGATCCTGCCTTTCGGAGACAGTGTAATACTGGATTGCGGAGCTTTGGACTTGAGGTGATTTTCTACAATCTCTATAACACTTCAATTTTGAACATTAAAATGAATCTCTTATGTGTTTGGCTTGAGTGTTTACTGCTTTGATAAATCACACTTTGATTTTGGGCTCTAAAAAGAATCTAGATTCACTTTCAGCATATCTTTTTCACATAGTAAATAGGCCCTATGAACACTATTTGTGGCATTCTTGAGAGAGTGGGCTTCATTCACTTGTTTTGCATGTGAAGCTCTTCTTGACGATAGAACTCCTTGTAGGTAGAGGAGTTGATATTACCTCACGGTCTTACTTGGTTTTTGTCTTCAATCTTTGGTGGTACATTCTCTCTTGGTCCCATTTAGAGAGATTGGTAGCCATTGTTGTTGATATACAAACTTGGGTGAGGTGGTTTCAATTTAGCATGTCAATGAATCTATCTGCTATGTTTGGGTGAGGTGAAGAGGCTAGAGGATTATACTATGTTCCCTTTTGGGCACATCAGAAACTCAGAACCTTGAATCTGAACTAAGTCCCCATGTGGTCCTTTTTGTGAGTTTCCTTATTAGAGAGGGTTAACCATAGTGGACATTCCCTTTATTGGGTCAACCACATGGACAAAACCTCAAGCGGTAATAGCCATTTTCATCATGGTAGCAATAGCCGCTATATAAATGTCCTTGTGGAAGAAATCTCCATGGGTGTAGTTTCTTGTTGGGTTGTCAGATCTTCTCAGCATCTCTGATTGATTAAATTTTTGAAATGTGTCAAAACCCTGGTGTGCCTGGATTAGAGTTCACCCTCTTGAGATTACAAAAGTTGCAAAGTCAAACCATTACTACAAACCATAGTGCAACCAACTTTTTATTTTTCTAGGACTATGTGCATGATTGCAAAATATTGTGAGAACATATACAAGTAGCACTCTTAGGGAATATAATACTATGTCACATATTCTTGTTCATGCGCAAGGTTGCTTTGTCCCTTGCTCATTGTTTGAAGACATTGTTTGCTTGAAATCCCCGATTGTTGTCTTATATGCCTAATCATGATAGAAATTTGTTGATGCATATAGAAGTTGAGTTTTTGATTTAACTTTATCTGAAATCTAGATATTCTGTCAGAGAACAGCTAGCACTGTGTCTCAAGATATGTTCATGCCTTGAAAATTGTGTCAAACTATGTTCTTTTTATCACGTGAGATTTAAGTTTTCTATGCATTTCCTCGCATGAGACATCATTTCCTTATGCACAAACTGGCATTTCCTTGTGCGAGATTGCACTTCCTCATGTGAGACTGTCACCTAATTTTCAAAACATCAAGCTTATTCCCGTCAGTTGGTTACTTTTCTATCTAATCTAGTTTTTGTCTAGGATCCATCTGCTTGTTCTCCCGTTGTCCACTACCTAAAACTGGATGTCTCAGGCTGAGAACCAAGCGATTACTACTTAAACTTATGTTGTCTCTATGTTATATGTCCTTTCCTACTATGCTCTTGTAACTTGCGACACAATAGTCACATCTTGGTTGTTCTAGCCTTACTCTCGATGATTTGTGTCAGCTGCATTTCACTATTAACACTTTTTTTGCTATTCTAGAGATAGAGTTCTGAGCATAATCCTAATCCTCTCTTGATTACTTAATCCTCATCTATCCCTATGATGACTCAAAGCGGCAACGTGTTCCCTCCATGTTTCACCAGATGGGATAGAGATAAACCTTGCAACTGAGGCAGAGGTCATTCTGAGTTTGCCATACAATCTGAGTGTCATAGAGGATCTTCACATTCTTCCTCTAAAATGTCTGGAGAGGAGTCTTTTCTCTCTCCTTATCTTGCCATTTGACCTCATGTCCAACGTAATTTTTCTGTGAACTTTAGTTGAGCCAGAAATCCCTTGTTTCGAGAACACCAAGACTCTGAAGAATCATCATTAGAGATTGATCCCTTTGAGGCATCCCGCGTTGCCTTGCCAAAGATTGATCCTTTTGAGGAACCCTACGTTTCCTTTCCAGAGCTTAATTGTTTTGCAACACCCAAGGTTTCCTTGCTAGAGATTAATCCTTTTTTAGAACCCAAAGTTTCCTTAGCAGTCACCTCTCGTCATAGTGAACCTCCTCATACTCAGTCTGCTCACACTGTGTACTTGCACACTATCAAGATGTCACACAAACATCAAGAGGGTGAGTACAACAGAGCTCATGATCATGATCAGGATCAAGCTCAAGATAACCAAGAAGAATTATGTGCCCCGAGCATCTTTGAAATCCTTGGTAATGAAGATGAAGAAATAACCCAGCAAGACATTGAGGCTACCCGGTCCAACAAAAGTTTTCACAAAATGATGGAAATTTTGATGAAAGAAGAGAAAGAGAAATACTTTCTCGAGCTAGCCAAACAAGGGGCCAAGTTACCCCTAGACTATAAAGTTGAGACTCTTGTAGTCAAAGAAGAGGAAACATAGGTGGCTAAAATGCACAAACTAGTCCAAGACATGCAAGCCCAGATCCAACAACTCATGAAAACCAAGGACACACTAGCAAACCAGTTTACACTGGAGAGCATCTGTCCATTCCCAATTGACAAGAGTCTTAGCATGCCACCTTTTCCCAAAGGTGTAGAATGCCCCAAGTACGATAAATATATGGGTACCTCTGATCCTCAGGATCACTTAAGAGAGTTTGGCTCTCTATCCATGGAGTTCATACATGATCAAACTTATCTCATGTGTGTCTTCCTATGTAGTCTAGGTGGATTTTCTATGGAGTGGTTCTCCTGACTTCCTACTAAATCAAATCTTTTGATGAGATTGCTAATCTATTGCTCCAACATTATTCGCATAACATTCAGCATCCGATCAATACCTGTGATCTTTGCAATCTGAAACAATGATCTGGAGAACATTTCCTGACATTTCTCTAGTGATGGAGATAACTCTATACCAAATATTCTTGCAGAATACCAGAATCTAAGAAACTTGATATCTTTCTCAACAATCTACTTCTTGATTTTGGATACCAAGTACAACTGCAAGGTCCTTTGACCTTGGATGACATGATCAAGCAGGCTATGAGAATAGAGGTGTTTATGGTCAAGAAAGGAGAGCTCACCCTACACAAAGATAACAAGCAAGGGTCCTCCTCAAGCAAAGATAAGGCTAAAATTGTCAACAAAAACTAGGATGTTGTGAATGATGGTGTTGTTGACAATGTGAACCAAAGCCTCCAAAGATTTTTTTCAATCTCACCTCCAGTATGAAAGTAGCCAAAGCCACTGAGAAGGCTACGATAGAAACTCAACCACCTTTGAAATTTTCCAGAAATAAACCTTGGGCACCTTGACCCAAACGTGAGTTCACTCCCCTAGGGAAACCTCTTGTCGTAGTCTACAAGACTCTTTTTCAAAACTAGATACTCATGCCTCTAAATAATTTGCCTCATTACAATCCACAACCATGACCTACTTGGTGGAATGAGTCTGCATACTATGATTACCATCAAAACAAGGGTCATAAGACTTCTACCTGTATTCAACTTCGACATAAAATCCAGGATCTTATCAATAATGGTGATGTTTTTGTGTGTAGTCATAACATGAACTTGGATCACCAAGCATTCAAGAACCCATTTCCTCCTCATGAGAAAGGTGATTCTTCCAAGCCTAAGAATACCAACAACAAGGTCAACTATGCGTACAATACCAATGACAATGTTATTAATATGGTTGAACTTGTCAATGTCAAATAATGTGATGTGATTACCATCAAGGGGAGTGAAGATGCTTCTAGACCCAAAGTTCCTTTCATTTTGTGAGGTCCTATGTCTTAATCTTCTGAATCTTAGCAATCTCAAGTTTGTGCCAACACTGTCACTCGATCTAATGCAAAGATCACTCTCAAAGGCCTTGAACCTTCTCCATCTGCACCGAAACAACCTGCAGACAAAGTTGTTGTTGGCCCTACCGACAAGAATTCAAAATTGGTCCCCACACCTACTAATGCTAACTACAACATCTTAGACCAATTACAACCTACTAATGCTCAAATCACTATCTTTGAGTTATTGAAAATCTTGCCTGCTCATAGGCAAATTCTGGATAAAGCCCTCGCTAAGGAAAATGTCCCAAAGGATCTTGATCTCGACCAGTTTCAATCCATGGTAGGTCATTTGACCTCACCTTAGTATCTATCTTTCTCTGAAGAAGATGATCATTCACTAAGCCACCCACACAATACTCCTCTGCATATTGAAGTCATGATTGGCCAAAAGCGTGTCCACCGCGTCCTCATTGATAATGGTGTTGGTCTCAATATCTGCTCTGCTAATTTTCTCACCTAGCTAGGTTATGGTGAAGATTCTATAGATGCACATAAAAATATTACCATCAAAGCATATGACAAAGAAGAACATAAGTCTAAGGGCTTGATTGTGTTACCTATCAGGGTTGGCCCTATTGAGAGAAATGTTGTTTTTCAGGTATTGGATATTACTCTTGCCTACAACATACTATTGGGAAGACCATGGATCCATGAGATTTAAGTGGTTCCTTAGACATACCATCAATGCATAAAGTTCTCATTCCATAGAGCCAAAGTAACTATACCTGCCAATAGAAGTTATTCCTGCAATATGCTCACTCAATTTGCTGATAATTTTTCCCAACAAATAGAGAGTCTACTAAATTTTTTGACACCAAACTAAAAGAAGTGGGAAAGACTCTAAAACTCACAAATTCAAGCATGGGAGAATATCAGATGGAGCATGTTTTTTCACTAATAACTTTACCTCTATCTCCGCATTCCTACGGGAGACCTTCTGAGAATAAGAAACCTTTTGTTGTCTCACCCCAAGTAGTCTATGATGGTAATTTTGTACAAGCCACAACACCATTAGAATATGAGGATGAAAATCAAGCTATTACAACTTGGATTTATAAAGGGAAAGACACATCTGAACAAACCACTCCTGCTCTTGATATAGAACATGAACCAAATAGTGAAGGTTTCAAGCTCATGAAATACTTTGGCTATAAAGGGAGTGGCCCTATAGGGGTGAATAATAATGGATTACTTGAACCAATTGAAGCTATGGGACAAAGGACAAAGGACACCATAGGTCTAAGCTTCAAGAAAATCCCATTTCATTTAGGGATCAATAAATTTGTACCAGAACCAGAATGTCTGCCAGTATCTAGGGACATTGTTTCAGCTGAAAAATCAGAGGTCAGTTCAATGAGGATACCTTTCCTTATCCTATTCCTCCAGATCTTGTTGCACTCTTCATAGAGTTGGATGGTCTAGAGTAGCATATTAGACACCTTGAAACTAATAGTGATTCTAACAACACTACCTTAGTTACCCCTTTGACATATGAATAGTTGAGAAAAATGCAAACGACTCACCCTAACTATCAACGAGAACTCTACATGTTGTCATCTTTTCAAGCACATTTTCAACAAGAACAAAATCAACTGAACATCAATACTACAAGATATGATCATGAGTCAGATGGTACAATAAGTGTTGATGGAATTCCTATATCCAGTATTATAGACTCACATGAGTATGAGTTTGATTCTCATTCTGATGCAACTTCTAACAAGGATGTAGACACAGTACACACATTTGAAAATCTTCTTGAAGTAGGTGAAGGGTCTAGTGTTAGGATGATTGAGTGTGATTCTACTGATGCTAACATTCCCTCTACTTCTGACATAATGTCTCGAAGGGACTCGAACACACCTCTAGGTGAGATCGCTTTAGGTCTTGACTTGCTTGTCTGCACTTTTGACGACTATATCATGAACGCACTTGAACCTGCCACTTATCTTTCACTCCACCATCCCAAGCTGATAAAATGGAACCTCTCCTCTCCATCTAATGAAGTCCTTACATTCTAGAATGATTACGCTCTTACTTGCTACCTTAACATTGTCAAATCTATGACGTCCTCCACCAGTGAAGATAGTGTCAACATGACTAAAGCTGATATCAAGTATCTCAGTCATAAAATTAAGAGAAAAATGGATAGGCACTCCGATGGTGAACCACATTGTGGTAGTGTCAGAGCCAAGAGCCAAAAAAAAAGTAAAAACAAAAGATGCATCCGAGGGTGAAAACCTCTCTGAGGCGCTCGAGGATGGGATACTTGATACACTTTTGAGTCATTTTTAGGAAAGATCTTCAATATTGATAGAGCCAACTCAACCAATAAACTTGGGTATGGAAGCTATACCTCAAATCATTCATTTTGCACAGTCCTTATCTGCATAAGAGAAAGAGGAATTCACCAAGTTTCTTTCGAAGCAAGAAAATCAACTTTGCATGGACCTACTCTAATATGCCTAGACTAGATCCTAATATGATTATGCATCACTTATCTATTGCACCAAATGTAAAACCTAACAAATAGAAGCTTTGTAAGATGCACCCACATGTGGAACTTTTAGTCAAAGCTGAATTAGAAAAAATTCTCAAAGCTGGTTTCATTAGAGCAATTGACTATGTAGAATGGATTTCTAATATTGTTCTAGTTGCCAAGCATGATAAATCTATCAAAGTCTGCATAGATTTCCAAGATTTAAACAAATCTTGTCCTAAGGATGGCTTCCCATTACCCAACATTAACATTATTATAGACATGATAACAGGCTATGAAATGTACTCACTCATGGATGGTTTTTCTAGCTACAACCAAATCAAAATTGTGCCAGAAGACCAAGAAAAGACAGTCTTCACATGTGCTTGGGGAAATTTCTATTGGAATGTCATGCCATTCAGACTTAAAAATGTCGAAGCCACGTATCAAAGAGCTGTCACCTCTATCTTTCATGACATGATGCATAAGACGATGGAAGATTATGTGGATGATACCTTAGCTAAGAGCATGGAACAAAAAGCACATCTTGTAGACCTAGGTCCTATACTAGATTAAATGGAACAATTCACTCTAAGGCTCAACCCAAAGAAGTGTGCCTTTGGAGTCACATCTAGTAAACTATTAGGTTACATCATATTTGTTAAAGGCATAGAAGTAGATCTAGAAAAGGTTCAAGCTATTATGGAGATGCCTCCACCATGCAACATCAGTCAGATGAGAGGTCTCCAAGGTCAGTTATAGTCTATATGGCACTTCATTGCACAACTAGCAGACAAGTCACAACCATTCACCAAGACCTTACATAAAGGTGTGACTTATGAGTGGAACGAAGACTATGAGAAAGGGCTCCAACAGATCAAATAGTATCTTGCAAATCCACCAATATTAATGCCTCATATTCATGGGAAGCCACTCATTCTCTATATCTCTGCTACAGACACATCCCTATGTGTCTTATTGGCTCAAGAATATCATACCAACAAAGAAAGAGCTATTTATTAGATCAGTAGAACTTTGGTCTCTTATAAAATGAACTATTTTTTCATTGAGAAAGCTTACCTAGTAGTGGTATTTGCTTCATAGAAATTGCGGCACTACATGGTTGCTCACACTACATGTCTTATTGCTAAAATTGATCCATTAAGGTACTTGCTCAGCAAAGCTACCCTTACAGGTAGATTATTGAAATGGGTCATGATACTCAGTGAGTTTGACATTGAGTATGTAGAGAGAAAAGTCATTAAAGGACAAGTGATTACAGATCAGTTGGATGAAGCACCTATCATAGATTATCAACCATTGAGCATTGAGTTTCCAGATGAGTCCATAATGCTTCTCACATATCAGACATGGACTATGTTCTTTGATGGATCATTTACCCAACATGGGTCAAGTACCGGAATATTGTTCATTACACCTTAAAGGTACTCTTTACCAAAGGCATACAAAATATTGTTTCCTTGTACAAATAACATTGTTGAGTATGAAGCCCTAATCAACAGCATGAATGGTGAGTAGATGAACTAAAAGTCTTTGGAGATTCACAACTTGTCATCAACCAAGTCAATGACATTTATCAAACAAAGGATGACAAATTGGTACCTTACAAACAGATGGTCGATGACCTGAGAAAATAATTTTCACATGTCACTTTCTAGTAGATTCCATGAGCAGACAACAAAGTAGTTGATGCCATGGCTACTCTTGCTTCCATGTTACAAATGCCAAAAAATGACTTCTGACATGAATTCCCAGTGGAGACGTTACGCTACACAGTCCATGACTCTCCCAAATCCAGGATGATCTATTCAATCATTGGACATGACTCATCCCGCTACCATCATATCTATTCCTATCTTCATGACTAAATTATTCCAAATACCTACACTCGGAATGAGAAATGTCACCTAATCTGTAGTGCTTCACAGTATGTTATCATGCTAACAACTTGTATAGATGAGGTCTAGATAGTACCCTCCTTAGGTGTTTAGAACCCGACAAGTCCAAATGTGCATTAACTGAGGTGCATGAAGGCATCTATGGATCCCATTTGAGTGATCTGACACTGGATCAAAAACTTATTAGAGTTGGTTACTATTGGCCTGATATGGAGAAAGAAGCTATACAATATGCTAAGGCTTGTAAATAGTGTCAACTTCACGGGAATCGGATTCACACTCCCGCTAAGGAGCTAATCCCATTCATTACCTTTTGGCCATTTTAGCAATGGGTCTTTGATTTGGTGGGCCAAATTCACCCTTCTTCATCAAATGGACACAATTTCATTATCATCGCTACAGACTACTTCACCAAATGGGTCGAGGTAGTACCTCTGGCTATAGCAAATGGCAAGTCTGTAGCCATGTTTATCCTGAATTACATCATCTATAGGTATGGTGTACCCTCCTCAATAATCATTGACAATGGGGGGTAGTTCAAGAATAAGGATTTGAAAGAGCTATGCTCTAAGTTCAAGATTACTCAGCATTGGTCTTCCATCTATTATCCATAGGGTAATGGACAAGCGGAAGCATCAAACAAGGTGATTCTTAAGATCCGGCACCGCATAGTTCACAAATTTGGTAGAGATTGGCACCTCCAGATTAATCTGGCTTTATGGGCCTATCGAACAAGTATTCAAACACCAATAGGGGTCATGCCCTTTGCTTTAGTTTATGGTGTAGATGTTGTACTACCTATTAAGGTCAAGATTCCTACTTTGCGAGTCTCTTTGAAAGGCCTCATCACTGATGAAGACATTAGAATATCCTGACTACAAGAGCTAGAACTACTAGATGAACATCATCAAGTGGCATTCGATCATCTCCAAGCATATCAAAAGAGGATGTCCAAGAGCTTTAATAGAAAGTTAAACCAAGGGACTTCCAAGTGGGTGATCTTGTCCTGAGAGAGAACCCTAAGAATCAACAACAACATATACAAAAGGGAAGTTTGAACCAAATTGGCTTGGTCTGTATATTGTTATTGCAACATTTGGGTCTGGTGCATATCAACTCTCTACTACTGAAGGAGAATAGCTCAAAGACTCGATCAATGCTCTGCATCTGAAGTGATTCTATAGCTGAGACATCTTTTGAATGCTCCATGTACATACTCTATTCTGAAAAAATCCTAAAATTGCAAAAAGTCCTTAAAAATTGATCATCTTAGTGAAAACTTAGTAAATAGGTGCTTTGATGCATCAACCAAAAAAATACAAAAATACAAAAAAATAAAAAAGATAAAAATAGAAAAAACAAAAAATGTGCCATTAATGAAAGCCTGGTAAATAGGTGTCATGGTAGCAAAAGCAATAAAATCCTGCGAAGAAGGTGAAAGCCTGGTAAATAGGCACCTCTTGATCCATAATGCTATACCTATCGCAACACCACTTGGCCCTGTATAGTTGCTTTCCTATTTTCCTGCTTTAGTTTGCTAGCTCATGCACTTGCTCTTAGTTACCTTCAATATTATACTTGAATTTACATGGATTGAAACTGGTCACGCTTGGGGGCACCCTTCCTAGTCTAGGGGGCATTGTCTTGTCTTTTCAGAGGATCTTCCTCGCATCAGTCACCAGTGGTTCTCACTACATTTTCCTATTGATGCTTAGCTTTAGGATCTTCCTCGTATCAGTCACCAGTGGTTCTCACTGCGTCTGCCTACTGATGTTTAGCTTTAGGATCTTCCTCGCATCAGTCACCAGTAGTTCTCATTACATCTACCTACTGATGCTTAGCTTTAGGATTTTCCTTGTATTAGTCACCAGTGGTTCCCACTACGTTTGCCTACTAATACTTCATTACCACTATGATCTCTCCTTGAGACTGTCTCTCGCATCAGTCACCAGTGGTTCTCACTGCGTCTATCTACTGTCATCGTCCTGATGAGACTTCTCACAAACACGGTATACTTCTAATCTAACATCAATCCGCTGACACTGAAACTAAATTGTACCTTTCTAAAGCATGTTGAGCTTTTCTTTTATGTTCTTGTCTTTTTGCTTTATCATTCTTCCTCGAGCAACTCAAAGATGTCTATTCTGACTGAGAGCTACAAGGACTGTGGGCATAATCTTTTCTTTGCTTTCTATTTGCTGGTTTAGTTCCAATGATCCAAGGAATCCACATAAAATGGGTGTCCACTGTGAGAGCCTCTATCTCATGTTAGATGGCCATGTGTACCTTGAATCCTTTTGTATGGAAACTTTGGTGTGGTTGGTTCTTTTCCTTGTATGTTTGAGTGCCTTCTTTATGCTACAAGTGAAATGGCAAACGCTTGTCCTGCTAAGTGAATGTATGGGTCATTGCAAGATTTCTTAAATATACTCATTAATCACTTAGCAAAAGAAGCCACTCTCATATGTCCGATGTGTTTATATGCAAGTAACATTCAGGTCATCCTAGCAACTGTGCTTTGATGCTTATGTTAACTTGCTAAATCAAAAGGAATAGGTGTTCAGGTCATTTTGGCTTCTTGTTCCTTAATGCTTACACCTCATTCTGACAAATCTAAAGACTAATGTCATATTCATATTCTCATGACTATCATATTAGTGAGAGTTGTATGACACCTTACGATCATCTGATACCAAACACTCTATGATGATGACTATCTAATGGGTCCAGCAACCAAGTCCTAGGGATGGTGTCTAGCTTAGGTTTGCATTTTCATTCTAGGCTTGCATTATGGTAGTACTTTGCAATTCTCTTTATTATGTTCTTCAGGATTTGTATGAGGGTTCTCATCTTATGTCCTGGGTTGACCTTGACTGCACAAGTGTCTGATCCTCACTCTCAATCTTCAAGAACATTCTTTTGGTTAGTACCTGTTGTGTATTGCAATATCCTGCATGAGATGATTAGTATCACATACATTGCATTACATCCATTAGAATGCATTCTCATAATCCATATACATACATTTACATCTACATATTCATATACATGTGCATTCATCATAAGCATAAATCAAATCATACATTGCATTTATTCATCATTACATTTCACATTGCATACATACATAACCATAAAAAAACATGTGCATATTCATATTCATACATGCCATACATCTCATATCTACTCATCTAATCATTTAGGATACATCTCATAAAGCATAAAAATACAAAGCAATATACACAAATAAGATGATAGCAAAAGATGAGCTCATATATATATCTCAATAGTGTCAAGCAAAAATGGTGCTACTCGAGCACAGTTTATAAAAAATGGAGCTATAATACATCATGATATATCAAAAATCCTAATCTAGCCCTAGCCATCACCACCTAGAGGAGGTGGAGGAGGTGGCATATCTGCCTGCGGTGGTGCATGTGGAGGAGGTCCCTATGGTACCGTTGGTGCCCTGTCATACTCTAAAAATTATGGAACCTGGTTTGCTAGCTCTGGCACTACACCAATATATGTTGCATAATAATAGGCTGACTATGTTGTCTCATATCGAGTCTCCACCCACACCCTCACCAGCTCCTCCCGTAGCTCTCTAATCTCCTTATCCCTCTCCATTATCTGGGTATCTCGAATGGCCACCTATATGTGGAGATCACTCAGCTCCCTCTGTACTTGTCACACTCTATCTCGGCTCCTTTGTAGCACATCCTTTAGTTGAGTGACCTGATCTCTAGGAGGGGGGCCCTGTGCGGCCTAATCCTACATCATCTCATCCTATGCCTTTGTATCTGGTGGTTGTGATGTCTCTGCAGTCTTCTGCCTCGTCGATCTATCTTGACCTCCACTACTACCTGCACCAGGATCTACCCCTATCTGTCTAGGAGGAATGGGAATCTGCCTAGTCCTTTGTCATGGCATCTATTGTTGTGCCACCTATTGCTATGCCACCTACTATTATGGTGGAAATTGTGCCACCTACTAACTAATCCCAAGTGGATCTGTGAATTTGGGGAATGGATGTGCCAATATATGATCCTGATATGCTGGTACTATCCCCCCATCACCTACAATTGCCATGTAATCCCATGAGGCTGGCGCTACTCGTGCCTCTATCATGCATCGAGCCTGATCAAGTATCACCATCCATCCCTTCTTCACCTCGTTGGTGAAGCGAGCATAGGCACAATACTCCTGAGATATGTCATGTGGTCTCCCAAACTACCTCAAGACCCATGACAACATAAACCACTCAATAATAGATATGGTGCGACCAATCAAAGAACATGAACAAAACATGTGGAAGCTCATGTTTGGCATCATCCCAGACCTTTTTCCCTACCCATGGTCACCATACCACTATCACCATGCCATATAGTTGAGCCCTCCACTGCTCAGTCTTACCCAGCACTGGTTGAGTGATCAGTCTGCCATACCTATATATATATGGCTCCAAAGGCTGTCTGGTATCATAGAACACTGGCATGCACACAAGAAGATGCTCCCAAGCCCATATCTACAATATCACAACACCTGCTGCCATGCTCTGCACACCATGATACACAATCTCATGCATCTCATGATACATTTGCGTTAATATGGATTGGCCCCATTCGAATCGCATAGTCAACTACTCAAGCATCCTCTGCAGCAACTGACCCCAGCCACACTCCAATCCCTGTTGCCCCCTATCTGGCATCAAGTAGTAGCCCAGGAACACTGCTAACACAATCGCTAATCTATGCCCTGCACCATAGTCCCTAATTAGATCCTCCTAGGGGATCGCTCGGCCCATAACCAGATCATCTTGAAAAATCTCTCTAAGCGCCACTATGCCCACTCTTGACTGTGTGTCATACTCCACGCGTGGGTCATGGAAAGGTACTCTCAAGATCCTTTATATGTCCTCCAGGGTTACTGTCATCTCCCCCTGTGGCAAATGGAAGGTGTTTGTCTCTAAATGGAAATGCTCAACAAGTGCACCTAGCAGTCCTTGATTTACCTAAATATCGGGTACATCATGCAGATACAACAATCCTAGTCCATCTATGTGTGCTGACTCTGCATCATTTAGTTGTTGCACTAATGCCCTGATCACTGGTTGGTGAGATTAGAACACAATGTCCGAGAAGTCAACTTGTAATACAAGTGACAACACAGGATCAGTATCCTCAATCATGATGGTTTTCAAAGAAAAATAGAAATTGAAGCTATGAACCTATCCTAAGACTAACTCTCTGATGCTCTACTTGGCTATTCCTACACAAATTTGGGCATAAATCTTGATTTTCTGCAGCAGTTTCTTGCATGAGGAAGTAAGAGCCTTGTGCATGATTTCACTATTGCACGAGACTTTATCTTAGCTCGCACAAGAGATCTTCCCTGAGGAGGGTTTCTCATGCAGCTTCATCGGCCACCTCACGCGAGCTTGCAAAGGTACCCCATGCGAGGAAGCCCTCTTTGGGTCTTTCCTCGCGTGAGACACCTTCTTGGCTCCCGCGAGGAAACTATTTCCTCGCATGAAGTTTGGTGAGAAAGTTCCTAAACTGCCCTAAAACTACCCAAATCTACCAAAATGTGTTAAAAATTTGAAATGCAAGCTAAGTTATCGACTACTCACAGGTGGGTCATATGTTGTCGGTCGGTTGTGATGTTAGGAGTGCTCAAATCTATGCAATCTCACTGGCATGCTCTCTATTTCACTCCGAGCTCTCTAAATCACTTAAGGTCAAAGGTAGCAAATGAATTGAAAATGACCCTTTTGGGCCTTATATAGGTTTTGACCTAATTTTCAAAAGTGCTCCATTTTGCGCAAAAACTTCACCCTTGGCTAAATTGACCACTCTGAATCTATTTTTGGGATCTAAATTGAAATTCGACACCTCTAAATAGCTCAAATCACATTTTAAAATTTCTAGGACCGACATGATCAGATGATTGTGTAGTCAACCTTCTAATGTTGTATTCTTCACAAAATCACATCTCATCATCATTTTCTTGACTTCTTCATCTTTTTCATCAAAAGTCAACTCTATTCAATTTTGGTCAACCATGGTCAAACTTGGTCAACCAGACCTCCAAATCACTCTAGATCGCTTATGCATCTTCTCGATTCTTTCATAATTTGCTCTAAGTTCTTCTCAATCTCCACTTTTATCTCTATCCACCATCTTTTGTTGTCAATTACCTTCCTGATGTGTCATCTTTCTATTTCATTCACGAGGGGGCAAGATGATTGCATCATTGAATCTCGAATCAATTCTCAAATTAATCTGATCTAAATCAAAAGTCATCATTGCTAGGGGCATCTCATCATGCGGGGCATGTTCAGTTTTTCATACCTCACAGTCAAAATTGGATGTTCCACGATCTTGAATCACTAGGGGAATCTTTGTGCCTTACATCTTGTCATCTTACTGTTAGGTATCTGAGTAATCTAACTCAAATCCTTGGGAATCAAGCTTCGTTCTAGAGATGGTTCTTAAAATATCTCTAGGTATCTGAGCAATCTAACTCAAATCCCTGGGAATCAAGCTTCATTCTGGAGATGATTCTTGAAACCCCTATTAGGTATTGGGACAATCTAACCCTAATTCTTGAAAGGCAAGCTTCATTCTGGAGATGGCTCTCGAAAACTCTTTTACCGATATCAGGGCAATCTAACTCGGGTCTCGGAGGACTAAGCTCAATTTTGGAGATAGTCCTACAAACTTGCATCAGTTATCATTTAGTCGATGGGTATCAGGGTAATCTAACCTCGACTTCTTAAGATTGAGCCTCGTTCTGGGGACAGTCTTACTAAAAGTGGTAATCTTACATATGTCTTCATAATCTAACTTAGACTTCAGAGAATCAAACTTCATTCTGGAGATGACTCTACAACTTGATCTGGTCGGTGTCTTGGCAATCTAACCTCGACTTCTAAGGGTTAAGCTTCATTTTGGAGATAATCCTAAAAACCTCATCAACTATCACATCAGACTATTCTTTGAATCAATGTGTTGCTCGTACATCAATTCAAAGAGGGGCAAAATGTAATACCCCAAAATTGGCATCTTGCTATCCTAACCAATATTGTTGCATTTAGTCTCATTCTATCAATTTCTAAATCATCAAAGTCCTATTGTACTAGGCAATTCTGTCTTCTGATTGACTCTACTTGACTTAGTGTCAAATGCAGAAAACCTTAAATTTGCATCAATCATATATCATATTTAATTCTTAAATATCGACATTTATTGGCTAAATAAACCCTATGATCAATTAATTTAATTATAAAAGTCCTATCACTTTAATTAAATTAAATTCACCCTCTTTAGCTAAAATACATGAAAAAGGAATTAAATAAATATTTGGTTTTAAATGAATATCCTCATCTTAAAAATTGAATTTAATTATTCAAATAATTGAGAAAATCCACTTATGAGGCAATATTGTATTTATTTGAATTAAATATTCTCTCCAAATCTTCTCTGTAGTTCAGAAAAAGGAAACTTTGAGTTAATTAGAATTCAAAAAAAGGAAATATAATAGTTAAAGCTCCACATAGACAAAAACAAAAAGATGACTGCCTCTCTGCGGGAAAGTTTCCATTCTAGACTGATCTCTCGTTTGATCTTCACCATTCATCTGAATCAATCTCAACCGTCAATTGAACCTAGGATTCTATAAAAGAACCCTCATTTCTCATTCAAAGCATCCAATTTTTTGAGAAACGAAGTGTTGTCGCATTGTTACTAGAACTCTTTTGCATTCAAAGCTCTCATTTCTTACCATAATATTCATTTATAGATTAATATATCATGTTTAGCTTAATCATGCATTTCATTTCTTAATCTAGTTTTCTTTCATTGTTCTTAGATTAATTTCATCATTCCTAGATTAATTACATACTCATTCTAGAATAATCTACATTGTACTTTTAGTTAAATCCTTCATTCTAGTGTTAGTCTATGGTTGCAGGACTCTCGATTCTAAGAGCAAAATCTCAAACCCTACCTAGATTGAAGGCAACATGTTGAATCATCTAGACAGGTGAGATGAATAATCTTATATTCATTCTTGGCTGCAATTGGTGAACAATGACTATGTTGAAGTGTGGAGCTAAATGATAGGCCCATATTTAGTTCATACAGTACCCATTCAAGGCGTTCAACATGACCCCAAACCACTTACTCGAAGGGCTAAACATTCTTAACATGGAAGTGCTTCCATTTTAAGATGATACACATGGATTGGAAACAAAAGGAGTCTGAATTTTTTAGTTTCCCTCAAGGAGAAAAGAGCATAATCTCTTATCCAATGTTGTTTTCTCCCAAACATATCAAATAAGATTATTCGTTCCCAAAGTCCCTTTCTTAGTATATTATAAAATAAGTCTAGGTTTCTAATTTTCTCATAAAGACAATAGCATACTCCCCTATCACTTAATAAAATACTACAAATGAACTTTTGTTAATGTGCCTAAGAAATAAATTAAGAAAACATAATATTTGCTTGTATCTCCTAGGCAACCTGCAAGACAAAAGAGTGAGTAGTTTGATGTTTCTGAATGTCTTCTATCAACGTCCTGTAACACACAATATTAGTCATTTTAGATATTCAATCTTTAGATTTGATGTGTTACAAAAAACTAGATAAACCAATTGTACAAAATCTTTCTAGAAAATTAAAATATTTTGTTACAGAGCGTAGATGACAGTTCCAGGTCACAGACAACAGTCTGCACAAACAATGGTCAAAAATCATAGACAACTATCAGAGAGTAGAAATGATAATAGAGTGAAAACTTAGAAAAATTATACCTAACATGTGACAACATGATTTTTGAGGAACACAAACAACCAAACATAGTTGAAAAGGATGATCAATTAAGACGGCGGTCAACCTGCGCAGATGATAGTTTAGAAACCATAGTCAGTCTATTGTGATTAAAATAACATTTTAAAATATTTTGCTAGCATTTAACTCTATAAAATTGACATCTTGACAAAAACCCAAGAGTTAAAAACCTAAAATATCTCAAAAAATACTTTTAAATATTAAAAAGTTTAAATCCTTTTTAACCAAGGCGGAGACATCGATTTGTAGACAATCATTCTAGGACGAAGATGACTTTGCATGACAGTTTCCAGAAATGACAAATTTTTTGAAAAACAATTTAAATTTCAAGGACGTGGGTCCCACCGTGCATGCCAAAATGTGTATGGTGAAAACCTACCTGTTGGGAGCAAGCTCAAACATACAAATGTTAGAGATAGAAATCATATTCAATACTAATCTAACATGTTCATAAAATTGCAAAACCAAAACAAAAAGCTTCCACCATAACCTTTGATGAGAATGAAGTAAGTGCTTTTAAGACTTGCTTGATTTAAGCTCCTATAAATGGTTGTGGGTGTGCTCTCCTAACACAATATATTAAATCCCACTTTGATTAAAAGAAAATGATAAATGCAAGCTAAATGAGGATGGTATTGAATGAACTCAAGAACCAATTATAAAGAACTAGCCTCAAGTATTCAATGTCAATATGAGAAGTAGGAATGAACTAAATGCAAGCTATCTACTATTAATGAATGCAAACAAGCTACCAAACCATTTAGTAAAAATACTAAATGAAAGAAAATAGCTCTAAGCATATACTAGCATGATAACTCTATTATGCAAAATGATGGATGGTTTACTCTTGGCAAGGCTCCTATTTATAGGATTTTGGAGGACTGGGGTGAGGTGGATCACATGTGTCATCCACATAAGTGCCACATGAGGGACACATAAGCCATGCAAGAGTCCTAGTTTTCTCACACATGTGTGAGCAACTTGAGATGTGATGGGTCAATGTGTAGTTCAAATACACATGTGTAAGAGATGTGTAAGAAGAAGTCAATTTTCACCCTTTTGGAAAGTGTAAGAGGTGTCATCAAGGTTGTAAGAAACCTTGTTTTAGGCATTTTTAAAACTGTTTGTAAAGACAATTTTTAAAAATTGCTCACACATGTGTGAGAAAATAATTAGGACTAATGGGTGTAAGAATCCAAAACTTAGCCTAATTTTTTTCAGTTAATTAGTAAGTAGGGACCTATTTGTTGAGAGTGATGTGGGTAGGGTAAGATCTAGGTCCAGATTTAGGATTAATTAAAATTTAGACTAATCATGGTTTACGAGAATAATAGAATGTGAAATGAAATGAATAAATTAAAATTTATTTAAAGAGGGATTAAATGAAGGAAGGTATTAAATAAAATTTAATACACTTAAAGAGAAGGTATTTAAATTAAATTTAAATACTATAGAATAGTGAACCCAATTTAATTAAATAGGTAGAAGAATATAACAAATATAATTAAATAATTATAATGTTAAGGGATGATTTTAAGCGTCTACACACACATCCTCTTTCTGGATAACGTTTCTAAAAGGAGGAGGTTCTTTCTCAATTTGGTCTGAAATACATCTTGGTCGTGGATATTATGCTCATCACGTAGTTGTTAGTAGTCGATGACAGATGTTGAGGGTCCCACTCAAGACACACGTCTTCTTTCCAGAGAACTTTTCCAAAAGGAGGAGGTTATTCCTCAAATCAGCCCAAAATGCTCTGTGGGCCCTTAATCTAAAGTTCATCCAACAAATTTTAATAGTTGATGATGTTTGTCGTTAACCCCACTTACTTTTTCCATAATAAGGTCATCAAGTCCGTCAAAAGAGGAAGAAGAGAGATGACACCATCGAAGAAGGAAAGACAGTCAGGTTTCGTACTTCTTGACGTCAAGGTTCGATGATTCAAAAAAGGGTGTTAAGAGGTACAAGTTTGTTTTTTGGAGATTGAAGAGGATCAATAATTTCTAAATATTAATATTATATTAAAAAAGGATGAGCTTCTTCACCTTCCACTACATGCCATTACTGGGTTCCTGGCCTTTTGATTATAAATATTGCTAAAGATGGGCTTCTTCACCTTCCACTCATTAGTCGGTCTAACAAGATCCCCGATGATGAGCACTCATTTAGGAAAATCTATTTATTAATTAGGTGGTGACATAATCTTTATCTATATTTGTATGTATATAAATGTTTATATATATTTACAAATTAATATATTTGTATTTGTTTTATATACACGTATAATTTATACATGCAAATAACTATATATATATTTATATATAAGTGTATTATTCAAGTATAATATCATCAGGCATAGTTTAAGGAAAATTCAAGTAGAGGAGATCAAAGAGATAAATTCCTGTGTTGAGATTTTAAAGTCTAGCCCCGGTCAGCTGATGTTTATGATTCATAATGACTACTTATCTATACTTTGACATAATTTCCATATTTTCCAACTTCCTTTATCAACTTATCAATTTAATTGAGGCGTTCATAGCAATTTTACTCTACCTGTGAAACAAGGGGCTCAACTCTTCTATATATATCTTATTTACTGATAGTCACCATACACCTTACTCATTCTCTAGATACTATATCCTCGAATTATAGTTTTCCTTTTTCAGACCTTCTTCTATTCCTAGGTTTGCTAATTCATTCGCCCTTTGGTTGCCTCATCGATATATATGGTTGATTACGATTTTATCAAAGGATTGACATAACTTGATTTCTTTTGATAAGCTTGAATCTAACCTCCAATTCAGGAGGGATACTTTTCTTAAGGCATTTATAATAATTGTTGAGTCCCCTTCAATTTCCAATTTTTTGCAACCAAAACTTTTACATAATGCTAGACCTTCCACTAGAGTCGTTAATTCTGCCTAGTTATTGGTTTCTATTCCTATGTATCTTTCCACCTTCACTATCTCCTCACCATCTGAGTTGTGGAAACTACATCTTATACCTTTTGTACTAGGATTTCCTCAAGATGCCCATCAAAATTGAGTTTAAACCACCCATTTTGTGGGGGTAGCCACTTACAATTTTCCTACTTCTTGGATGTAATGTCTCCCCCCCATCCCACATAAGGAGGAAGTTTTAAACCTACCCATTTTCCTCTCATTTTTTCATCCCAGTGTGACATCTTTGATTTCTTTTTCTTCTTGTTCATAACCCGATTGTTGGTGAGTTATATGATTGAGGATTCAGTCTTGTTAAGGAGTTTCTTTACATCCATCTTTTGTTCTTGAAATATCCTCCTGTTGCACTCTTTCCAGAGTTCCCACAAGATAATTGAGGGGGTAGAAATCCATAGTGAGCCATATATACTTTCTTTTTTTAGGATAGGCCATTCTTGAAGCTTATTTGTGACTGTTCTTGGGAAGGTCGATGTCCAACCTAATTGTGAGCATAGCCATGCCTAGCATTGTCTAGAGAAGGTGCACTCTAGGAATAAATGATCAATGTTTTCTTCCTCATTTTCACATAAAGGACATCTTATTGGACCCTGGTAACCCATTTTCCTAAATCTTTTAGCTGTTAAGACCTTTATGTTCCAAACCAACCAAGTAAAAAGTCCTTCTTTCAACAAGCATGCCTTGTTCCAGCATAAAGTAGTAGGTATAGCCTCTATTGTGTTGATTTTCTTGGATCTCAGAAGTTTGTATCCTTCCTTCGAGTTGTATTCCCCACTTTTACTACCATCCCACATCAACTTGTCCTTTCCTAAATTGAAAGTCATTTTCCTTTCTGCCAAAATTCTATTCAGGGCTTCTTCTTTTTTTCTGAGAAGGGAAGATTTATGTCTTTAAAATCTTTCCACTTCCATCCCATCCCATCTTCCTTGAAGGTCAAATAATCTATAACTCTCTTCCCCCATCGGGCTTCAAGAATACTTCTTGACTAAACCAAGTTAGCTTTAGCCTCCATAGTTTTATGACCTCCCCAAGAGTCTTGCCAAAAAAGAGCTTCTTCCCCTTTCCCAAGATTCCACATCAGTATTTCCAGAATCATTGATCTACAATTCATCATAAAGTTCCAAATTTTGGATCCCTTGGGAGGTGCTTTCTCCCTATAAATTTTAATAGGATCAAAATCACTGAGATATTTCTTTCCTAATATTCTCTACCATTTAAGATTGGGATTTCTAAACATTTTCCAAACTAGTTTGGCCCCAGGCCTTTCCCTTGGAGTTTGATGTCCTTAATCCCCGCTACCTCCTCATCTTTCGGTCTACACACCTTGTCCCATTCTAAAAGGGAGATATTTCTTTTTTCCTTCGCTCCTTGCTAGAAGAAAGTCTATAAAAGTCTATTGAGTACCTCCATCTTGTTTCCTGGGAGGTTAATACATGATAGTTGATAAATGGTTTGTGTCAAGAGGACAGATTAGATCATAGTGGCTATGGCAGTTGTTGAGAGTCATTTTTGTTGGAGATTTGCCAACAAGCCATTGCTGATTGTATGTTTGTCATTGATGACAAAATATGGTAAGCAATGTGCATTGTAGTTATATGTAGAGAGCCTTGAGCATATATTCTATGGATATGTTATCAACATGAAATCTTAGATGCAAAGGTTGATTCTGAGTACAGACATTTGTGTAGTATTAGCAGTGTTCCTAACAGTGTTACAAGGAGAGTTTTGTATGTGATTCTCAGTATCGTTATGTTGGAGCCTTGTGCATTTATATTTGTGTTGTAGACATGTTTGTGAAGCTATGTCCATGGAAACAGAGTTATTTGTGTAGTACAAGTTGAGTTATGATATTTCTATTAGCTAGTTATAGTTCTGGAGTTTATCTGATGGAGCCGACGGTGTTTATATTATTTCAGCAGTTGTGCCTATCATTTTGATATGCGTGTTTGGTTTTGTGTTTAGTGTTGACTTAAGAATGTTTGGTTAAGAGCGCATATTGTATTTTAGCTTGAGAATAAAGTTTCAGTTAATTTGGTGGAGTCGATTGTGTGAAGCGACGCATCTACTCATATTGGGTTGCACGATCCCTTTTTGTGTTGCGTGTTTGGTTTAGCCATTGGAGATGTTGTTGAAGAGTTATATTGTTTATCTAATATGATTTCAAGAAGGTTCTAATAGGTCAACTTGATTATATCATTTGGAGAAGGATACTTATAGCCGGTCAGTTGTGACTGCTAAGTGTGATTGATAGAGCGAAGGAGAAGATGTGAATGTACTGAGGCAGTATAGTTGAATCAATCATCAGTTGAAGATCTATGTGAAGAAGTAGATAGTATATGCTATTCATTAGAACTAATCAAGACAATAGTTCTACTTCCTAGTTCACCAAGATCCAGATATAGTGTGTATCTGTTGTGCAGAAGGTTGCAGCCTTCACCATTTGAGCAGTGTGCTCCCAGACAATGTGTCCTCACATTTAACAAGGTTATTTGTAAAAGACTCCTAACAGAGTCCAACCCTTGACTAGGTCATTTTCCTTCATGCATTGTAAAGATCAACTCCTAACAGTGTTGTAAGATCTTCTAATAAGGATCATTATACTCTAGTGTAGTTTTAGTCGGTGCTAATTCCCACTGGGGTTTTTACCTATTTGGTATCCCCGTAACCAAAATTATGGTGTTAAGATTAAGTGTTATCTTGTTGTGTATATGCTTAATTTTCTTCTGTGCTAAATTGGATAAAGAATTGAATCTTGTAGATAACTGATTAACCCCCCCTCTCAGTTATCTCTTGAGACTATCCCTAACAATTTTCATTTTCATGACTCCACTTTTTTCCTTATTTTATTAGTTATTTGATCCTATAATTTTGTTGAACGTGTTTCGGTGTCTAGAGGAAGTCCTAAATATTTGCAATGAAGATTTCCTTTGTTGAAATTTAGAATGTTACATAATTACTACTCTAAGTTGGGGTGACTATTAAAAAAGAAGATCTCTGACTTCTTTTGGGTTAATCTCTTGCCCTTATGCCTTAGTATATTGACTTAGGATTATTTTGTATGATTTGGCTTCCTTTATGGTACTTTTCCTATATAACATAGTGTCATCCACAAATTGTTGGTGAGTAGTTGGATTTAGATCACTTCTAATCTTAATACCATTTATTGTTCCTTCATTCTAGGCATTATTTATTAATCTTCCCAATGCTTCTTCCATCAGGATAAAAAGAAAGGGAGATATTGAATCTCCCTGTCTGAGTCCTTTATTGATCCCAAAAAATCCTATGGGTAACCCATTCACCAAAATTGATAATTTAGGGGTAGAAATACATTCATGGATCAAGTTAATCCATTGTTTAGCAAACCCGAAGGCTTATAAGCACTTTCTTAAAAAACTCCACTCCACCCTATCATAGGATTTTTTAATATCTAATTTGATTAACATATTCACTTCTTAATTATTTTGAATTTAATGAATGACCTCTTGAGTAATTATTAGCCCATCGTATATAGATCTTCTCAGAACAAACCCCGTTTGTTCTTCACCGATTAGGCTGGCGATCAGTTTTTGGATTATATTCACCATAGTCTTAGTAAATAATTTATAGAGAGTTTTCTAGAGTGCAATAGGTCTGAAATCATTGAAAGTTTTTAGACATTCCTTCTTTGGGATTAGAGCTATGAAAGTATTCTTTACTTCTTTAAGAAGTTTGTTTGAGTTTCTTACTCCCTCTAATGCCTCTGTTACTTGTTCCCCTATAAAGTTCCAACATTTTTGGAAAAAAACATGACAGAAACCCATCATGCCTTGGAGAATTTTTCGGATTCATATGCCTAAGGGCATCTCCTACTTCTAGAATAGTCAATTTTCCTAATAGTTTTTTATTTTGTTCAAGGGAAATTAGCCTTGGGATGTTTTTTATAATGTTTTCATGTACATCTAGATTCACTAAACCTCTATTGTTGAAAATTCCCTCAAATTATTTGGACAACTTCCTTCGCTATCCCCTTAGGGTCCTCAATTTTTTCTCCTACATTGTTTTTAATGGATGTTATCCTATTAACTAATCTTTATTGCTTGGTGCTATTATGAAAGAATCTCATGTTTCTGTCCCCTACCTCTAGCCAAGATTCTCTTGATTTATGTCTTTAGAATATTTCTTCTTTAGCTAACACATCCCCATACTCTTTTAGTAGTTGATTTTCATATTTGTATGAGGCATTATCCATCCCTTTTGCTATTACCTCCTCATTTATCTTTTCCAATTTTTCTTCAAAAGTTTTTTAATTCTCAAATGTGTTTCCAAAGTGTTGAGCATTCCAAATCTTAATATTTTGTTTAATGATTTTAAGTTTATTTACCACTTGGTAGAGTTTTGACCCAACTATCTCTATTTATCTCCACCATCATTCAATCATTTCCAAAAAACCATTAGCCATAAACCACATCTTTTTAAATTTGAAAGGTCTGTTGTTTGGTCTCTTGTCCATCAAGATTCTAAGTTCCACTAGAAAATGATTTGAACCAGATGTAGGCTTAAGTTCTAAACCCATAGCGAAAGGTATTTCTGACAAATTTCCACTAAATAAGAATCTATCCAAATTTTCCGCTATGAAGCTAAACCCTTTTCTTCGATTATTCCATGTAAAGTAGTCTTTGGATGTTGTTATTTCTAAAAGTCCATTCTTTTTAACCACTCATTAAAGTCCTCAATTGATTTAGGAAGTTTTTGTATCCCTCCCCACTTTTCTAAGGTTTTAGTAACAGAGTTAATATCCCATCCTAGAATAGATACCTCACCTTTATATTCTAATAGTTTACCTTCAATTTCCTTCCATACTTTCACCTTCTCAATGTTGGCAATGGGACCACAAACATTGAAGATCCTAAAAATTAACTTTATTTGGGAGCTACTAACTAGACCATAGCTTTAGTTTACATTGTTTTCAATTGATGTGATGCTCACATCTCTAGGTTCCCAAATAAAAACCAAACCCCCTGAAGCTCCCCTAGCCGAAGAACCCTAGATTTCCCTAAAACCTAGTTTTTTCCTTAAATTATCTATTCCCTATTATCTAGCTTGGTTTCTTGAAGCATTAAAATTTATTCTTTTGTATTTGATATCTAGCGTTTTAAGATTCACTGCTTGTTAGGGGCATTTAGTCCCCTAACATTCCATGTTAGGACATTCATTGCAATTTGGGATGGAACTTCTCGTTCCTTGCATTAAAGATATCAGGTAGATTGGTTTGTCTTTCTGCACCCCCATTCCTTATTCTCAATTCTAAAGGAGATTTTTTACCTCTCTTTTTGTTTGTTTTAGCACAATCAGGGGTGCTCTTTCTCGTTCGAGTTGCAATAATTCCCAATGATTCTTGATCTTTATGTTCTAAAATTTCCAGATCCATTAGAAAGTTCTCTAATTCATCTTTCTCCAGTGACTATTCTCCTTCCAAACATCCCTTTATCAACAACTCCCTTTGTCTCTCAACTTCCTGTTTGTCACAAATTTCATCAATAAACTAATCCATAAGATCTTTGACCATAAAATCACATAGATGTTCGATGATAATCCTAACTTCATCCATCACCTGAGTTGGTACATTCAATCTCTCTTATGAGGGGCTAGTTGATTTGATTATTCTCCTTGTTTTCCATACTAATACTTCCTGGCTCTCCTTCTTTGCTATCTAATTCCTCAGGATTCTAATTTTTTATAATTCTAAAGCCCCCTCTTTCCTCATCTAATGAAGTTAAGATCTTCTAAAGGCTTATTATTATTATGGACTTCTTTTTTCTCTTCTAGGGTTATTGTTTGTTGCCCGAGATTCGACCCCCATTTAATTTTTTTTATATTATTATTATATGCCTATCGCTAACCTCGTGTTCATGATTTAGCATGTCAAAATTTATGTTACTATGTCTCATGTTACATTTGAATATATAAGGACCAAATGCTACCAAAAAGAGTTACAATTTCTGACTGTCAGGAATCGTAGTTGAGAGGTGCAATTTCCAAGTGTCAAGAATCGTAGCTGAGAGGTGCGATTTTTTACTATCAGGAATTGTAGCTAAGAGGTGTGATTTCTTACTATCAAGAATCGTAGCTAAGAGGTGTGATTTCTGATTGTCAGGAATTGTAGTTGAGAGGTGCGATGTCTGATTGTCAGGAATTGTGGTTGAGAGGTGCGATTTCTGAAATTCTGAAAAGAGGTACTCAAAGATGTTGTAATTGACAAAGGAGAAAATGAAAAGGCCACGTGATGTATTTTTGAAGATTCTTTTTCAGTCTTAGTCATTTTTATGACATCTATTTAATAACACTTATTTTTATAATATTTTTCAAGAATTGTTATGTAACCACCTAGGTAGGCGAATAAACTATTTATATCTCTATTGACCATTTTATGGGGATCGATAATTTTGGTTCAAATTTTCTCCTTTTTGTTGTGACAATCGAGTGTGACTCAAAAATTGAACTATGGTTGATGTTCATTATTAAATTTGTGATTTTTCTATTGAATAAATGAATTACTGGTGAATGGGAACAAGTAGTTCAAATTTTGTGGAACTGTATAAGATGATCTGAGAGTCATTATTGATTACCTTTTATCATATTCACATTATTTGACAATATATTTTCATTCAAAAGATGTGTTGTATGTATGGTTTCATGGTTGTGGGATTATAGATGCAAATTGTGGATTAAAATTTGCTGTTGTGTTTCATTTTCATGGTCGTAGGAAGTAGCACAATATTTATTCATATAAGTCTATTATTCATTCATGGGTATAATGGTGATGAATATCCATTAGAATCCTCTCCTACTCTCTGGTTAGGAGTATATCTCATTATATTTTGAAAATACAAAAACATATTCATTGAATATCTATTCTAGGGAGTTGTACCTGTCAATTTAGAGATTGAGCTAATAAAAATCTCTTTCAACTATTGTTAGTAGATGAGGTTTTATTGTGGGATGGAGTTATATCAATAAAAAGACCTATTTGTTAACTAATAAATTTTTGACGATCTTGTTGGGGAGAGAATTGAAGTACTGGTTCTTTGGCTTTCATTCTCAAAAATTTGAAAGTGCCTTCCCCAGATCAAAGGCTGATGACTTTGTTTTAGTGAAGATCTCAGAAAATGATTCGAAGCCAGGCCCAATCAAAAATTTGGTCTAGAAAAAGATCTGTACTAAGAATCAAATAAATTCTTTCCATAAAAGATCCCATACTTCAATCTCTGTGGAATGGTCTTAAAGAAAATATATGTGAAGCTGAAAGAAATAATTTGTGCCCTACCAAAGATAACCAATCTGCACTATTGTTGAAAAGGGTACATCAGAGATACTATCAATTGAAGCATGGTGACTTTTTTTCAGTTGAAGATCTCAGAAAAATGAATCAAGATTAGAATCAACAAAGAAATCTTGACAAGTTAAAGAAAATATTTGTGCCATCAATTGAAGAAATCATTGTTGAAGATGATCAGATGCTTCAACATCTTTGGAGTGCTTATAAAGAAAGCATCAACGAGGCTATAAGGAATAATTTGTGCCCTACCAAAGACCATCAATACGAACTATTGTTGAAAAGGGTGCATGATAGATATTATCATCTCAAAAGCATTGAACATGAGCATTGGGAAGCAACAAAAAGATTAAAATAAAATTCTAGAAATAAAGAGTCAACATCTTATAACTTTTCCATTTTCAAAGATCAAGATTTGACACCAACATTAATAGAATCATCAATTTCTTGGAGCCAAAAGCAACAACAAAAAGGATGTTTCTAGCATGCAGAAGATGAAGAGATTAAATATTTTTCTACCAATACACATGCAAAATTTAAAGAGCAATCATTTGCTCCTCCCAGTGAGGAATTTCAAGATAAAGACAAAGTTGTTTTCATTCCAAGCTAGTCTTTAATGGACTCAAGTGAAGACTTTCAATGTGGGATTGTAAATGAAAATGGTGACATCAGTGAATTTGAAGCAGATACATTTGCCTGTAATACTAGTTACGACCAAAGGGATATGGATGTGCCATCATTTGAAACACCTGGGATAAAGATTGAAGAAAGGGTTTTACATGAGGAAGAGATATTTGCACAAAAGGACACTCCAATTGATGTTGGTCAAGGTATAGATGATTTATATTTGTAGTCTTCACCTCCTTCCAATGAAGTTTTTGGTTATATAAGAAAGAAAGATGAAGCCCCTCTTGTTAACTTTGATCATATGATCATGGAATATGGTGCTCAGAATCAACAAATGAAAATCTTAATTCATTTCATGATTTGAATAATAAAGAATTTATTTCTCAGAAATCTATGAGCTACTCAAAAGAAGTTATGGTTAACGATGAAACGCAAAAAGATGCTACAGTAGTGGGAAGAACATAGGTAGAATTGGTACAATTAAATAATGAAATTAATTGGAGCCACAATGCATTATTCCTGTCATCTAAATTTTGTGAAGGATCAAAGGTTAGAGATAACCATTATTTTGAATTATATTATGGATTTGATGATGAAAAATTGTTATAAGAGGGCAACTTTGAGAAGAATTGTGAATTGATAATTATTCAAAATCTATATTGGATGAAGAAGGAGATCATACATGTGTAGAACTAGAACAAATGGAAAATATATATCCATGCTATTGATTCCTCAAATCAAGATCCAGAGGCATTCTTGAATGATGATTTATTCACAGATGAATTGTTAGATCTTTTGGCTGATAAAATAAAAGTCTTTGGGAGCAGAGCATGAGCTCATAATGCAACGATTATTGCGAGCCCTTGTAATAGGGCGGTGCAAAGTTTGAATCATAGGAATTGCACGATGGTGTATATTGGGCATGAGAGTCAGACATAATCATTTTTCAACATAAGTATATGGTTCGAATAGGATGAGAGTCAAAATGAATTATCTTTCAACATGATTATTCATGGGAATCGGAAGGAATCACGAATGGAGATGGAGATTAAAGGTGGAGAAGGAGGTGAATGTTGTTCCATCTGTCTAACCCTCGCTTGGGCTTGGAGTGCTTGTGGTCCCTATGCCAGTCCTCCGGTGGGTGTGTGTTCTTGCACCCCTCAGGCTCGATGTCCTGATTGGGCTTCTGTGCTCAGAAGTTTCCGCTATTGGAGTCAAATGGGGATGAGGTCCCCCAGATTTATGGCCTCATTGGTTCATAGCTCCAGTCAAAAGTGAATACACTGTTATGGACCCCAAAAAAAGTCTCTGGAATAGTGCTCAAAGAAAATATGTGGGTTGAAACAATTGTTTTAAGTTTGGCATCTTTATTAGGCAGTGATTTAATGATCGACAAAGATAATATTCTAGACTTTTGTCAAATGAAGGGTGATTTGTATTTGGGTGCACAATCAACTTTCTTCCAGGTAGATGGATCCTTTTTGTTGCCAATCTAAAAATGTAAAATTGCATTCTTTAAAACTAGGGTTTTCATCCTTAATAAAGCTATTCTTAATCTTAATAGAATTACAATTAACAAAGAAGAAGCCATCAAAGAGAATCACAATACTTACCTTATCCTTGTATTCAGATACAAACCATTCCGCTGTTTCCTTCATAGGAGTACCAAAACCATTCCATCTTGCAAAAATGCCAAATCTCTTACATAGATCCATTACTTTTTTAATTATTCCAGATCCCATGTTTATCACTGATTCTAATGGTGGTATAACCTTCTTTACCTCATTATTATTAGTATGATCGAATCAAGGGGAGGTAATGCTGTTAGTACTATCAATATTTAGGGCATTGAAGGGATTTTCAATCTAGATGTTTGAGCACTGAAACATTTTGGGTTGATAGGGTTTTCGACCCCTTTTTTTATTTTACCTTGATCCAATCATTAGGGTTTTCCGCATCTTGACTTTGATCAGGGAGATGCTGGTTCTAGCCATAAAACCTTTTAGTATATTTCATATGTTCAAAGAAGGAAAATTCGGCATTCAATCTATCCATCAAGAAGACATTCTTTCTTAGCCTAAATCCTTCCTTTGTTGAAAGATTTGCTGGATAAATTCCTTGATTGAGAAAGCAGTGGTCGCCCTGGCTTCTTCTCCTTCTTTCAGAATTCATGACAGATGCGAATCTGTTTTCACCATGAATGTTGGGAGTCTAGGAGAAGGAAACATTAGGATGCCCTGCTTCTAGAGCAAAATTAAAATTAATCCTTAGATCATCCTCTATCAGCGCATTCCATAACCTTGTCTTCCATCGTAGGTGTCTTTGATCTTTCGCACAGATTTGTAGAGCCATTTTAAAATCTTTTTTTATAATTTTCATTCGATTGAAGAAAAATAATTTCACTACAATAAAATTCAAAAAATAATAAATTTCTTAACAATCATAATAAAATAATAAGTTTAGTATTAAGATTTATTTTCTACATAAATTTAATAATTAACAAAATAACTAGTTAAATAAAAAGACAAGACAATTCTTTTAAAATTATTGATAGTTAAAATATTAATAAAATATGTATTTGAAAATCTCTCTCTCTCTAAAGTGGGTATAATTTGAAATTGATAATTAAATTATAGAGTTTGTATTCAATGATTATATATTACAATAACCTATGCAATGTTAATCTATATTATGCTTAATTCTATTAACTTTATAAAAATTAAAAAATTGCTAACCTTTATTTTCATAATTTTTAAGTTAGTACAATCATTTATATTTATTATTATTTAATATTATTTTATAATTTATAATTATTACCAATTTCATATTTTCTATATAACTTTATATTATAGTCACATTTATACATTTTTGAATTATACTATATTTTATTTATCATAAATTTTGTATTCTTTATTTTACATCAAAAATTGTATTTCATATTCATTTCAAATGTTATATCCTTTTCCTTTAAATTATCATTAAAAAATATTATTGTTATTAGTATTTAACATTAATCTTAAATTTTACATTTTACATTTTATATTAAATTATATAAATTTGTATCTAATTGTAATTTTTAAATTAAAATCAATATTTACCATATATATGTATATAAAATTAAATTTTCTATGTATAATGGAATCAGTATAGAAGGTCCTCAAATGCTAACATATAAATATGCTGAAACACAATCAAACATCCAATAGAATATTATTTATCGCCCACATTTTAGATGCACATTCCTATATAATCTAAGTGAATAATTACGGACATATGGCGAAAGAAAAATGATACGGGAAGGTTTATATTTGCCAATAACCGCAGACTTTTTACAGCAAAGAACAATGGCTTTCATCTTTTGATTTAATCATATAATTCCCCTGAAAAAATCGTAGAGGCAGGGGGGAAGGGGTTTAGAGGAAAAACACAGATAAGACCCGTGCAGAAAGTAGCAGCACATGTAAACAAATTTGAAAATCCCGCCCATTCCGAAGCAAATCTTTTCACATACGCATCTATCGTGGAAGCATTTTGCTGTTAAGCTTTACAGGTGATCTGTTTCTTCAATAGTTTTGTTATTTGAACAAGCTCGAAAAAAACAATAAGCTAGGGTATGGAGGTGCCTATAGTTGGGAGCGACGCAGTACAGTGGATTGAAGTGAATGTTCCGAGAACTGCGCCTGCTCAACATGACCTCTGCACCTCTCCTCCGCGCGATGCAGCTGGGTGTTTTGCCATTGCCTCCTCTTCCGACTACGTTATCTGGTGAGTTTCCTGCATTTCTTGAAAATCTTTTTTTTAATCTCATTATAATCTCAACTATAGACGGTATTTCCAAAATAAAAAGTGGCCGACCTTTAGGTACACAACACAGCAGCCGAAATTAACCTTTATGGAAAATAAAAAAGGAACCTTACCAGTGAAAACACTGCTTGTTGAGCGCCTGCACTTTTTTTTAGCCGACGCAAAAACTGGAAACTGCTCAAAAACTCTAAGCCTTAGGCTCAAAACACTACAATCCTGCAGCTTGCTCTTTGAACATGCATTATTGTGATTCAAAATTGAATAGCTCTTTATAATTTCTCTGTAAGCTGTTGCCGCTGCCTTTGTCTTGGTGTTGTAAAGGACTCTTTGTTACTCGGAGAAAGAACGAAAGAAAATATATTAATGTCCATGAATGACCAAAAATAGATAGAAGGCACTGGAACGTACATCCGGCAATATGTCAAAGAACTAGGGAAAAAAGGGCTCTGGACATGAAGCAAAAAAGAAATAAATATGAAAAAATGGGATAACGTAAAAAAATGTTATCTCCAATTAAGTGTAATTATCAAAAGAAAAGATGGAGGAAAGCTCTGCAAAACAGTAGAAGCAAAGGAAGACCACCAAGTTGAAGAACCAAAATTCTTAGGTGTGAGCGTTTAGTAATCCATTGGGGGAGCCACTGATGTGATTGTCTATCATTGTAGGAGGACCAATTCCAACTCTAAGAATGTTTGTTGGGGAATGACCGGGGCTAATGGGGCTGATCTGGACAATTCTTTTTAAGCCAAATAACTGTTGAAGATATGAAAGAAATTGGTGATGTGAATTGGGCCCCTAAGATTTGTGTTGCAGAAGAGGAGTGTGAGAGGGTCCATGATGTTGAGAGAGATAAGTCCACAATGTTGAGAGAGATAAGGCTAAGACCAGCATAGTGAGATTTGGGATGTCAAGGAGCTTTAATCATAGTAGATTGCAAAGAAAAGTAGTGAGTGCTTTGTTGAAAAGGGCTTGGTGTCTCCAATGACAAGTAGGCTGAAATAAGGAAGTAATCAATTTGGTAGATCTAGGATCACCATAGAGTGATCTATGCCTAAAGCTGGAAATCTGGCCAAGTACCTTTGATGAGGGTAACGAAAGAAAGTGGAATTAGAACCACTGAAATGGTCAAGCACCTTTAATGAGGGTGACAAAAGAAATCGGAAGTAGAACTACTAAAATATCCCTATGCAAGAAATAGTACCTTTGATGGATCTCATTATAGATTAAACTCTAGAAAATTAAAGGTTCTTTTGATTCCACTTCTTGAAGAGAACAAAGGTGACACACCAACCAACAATAGACCAAAGGAAATCCTCAAATCATGAGGCCAAATATATTGAAGATACATGGGTCAAACAATGTTTACATCAACAAAGTGAAAGAAATATTTTGAAAGCTAGTTTAAGGTTGAGAGAATTTAGACAAATGTCCAATAAACTTGGATGCATCAAAAGTAAATGTCCTCTCTAATGGATGTGTTGAGCACCTCTTTCCTAGGATGAAGATGAAGGAACACATAAGGAATATCTAAAAGGATACATTTGGTTCAAATAAATGGCAATAGATTGGAAGAGTAGATGGATCTCAAAGAACTAGAAACATCAACATTTGGGGACTCAAAGAGGCAATCCCCTTCGAGGAACAAAGTACTAAAAAGGATATTTCCCATAGGATAAAGTAGAACCACCCATGAATTTTAGCTTGTGAATAAACCAAGAGAGCTTGAAGATACTCTATTGAACACTTGATATATTGAGAGGGGGGGGGGGGAGGTGAATCGCTATATCCTTAAAATTGTTGATGCCTCTAAACAACCATCCACAAAGCATAATTCTAAACCTAAGCTGCCGGTTTGGATTCGGGGACGGATTCGGGTTCGAGAATCTGGTTTGTGGATTCATGAATTTTTTTTTTTCCCATTATGATTTGTATGGATTCGTGTGTGTGTGTGTATATACATTATATATCCAAAAATATAAGAGAAATATACATAATTCTAAAACTAAATCATTTCATACTATGAATCTATGATGCTTGATCATTGATCAATGCCAAATGTCAAAGATAAACATTAAAAATTCAAATAGTATACTTGATCATTGATCTATGTTCACGATTCTAAAGAAAATCAGCACATTGAATTACTGAATTACAAAATGACAATTCAAAATATAGCTCATTAAAGTTTGAAACATGATTCAATGTTCAATGGTTCATCAATCATGAAAGATTAAAGTTTTCATTTCATCAATCATCAAATGGATTATCAAAAAAATCCAGATCAATGGGGTCTTCAGTAGCTGCAAGTGGTTGATCAAAATCATCATTGGAACCCAAACCGGTTCCACTAGCACTAGAGGGTATTGTCTCATCATCATCATCATCATCCACATCAGCCAAAGTGGCTCTAGCAAGATCCCGAATGGTCATATCTAAGTCAGCAGACTCGAGTGCTACATCCCAAAGCTTCTCTGGCCCCTTTTTGTACTTTGGATCCTTCCGTGACAGGAGACACAAGTTGTTGTGAATATACACCAAGTCTTCTGCTTTTTTTGCAGCCAACCGGTTATGCTTGATTGAGTGGATAAAGGAGTAAGTACTCGAATTCCGCTCAGCGGCAAAAGTGCTCGCAACCTAGAGAGAAAACCAACAAAATTAAAAAAATACAAGATAAATTCAAGAGTGTTAAGTTTTAAATTCTACAATGCAAGTGACAAAAAAAAAGAAAAAAAACTTAAAAACTTACTTGTGATAGAATCTTAATTGCAAGAGGTTGGAGGTATACATAATCTTGCCCATGAAGGTACCACCATCTAATAGCATCCATTCTGCTTTGGTCATGGATAATAGTAGGGTGGAGATCTCTTCTTGAGATAAATGATCCAAATTCTCTCCTAACACTTACCCTAGCATCTGGATCGTGGAAGATTTATCAAATGCCCTCTTATACCCATTAGCAACCTCAACATCTCTATATGGTGGCACTCTACCTGGAATAACAAGTACTTCTGTGCTATAGTACCCGGGAGATAGAGCATATGCTAGGAGGTGCAAAGGTGTGGTCATCTTGTTCCAATGATGAAGAACAATTGCTTCCACCTTTTTGTAAAAGGTGTCCTTAGGATCAATCTCTCTCCTATGTATGACCTGGGATATCAAATGATGTTCATGTAAGTTATCTTGATGTAAGTTATCATTATGTCAATTTTGAATTTAGATATCTCTCAATAAACAAAGATAGAGGAATGTATTATAACTTACCAATTTTATCTTCTCCAACATTGTGTCCATGCTATCATAGATATCCCCAAAGCATGGTTCATCAGTGTCGACAAATTGAACCATAGACATGATAGGCACAGTGAATTCCAACACATACTCCACACGAGCCCACCAATCATCATCTAATATTAATGCCTTCACCTTTTGGGCCCTCACTGTATTGGACTGCTTCCAGATGCTCCATTGGTTGCTAATAACCATTTGTGATAATGCCTCCTTCACCTTGACAAGACGTCTCAACACAATTGTATTACGATAATAGATAGTTTCTAATTTTATCTCTCTTTGGTCTATTTCTAATGGTCACTCTTTTTGTAATGTTTCCATAAACTCCTTTTGTTCGTTATGGAAACTTTCTCTTTCACTCTACAAATGTTTCTATTTCCTCTCTCCTGTTCGTTATACAAACATTCTTTTGTATCTTGTATATATAGATAATTCATGATCATTGTTTAATAATACATTCATTATTTTACCACAATATGGTATCAGAGCAAATTCCTGGTCTCTTCGAAATTTTTTAATTTCTTTTTTGAAATTATTAGATCTAGATTTTTGAAGCTTTTTTGCCTCAAGCGTGTTCAAAATTTGCATTTTTTTTCTCACCCACCTGTGTAGGGTTTCTGCATTTTCGACTAGGGTTTTGACCCTTCATTTCAAGTTGGATTTTTTTTTGATTGTAGATTCTTTGTGGGTTTTTCGAGAGCTCAACTGGGTTGTGGTTTGTTTTTTTTGGGTGCCTCGATTTTCGTACCTCAATTTTCGAGCCAGCGGATCCAAAATCTGCCAGCATATTCTTGGTGGGTTTTTGTAGATCTCAGTTGGGTCAGTCTCGCTTTTTCTGGGTGCATCGTTTTTTGTGCCTCAGTTTTCGAGCCAACAAATTTAGAATTTGACAGCAGATTCTATTTGGGTTTTTTGAGTTCTTCATTGGGTGTCTTCAAATTTTTTGGATCTTCTGTTAAATCCCTTGAAGTTTGTGCTCTTTTTTTTTTTTTGATTTTTCACATTTTTTCTTTGAAAAACGTGCTATGGCATCTCTCACCAGTCTTATGTTGGAAGGCAGTCAACGTTTTAACAGAAAGAGCTACAACACCTGGAAGTAGCGCATGTTGACGATTTACATTTGTTGTTTTTAATATCTAGTCATCCTAATTGGAGAGCAATGAGGAAGTACAATTTGCTGGGGGTTGTAGTTCTGGGTGATGAAGCTCCAACATTATGCTCTCAGCTAAGTTGATTTCAAGGTCAATTGGTTGATTCTCCCATCTTGCATCAATGACCTCTCATATTGACACCTACTTGGTCAGCTCATGGGTCATACTTTCTCAGATTGCCTTGTTGGCTCCATGGCCTCATACAGGTAGCCTAGTTCATGCCCTTTTCTGATTTTTCACATTTTTTCTTTGAAAAGTGTGCTATGGCATCTCTCACCAGTCTTATGTTGGAAGGCAGTCAGCATTTCAATGGAAAGAACTACAACACCTGGAAGCAGCGCATGTTGACGATTTACAGTTGTTGTTAGTTTTAATATCTAGTCATCCTAATTGGAGAGCAATGAGGAAGTACAATCTGCTAGGGGGTTGTAGTTCTGGATGATGAAGCTCCAACATTATGCTCTCAGCTAAGTTGATTTCAAGGTCAATTGGTTGATTCTCCCATCTCGCATCAATGACCTCTCATATTGACACCTACTTGGTCAGCTCATGGGTCATACTTTCTCATATTGCCTAGTTGGCTCCATGGGCTCATACAGGTAGCCTATTGGGTATTTTTCTTGATCAACTAGCTGCAACACTTTGTCCAAAGACTTGTAGCAAAAAACATATTTTTAAATTCTTGTCCAACTATAAATACGATCAAGCGAGTCATACTAACCACCCATTCGAAACAAATTTTCATTTTAAATTCATCTCTTGGTTACAAAGCTGTTGCAATACTAGGAAGTGTGGCAAATCTCACAAGAAGTAGTTCCTTCCCATTGGTGTACACATCATTTTTAGCACCCTTGTATGGTTGTACTTGTATTATTGTATATAAACTCTTTTGATGTTTCTAGCTTCCTTTAATACGAATTTGACTCATTCAATTTTTATGGTCTTATAAGTAGGCTGTTCATCGTCTCCAAAACAAAGTGGGATGCTTGTCCACCAACAATTTCCTAGCATCAAAATTGGCAACATTGTTGTTTGTAATTGAACCACATAGTGTGGCCTCACCTCATATACCATCTCATCAAACAGATTATTGCCTATGCTGATTTCACTTTGATTGATGCATCCACTGGTCTTAGAAACATAGTGCCAAGCTCAAATGCAACAAGGAAATTGACGAGTGTACCATTCCTCCTTACTATCCACGCATTTGGTATCATTGTGCATCCTATCCTTGCCCACTCCTTTTGATGATCTGCAAGAACACTATTCAAGTCCTCAATTGCATTTGTTAACATGCTTGTCCTCAAGGTCTCATATGAGGGGGTTTTGAACTCAGGATCTTCAATTGCAATTGCATCCACTATGGACTACTAATGAATACCATTACCTAGCAATATGGAACATGCGAGAATAGTACCAAAAATTAGAAGTGACCTTTTTTGGTTTGCTCATGCATTGTCTTCTTCCACCACATACTCTTCGAAGTTGCTGTGTTCTAGGTATAGTATGTGATGCAAAGAAGGTGTTAATACTTCCCCTGCCTGTGTTATATTTTTGTGATGCAGAAGAAGGCATAGAAATTTGTTCATTTGTTGAAGTTTTTTCTGATCAGGCCACCTCATCCAAGCGATCATCTCTAGCCTTAGGAGAAGTTGATCTAACTTGAGTTCCCATCCTTGCTTTCTTTGCCATTAATTTTTGAATGGGCTTCCATAGCCCGCTTTGCTTGATTAGTGACATATGGAAGATATTTAAGGCAACCTTCACACCATGGCCCAGATCCTTTCCTAAATGCCATTTGAAACGAGAATCCCTCCATTATACACTTTGTTGCATAAATTTCACTTCACTTTTTTTTTACTATTCGTCATGCAATATGCCCATGCAAAATCTTTCTCACATGGCATGGTGATCAAATCTGTAGAAACTTATAGTTAGAATTCTAAATGTTAAAAAAAATTCAAGCTATTTGTTTTATAAAATAACATGCTAATTGATCTAATTTTAATTAAAGTTTAAAATAATTTTTTAATAGATTTTTAAATTTATTTATAAGCATGAAATTACGAAAAAAACATTTTTTCGTAAATATGATACATTACAATTTCAAAAAACATTAGATAACCTAAACGATTAAAAAATGTTAGAAATAAAATATAACAGTTTAAAATTAGATTTTTTTACAAAACCAAAACAAGCAAATGCAATATTTACTCACCTGTATAGTCCAATATATACACATTTAATATTTTTTTTAGTTTCACTAAAATAATTCTATTTATTTGGAGTAAGCAAATGTTGATTCTGAAGCCTTGGTGCAAGCATAATTTTTTTGAAACCATTGGAAATTGTAAACAGCTGTTGATGAAATCCTAACTAGGAATATGCAGAGTTTGAGCAATTTGTGATTGAAAATAATAAAATATGAATGAAATCACATGTATTTGTCATTTTATTTAATGAAAAATGGAATGTTATGGAAAACTAGAAAAATATTGGTTGAAATCTCAGGAAAATGGTGTCAAAAAAGGAAATATTTATGTCTCTGGTTTTTTTCCTTGAAATTGCATGATTTTCAACAAAAAGTCAGGTAGAAAGGTGAGATCCAAAATTTTGTGATATATCACAGAACTTTCCTGCAATCCACTTCTATGAGCATAGGAGATCTAAGCAATTATGGTGATATGAATAATGGGGAAGTTCCTTGGGACGATGTCATGCTAGAAGATCTTAGGGGAGTAGCGGAGGACAACATAGAGCTTGTTCAGCCATATGTACTGCTTGTTTGAGTCTTCTTTCTCTATATTTATAAGTCTGCCCCAAGTTTCTATGCCCTTTACCACTGTCAGTTCTTTTGTTCCAAACCAAGGCTTTTTTGTATCCCTCAAACTCTGGAACTTTACATCCGTCATGTTCATGTGTCTTTGTAAGAAAGATAATGTCTTTACCTTTAGCTTTGGGCCCTAACCCAGGTCCTCTTCTCCATGGATAACCTCTACAATTCGAACTAACTAGAGTAAGTGTTCTTGGGGGGCCTTGAGTTCCTATTTCTTATGTGTCATTTTATCATTGATTTGGGCCTTACCATTTTGTAACCAAGCCCATTTTCTGTATCTCTTGTCGCCTTTACCTTTTCCCATTCTTTCCTTCTTTCTTCTTGCTGAATTATGGTAAGATCCTCATCAAGATATATGCATGTGCATTTGTAGAACCTCTTGTTCCTTAGTATCATGTTCTTGTCTTCTATGTTCTTCAAAGTAACCCTTGCATGCCTGCTCATGTTATCTTTCGTCCATTTTCCAATCCTATGTGCTAGCTGAATTATTACATACCAGTCTAAATGACCTTTAAGGAATTCCCTTGTTAATTCTTTTGAATTTTCCTTTTCTCCATGGTCTTTTAACCCTTTAATGATGATATTTGCTGCCTTAACTTTTCAGTCCTTCTCTTCTTGTATATGCCTCCTTAGATGCTTTTCTATGAGCTCACTTGGCATGTTGATAGCCCCTTTACTACTTGAGTCCTTCACTGGACCTCTTCTACTTGTTCTCTTAATTGGTTTTCTTTTAACTCCATGTTTGCCATTGCAGATTGGTTTGAGGGTCATTATCTCTTTCACTTCCACTTACTTTGCTTCCTTCTGTTGTTTTTATTTCCTCTAATGCTTGCCTTATCAAAATCAGCTCATATTCACCTTTTTCCATGTTAAACTGTAATTTTTGTTCCTGCTCTCAGAGTGATTTGTTCTTCCTTGCTAGTTTCAGATTGTTTTTTGTGATCATATATATCTGGAAGATATGCTATTGAGAACATAATCAATGCTAGTACCATTTCCACGAGGGAAGGTGCATAAATCTATGAATAATGATGAGAGCCCATTAAGAACGTGGAGACTGAGATACTGCCAGATGGAGAAGGTGACTACCATAAGCAGTGGCAAGACAGTTCTTGTCAGCTGAAATCCTTGATAAGCCAAACTCATTTGCATCTAACTCCTAAACAAAATCTCATCATTAGCAAGATTATGTATGGACATCTGGAGGGTGTGGGTGCAAGCATTCAAGTCTTGAGAAGGATAACATCACCTGAGCAGGAGTATTGGGAAATCTTCGGATAAAGAAAAAGTAAGATTTCCCTCAGTATAAACAACATATGCATAAGAGGCAAGCAGGAAATAGAATGTAGCAGTGCAAATATCCTGAAGCAAGGGCATGCCCCTTCGACCTTGGATCACATGACTCTGGAATGTAAATTAAAGGCTAAATACTGAACCCTAGGTCAGATGTTGTTGCGAAAGAGATGAACCACCCCACTTGAACCATTCACATCTCCTAATCTACAAGTCTCATATTGGAAGGTAGAGGTGCAGACATAACTTGTAACTGTAGGGAGAGCCCCGAGCTCGTGGATTTCAATAAGAAGGATAATATCCCAAGAACCAATAGCATCTTGAAAGGTACTTGGAGAAGACCATACAAGATCATTTTAATTCCAATAGGCAATGGGGATGTTATTTTCCACCAAATGAGACTCAAGAATGTAGTCATGTAAACAACCCAAAGTGTGATAATCTTTGAGTTTGGGTATCACAAATAATAACATTGCAGTCATTAATAATGGCTCACTTTGCTTTTTTGGCAGTAACAACCAAATCATTAGCCTTTTTAAGCTCCTCCACCTGAAATCACGTGAGATCAACATCCTGAAATATTTTCAGAGAGAGAACGATTTTTCGCTCTATTGCATTGTAAATGCTCTTCATTTGATGGGAACTGATCACAAGGGTGTTATCTGGAGTCAACCAAGCTCTGTCTAGGGATATTTCTTTCAGAGAACTTGAAGGAAGTTGTGACATGCCTGAAGGGGCTTTGTTTGGTTAAGAAGCCCAGGAACCTGGAGATTAATTTATTTGGCAAGTCAATCCTTCTCCTTATTTGGCCTGACAACTATTGCAGTAACAGGAGGGGTTTCTAACCATCTTTAACCACTTAAACCCACGGGCGTTTTATTCATTCAACTCTTTCTTGATGGACACTTGATGTGCTGTTGTTTTTCCATTAAGATGCTCATACTTTAGGAACAACTCCGATTGCTTTTTTCAATCAAGGAAAGAGTCTCTTGGCATTGCTGAAAGTGTGAATTGATGGTATGCGAGGCTTTAGATTTCTCAAGCACAGAGATGTATGCTTGTGAATCTTAATGACAGTCTTTCTCTTGTAGTTGTTGGAGATTTGAAATCAGTTCCCAAAATCGGGAATCTCGTTCCTCAATGTCAGAAATTAGAAAGAAAATGGATGGTAGTAAGCTGTGTTGTCGATGCAATGTAAAACTTATAGTTAACTTGCTTTACTGTAGGATATTGCCTGCTATTTGGAAGGACATTTGAAATTATGTGACTGTAACTGGTGGCAATGCAAGGATGTTGAACAGTGTTTCACTGGAAACAAGTTGGATTCTAATAGGATTAGTAAACCTCAGTCCTTTTGAATATGGATATAAATGGGCATGACTTGGACTTGGGGAACAATCTGCAAACTATAGGCTAAGACCTTACTCTGTGCCCTTTAAATACTTTTGCAACTAGTTGACCATAAAAATAAAATTGTTTTAAATTGACCATGATACTTCATAATTAATTTTGATGTTAATTCGTTAATTGGTGTAAAGCTTTGCAATGCACAGAGTTTTCAATCTGCTCATTTTGCTGGAGAGGTAAGTCATATTGTTGGGTGCTTTGCCACGTTGAAGAGTATTGTAATTGCCAGGAACACTAAGGTCTGGTTTCCAAGGGAATCTTTGTGTCATAGAATTTACTTGCTGTGATTGAAGAAGCAGTGGACTTTAAGAAAGAAGTTATGCTGTTATAGAAAGAGACAATGATTATGTTGGCCATATATTCCTGTGTACGAGAGTAGTGATTACATGTATGGATTTCATATGTATCATGTCATCAATGCAGATGAGAGAATTATTGATGAAAATATGTCAAATTATACCTAAGTATTCCATGACGTTGGTGCTGTCAAATAATTAACCAGAATAGGGCTCTTTGTTAATTTGTTGTTACAGCTGACTGTTTAACGCTAATTGAAAAATAAAGGAAGTTAATTAAGTTAGGCTTGTTTTCTGAGAAACTTTTCAATGAAAATTTAAAGAAAATATATTCAGTTTTCGAACTTTTAATAAACTCATTGTGCACTAAAATTTCCAGATTTTATCTGGTTGAGCTGAAGAAAACTGGTTTCTCATCTTCTTTAAAGGCTGCAAGCTTCAGATTCTGTGCTTTTGACAGTATAATTGAATTTTAGACTTTAGATATTTAGCTGGATTCTTATTGTCTTGTGCTTCTTTTGCAAATCAGGCGTTTGCACAAAGATTTACCCAATGTGTTGGAGTTAATGGAATGGTCATTTTGGCGAGAACCTCCGAGATATGGCTTGCACATTACTTTCCAGGATTCACTTTTTCCATTTGTATCCATCTTCAAGCATCAGGTAGTTTACAAAGTTCAGACATGCCATTATATATTCAATTTCTTTGTGAGCATATATGACAAGTACAACTGTACCGAGAATTGTTTTAAGCATTGATTTGATGGTTCGGGGCAATTTTTTGTTGTTAAAAAACAATCGCTTTGCCCTGTTTAAATGTTTTAAGGAGATTTTTGCAGGCTATTTCAAAATTATGCATATCTTTACATGTTTTGTGGCCATCTTTTCCTTGCTTTATCATATTTGTCTCATTTATTTTGTTGCATTTATTGAACAGTGTTGTTTGTATGATGCAGATGAATAACACTGCTGGAAATTTGTTACTTTATGCAATAACAACTTCGGGATTTGCATACATGATCAAATTAAAGTCTTTAGCTGCTTATCGCTCTGGAGAAATTTTACATAACAATGAGCTGATACAGCTTGATTTATCTGAGAATCTTGTTTGCTTAGATAAAATAACAGCAGTAACAGTAGCTGCTGGCATATTGTGCGTAGGAGGCCAAAATGGGTCTATTTTGTGTCATCAATTTGGTCAACTTGATCAGAGTGCTCACGGTATTGTAGAGTATGAAAATTTCAATTTATTATACAAGCTTTTGTCTTGCTCATATGTCATTCAATAACTTATTCCTTTTCTGTCATCTACCTTACAACTGTGAACAATATTTAAAGTTTTTGGATGCTGGTTACTGTTTTTTAGTATATGTTTGACAGACATGTCATTTACATTAATCGATTAATTTGAACACTGCGTTACAGGGTTTGTTGAGAACCCAGGTTGTACTGGAACTGGTTTGAACTGGGTACAGATGGATTTGCCCCATGTATGTCAAGCCAAATCCAGACAACATAAAAAACGTAAAAATAGCTTTAGAAAAAAACCTCACACTTACTAGTGGTTAAAAATAACTTCTAAGGCAACAACTATTTTGATTTATCTGGAATGTTTGATAATTGACATTTAAATTTTAATTACCATATATGTTCTGTATTTAATGTTGCATATTTTGTGCAAATTATGGTTTTTTATATGCATATATCTAATTTATACATACACACATATAGAGCCAAAAGCATATTTTAACCAAAAGCATATTTTAATTTTATATACATGCTTACGTATTAAAAACCATGTATATACAGAATTTATATATATTAAAAACCATAATTTGCACAAATATACAAAATTAAATATAGAACATAGCTCGTAATTACAATTAAAATGTCTATTGACAACTTTTACAAATCAGTTTGGATTTGCTCATTTGCAGTTCAGGTTTGTTGGTACAGCGATTTTTTCCCAGGTTCAGTATGATTGGGTTTGTTTGTAATAGTTATATTATAAATTCTGGAAATTAAAATGAAAATGTCAATTGTCACATGTTACAAATAAACCAGTTTGGGTTTGCTGATTTGGGGTTCAGGTTTGTTGGTACAGCAATATATTTTTCTAGATTTGGTATGATTTGGTTTCTTTGTTTTGTGTGTGAATTGTTCAGACAAATCAGGGATAAGGTCCTTCTCCCATTAAAATCACTAAAATGTAAACCATAAATGACCAAACCAAAGTGGAAAGTAAGAACAAATTGTCCCCAGCTAAAGGCATTCAGGTCACAAAACATGATAATTGTTTTCTCTTTTTCTAAGAAGGCTTATACTCTTCAAGTGATCTTCATGAGTTATTAAGTTGTTAAGTAACTTTCATTCCTTTTGTTATTAGAAGCCATGGATTGGATTTTATTTGTTGCTCCTTGATTCACAAGTTTGAAGCATGACATTTCCTCGGTGTAATGGGTGATAATTATGTTGATTCTCTCACTAAAACATATATTGATAAGATTATCACCCACTACATGGGGGAAATATCATGTTTTAAACTTGTGAATTGAGGAGCAAGGAATAAAATCCAACCCATGGCTTCCAATAAACAAAGAGGAATGAAAGTTACTTATTAACTTAATAACTTATTGTAATGTCCCCATTTTTGCAAGCATCAGAGTTTGTTTGGATTAGCCTATCATTGACCCTCGTAGGCTATTATGGTGGGTTAGAGGGTTTAGTTTGCGAGTTTTGGAGCTCTTCAGGTGGCCGCTGTAAGGGCTTATCTCACCAGATTCTTCATCTGTTCAGAGGCATTTACATTCAGAGGTTTCTGGTTCCATTTTGAGGGACTTACTATTTATAGTAAGTCTGTGGACGTTAGAGAGGAACCCTTACTATTTTTAGTAAGGCAGATGGATGTGTAGTGGATGGCTCATCAAAATAATGAGTATTTAATGAGATATTAATATTTTGATGGCCTTTAATGATGTTTAATTATTTAAGTTATATTATAAAGTTATAAATTGACTTTATAATAAAGTGGGAGCCATGTTGAGGGTTATGAGTAATTAATACTCATTGAAAAAAGTACACTTTATTAATGAGATATTATAAAGTCAACAAATGCAAATATTATATTCATTAAAGAGCCTTGCTAGTGAAGATTCATGGTGAAATATTATAAAAAAGCCTTGGAGAGAAATCGAATTCATCCATAGTGCGTTTTGAGAATTTGGTGATTTGTGTGTTGAGTATGGAACCAAGGGTTTCAGAATTCAAAAACCTTAAGAATTGGTAATTCTCAGAGTTCCGACACTTTGAATTGGTTGCAAGATAGCTGTGATTTGTGCAACTAAAGAATGGCTTCAACTTGGAGTCATTATTGAGCTTTAAATTATTTGAATTTGGTGAAAGATTGTTCGGGTTTGAAAGGATCAGCAGCAAATTGCATCTGGTACACAGCTATTGGAGAGAATGTGGTTGGAGGAGCTGTATTGTGCATCATTATTACCCGCCGTGTAATATTTATGTGAGCCGAGGTTCATATCTGTTCGTGCATACATGCTGCTAGTACCTCCCTGTATCTATATGTGGTCATTCTGAGGAGATATGATAATTAGAATTTGCATTATGTCCTATTGTGTGTCTTGAGAAGTTTATATCTAGCCTGACATTGAGCAGAACTGGTATGTAATGTCCCCTTTTAGGATATCTTGGAATATTGGGACAATTACTTAACTTCTCACACTTTATCTAATTCTTGCACTTGAACTGAGTAATGGAGATTATGCTCAATATCAATTGCTATTTCAGATTCAGTCAACAATAACTATGCAATATGATATGGATATCAATATGACCAACAACAATACCTAAGATATCGATATGAAATATGCTATGAAGTATGTGTTGGTTCCTGAAAACGGTTTGCACTACAAAATAGCAATCAAGTTGATCTTACAATTTCCTATGGAGAAGCCAACTCCAATTATAAAAAACCCCTAAAACTTGGACCAATTGACAAGGATCAAACACACCCTTCTGCACTCTGGGCTCTGCGAAACCTGGGAGGGTGATCCCTTAATGCCCTTAAAGTCACCACACTATATTTGGCATTAAAATAAAGCAGATAGATCTCATATGTAGGCTCAACATAACAAGGAAATACTAAATAAGGGCTATTTATTCATTGATCTGCAACTTGCATGGATCATTAGATTCAAGACAACGACATACATGAAAAGAAAGATTATTCTTGATTTTAATGATTTTGCACCAAGAACAACATGAATGTGAACAACAAAACACTTGTAAAACCCACAAAAGCTGAGATCAGTGCCTTATCCTATTGGGCAACAGAGTCAATTGAAATATAATCCTCATATGACAAAGTTTCACTAATAGCATATGATCTAAGAATATTGCCTTACAATATCTTTCAACAATAATCCCAACCTAGCCTACTTATTAGAATCCTTGCACAAGTTCCGCCAATCTGTAACTCTATCCAAGCATTTAATTGATCCCTTAGATCAAAGCATGAACAGCAAATTACATATCTCACAACAAGACACTAAATGAGACAAACCTTTGATTCATTTCATTTAAAACTTGACAGAATTCTACACTGGAGAGAGTTGAATTAGAGCTTTATTTCTATAAAAATACTTTGCTACCTTTGGCAAACAACAGTTATACAACTTAATCACTCAATACCTACAAGAAATTGAACATTGATTCATCACATTGGCTCCATAAAATGGTTTACAAAGCTGCTCATACCTAGCTAGACTTGCTACTGGAACCATCATAAAAATCAAAACCCTTACAAATGAGAAGAAGAACAAATATATAGAAGAGAAGAGAACTCTAGATCTGATATGTTGTGAAATATCTTCTCCCTTGTTTGTCTTTTTTGTCTTTTTTGCCTCCACTTTGATGACCTTGGGATTCCAATACCTATTGGAATGCAACAAGCTTCGGGTCAAAACCTAAATCTGATCTACCTAACAAGAATTGATACATAAACTCAAATCTTAACAAATTTTATTATTCCCCAACATTATCTGCTACCTCCAAACTATTTCAGGTGCAAAAACCACTAGCTGGTAGAAATTGGAAAGTCCTGTATGAAAAAAAACATTCATGAGCCGTGCCAATATTTGCCTGAGGTTGTTTTTTGTATTTGCAGAATTGACTCGCATTTAGGATTTTTCAAATGCTTTGCAAACCAAAAAGGGACTTGATTCCCATTTCTACTGATACTGATACAAAGAGTGCCAGGATGCAAGATTCTCAACAACCCTTTTGCAGACTCTAAAGGGTTTTGAGACTTGTTCCTACTAGAACATGTGTAATTTTGAGGTCTTGTTGGCCTCTTCTTCATCCTGTTTCTCCTTGTACCACCACCATTAGGAGGCATGAGAACGCTAGCCTTGTGGATTTTGAGTCTACCACTCCATTCAACTTTAAATATCCCATTAGTTATGGTTCTCTATTTAAATACCCCTGTGGCTATAATGCACTCGACTCCTCTCCTCTATCCCAATATTCTTCCTGTAATTGCATCCTAACAAAATTGGCAATGTTCCAAAAATCATCTATATTCTCTAGAACATCCATTTTCGCTAATACTTTGAGTTTGGATAATGAAGTCTATTGGGAAGTGGTACTTATAACTTCCAATTTCTTTACACTCTTCTTGGGACTTCATGTGATTGTTCTCATTGAGCACTAGGTAGGTTGTTGGCGTGTAACAATATTGTGTAGATTTTTCCCTTTGCAGTATCAAATCTCATTATCAGTCCTCTGTTAGTCTACAGATCTTTTGAATTTGTCGGCTGTAAGTGACCCTTTGATTTTTGTGGATGTCATAATAAACACCTTTAAATGAATGCTTTTCATGTCTCTGTTCTTATCCCTGCAATTCTATTTTGTACTGAGTTTTGAATCTTGTGATATCGTGATAGCTTGTAGACCTAAACCTTTAGCACTCAGTTGTTGACCTGTAACTTTCATACTTCTCTTAGTCTAATTGCTTTCGACTGTATAAGATAACCCAAGTTACATCAATGTGCGATAATTTTAAAATTAGGCGTCAATTCCTTCCACACTGGCGTATCAAACAATGCTCACTGGTCAACATGACCTTGACTTCTGACCTCGAATATGGGCACATTAAATGATGAGTAGAATTACCCAAGTCACCACCTTGTCGTCTGGCACCATCTTTCACTGACGTTGGCCATCAATTCTCAAAAACTAACCTTCATGAAATAAAATATTCAATTCATTAATGAAAGGCACCAAAGAATTCCACATGTCACCTTCCTATTTGTCTAGACCCCTTGTCTCTTTATGTTTCAATAGTCACCGCAAAATCAACTAGACATATGGTGCTTAGTCATTAACCCTCAGCCCAAATGACTGCTCTTTATAATAGCTCGCGACCTAGCAACAAGCTGCCAACAATTCAATCTCCAACTCTCTAATTGAAAGTATTAAATCTTCATAACTTCGCGAGCTGACGACTGAAGGCAAATAAAATGTTCCTCGCCAATTCTTGACCTCAAACCGTTGAGCCTTTTAAACGTAGCAACTTGGAGATAATAACAATCATAACCCTTGTCGCGTACTCACTGACATAAAACTGTTTAGCACTTAATTGTCGTGACCCAACGACCGTTAGTACAAAACTATTAGTCACCAACCCACGAGCATCTCATGTTATCTTTATTAACTGACGCGAGCTAGAGACAACCATCAACTTTAAACCCTTTGGACACTAGGCCTTTGCTCGTGTACTCTCCCCTTTGAAAACAAACTGCTTTTAAAACTTGAGAGTTAACGACAATCTTGAAATAAAGCCTTCTTTATTTAAAATTTGAGCCATCCACATGGCATGCACTTGCCAGTTCTCCAACCTTAAAATAATATTCCATTTCATCTTACTAGCCAGTGACAAAGCAAAAAGAAATCCTTTGTTAGTCATAAAGGTGAGACACGTGGCATTGATTTGCTAACTCGCGGTTTGATAGCACTTAACATTTTACAACCCCGCGAGCTCGCGACAAGGATAAAATTCAACCGCTAACATCTCACTCGCTAACTTGTGGCTTAAAACTGCTAACATAAAAAGACTTGAGAGCTAGCGACAACCGCCTAAAAAGACTTACTTGCTAATTCTCGTGGTTACTAAACATGACACCACTTAAACCGGCGACCACGCGACCAAGGCAGAAATAACAACACTCTCCAGCCTGCCTACAAAAAACCATTAACATTTTAACAGCCAGAGACCTCGCAATTAAACCAAAAGGTAACACTTGCTAACTCGACTTGTAATGCTAAATGTAAAATTGACCTGCAAGTTAGAGATAAAGTGTGAAACTTGTCTGACCAACCATTTGACCAAAATTTAACAATGACACGGACCAATAAATTAATGACAACTCGGATTTCAACGCTAGACGACCAGCCAACTAAGGCAAAATGAAAACAAGAAACCCTAATCACCGTGAATGAGACCAAAACGCGGGAAAACCATTTCTATAAAACTAGAAGATAAAACCACAACATGGAACTGTTACAAGATTCAAGAATTGGCAAATTAACAGATTTTCGGATGATTTTATTTTTGATTAACAAAGAAACAAATGCGTTCCTTATAAAGAATTACAAGGGCGTTTCTAAAAGAGACAATGTTGACTGAAAACGAAATTAGAAACAAAACCAAAGACAGGATAGGAAGCATTCCTATCTGGACTGAAGACGAAAGAGACAGGATAGGAAACATTCCTCTCTAGACTGAAAGACGGACAACAGACAAGTAGTTGACCATTATAGAAAGTATTTAACTAAGGAGATAATATCTTAATAAAGATATTAAAGATATTATCTTTATACCCTCCCTTAATGGTCAACGTACGAATTCTGTGATAACTGAGACCCTCCCTGGATCTACAGAATGCTGAAACCAAGAAGCTTTGCTAGAAGATTATTATGACTCAAAACAGACTACAATTACAAAGCTTCGTTTTTGTGGAAAAAACGGTAAAAACCTAGAATCTCACACAACCTTGTGTATTACAGACAACATGAAATGATTTTTAAGGAGAAAATCAACAAACCCAAAAACAAAACTAGAAACAGATTCAAAAAGCGAAAAAATGCAGCTTCGCCTTGGTCAAATCCTGCTTGTTGAGGATGCATCGTAGTGCCCAAAATGAGCTCATCCAGGCGACGATACTCAAAGATAGTGAGCATACGCTACTTCTGGGTGTTATAATTGTTGCCATTGAATCGTTGACTACCCTCCAACATCAGATTAGTCAGTGACGCCATCTTGCATGTTTCCCAATGCACGGAAAACGAAGATACAGAGAAGAGGCGTTGATGCGTATTTCGAGGCAAAAAATCGGAAGACCCCAAAAAAATTGAGAAGTACCCAAAAGAGAGCTCGAAAAACCCAAAAAGAATATGCTGTCGAAATCTAGATCCGCCAGCTCAAAATTCGAGGCACCCAGAAAAATTGGACGACAACCCAATTGAGCTCTCGAAAAACCCACCAAGAATCTATAATCGGGAAAAAATTTCGAGCCCAAAAATTAGGGTTTCGAAAAAAACAGCCTGCTGCAAAAAAACCTCCAAAAAATAATGGCGGATTTGCAGAAAAAACGTGGCTGAATAGGGCCGAAAACTGGCTAAACTCATAGACCCTAGACGTGAGCAGCAGCAGATCTCTTAATGTGGGAATAAACAGAAATTAATTCGAAAAATTTGAGCAAATAATTTCGAAAGAAATTATAAATTTTCCGAAAAATTTAAAGAAATGGCTCTGATACCATGTTACAAGATTCAAGAATTGGTAGATTAACGGATTTCCAGATGATTTTATTTTTGGTTAACAAAGAAACAAATGCGTTCCTTATAAAGAATTACAAGAACGTTGTTTCTAAAAGAGACAACGTAGACTGAAAACGAAATTAGAAACAAAACTGAAGACAAGATAGGAAACATTCCTATCTGGACTGAAGATGAAAGAGATAGGATAGGAAACATTCCTATCTAGACTGAAAGACGGACTGCAGACAAGTAGTTGACCATTATAGAAAGTATTTAACTAAGGAGATAATATCTTAATAAAGATATTAAATATATTATCTTTATAGGAACAACGAAACTCGACATGACTTAGCCAATTTTTTTACAGTCCTAACAGTATGATCTTCCTATCACTTATAGTGATAAATATTTGTTGCTTCCGATATATGATTATGTAGAACTATGCTATTTCTGATATAGACAATGTATATATGCAATCGATATGGTATTGCTTTCAGCAATTGGCTTTGCTATGTCTGAAATAACAATGTAAATATGCGAATGGAGAAACATTGCTTTAGGTAATATGTTACTGTTTCAGATTTTAACTTATATCTTTGAAACTTAAGATCGATGTTGTTTCTGATATGCACGTTCTATGCTTGCCATCGTTGGTGCCGTCTCTGATCTGCAATTATACTCTTGCAACCTATTAATGCCAAATGGCAGATGCTTAATCGAGCAGATCCAAATATGGATGGTTAAGAGATGCAAGTTCTAATGATGATTTGGAAGAATGAGTTCAATCTCCTTATCTCTCTTGCACTACTGAATGGCTTTATCTCTTAATATCAAAAGACATGCCCATTCTCTAATTTGTATCTCTCCACAAGAGATCACATCCCTTCACAACTAAATATTGCTGCTTAATCAATGACAATTACATTATCATCGGTTACTTCATTCTACTTATAATTGTTGGTCATTGTACCACTTTATAACTATTAATAATCGGCCACTTATTGTTTCATTAACAACTTATGGTTGTGTAATATTGACTATGTTATTCATCAATTAAGGTGCTGAGGGGATTAATATTAGCAAACTGATGGAGATTGATGTACTAGTAGACCATCTAGCAATATAGAGAGCGCATACTATTCCATATTTAGTGATCCTTAATATGTGGTATTATCGTTGTCTTCTTGGTTTCGATCAATGATATTAACCACTGTGTTCATAATGATCTCCACCTTTAACGATTTGTTTAATAGTATCGATACTTCAAACATGACTAACTTTTGTCTTCCCTTTCATTCAATTAACAGTTGCTGTGGTAAATAACATCCATACCTTGTAATTGCATCGTAGATATGATCACTTTTCATGGATACTTTGGACCATATATTAATCTCCATAATGCTTATCAACCAGTGTGTTACTCTACCAATCTGCATATTATTCCTCATATATGTATGATCAGTGATCACTGATTACTTATAGCTTGATTTTTGGTCTCCTCATTGATTGATTTCTGTGCAGCATCATTCGTGCTGATCTGTATTATACATTTGTGATATATTCACTGTTCCTTATTGGTCCATGCCTCAGAATTCGATCTAGTCACTATTACTGCATGATAACTATTCATTCCTTCGACCAAGCCTTCTTTGGGTCATCAATCGATGTATTCTGGAGACTTCATTCATATCTAGATGATGCATACTTGCTGGCAAGTCTTCATCTCTGTGAACGATGACTCACTGATCCATATAATGATGATATAGCAATCTTTTGTAACTTCCGCATGGAGATGTTCTTAATACTTGTTAATCACTTGTTTTACATTTAAGTGTATGGTAATGTTGAAGATATGTGATTGGCATAATGTTGACCATCCTTCTTGAAGGGGGTCACTAACTAGAACTAACCCTTATTCCTTCTAATGTAACTAGGAAACCATCTTATTTATAAGACTTCACAGTTTCCCAATATCTGATTCTTCTGCTAACATATAAACAGCTTCTTCTCACTATTCTCACTAGCTTTTATTAGTTATTGGTGTTTAAGGACTGCCACTCCTTGATCACAAAAGTACTTAATTGCTTTAGTGTGACTGGGATAAGAATGGGGACACTACATGATATTGGTCACAAGCAAGGCTGGTGTTCTAAGGTTAGAATTCAAAGCCTTGGCTCTATCTGTTCTCTCGATCAAGAACTACGAGTATGATTCAGGAAATATTATTGATTCTGCAACATCTATCATGAGTTGTACATCTCTACTTAAAAGGGAAGCTTGTTTCAGTTCAAAAATTTGTGTCTGTTATTCAATCTGCTGCTAATTCAATTAATGTAAGGTATTAGCTACTTCTTTCATAATAAACCTCCCAAGCATAGGCACACAGCTTCACGACAAGCACAAGATCTCTATAATCAGAAATAAGTGTGTATGTAAACTGTTTGACAAAATAACCCAGTTAGGGAAATTTTTAGGTTCAGTTATAGTCAGGGTTATTACACTCTACCGTGATTCTGCTCCATTCCACCAAGTGGCTTACCATTAGGGGGCAGGGCATTAAGTTGAGAGGGAGAACTTCAAGCATTTTACAATTAGATGATAGATGGTGAAATAGAATTTGCATTTGAACAAGATTCTCTCCTAATTAAGTTGTTGACTCCATACATTTGCAAATAATTTCAATACAAACTATTGTTTTGCCTCCACCAAATATTTGCAATATTCCCACGCTAAAGACCATGGCAGGAAAAGCCATGCATCCACAAAGCCATTGTTCATATTCAATATTTCCAATATAATTCTTATGCCACCATGCACATTTTAATTGCCCAATAATTAAATTGTTTCTTGGATCCACGATTAATGTGAATGAATCTTCAGGGACAGACTCTATATTTTTCCGAGAACCTTAATGCAATTGCAACTCAACAACATGAGATTATAGCCACCCATTTTCATAATAAATAATTGCTCACTGTAATATCCTAAGCCAAACTTCGCTGTGGATTTTCTAATTAGTGCTGGCTGTAGGTGTGCAATGACGTTTATTAATTCTGATTTAATTGGTATTTCAACGAAAATCAGTTTTCCCTCTTTATAATATCTGCAATGATATTCTGTTCTCCTGAGATAATAGTAATACTAGTTTGTTGTGTGATAGACGGATGTAAGTTTGAATAACAATGTGATTGAACTTACAATGCTGTGTTTGTTTCACTGAGTTGTTTAACCAGATAAAGATAATGTTGCAGAAATAATAAACACTGATACGAAACACCTTGATATACAACAATAAGGTAATCCTAGCTATGATAACAAATAGGCTTAAATCACAAGCAACAGCTGCATAGGTTCATAATACAAATTCAATCCTAGAGTGTGCACCTGGAGCCGGCACCTTGAGCTGTCATATACCAGTCACCCGCTGTGGATGTTTATCGAGCTGCAGCTGGGTTTCACACGCAAGGAGTCTTGGCTGGTGGAGATTCCTACTTGCCGCCACCACTGTTTCACTTGGTGGTGTGACCCGAACCTGGCTACTCCTCTATGCACTGACTGCCCCTTGCAAAGCACCATGACAACTGACCTGCTACTGCCTTCCACGAACCGTCTCTACTCACGGGAAGATTTTATTCCTTCCACCCTCAACCCAGCCAGCTCACCACTCGGGCTGGTTGTGACGCGAATGCAGCAGTCGCATGCCAGCTCGTGTGGTGTGTTCTCACACGGCTGGAACTGTCACGCACATGTGTTAGAGTCTACGCAACCAAGCACCTCTTCTTCCTCTATCGAACTTGACAGAGATTCACTGGCCTGTATTTTACTGCCGCCTTGATAGCATAACCAGCGTATGTTGAGTGTGTATTTGTTGCTTAGAGTCGTGCACCCAGGATATGGAGCGGAACCCCTGTGGTAGGAGATCTTTCCCACCTGCGGTGTGCTTACAACCAAAATAACCTCCAAGGATATCTCGTTCTGCTTTTAGAACAGCCTCCCAAAATCCAGAATACAAGATAGAGTCCAGCGGAACTCCACACAAGGATATCAAGAACTGAAATGCACCTTTTTATTAATGTTTGATCACAACAAAATGTGAGGGAATACCTTTTCTTGTTTGCCACAAATCTGTTCTGAAATTACTGCTGGAATATCCTTCAGTTTAAAACCAGCTGTGAAATCTGAATGATTCCACCAATTTCGAGATGCTAGGGCTACGTCCAACGTCTCAATTTTCTCAAGGGGCTACGTCCTCAAGAAAGACCAGTCACAAATGCAACCAGATTTTACTTTTCTTTGTTTTTATAAATTTCATGGTGCTTTTCCCAAGGCGTAGCTTTTTCTTTTATAACTTCGAAGTGAGGGAAAGCATGAAAGACTAAGCCATGTGGGATAAAAGAGTTCATTTAAGTCACTTTATAAAATAAAGTAACTTTTAGTCATAAAGTGACATTATAATATCACTTTATAAAATAAAGTGATTTAACTTTAGAAATAGAGCCCAAAGATTAAATATTCACCCACTGAAACCTGTGACTGGTTGACATCCTCTGAAAAGAAACCATTAGCCTATCCAGATGGGAAGATAGACTAATCAGGCGCCATAATGGCCTACTGCTGAGAAGGGGACATTACAGTCCTCCCTTCTCGGGATTGCTTGCCCTCAAGCAATCTCAATCCAGGGTGCTGCAGAATAGACTCACCCTCCCATGTGGCATCCTCGTATGATAAGTCCTTCCGTCGAATCAAGTACTCTCGGATAGCCCTGTTCCGCATTTTTCTTTCTCTAACCTCAATAACCTTAGCCAGAACCAAAACCAGTTTACCCTCCTCATCCAGCGAGGGTAATCCATCTGAAGAGACTACCTGCTGTCCAATTGCCTTCTTGAGGCAAGATACATGAAAAACATTAATGGATCCTGCTATTTGTCGGAAGCTTGAGCTCGTAAGCTACCTCGCCAACTCTCCTAGAAATGCGATGTGAACCATAAAACCGAGGCTTGAGCTTCTCTGACCCACTCTTCTTCAGCGAACTCTGTCTGTATGGCTGAAGACAAAGGTAAACCATATCCCTGGCCTTAAAACTCCGCTTTGTCTTGTGTTGATCAGCATACATCTTTTGTTGATTCTGTGCCCTTCGAATGTTCTCCCTGAGAGACCTGAGAATATCTTGGTGATCCTATAATCAGTCTCTCGCAACCGGGGCCCGACTGTCCTGTAGAGCCAAGTCTATAAAAGAAAGTTTCTCGCTGCCATGGAGAGCCCGAAAGGGCGACATGCCAATAGTCATGTGATAGGTGGAGTTGTAGCAAAACTCCCCCAAATACAACCATCGAACCCATGCTCTCTGCTGTCCGGCCACATAATTTCGGAGGTAGCCTTCCACCCATTTGTTCACAATCTCTGTCTGGCCATCTGTCTGTGGGTGGTAGCTGGTACTAGGAGTCAACTCGGTGCCTACCAATCTAAACAACTCCTGCCAAAAGGTGCTGAGGAACTTACTGTCTCTGTTGCTCACAATGGTCTTGGGAAGACCATGTAGCCTAAAAATCTCTCAGAAGAACAACTCTGCTACTTGCGAAGCTGACCAATCTGTTGCGATAGCAAATAAATGAGCGAACTTGGTGAGTTTGTTGACCACCACAAAGATACTGTCCCTGCCCTGCACTCTCGGCAAACCAGTAATGAAGTCCATCGAAATACCCTACCACTTCTGAGCTGGAATGGGAAGGGGCTGCAATAACCCGACCGGATGCTCGTGCTCGAACTTGTTCTGTTGACTAGTCTGGCACTCTCTAACATGTTGGAGGACATCGTCCTTGAGGCCCTTCCATGAGAACCTCTCTCTGACATGCTTATAAGTTTTGAAGAACCCCGGATGTCTCGTTGTGGGCGCATCATGAACAATCCTCAGTATCTTAGGCTTAAGCTTAGAGCTTGGCACTAGGTAGATCCTATCCTTATAGAAAATAATGTCATCAACCACCTTGTACCTACTATTCGGAAGCTGACCATCCAAAACCTGACAAGCTTGAGTATTCTTAAAATACTCAACCAGCAAAAGAGGTCTTTCAATCAGTGGAGATCTCTAATAACACACAACAAGCCGCTATTGGGGGCCTCCTGGAAAGTGCGTCAACCACAATGTTATTCTTCCCCTTGACATACTTGATGTCAAAATCGTACGCTTGAATCTTACTGACCCACTTTTGCTGCCTTTCATTCAACTCTTTCTGTTCTAGGAAGTAGCGTAAGCTATTGTGATCTGTCTTGACTATAAACTTGCCACCCACTAGATACTGTCTGAATTTAGCCATGGTGTGCATAATGGCAAGCATCTCTTTGTCATAAGTGGAATACAACTTCTCACTGTCCTTAAGTTTCCTGCTCTCGAATGCTATGGGATGCCTGTCTCGCATCAAAATTGCACCAATCCCATTCCTTGAAGCATCACACTCTAGAACAAAGGAGTGAGAGAAATTTGGAAGAGCTAAAACCAGATAAGTACTCATGACTGTCTTGAGTCTATCAAAGACCACCTCAGCCTCATTTGTCCATTTGAAGGCCCCTTTTCGAGTAAGATCGGTGAGGGGAGCTGCTGTTTGAGAAAATTCCTTAACGAACCTCCTGTAGTAAGAACATAACCCAAGGAACCCTCTCCAGTCTGACACATTTCGTGGTGGTGGCCAATCTTGAATTGCCTGGATTTTCTCTTGTTGTACCTTAACTCCACCGACCCCTATCACATACCCCGGGTAGAGAATCTCAGTCAATCCAAATTCGCACTTGGATTCTTTCGCAAACAGAGACTGACTCTCCATGATGCTAAGAATCTCGTCCAAGTGCTGCAAGTGATCTGCCCACGTCTTGCTGAAGACCAAAATATCATCGAAGAATACCAAGACGCTCTTGCGCAACTGCATTTTGAATATATGATTCATGCAAGACTGAAATGTAGCAGGTGCGTTAGTGAGCCCAAATGGCATCACTAGAATCTCATAGTGCCCGCAGTGACATCTGAAAGCTGTCTTATGAACATCCTCTTCTCGGACACGTATTTGATGGTACCCCGATCGAAGATCTATCTTCGGAAAATAAACTGCCCCATGCAACTCATCTAATAGCTCATCAATCCTGGGAATGGGGTTCTTGTTCTTGATGGTCCTCTTATTTAGTGCACGGAAATCAATACACATGCAAAGAGTGCCATCCTTCTTCACCAAAAAAACTGAAGAAGCAAAGAGGTTGGAACTGGGTCTGATGTGCCCCATGTATAAAAGCTCCTTAATCGTCCTCTCAATTTCTTCCTTGTAGTGCTTGGGATGATGATAAGGGGTAGTGATTACAGGCTTGGCGCCCTCCAACTCAATGGTATGCTCAAAGCCTCTGTCTAGGGGTATACCTAGAGGGATGTCCTCAAAAACCCGCTTGTGCTTATCAAGCATATCTTGTATATTTGAGTGAACCCGCTGGCTTGAATTTGGTGAGGGTCTAGAGGATATGAAACATTGGGCTGCCCACTCCATATTGCTGTATCTAATGATGGCCTCCATCTCGTGAGCTGTAACCAATCGTGATCCACCATCTGGCATGGCCTTATCCATAATCAATTGATCACCCTGCATAAACTCTAACTGTTTCAGCTGATGATCAATGGTGTATCTCCCTAGTGTCTGTAGCCACTGCATGCCCAAAATGGTGTCAAGACTATCCAAATCAATGACATAGAAATCAGCCTCTAGGAGATAATTCCCAAAGTGAATCAGGAGTCTTGAAATCTTCCCTGTGCAACTCAACAAATCTCCCCCAGCCACCTTTACCTCAAACTCTGAAATGCTATCTATTTGGAGTCCTCTCCTGGAAACCAAACCGGCTTTGATAAAATTATGAGTAGCACGTGTATCTAGAAGGCAAATGATCCGTTGTTCTCTAACCACTCCCTTGAGATGAAAAGAGTGACATGCGAGGACACCTGAGAGAGATGCTAGAGTAATAGGAGGCTGCTCATGGGAAACCTCCCTCTTCTTCCCCTCTGCTGAATGCTCGTCCCGAGCCTCCTCATCGTTTTTCTCAACATTGCTGCCCTCCTACTGCTCACAATCATCATCGGAAACCACCTCAATGTAGTGTATCTTGCCTTTTCCAAGGCACCTATGGTCTAGAGCCCAAGGCTCTCTACATGTGAAGCACAACTTCTTTCTTCTCAACTCATTCCTTGTCTCGAAGTCAAGCCTAGGGGGTGTGCTCTTATTCTGATTTTTATTCTTTTGAAATGAAGAGGATCCCTTGAAAGTTTTCTTTGGTGGTTGCAGAATGGAAGATGGTGAATCCAAGTCATGTGCTAACTTAATAGTGTCGTCCAGTGTGCTCGGCTTGAGGACTCTAACCAATCCTCTAAATCTATCTTGTAAGCTCTCAATAAACAACATTACTTTCCTCCTCTTAGACATATTCGGGACCATGATGGAAATCTTCTGAAAATCATCAATGTAGTGGTCCAAAGACCCACTCTGTCTCAGCTGGGCTAACTCCCTGTAGTAAACCTCAATGTTCTTCCTGTCAAAACGGGTAATCAATTTAGTGCTGAAGATCTCATAAGATATAATCATCTCGTGATTCTGGGTGACAAGGCCACGATGCCACCAGTATATGTTGCACCCTCTAAATGCATGGTCGCAAACTTAATCGCTTCCGTTTCTGACATGGGTTCAAGGGTCAGGAAGGTGTCTAGCTTGTGAATCCAAGCTCTCGCGGATGTCTTAGTGCTGCCATCAAATGTAGGTAGGGCCAATTTATTCATCGCATGTTTTAGATCCCTGTTCTGACCCTTGGGTCTCCTATCCTGCTGTGCTCTGCCAAATATGCCATGTACTGAACAAAGGTCAAGTTAGCCTTGACCCTATTAGGTAGCATATCCCACTCATCGTGCATGGCTAAAAAATTATCAAGAAGTTCGACTGTTGCATCAGGTTGGGCTACCTCTTCCTTTGCATTATTTTCTGTGAAAGTAGGCATAAGGGGCCTATCTGTAGTACGAGTGCCTGCTCTAGCAGCTTTGGGTGACCTTGCTACACTGCTACCACCACTGTGATGGCTCTGGGGCCTCTTGGGTGTTACTGTCAACTGCTGAATAACCCTTGTGAGCTGATGTAACACATCAGCGATGTGATCCTGTCCTTCACGAATGTCTCTCATTGTTTCTCTGACCTCTCTATCTTCCTCCGCCATGCCTGTACCCCGAGTGCCTTGTTCAAAACCAATCTCTTCGTCTGCCTCGGTATGATTGTCCTCTATATCAACCTGTATTGAAGGCTCTGGCTGTCCCTGTTCAACTGTATTGTGTATAAAGTTATAGTGCCTGTGCTTGCTATGCATGCCTACACAACATTGCTACAAGGTGAAAAATAAGCCCACTAGGCTGACAAGACCGCTAGCTCTGATACCACTGTAATATCCTAAGCCAAACTTCGCTGTGGATTTTCTGATTAGTGCTGGCTGTAGGTGTGCAATGACGTTTATTAATTTTGATTTAATTGGTATTTCAACGAAAATGAGTTTTCCCTCTTTATAATATTTGCAATGATATTCTGTTCTCCGGAGATAATAGTAATACTAGTTTGTTGTGTGATAGACATATGTAAGTTTGAATAACAATGTGATTGAACTTGCAATGCTGTGTTTGTTTCACTCAGTTGTTTAACTAGACAAAGATAATGTTGCAAAAATAATAAACACTGATACAAAACACCTTGATATACAACAATAAGGTAATCCCAGCTATGATAACAAATAGGCTTAACCACAAGCAACAACTGCGTAGGTTCATAATACAAATTCAATCCTAGAGTGTGCACTTGGAGCCGACACCTTGAGCTGACATATACTAGTCACCCACTGTGGATGTTTATCGAGCTGCAGTTGGGTCTCACACGCAAGGAGCCTTGGTTGATGGAGATTCCTACTTGCTGCCACCACTGTTTCACTTGGTGACGTGACCTGAACTTGGTTACTCCTCCTCTATGCACTGACTGCTCCCTGCAAAGCACCGTGACAACCGACCTCCTACTGCCTTCCACCACCTGTCTCTACTCATGGGAAGATTTTACTCCTTCCACCCACACGCCAGCTAGTTCATCGCTCGGGTTGGTTGTGACGCGAATGCAACAGTTGCATGCCAACTCGCGTGGTGTGTTCTCACACGGCTGGAACTGATCACGCACATGTGTTAGAGTCAACGCACCCAAGCACCTCTTCTTCCTCTATTGAACTTGACAGAGATTCACTGGCCTGTATTTTACTGCCGCCTTGATAGCATAACCAGCGTATGTCGAGTGTGTATTTGTTGCTTGGAGTTGTGTGCCCAGGATATGGAGCGAAACCCTTGTAGGAGATCTTTCCCACCTGCGGTGTGCTTACAACCAAAATAACCTCTAGGGATATCTCGTTCTGCTTTTACAATAGCCTCCCAAAATCCAGATTACAAGATAGAGTCCAGCGGAACTCCACGCAAGGATATCAAGAATTGAAATGCACCTTTTTATTAATGTTTGATCACAACAAAATGTGAGGGAATACCTTTACTTGTTTGCCACAAATCTGTTTTGAAATTATTGTTGGAATATCCTTCGGTTTAAAACTAGTTGTGAAATCTGAATGACTCCACCAATTTCGAGATGCTGGGGCTACGTCTAATGTGTCAATTTTCTCAAGGGGCTACGTCCTCAAGAAAGACCAGTCACAAATGCAACCAGATTTTACTTTTCTTTATTTTTATGAATTTCATGGTGCTCCCAAGGTGTACCTTTTTCTTTTATAACCTCGAAGTGAGGGAAAGCTTGAAAGACTAAGCCATGTGGGATAAAAGAGTGCACTTAAGTCACTTTTATAAAATAAATTAACTTTAAGTCATAAAGTGACTTTATAATATTGCTTTATTTAATAAAGTGATTTAACTTTAGAAATAGAGCCCAAAGATTAAATATTTGCCCATTGAAACCTGTGATTGGTTGGCATCCTCTGAAAATAAGCCATTAGCCTATCCGGATGGGAAGATAGACTAATCAAGCACTGTAATGGCCTACTGCTGAGAAGGGGACATTACACTCACCTTATGCAATTATATTCCAAGCCGACCACCTTACTAATAACCTTCATCATTTTAATTTAATCATACCCTTATTTCTGAATAATAAAATTTATTCTGAAAACCAAAAATATATCTGATAAAAACCTTTGTTATGAAGATTTGATTTTTTCCTGCATAAATGCCTCTAAATTTGCCTTCAAAGAAGACTTCACAAATTTTGTTAATGAAGCCCATGTCTGAATCCTGAGATGAATCCGCCAACAAGTTAATTTGGTTTTTGTCCAAGCAACTAATCTCCCAAGTGTTCTCGGTCCAGGTTGAGGAACGAATTAGGTTCAGTCTTTCAATAGAAGCTTTCATAAAATATTCCAGAATGCCGAATGTCTCTCATTCCTCCTTGTGTAATCTTTTCTTCCGAAAAGTACTTTTAATAATCGACCATATAATATTTAATTATATTCCATTTGTCATGTTAATTAAATTAATTAAATCAAGTTATCTTTACAATTTTATTTATTGAGACAAATATATAATAATTAATTTAATTGTTCATTCCCTTATCATATCTCATTATGGTGCAATGGGAATGAAAATACATTAGTTGTCCTTCTAGAGAATCACTCGAAAAAGGGACATTATAGGTAATAATACATAAATGAATGTAATTGGGAATTGAAATTGGGGATGACACTTTCAATGATGTATTTTGCTCTCTAATGTGAGTGTGTACTTCCTTGTTGTGGGATTGGACTTCTTGGGGGGGGGGGGGGGATATTCTTTGTACATGGGTACCTAAACATGGTTTCTTTTGCTAGGACCTGTCATCTTTTCACCCACCTAAGCCATGCTTGGGGAGGGGGGGTGTTAGTGTAGGTTTTTATTTTCCTTATGGGTTATCTATTTTTTTCCTTGGCCCTAGGTTTTTCCTACACTTTAAGTAAGCTTGCTTAGTGTTGATGAGTGTTTGATGACCACACCAACACATAATAAAATACCAAGGTATCTTATCCACTCTTGAGCAAAATCCTGTGTATGCTAAGATTGAGAAAGATCATACAAGTGACTCCAAGGTTCTTTTATGTTAGGTCTTAACTGTGGATAAGCTTAATGGTCATTGTAATATGTTGGTAACACAAAGGTACTTACGTTTGAATTGTTCTTCACTTCTTTTGCAATGGTGGCTGGAACTTTTTCATCGAATATTGCAATCTTGTGATGCTTCTTTGAACGGACACAACTGAAATTAAAAGGGAAAGGGTTAGAAGGATCTAAATCTACTCTTAAGGACAATGATATCAATGGATAGTGTTCCAGTGGAAAAATTTCAAAATAATCATGTTCTGCTTTGCCAAGATCAACTACAACTCGCAAGAACCGGTGTAATCTTCTAAGGGTTATGCAAAGAATTTTCATATCATAATGAACACCATCATAACAAACAATGCACATTTAATGATCGAAGTTAAGTATCCATATAATAGGTGCTTAGGCTAACTTTACACTACAACTTATAGTCAACAAGATGCAAATAGTATGAGCCATTACATTTCTCCATTGAAATCAAAGCACTTTATCTAATAATTGAGAAATTAGAGGAACACCATGCAATGAGTTGAAATAAAAATGAATCCACCATATCTTTAATGGAATCAACTTTTTATTTCTGCAAGTCTTACAACGACATCTTCTCCTCCTACTGTACTTCTATTCTAAAGAGCTAGAGATAACTATTTATCTGTTTGCCTATCTTATGAAAATCTGTATCAATTACAAATGCAATGAGAAGGTTTTATATAGGCACCCAAAAACAAACCTACAGTTCAAATTGATCCAAGATTACAAGATAGAACCCTAATTAGTGTTTATTACAAAAGCACAACTAACTATTGAATGATTGGTTACTTTATTGCTGAAATGTGGCACAAGGAGGAAGAGCCATTTGAAATACAGATAAGGTTGACACCTAGCGAGCTTATCCATAGAACTAGACTCCAAGATGCAATTCCCTTTGCTTTTCTCTCTGTCCACGAATGCATTGAATCTGATCACGAGCGAATGGAGCATATCCATTTCTTATTAGAATATTGTAATGTTTCTTTAATGGTCATCTTAGTTAGTCTTTAGTTTATTAGGTAGTTTCTATTTTCATTTTTAGTTCACGACAGTTTCATAATAGAAACATCATCTTTGTAAATCTATATAAGGAGATTTCATCTTCTCTATTTAACACAACATTGATTTACCATAATGTGGTATCAGAGCGAGTCGATGGGATTTCATAAAATTTGACAATTTTTTAAAGAAAAATTCAAGTCTCTTTTGATTTGGAATTTTTTTTCCAGAAATTTGTTTTTTTATTTTAAAAATAAAAATTGTTGGAGGTATTTTATGAAAATTTTGTGGTTCGTCTTCATAGATTTTGTTGAAAATCACGAGCTTAGTCGAGGGTTTTGATTGCGCGATTTCTTGGTTTGAGCAAAAGTCTCTGTTTCTCGAGGGTTGCATGTACTTGCATTTTTCTCTAATGGGTTTTCATAATTTTTTCCTTTAAAAAATTTCTGATGGGTTTTCATAATTTTTCCCTTAAATTTTTTTTGATGGGTTTTAATAATTTTTTCATGAAAAATTATGTGTTGGGTTTTAATAATTTTTTCCTCAAATTATTTGTTGGGTTTTTCAAAATTTTCCCTCAAAAACGAAGTTTTGTATTCTTTGATCCATGTTTCAGATTCTGTTTTTTTGGTTTTGATAAGTTTTTCACCTCAAAAACCGTGTTTGGTTTTGATCGATTTTTCACCTCAAAAATTGTTTCTGGTTCTTGTAATTCATGAAGTTCGCATGAGATTTTCTATCAGGGATTCCTATTTTCGGGTTTTTACTATTTTTTTTCTGAAAAAATGATGCTTTGTTAACTTCAAATCATGGTATCTTGTAGTCTGTTTTGGGGCATCGTGCTCATCTACAAAAGTTTGGAGCGTTTGCTGATTTTTCCTCAAAATTGTGGTAGCTGTTCTCTGTGCGTGTCTCTGGCCATAGGGAGGGACAACTCTGTTATCCAACATTAGGTTGGACGTTTTGTGATGATTTCTAGTTAGAAGTTCTGCAGATTCTAGGAGGGTTAGTGGAAAAGTCATCTCAGTGGCAAAGTTAGTGGTAGACTCTTGTCTCTTGTTGTAGAGCATTCTAAAGAAGGGGGCAGCCTTCTCTGTTTTTTTTGAACGGACCTTGGCTATTCTTGGTCATTGACATTCTGCAGATCCAAGGAGGATGTTAGCATTAGCACAATGTTTTGAAGATTTTATGACTACAAGACATGTACAATCTTCTGCAGGGTAGTTAGACTGTGAAATTACAATAAACTTTAGTTTTATATTATTATTTTTTTCTTGATTTTTGTATATGATAATCCTTATTCAGACCTGCTGTATATAATTCATCTCAAATACAAAAATATTTATCAATATATATATGTCTTTGCACATAGAAGGAGACGTGACTCATAAATGAGTCACGTCCCTTCAATACCGATGCCCTTTCATAACAAATTACCTTTACCGATAATCGAATATTAAAGACTGCACTTTACATATATTGTAACTACGATATATGTAAAGTGCAGTATCGTATGTTTTTGTATTATATAAGCTACGGGTAACATATTGCACGATATACATATTGTAAGATATGTATACCGTGCAGTATGTTATATGAATTAACAATCATATAACATATTGCATACGATATCCGATATATATATATATATATAATAGTCGGTATGGTGGCCGATATGCATAACAGTCAATATGGCATCCGATATATATCATAGTCGGTACTTGGTATAGCAGTCGATATTAATTGGTATGTATTATCGTATCAATAATACATATTAACAATATGTATTATTGATATGATAATATCATATCACATCAATAGTGCAGATCGATATATATATATAAGGCTTAGTTATATTATTATATATATATATATATATATATATATATATATATATATATATATATATATATATATATATATATATAAGTATATTGATAATATTAGATATACATAAATATGTAATATTATCAAGTATATATATATTAATATAGAATATTAATATAAAATTATCTAATCATAGCTATTCATTGTTAACACTCCCTCTTAGCTAGATAAGATAATTTTCACTTTATGTTAGCATCATATTTTCATTTGAAATGAGGAATCACCATTCATTGTGACACCTAGTTTCCATATCATAAAGATATGAGGAATCACCATGCATTGTGACACCTAGTTTCCATATCCTAAAGATATGAGAATCACCATGCATTGTGACACCTAGTTTCCATATCCTAAAGATATGAGGAATCAACAACTGATACCTATTTCCATATCACAACGATATGAGGAATCAACAACTGATACCTATTTCCATATCACAACGATATGAGGAATCAACAACTGATACCTATTTTGTATCACAGTAATAGTGATACAAGGATATATTAAATATAACATTATATCATATTTTATATAACCTCATTATGGTATGTGCACTAACAGATAATCTGTCTACCATAACAACACCACATTACAAGATCGTCATCTCGTAATCAAATACAAGTGTTCATTATCTAAGAAGTCGTCACCTCTAGAAATGTCCACAGGATGGATGAGCCCATAAAATAACATTTATATATTATATATAAAATCATATTACAATCATACCAAGAGTTTTCCTAAAGTGATCAACTTTCACCTTTGGAAGAGCTTTGGTGAGAATATCAGCAGTTTGATTTCCTGTACAAACATATTCCAACTGGAGTACCTTTCTTTCTGCCATATCACGAACATAGTGATAAGGAATCTCAATGTGCTTTGATCTATCATGAAATACAGGATTTACTGATAACTTGATACAGCTTTGATTGTCACAGAAGATAGTAGTTGGTGGTAGAGTTTTACCAAATAGTCCACTGAGTAGTTTCCTAAGCCATACTGCTTCTTTAGCTGCCATTGAAGCTGCAATGTACTCTGCCTCTGTAGAGCTTTGAGCTACTGAAGATTGTTTTCTACTGATCCAAGACACCATAGCTGATCCCAAGCTAAAACAACATCCTGAGGTACTTTTACGATCAATCACACTTCCAGCCCAATCTGAATCAGTGAACCCATGAAGGTTTAATTCTGTCCTATCATACTTGAGTCCATAGTTTAATGTACCTTGGAGATATCTCAATACATGTGTAGCAGCAGTAAAGTGAATTTCTTTGGGATCACACATGAACTGACTTAATGTGTTTACTGAGAAACAAATGTCAGGTCTGGTATTCCCTAAGAACATTAGAGATCCTATTAATTGTCTGTATAAAGAGATATCTGCAGAAGGAGATTCTGATGTTGCTTCCTTTAGTTTATGAAAATTTATTTCCATGGGTGAAGACATGGGTCTACAATTCAACATGCCAAATCTCTTCAAGATATCAAGGGTATATTTGCCTTGATTCAAAATAATACAGTCTGATTTCTGCCAAACTTCTAGACCAAGAAAGTAGTGTAGAAGACCTAAGTCCTTCATATCAAATTCTTTGGCTAAGTCTTTCTTACATTGTTGAATCAAATAGTCTTCCCCTGTAATCAGTAAATCATCAACATATAATATGATTATCAACATATCACCTTTGTTTACCTTGAAGTATAGATTTGGATCAGCATCATTTTTGGAAAATCCTAACTTTGTTAGATAGCTGTCTATTCTAGCATACCAAGCTCTGGGGGCTTGTTTAAGTCCATATAATGCTTTCTTCAACTTACATACATGTGTTTTAGGATCATGAATCTCAAATCCTTCAGGTTGTTCTAAGTATACCTCTTCTTCAATACTTCCATTTAAGAAGGCTGTTTTAACATCCATTTGATGAACTTTCCAACCTTTGGCAGCTGCAATGGCTAGAACTGTTCTAATAGATGTGTAACATGCAACAGGAGCAAATGTTTCTTCATAGTCAATCCCTTCCTTTTGAGAGAAGCCTCTTGCTACAAATCTTGCTTTGTACTTTTCAATGCTACCATCAGCTGCATGTTTGATTTTGAATAACCATTTAGATGATATCACAGATTTTGATTTTGGTCTTGGTACAATATCCCACACATCATTCTTTATGATAGATTGATATTCTTCTATCATTGCATCCTTCCATACTTGTTGTTGAATTGCATCAGATACATTTGTAGGTTCTAAGTTAGAGAGTTCACTCATGAGTGCTGCATAGCTGGATAATATGGAAGGCCTTTTTCTTTCTCTGACTGTTCTTGGAGGAGCACCAAGAGTCTTTCCTTCTTCTATGAGTTTAGTGGCCCAAAGTGGTCTCTTCTTAGGATTTTCTAGTGTGGATAGATTTTCATCATTTTCTTCTTCCTCAGAGTCCTCCTTTTGAGTTTCCTGTGAAGTGTTTTCTTTTGATGGAACAAAAGTCTCTTGCTCTTGTGAATTTATACTTTTAGAGCAAGCTGTATCTTCCTCAAATATTACATCTCTACTTAATTCAACAAGGTTCTGCCCAGGTATATAAATACGATATGCTTTTGAGGTTTCACTATATCCTACAAAGATACCTTTCTTCCCAGACGGTTCTAACTTTGTTCTCTTTTCCTTAGGAACATGAATGTAGACTGGACATCCAAATATTCGAAGATTACTTATATCAGGCTTTGTCCCTGTGAATGCTTCTTCAGGAGTTTTATTTTCAATGTGTGAGTGTGGACATCTATTTTTTATGTATACGGCTGTATTTGATGCTTCTGCCCAAAGAGAGGTATCAAGGTTTTGATCAAGAAGCATTGCTTTGGTGGCCTCAATAATAGTTCTATTCTTTCTTTCAACTACCCCATTTTGTTGTGGATTATAAGGTACGGTGTACTCCCTCTTAATCCCAGCCTCTTTACAAAATTGTTTGAATATTTCAGATGTGTATTCTTTTCCATTGTCTGTTCTCAAAATTTTAATTTTCTTTCCAGATAGATTTTCAGTAATAGATTTGAAGTCTTTAAACTTACTTAGTACTCCCTCAGATTCTTTGTACTTAAGGAAGTAAATCCAGGTCTTTCGTGAGAAGTCATCAACAAAGATTATATAGTATTTGCAGCCTCCTATTGAAGAAACAGACATGGGTCCACATAAATCTGAATGTATCAATTCTAAAACCTCATTAGTTCTGCTTACACTAATTTGAAATGTTCCTTTTGTGTTTTTGCCTAGTGCACACCCTTTACATGCACCAGAATGATATTGTTTAAGTTTTGGTAATCCATTAACCAAATTTTCCATAGAAGATAAAGTTTTATAATTTAAATGTCCTAATCTTCTATGCCATACTTCATTTAAATTTGAAATGTCATTTACTAAGACTTGATTTATATCAGTATTTAATTCATATAAGCACCCTTGTCTTCTTCCTATGGTATTAGCTTGTTTGAAGGTTAAACCTTTAGGCCATGCTTTTACTTTGCCATCCATGAAAGTTACTCTATACCCATTATCTTCAAGTGCCGATATGGATAAAAGGTTTCTCTTGATTCCTGGGACAAATAGGACTCCTGTGAGTTGAATTGAGATACCGGTCTTTAGTTTGATTGTGCATGTCCCAATGCCTCTTACTGGATAAGAGGAGTCATCTCCAATGGTTACCTCTTCATCCGATTCTTTTGACATGGTTTCTAGTAGTTCTTTGAACCTTGTAATGTGACGTGAGGAACCGCTATCAATAACCCAAATGTTCTTGTTTGGAACTTGATTTGAGAGTGCAGAGTAGAGTACAAATTGCTCCTTCTTGATTTCTTCATTGGGCTTCTTCTTGGATTTGGTAAAAGAGGCTTGATGATTCTTGTAAGGACAATTTGTTACAACATGTCCGGGTTTGTCACACCTAAAGCATTTAACATGAGATAGGTCTCTTTTGGGATACTCCGTATTGAATTTCTTCTTTCTGAAATGTTTGAATTTCTTCTTCTTGTGAGTATTTACATTTAGTGCATGATTTTCTTCATCATTGATCTTTTTCTTTAATCCTCTTTTATCTAACCTTGATTCTTCTTGAAGACAATCTGTTCTTAATCGATCAAATTTTGGAAACTTGGATCTAGCACTTATACCAGCAACAAAGGTTTCCCAAGATTCAGGTAGTCCATCTAGAGCAATTAAGGCTAGTTCCTTTCCATCAATTTCATGGCCTAGTAGTGAAAGTTGATCTCTTAATGCTGATACCCTTAGAAAGTATGCATTTATTTTCTCATTCTTATTCATACTAATCTGGTTCATTTCTCTTTTCAAAGCTAGTTTCTTGCTAGCATTATTTATTTCATATGTTTTCTCCAATGCCTTGTACATCTCATATGCCTTATCATATTTGGATAGGATTGGTACAATATGATCTCTGACCCCATCGATAATTATCTTCATGGCTTTGTCATTCCCTTCATTCCAATTTGATAGATCGGGTTCCGCTTCTGGCTTAACCTTGTCTGGTTTAATAAAAGTTTCAACTTTATTCTCTTTTAGCAGCATTATGATTCTTATCTTCCATGATTGGAAGTTATCAGCCCCTGCAAGTCTGTCCTCAAATCTGATCATGTTTGCCATTTTATAATATCTTAAGTTTATTAAATTTCTTTAAATTTCAGAACCTTAGCTCTGATACCATGTGAAATTACAATAAACTTTAGTTTTATATTATTATTTTTTTCTTGATTTTTGTATATGATAATCCTTATTCAGACCTGCTGTATATAATTCATCTCAAATACAAAAATATTTATCAATATATATATGTCTTTGCACATAGAAGGAGACGTGACTCATAAATGAGTCACTTCCCTTCAATACCGATGCCCTTTCATAACAAATTACCTTTACCGATAATCGAATATTAAAGACTGCACTTTACATATATTGTAACTACGATATATGTAAAGTGCAGTATCGTATGTTTTTGTATTATATAAGCCACGGGTAACATACTGCACGATATACATATTGTAAGATATGTATACCGTGCAGTATGTTATATGAATTAACAATCATATAACATATTGCATACGATATCCGATATATATATATATAACAGTCGGTATGGTGGCCGATATGCATAACAGTCAATATGGCATCCGATATATATCATAGTCGGTACTTGGTATAGCAGTCGATATTAATTGGTATGTATTATCGTATCAATAATACATATTAACAATATGTTTTATTGATATGATAATATCATATCACATCAATAGTGCAGATCGATATATATATATAAGGCTTAGTTATATTATTAAATATATATATATATATATATATATATATATATATAAGTATATTGATAATATTAGATATACATAAATATGTAATATTATCAAGTATATATATATTAATATAGAATATTAATATAAAATTATCTAATCATAGCTATTCATTGTTAACATAGACAATGACCATTAAGGAAGGGTAGTAGAATTTTGTAATGTTTCTTTAATGGTCATTTTAGTTAGTCTTTAGTTTATTAGGTAGTTTCTATTTTCGTCTTTAGTTCACGATTGTTTTATAATAGAAACATGATCTTTGTGAATCTATATAAGGAACTTTCATCTGTTCTGTTTAATACTCCATCGATTTACCATAACATTTCTATTCTGGGTAAGGTATCCAATTGCACTCCTATCACGTCCAAGGTTTTAATGTATTGGCTAAAAGTATTCTCCTACTTATTCTCTTGCTTGTGACAATTGTTTTTGTAGATCATAAGGGAAAACATGTCATCTCACTGGCCTTCTTGGATAGCCTCCATTTCTTCTTGATACATTTTTTTCACATTCTCCTTCAATTGTTCCAAGTTCAAACCATCTTGATGACTTCTACCAGATGTGCCAAATAGTCTTTTCTTATACGAACAATGTTGAATAGTTCAAAATTGGTGTCTCCAACCTTCTTCCATTTAGATGACATTTGGGATTTAGGATAGAACCCTTCAAGCACCTCCTTAACTTGTTCTTTCCTGATTGCAGCTCCATTATTTCTTGGTATAGACATAGTAACTGTATGAAACTTGTAATTAGTGACATTTAGAGGCTACAAAAACATTTAAGGAAGAAGATTACGCTCCTATTCTGATTTTATTGATGAATTTTAAGCATTTAAACCTTTTAAAGTCAGAAAGAAATGAGTTAAGACTGGAAATTCCATGAAATCTGCAAGTAACGTTTCTAAAATCTAATTTCATAAACTCAAGGATTACCCTTTTTCTATGAAAATGTAGAAAAAATCAGAGGAAAATCTGTGATCTAAAACTGATTATTATCGCTGCAAGCTTGAAGGAGAGTTTAAAAATCGAAATTCTGCAAGTACTTGATGAATTTCATCTTGAAAAGCTCTTTATTTCCTTCGTTTTGCGATTTTGAACTGATTATTCCTTCTTTTCTGCCGCAACTTTGAACTAAGAATTTCTTCATCTCTGCTAACCTGTAAAATGACTTGTGTTGAAATGAATTTCACCTTCTATCAATGTCTTTTTATAGATGATGTGTGCTTTCCTTGCAAGGGTTGACTTGCTGTTTTATTTTCTTTTTTTGTCCAAAAAGAGAATTAAAAAAACACTTTACTATCTTTCTCCAATAAGCAATGTCATCTTTGCTTTTATTTAGGCAATGGTTTCTCCTCAAAGCAAAAAAAAAAAACTTCGAAACTTGCCCAAATTGGTCAAAGCAACACAAGGTGCAATTTTGCTTTGCTTTTATTTGTTTTTTTTCTTGACCTCTTGAAAAGTTTGAACCTATGTGTTCTTTTCCTTTCATCTTTCTCGTATTAACTTTCAATATTTAGCGTTTTTTTCGTTTGTTGAGGAAATCAATTCTTATTACCTCTTCATTTTCTCACATTGATTTTCAACACTCCAACTTTTTTTTAGAGAACTTGTTGAGGAAATCACTTCTTAGTATCTCTTCAATTTCTCGCATTGATTTTCAATACTTAGCTTTTTTTTCGATAACTTGTTGAGGAAATCACTTCTTAGTACCTCTTGAATTTGTTGCATTGATTTTCAACACTCAACTTTTTTTTTCGATAACTTGTTGAGGAAATCACTTCTTAGTACCTCTTGAATTTCTCGCATTGATTTTTAACACACTGCTTTTTTTCAAGAACTTGTCGAGGAAATCACTTCTTTTTTAACATGTTGATTTGACTAGTTAACCAATTCAAAATTCCTTTGAGGAAGCTATTTTTAGCTATTTCATCCATTTGCCCAACCTCTGATACTTGCATTTCTTCGAAAAAAACAATTTTCAGAAAAAAGCAAAAAATAACTTTCTAAAAATAGACATTTCTCAACTTGACCTAGAAATTCTAAAAACAACACTTACAAAAAATAGTAAAAACAAAAAAACACTTTGAAAATGCAAATTTCTAAAAATAAAAGGTTGTCAGAATTGGTCTTGGAAAATTGCATTCTTTCTCCCTTGACCCATTTGAATGCATTCGTAGCATCAGAATATTCATCTAACCAAATTATTACTAAGTTGAAGACCAACACTTGGCCAATACGATGAGGGTGCCTTGCCCACTCTTCTTAGTTGAGCCATTGAAGTACTATTTTGATAACATCCTTGGATTTGATTGAAAACCCATGACTCAACCCATTTGTAGAGGTAAGAGACTGGAGATTAACAGTAAGACCCTTAAACACTAACCTGAAAGAAAAAAAACCCTGGGGTCCCGATTTTCTATGGGGTGATGTGTGAAAACCTCACAATAGGTGCCTTGTCCACTCTTCTTAGTTGAAACATTGAAGTATTGTCTTGACAACATCCTTGGACCTGATTGAAAACCACGACTTGACACATTTGTAGAGGTAAGAGATTGGAGATTAACACTAAGAACCCAAAACACTAACCTAAAAAATAACTGGTGGTCTCCGTTTGCTATGGGGCAATGTGAGAAAACATTGTAACACTTGGGTTCATAAAGTGAGTTTAACTAGGATATGATGTTGAGGTACCGCCTTTGTTAAAAGATGGAGTCCCCATCCTTAAAGGATGGAGCATTTGCTAATTTTAAGCTACTTGATGGTCACACACTATTGGTTGGATTTGCCACCTCCATCCTCTCCTTAGAACTCACCACCATGTTTGTATTTGCCTTTCTTTTGCGCACATTGCGATGCTCTTGGATAGGTTTGCATCCGTGTACTTTGATTCATGCAGTCATTCTTCTATAGCATTTATTTGAGCTTCTAATGCAATTTTGTCATGTTGAGATTTACACATCTCTTGTAATCATGGGTCTGTAATTGTTTTTTTTCATTTACAGTTTTATGTTATCTCACTCATAGAAATTTTTTGGTTATGCATCTATTTCAAATTTCTAACAAATCTCTTTAAGAAAAAAGGGTCAAACATCTATGGTAAGGAATATAGGAAATGGTGGATAAAGAACCTCTCAGAGTACTTTTAGAAACATGGTAGCTCCTTGAATATCATAATAAGCATAACACCTGAATAAAGTGTTGTTCATTTTCCAGATCATGGGGAGATTATGAATATCTGTTAAGCCCTAGCAATATCATTTAATAGTGCCTGAATATATCTGTGATGGTCAGATTTCTCACACTTGCCAAACTTTTTTTGTAATCTGATACAAATGAGAATGATAACTCTGTGCCTTTATCAGGAATGGACAAGATGTGTTATGAATTTTTTCAAGTGAACTTCTTGGTCTCCGTTTGTTTGATTTCCACTGTTTTAGCCTCTTGCAGTAACAAGGAATCCAGACATTTTATATTATTGTCTGCAGTTTTTAATTTTTTTAATGCTTCCAAACCTTGTTAACCCAACTGGCTAAGCTTTCTTGATTTCGGAGACTTCAGAATTAATTTTTGTTTGTGGAGCTGCACAGTTCTCTGCTTTATCAACTTTTTCTAGGGCATTGGTGGACCCTTTAAAATCACAGTCACTGAAGGCCCAAGGATCATCCTTCCTATTTTTTGTATTTTAATTGTTCTTTAAATTAGTGCCAAAAGAACATCAGATTTTTGGCGTTTTTACTCAACCAGTTTGACAAATCATTACATTTTTTAATTCTTGTAAGATTGAATTAGAGGCATTTACATCAAGAGATAAAATAAACACATTATTTGTAATATACTAAGGAGATATGGTCTCGTTGGTCACATTGTCTTTAATAAATATTAAGTTTGCCAGTTTCACCTAATTCCTCCTTTGCCTGTTGTTAGTGCCTTAAATTTGGAGAACTTGAATTAAAAGATTTGCTAACCGTATGAGGATATATATTTATTCAATCCATGTCTTTTAAATGGAAATATTAAGACAAAATTGTTGTTTATTTTCAGATCTAGTAATTTAACAGATAAGATATAACTAAAACAATAACAGATAAATATAACACAAGATACAACACAGAATGTACCCTGGGAAACCTCCCTTGTGGAGGTGAAAACCCAGCAAATAGATGTATATTTAAGCTTGGATCCAACTTACAGATTACAGCCTCAATCCAACCTGGAGATCTAGGTTCAGATCTGTTAGTGTAGATCAGATAGGATTCACTGTGATTCGAATATATCCAGCTCTGAATGCAGTAATTAACTGGTCAACAATGGAGCAGATGTGGATCAACTTTGGATATAATTGATGGTGGAAATGATCAGTCTTCTACAATGGATGCTGCAGCAGTAGGTGTACAAAAGACGCTAGAGGTAGATGATCTTCCGCCAATACATATGACAGTAGGTTAGCAAGAGAGATCCCAATCACCTTTAAGCAGAACAGTTTGCAATCTTCTTAGAGCAGTTCGCAATCACCTTGGAGCAGTTCGTAATCAACTTATGATTTTTGTACTTATGAAAATTGTGTTTAGATGCTGAGGATGTTGTCGGGATAATTGTATTTACGGGTTATTATATTAGTAAAGTATTATGTTACTTTTGGTCGTTAGTGACCGAGAGGTTAGACAGTTACGTCACGACGTTTCGGTCGTGACCCTTTGGGTACTTTATATACTCTCTCGGAGGTTGGACATGGGAGATATTATTGTATGATCATCACGATGTAAATGTACTTGCCAGTCTGGAATGATTAATGAAAGTATTTATTATTCTATGATACATTCTGTGTTTATTATATTTCCTATACTATGTCTGTGCAATACTAAGTTTACCCCAGCAGGTAAACAGAGGCAAATTCTCCTTATATACTAGTTAGGAGAATTAATTTGAGCAAGCCGACCCTTGAACTTAATGCTGGCCAACTTATGAAGAGAAGGTAACTTGTGCAAAAACTAAGGGCGATTTCCTATGAGGGCCGACTCATCTAATAATTTGATTTGGCGCCACTAAATGTATTTTCCAATACACCCAGCGATTTATTTAAATTAAATTAAAGATATAATTTAAATATTTAGATCCCGAAATAGCTAAAACATTAACAAAAATGTGGCCTTTTTGTTTACAGTAAGCACAAGGATATGATTTCTCCTAAAGATCTAAGCCTGCTTGAGACAAATCCAAAATATCTGGCCGATTAAGATTTGGAATTCCATAAATACCATATGCAATGATTTTATTCTTACTATCAGCCCTTGGTAGTTTTACTTAAACAAATCAAGCAACAAGCACCATGTTACAGTGTTAAAATTCTGTAATTCTCTGAACAAAATTTCATTATTTTTTCCTCAAAGTGGATAAATCAATGCTTGTGTACCAAGGAACCCCCTTAAATGGAGAATTCCTGTGGTAGTAGGGATGCCTAATAGCCATTTGAGCCATTTCATGATCCTTGAAAGAAACATTACATATTTAAGAACCATGTCTAAAAACCTCTGCTAGGATACCATATCTTTATCCAATTTTTTTAACCTGTTTTTCAAAAAACAATTTTAGGAAGAGTTGCAAGACATAAACAAAAGAATCCAGCTTTTTAGCATTCTTCCCTTTAAATAAACTTATTGTCATCAATACAACCGGTGAAAAAATACCTGGAATCCTTGTTGACAGGCTTTCCTTGGGGGACTTGGTCTCGTTAACGGGCTATTTTCTTCCTCTATTGTATATTGCAGATGTTTCTGAATCGAATGTGTATAAATCCAGTCTAGTGTTTGGAGGTGTAAACAATTTACCATATCTTTGCTATCACCATTCATTTGGCCTCCTCATTGCACATGAAGCTTATTGGCTTGGGTTAAAATGATTACAAACAATTTGTTTGTATTGAATATATTTACAAAGAGCTTAGATGCTCATATATACAGAGCCAAGGAATAAGAAATAGCAACTATCTAAAGATAGATGCGAAAGAATAGCAAGCACAGAGATTAAGCATTAAAGCTATCGAATATTAGAAACATTCTAATACCCTCCCATAATGCTTAATCTGTCAATAACACCAATAGCTTCCCTGAATTTTACAAACTTATCAGAACTGAGAGACTTGGTGAAGATATCAGCGGACTGCTCTAAAGTAGGAACATACAACAGCTGACTAGACTTGTCTTCAACCAATTGACGAATGTAATGACAATGTGTTTCGACATGCTTTGTTCGTTCATGGAAGACCGGATTCTTGGCCAATTTGAGCACTCCCTGATTATCATAGAATAGAGGAGTCGGTCCTGACTGAGGAACATGCATATTTGCAAGCATCTGCCGAAGCCAAACGGCCTCACAAGCTGCTTTAACTGCTCCGCAATACTCTGCTTCGGTGGATGATAGAGCCACTGCTTGTTGTTTCTTACTCGTCCATGTGACAACACCGGACCCCAAATTGAACACATATCCAGCGGTAGACTTACGATCATCAACAGAACCGGCCCAATCTGAATCTGTATAGCCACATAGTGTAGGATCAGAACTCTGAGTATACAGAAGACCATAGTCAAGAGTACCACTAACATAGCGCAGGACATGCTTTGCAACTGTCCAATGATCAGTCTTGGGCGTTGTCATAAAACGGGATATGTAGCTGACCGCAAAACTAATGGCAGGTCTGGTAGTAGTAAGAAAAATGAGGCTGCCCACTAGTTGTCTAAACAAAGATTCATCCACAACAGGTGAATCAGACTGAGCTGATACTTTGAGTCTAGGTTCCATAGGGGTGGAAGCAGGTTTGCAATCCTGCATTCTGAACCTGTCTACAAGACTTCTAGCATACTTGGATTGAGAAAGAAAGATACTGTGCTCAGTCTGCCAAACTTCAACTCCGAGACAATAGTGCAAGAGTCCCAAATCTGTCATATCAAAAGTGCAGGACAAATCTTGTTTGATTTCAGTGATCAAATATGCTGAACTTCCAGTGATGATCAAATCATCCACATAGACAACTATACACAATACATCATCACCTACATGTTTGATATACAGGTTTGAATCAGATGGACTCCTATGAAAACCATGATCAGTTAGGTATTTATCAATTTTAGACCATAGAGAGCTTTGACAAGTTTACAGACTTTGTGTTCCTGACCAGTAACCTTAAATCCAGAGGGTTGCGTCATGTAGAGCTCTTCCTGTAAGTCACCATTCAAAAAAGTACTCTTAACATCCATTTGATGAACTTTCCAACCAAACTGAGCTGCTAAGGCAAGAACAAGTCGTATGGTACTCATTTTAGCTGTGGGAGCAAAGGTCTCCCCATAGTCAATACCTTCCCTTTGTGAGAACCCTCGAGCAACAAGACGAGCCTTATACTTGTCTAAAGTGCCATTAGCTTTGTACTTTACCTTGTATACCCATTTATAGCTAATGGGCTTCTTCTCGGCAGGAAGATCAGAAAGGACCTAAGTGTGATTTTTCTAAATACTCTGAAATTCAGCTTCCTTTAGCCTCAGAATAAGTTTGGGGCTCATAAATACTATGAATGTTAGCCATAAGAGCAAAATTAATTGTAGGATGCTATTTGCTCTTATTTCTAGAAACTCTACCTTCGATGAGCTCATCATCCCTGAGATCACTAATAGTTTTAACCCACCATTTGGGCCGAAGAGTAGACGAGCCAATCTCTGGAGGAGTTGGAGGAGGTTCAGGAACAACAATAGAGCCAGGGAGAGGATCATGTTCGGGGGCCTCAATAGGATCAGCATCAGGTGCCCCAGGACGAGCATTATCTGGATCATCCCTCCCATCAGATAGTGCTAACGGAAGAGGAACACTGTGAGGCTGTTCCTCAGAACACTGCTCAGAAGAAGACAGAAAGGGGCCTTGAGTTTCATCAAAAACAACATCAAGACTAAAGATAAGATGATCAATGTCGATATCTATCAATCTGTAGGCCTTATGGTTGTCACTGTACCCTGTCATCATGAGTTTCTGACTCTTGGAATCTAATTTGGAACGTTTAGCCTCAGGAATCCAAACATAGGCAAGAGAGCCAAAAACCTTCAGGTGGCTGATCTTGGGCTTACGACCAAACCACAACTCTTCTGGAATTTTGTTCTTGACAGCTTGAGTAGGGGAACGATTAAGAAGGTAAACAACAGTAAACATTGCTTCTACCCAATACTTATTAGGAACGCTCATGTGTTGTAACATAGAACGAGCCATCTCAACAATCGTATGATTGCGACGCTCAACAACACTGTTTTACTGAGGAGTGTAGGGTGTAGTAAATTGGTGTTTGATGCCATATTCAGCACAAAAATCGGAGAATGCAATAGAACAAAATTCCCCTCCATTGTCTGTTCTAAGAGAAATGATATTGCAGCCATACTCGTTTTCAACCAATGACTTAAAATTCTGAAATGTACTAAAAGCATCTGATTTTTGTTTAAGAAAGTATACCCACATCTTTCTACTAAAATCATCAACAATAAGCAAAAAATATTTGCAACCAGTAACTGAAGATGTATTCATAGGACCACAAATATCAGCATGAAGTAATTGAAGTACCTGAGATGCACGCCAAGAATTGCCATCTTTGAAGGGAGTCTGATGTTGTTTGCTAGCTTGACAAGCATCGCATACTCCAAGATGCTGCGTCTGAATCGGAGGTAGGCCAGAAACAAGTTCCTCCCGGGATAGCTGAGAGAGATACTGCATGTTGAGGTGTCCATATCACTGATGCCACAAGGTACTGAGAGATAAGTCATGAGCTGCCATAGCTGTTTTAGGAGAATCACCAGTGTCAGTAAGCCGATATAGGCCATGATCCTCTAGACCAGAAGCAACAGTAAGACGAGTCGCTTGATCAATAATGGAACATTTGTGGGCACTGAACACCACATCTAACTGAGGAGAATTTCTCATGATCTGACTCACAGAGAGTAGATTGAGTGCCATACCAGGAACATAGCATACATTGAGAAAAATAAGCTGACACCCACCAGATTGTATCTGAACATTTCCCCTGCCAATAATTTTGAACTCCTCTCCTCCACCAAACACAACTGAATCACTGTAGGGATAGAAGTCTGCAAAAGAGTCACGCCGGTGACAAAAATGACATGAAGCACCAGAGTCGATATACCACCCAGACGATCGGGCTAAATCAGAAGGACTTTTAGCCATAAAAGCATAGAAAGCAGACTCCTTTTTCTCAAAATGTTCAGCAATATTTGCTTGTTGATTTGACCCTCCCAGCTTCTTTTGTTCGGAAGCGAGTCGCTGACAACAATCTTTCTTCATATGGCCATACTTATGACAGCAATGACACTGAACACCCTTTTGCTGATAACTGCCTGAGAATTGATGTGAACTGCCTTGTTGAGAAGACTGAAATTTTGCTGCAAAGGCTTGTTCTGACGAGGATGAGGAAGTACGGTTACCAAACTGCTGCTTCCAGCGATCCTGCTGTAGGAGTTTGGTGCACAACTTTGGGAATTTCAGATCAACATTAGTTGAGGTAATGTTGAGAGTCTCTATCAAATGCTCATAAGATGTTGGTAGACTTTTCAGGGTTATAACTACCATATCGTCTTCCTCCATCTTCCGACCGATGGCTTCAAGCTGATCACGAATGTCCTTAATCTTCGTGAGATGTTCCTGTAAGGACATACATTTATCCATCATAATGGAGAACAACTGATTCTTCAAAAAAAATGCGCGACTTTTGTCAGATGTCTCATGCAACTCCTTCAAATATTTCCAGATGTCTGCAGCAGACTTGCGAGAAGGAATTTGAGGCAACTGATCATCTGTGACAGAAAGCTTGAGAAGCATAAAAGCTTCTCGATTCCGATCATCGAACTTATCCTGATCTGCTTGGACGGAGGTTGGGCGAGTCTCTGTGCCAAGAACAAGTGCATCCAGACAACGGTATTCGAAGATGGTCAACATTTGTTGCTTCCAGATGTTATAGTTGCTGCCATTAAAGCGCTGATTGTTTTCCAACTTTAGGTTAGTCAATGACGCCATGTTGCACATTTCCTAATGCACGAAAAATGAAGATGTAGAGAAGAGGTGCTGGCACGTACTTCGAGGCAAAAAAATGGAAGACCCAAAACAATTGAGAAGTACCCAGAAGAGAGCTCGAAAACCCAGAAAGAATATGTTGTCAAAATCTGGATCCGTTGGCTCAAAAATCAAGGCACCCAGAAAAAAATGAATGACAACCCAATTGAGTTCTCGAAAAACCCACCAAGAATTTGTAATCAGGAAAAAAATTCGAGTGCAAAAAATAGGATTTTTAAAGAAAACCCTAGTCGGCTATGGAGGACAAGGTATTTGCAGGTTTTTAGCAGAAAATGAAGATACCAATTGCCTAGAACAAATCACCAAATATCAGTTGTGGAAATACCAGACCCGACACCAAGATTGCCAAATGCGAGATGCCAGGCGTGTTTCAGACGCCAATACCAGACCCGAAAATACCAGATGTATTACCAGGCGTATTTCAAGCCGTAAATACCAGACGCCAAGACGCGAATACGGGAGGACCAGACGCAAGTGCCAGACACGAATGATACTAGACACCAAGACGCGAATACGAAAGAACGAGTCGTAAGTGCCAGATGCGAATGATCTCGACTGCAATACCAGTCGTAACTACTAGGATATCTCGCGGGAGTTAATAGAACAGAAGGAAGCTGAGAAAAAATTAAGCTCTGATACCATAAAATGATTACAAACAATTTGTTTGTATTGAATATATTTACAAAGAGCTTAGACGCTCATATATACAGAGCCAAGGAATAAGAAATAGCAACTATCTAAAGATACATGCGAAAGAATAGCAAGCACAAAGATTAAGCATTAAAGCTATCAAATATTAGAAACATTCTAATGTGGGTCAATACGAATTAATAATTATTCTCTGTCACAAGTTTTGCTGACTTTTTGGCTTCAAGTTCGAAATTCAGCGAACTTGTAAAAAAATAATTAAATTCGTTAAAGTTTGTATGGAATTTGTACGCTAAAACTGTGAAAGCAGCTAGTGCAGAATGAAGTAGTGGTGGTCTAAAGATGTGATAGGGAAGTGGTCGACAAAAGGTATGACTAGGGTACAATGAACTTGTGGTTGTCTATATACGTGATAATGGTAGACACATGAAGGTTCATGATCGCAGAGAAATGACGAAGGCATTTTACATTTCTGAGATGAAAAGCTCAAAGAAAGGAAAAAAATACTTAAGAAAATTTCAACCAATGATTTGATGCTCTTATAATGGCGGTAGTAAAAAATTGTTCATTTTACTTCACTTATTAATCATATGTTGTTTAACATTTTAAATAGAACAAAAGTGAAAGTAATTTTTATTTTGTTTTTTGAAGTTAAAATAAAAAATAATAATTATTATTTTATGTTTTTAAATTAAATTTACTGTTTTTAAAATAGAATTAAATATAGCTATTTTGTTTTTTATAGTTTAAAATTAAAATTTATGTTTTTGAATATTTTAAATAAAATTTAGTGATTGTTTTATTTTTTACAATAATTTTTAATGATTGTTTTGTTTTATTTTAAATCTATAATGATTGCAAACCTATTTAGTAATGTTAAACTATTTTGATAATTTTGCACATATATTATGTTTTAAAAACTAAAATTTGAATTTAATGTTGAATTTTTTGCCAAACTCGTAATGTCCTCGTCATTAAATGACTAATAAAACTATTGTCTTTGGGTCCCGATCGATTTAGTTTATCTCGGGCCCATTCTTTTTGTTGGCGTAGTGTAGTTGTCGCTGTCGGCTCTTTTGTGCACTCTCGAGAAGTTTTCCCCTACGGGTATTTATGCTCGTCGTGTAGGTTAGTTTTCATATGTTGAGATTTATATTTGATTTGTATTTGCGAATTCTTGTTGGGATTCTGCTGTTCACCATTTCGGAGGTGGAAGATCCTCCCTATTTGGTTTGTGCAGTTTTGGTGGGATTCAACCCTCACCCTACTCTGCCTGTTCTGCTTGTATCGGATCCGGCAAATCCAAGGCTCTATCAATAAATTTAATAAGATATTTCTGGCGAACATTTTTTTGATTGCGAATTGTTCTTGTCTGCATAAGTCATATCCATTCATTGGTAAGGAAGAAGGAACGTCATTCGGCCATCTGCGAGACTTCATAGACATCTCCAGCCTCCTTACGGCCTCATCAAATTCACCGTATGGCCCCCAGCTTACCACCACCGTACGACCTCCTGTCATCCGTATGAAGTACCTCCTCCCATCGCTCAAGCTCTCTTGCATTCACCATACGACCACTCTTAGTGCACCGTGTGACTCATCTGCCACTGTACGACCCAGTATCGTACGACCTCATCCAGCCCCCGTACAACCTCCAACCCAGCCGTACAACCCCTCCTTGTTGTACTGTACGACCTTCCTTGCTGTATCGTACGACCTCTAGCATAGCCGTACGTCCTCCTCCAGCATCAATGTTGTGATCGAACGGTTCCCCATTCGGCATTCATTCTCAATTAATTGCCGTACATCCCAACTCGGATTCTGCAAGAGTAACAAAGGTCTGAAGGGAGGAATTTGCGACAACATTGTGTGTGGGTGCATTACAGTGGTATCAGAGCTGGTGATTCTGCCAGCTTGTGTGTATTGAATGAGAGTTTATTCAAGGAAAAGGAGCAGATCTCACTCAGTTGATAGAATGGGCGATCCCCAAGACCCTATGGCTGAAGTCATGACTCTTCTGAGAAAGCTCACTAAGAACCAAGTACAGATAAATGACACTCAGTGCCTCATGGAAGAGACACTGCGAAAATTGGCTGAAAGCAAGGTATTTGCGGAACAAAGTGATAATTCTATCTCGGGACGGGCAAATCCCCAAACCGTACGCTCTCGATTTTCAATGCCAACTTTTCCTCCACGAACGGAAGAACAGTGGGGAGAACAACCAACCTTCCAGGAAATACAAGATCAACTTCGGGAGGATTAGAGGAACGCAAATATGGAAGGAGATATATCCTACAAAGATTATGCGGAGCTGAGAATGAGGTACTCTGGCAGAAACAAGCATGGCTATTATAATGATGATCTCAGACGGAAGATGGGCAAAGTTAATCTGTCATCCTTTGACGGGTCTAGAACTATCACAGCTCGAGCATGGGTGCAAAAAGCAGACATGTATTTCCAGCTCAACCCTATGCCGAAAGGTGAAGCCATCAAATTTGCAGCACTTCATCTCGAAAAAATAGCCCACAAATGGTGGCATCATGACATGGTTACTCTTAGCCACAACCAAATAAATTCCTACGCTGAATTCACCGAGAGATTGATAGACCGTTTCGATGGAAGGGATCCAAAATTGAATTTCAAAGAATTGGCTCAGCTAAAGAAATCTGGCATAGTCGATGGTTACATAATAGAATTTCAAAGAATGTTTGTCGTGGTGACTGATATTTTAGAAAGACGATTGGTGGTGCTGTTCATGGATGGACTGGCGGAACCCTTGAAATGATGGGTGAACGGATTCAACCCCAGCACACTCACGGAGGCAATTAAGAAGGCACGCGACATGGCAACATCTTCTTCTTCGTCCACCAAATATTACTCACAGTCCAAACCACCTCTCGCTCCAAGGGAAAGAGACAACAGACCCCCACCCAGGAGGCCCCTGTTGGATGAGGAAACTAGGCAGGAACTCAGAAGGAAGAAACTCTGCTTCAACTATAAAGAGCCATGGGTACCAGGACATCGATGCCTTGGCAAAGGAAAAGTCCATTACATTGAGGTATTGTCTGACGGCGAGGAAGAACAAATACCCGAAGCCCAGGAAGCTGAACAACAAACTTCGGGGGAAGTAAACCTCAATCGTGCAGAAAGAATTGCCACACTCTTGAAGAGAGGAGGCGCCATTGCTACTCTGGCGGGAACTCCAAGATGTACTGTGTTCCGGGTCCGAGGCACCCTCCAAGGACAATAGGTTGTGGTCATGCTTGACAGCGGAGCCACACTCAACTTCATTAACTCATTACTGGTGAGTCGTCGAAGTCTGTGTACGGAGGCACACCAGGGATTTGATGTCAAGGTAGCGGGAGGAAACTTGTTAAAATGCACTCATTTGGTTCTGCAATTGAGCATCACCATGGGGAACCACACAGTGACAGATGATTTCTTTGTGGTCAATCTGGACGATATGGAAGTCATTCTAGGCATTCAGTGGATGGAAACATTGGATGAATACACACAGAGTTTCAAGCGAATGGAGTTCTCCTTCGAGGTAAACGACAAAAAAGTTGTGCTAAGAGGGATGACGAATGCAGGACCGAAGGAGATTTCATCCCAACGAATGGAAGCAATTTTTAGACACGACGATGTGGTTTGGGCCGCACATTGTTTTGCCTCGACAAAACCCATATAGAAACAAAGAACGGACCACCAGGACGAAGAACTTCAAATGGTTTTGGATAGATATCACCAGGTCTTCGCCGACATTCCGCCAGGCATACCACCACATCGAGGGTTCGAACACACCATTGAGATGGAAACAAGTGCCAAACCAGTTATCACTGTGCCATACCACCACCCTAAGAAGCTAAAAGATGAAATTGAAAAAACAATACAGGAACTCCTTGACAAAGGTTGGATTAGACCCAGCTCCAGTCCTTTTGCATCATCAGTAGTGCTGGTTAAAAAGGACATAACAATGCGAATGTGTGTAGACTACCGCGCGCTGAACAAAAAGACCATCAAGAACAGGTGTCCGATTCCCAGGATCGATGAATTGCTGGATGAGTTACACGGCGCCGTTTATTTCTCCAAAATAGATCTCCGTTCGGGGTATCACCAAATCTGCATGAGGGAGCAGGATGTGGAGAAAACAGCATTCCATTGACATTATGGGCATTACGAATTTTTGGTCATGCCGTTCGGATTGACCAACGCTCCTGCTACATTCCAATCTTGCTTGAATCACATTTTTAACAAACAACTGCGTAAGTTCCTATTGGTATTTTTCGAAGATATACTGATCTACAGCAAGACATGGGAGGAGCACTTACGACATTTGGAGGAAGTGCTCGAGATTACGAGTTCACAACTGTTGTTTGCCAAACAATCCAAATGTGAATTCGGGATGACAAAGATATTATACTTGGGGCACATTGTCAGTAGCCAAGAAGTTCAAGTACATCAAGAAAAGATTTAGGCTATCTTAGATTGGCCACCTCCAAAGACTCTTTCAGAACTATGTGGATTCTTTGGGCTGTGTAGTTACTATAGACGGTTCGTGAAGGGGTTCTCACAGCTCAGCGCACCTCTCGCCGACCTAACAAAGAAGGGGCCTTTTCATTGGAATGAAGGAGCACATTAGACTTTTGAGAAACTCAAGGAGATTATGAGTTCTTGTCCGGTCCTTGCACTGTCAGACTTCAGTCAACCTTTCATCTTGGAGTGTGATGCCTTCGGAGAGGGTATCGGGGCCGTCTTAATGCAGGACCGCCACCCTATTGCTTTTGAAAGTCGAAAACTCTCGGGAGCCGAAAGATTGTATTCTATATACGACAAAGAAATGCTGGCCATAATGCATGCCTTGACAAAGTTTCGGTAGTACCTCGTCGGAGCCAAGTTCGTTGTCCGTACAGATCACAAAAGCCTCAGGCATTTTTTGGAACAGCGGGAGTTGAATGAGCGACAACAGAAATGGGTAAGTAAAGTACATGCCTTTAACTTTGACATTGAATATGTAAAAGGAAAAAATAATGTAGCGGCTGAGGCCTTGTCAAGGAAGCCGGCCATCTGTTCCTTATCTTAAATATCAGCTGATTGGAAAGAGCATTTGTTGGTCAAATACCCCAAGGACACGTTCGCATGCCAACTCCTAGACAAAGAAATACAGGACGATAGGTATAAGGTGGTCGATGATATTATTTTCTACAAGGACAAAATTTACTTGGTGCCTGAATCCAAGTTGAAGAAAAAAGTCTTGAAAGAAATGCACAATTCGCCTCTAGCCGGGCATCAAGGGTACTTGAAGATCTATTGACAAATTAGGGAAAGATTCTCATGGAAGGGCCTAAAAGGTGATATATTACAGTACGTCTAGGAATGTTCCATCTGTCAACAAAATAAATCCGAATACACTCTACCGGCGGGTTTACTTCAACCATTACCGATTCCAGAGAAGAAGTGGGATAGCATCTCAATGGACTTCATTTTCGGACTCCCTAAGGTACTAGGGAAGGATTGCATCTTTGTGGTAGTTGACAGATTAATCAAGTATGCACATTTCTTTGCTATTCCAATAGAGTTTTCCGCTTCACAAGTAGTAGACTTATTCTTCCGAGAGGTGTTCCGTCTGCATGGACTCCCTCGAAACATAGTGAGCGACAGAGATAGCCGCCTCCTCAATGATTTCTGGAAAGAATTGTTTCGACTAGCAGGGACAGACTTGTCACCGAGCACCAGTTACCACTTGCAGACCGTCGGACAAATAGAAATCGTGAACAAATGGCTGGAAGGTTACCTCTGAAATTATGTTTCAGCACAATAGAGAGCATGGATAATATGGCTACACCTAGGAGAGTACTATTACAATAACACTTTTCATACGTCCATTGGAATGGAACCTTTCAAAGCATTGTACGGGTATGAACCTCCTTCATTTGTGGACTTGGCTCTCGGTGACAGTCACACGCCGAAGGCTAGGGACTGGCTGCAGGAAGGAGTAGATATTTTAAAATCCCTAAAGGAAAATCTCCAGCAGGCTCAGGATCAGCAGAAAATGTATGTTGACAGGCACTGAATCGAGAGGAGTTTTGAAGTTGGGGATCTGGTATACCTTCGACTTCAACCATACAGACAATCTTCTCTAAAGGTGTTGGGGAAGGAGAAATTGAGACCGCATTTCTACGGACCCTACTGTGTGACAAGGAGAGTGGGCGAAGTTGCATACGAATTGGACCTACCTGAAGGAATCCGAATCCACGTCTTCCACATTTCTTGTCTGAAGAAAGCCGTGGGCCAACAAGTGACGTTCTCCACAGACCTGCTACCCCTCGACGACGGAGGAAAGTTAGTATTGGAACCAACAGAAATCCTCGACAGTTGGGAGAAAAGTTTGAGGACACGCACTATCAAGGAATTTCTTGTGCGCTGGAAGGATCTACCCCTTGAAGATGCCACCTAGGAAGGAGAAGAGATTATGGAACACCCCAGCCTGAAATTGCTTGAGGACAAGCAATTATTGGGACGGGAGGACTGTAATGTTCCCGTCATTAAATGACTAATAAAACTATTGTATTTGGGTCCCGATCGATTTAGTTTATCTCGGGCCCATTCTTTTTGTTGGCGTAGTGTAGTTGTCACCGTCGGCTCTTTTGTGCACTCTCGGGAAGTTTTCCCCGATGGGTATTTATGCTTGGCGTGTAGGTTAGTTTTCATATGTTGAGATATATATTTGATTTGTATTTGCGAATTCTTGTTGGGATTTTGCTGTTCACCATTTCGGAGGTGGAAGACCCTCCCTATTTGGTTTGTGCAGTTTCGGTGGGATTCAACCTTCACCCTACTCTACATGTTTTGCTTGTATTGGATCTAGCAAATCCGAGGCTCTATCAATAAGTATAATAAGATATTTTTGGTAAACATTTTTTTTGATTGCGAATTGTTCTTGTCTGCTTAAGTCATATCCATTCATCGGTAAGGAAGAAGGAACGTCATTCGGCCATCTGCGAGACTTCATAGACATCTCAAGCCTCCGTACGGCCTCATCGAATTCACCGTACGGTCCCCAGCTTACCACCACCGTACGACTTGTACACCACTGTACGGCCTCCTGTCATCCATACGAAGTACCTCCTCCCACCACACAAGCTCTCTTGCATTCACCGTATGGCCACTCTCAGTGCACCATGTGTCTGCCACCGTATGGCCCAGTATCGTATGACCTCATCCAGCCCCCGTACGGCCTTCTTGTTGATGTCAGTTTTATACCACTACATAACATATAGCAATTGAATACTTGATATAGCATACCAAACACTCAACCCTCTCTTGAAAAGTATATACTCATGAAGAACATGAGAAAACTCCAAGGTTCCTTACACTTGTGGATACTAACTCAGTTATATTAATGTGATTTGTTGGTTAATCACTTCGGCGGGCTTATGTTGTTCTTTCGAGGATGTCAAATTCTCGCTATGATGATGATGGGATTTAGCATTGCAATGTATACTCAATGATTTTCCAATTTATATCACTTCCAACTTTGCTCTTCGAAAACTTCAACTACTAAACTACTTCTTGCTTTACTACCACTCCTATAGAATGGAAAGTTTGGCGAATGGATGGGGATCAACCTAATGAAAGCTTGCCAGTGGCGTTACCTCCATAGATGCAATGATTCAAGGGGAATAAGACTAGATTACCACTCAAGGCTCCTTAACAAGCCGCTAAGATGCTAGTGGCCTAGTAAATAGATCCCTATCAAACATTTACCAATATCACCATACAACTAGCCATCTATTTCTATTCTAACAACATGAAATGAAATCCTACTTTAATTTGAGAGACGAAAAGAAACATGCAATACACCAAAATGATCATGTATATCCACCATGCAAACCACAACAATGAATAGAGAACAATTTTGAAAGTATTTTGGCAACAATTCTTCAACATAACTCCCTCTTACAAATGAGAACAAATGGCCTTATATAGAGGCTCAAAATTATAACGAGTGGCCAAGATTAAGAGGCAAAATCAAGGGCCAAGATTAAACCTTACAAACTCTAATTAGGGTTACCATCTTTCAACCAATTACATGAGGGCACCAACCTTGTGGGCCAATGAGAAAATTACAATAATATGTCAACCAATGAGAACATAAGACACTTGGCATGATTTGATTGCATGCACATGAAATTGCCACCTCATCAACCTTATCTTATAAATTTATTTAATTCTTGAGATGAGGTGAAGCCTTGGATGCTTGAGCTTGTCCTTAGAAACTTTCTCATCACCACTTGAACTTGCTTGTACCTGATGTCCTGACCTTGAAAGGGTGAGGTCTCCATGCACTTGGGGTAATCCTGCCTTGGCCTTGGTGGCCTGCTTGGATGTGAACCTTCTTGCAATTTGAGAGCCTTGCTCTTGGCCACCGCCTTGAAATTAAACTTGACCCCATCAACCCATCTTCTCACCTTCCTCGTTCATTATCCTTGCCTTCCTTAACCTTTCTGGTCTTCATGTTCTTCTCTAACTTTCTTACTCGAATTTGACTTGCATGCACCTCCCTCTGCTTCAGTACTCTTGGGTTCTGGGGGCACTTGCCCAACCATATTTCCTTGATTGTTCCACAATCTTCCCACTTGAATTGAAATAATCGTTAAGTTCATCAATTGCCTCCTAGCTAATACTTTCCTTTTTGGCTAACCCTTGAATGCCTTCAACTGTTCGAACTGCCACAACCTTGCCCCTTAGCATAAGCATCTGCCTTAACCATAGTGGTGCAGTGCATCTCCCCAAATTGGATTTGGTTTGACTAGCAAAGCATCACTAACAACCTTCCATTCAAATAGAAGAGGTAGGACCCCATGTAGAATTGCCTTTGATTTTGAACTATCCTAAGTTGCAACTCTAGATTTTCACTTATAATTTTAGCCCAATCAAACTTTCTTTTTCCTTTTTCAATACCTTCAATAAAACAATACATCCAAGTTTCAAATTGCATACCCTGAGCGGAGCTCATGACTCGGTTGAGAGCACAATGAGGTCGCCATACTCTGATTTAAAATCTGACTTGGTGAGCCTTGATGCCTTGGTGACTCCCTTCTTACCTTCGTGTAACCAATTCTGCTGTACCATGTCCGCTGCTGGGGTATACTGAATACTTCCTTATACAATTCCACACTTACTGATCTTCTTTGCCATAGAGGATTGGCTTTCTTTCAACTTATCTCTCAATTGTATCATGTCAATGGTACCGATGTTAGTGTCTCGGACTCGCTTCAATTTTGAGAAGAAAATGGTCTTGGGCATCATATCTTCCTTGTCTGCTATTTTGGTATTAGTTCCCTTTGGGTTCTTGCTTGCACTAGCATCCGCCATGGAGTGGTTCATGCAAGCAAGAAGGGAAAGAATTCAATCAAGACAATCGAGAAATCTGCTTAATGAGCAAACCTTCTTTCAATCTTGAAACTTATCTCCGATACCCAAACGAACAACACCAAAGAAACGATAACAATTAAAGAAAATAAGCTAAAAGAAACCACCAAATTCTGCAAATTTTAACTTGAAAATTGTAGGGTTTGGACAAAAAAAAATCAGTAGTCTTCTCTCATTTCAAACTGTGGTCTCTATCAAAAATCAGGTCTTTTCATCAAATAACAGGCCTGGGCAAACTCAGTAGTCTTTCTCTATCAAAATGACATGCCTTATGGATCAGATCTGCTCTTAGATTTTCGAAATCTGCCCCAAACAAAATTGCAGCTCCCTCTAGCTTGACTGCTCCTAATATATTCAGATCTGGTTTCGATAACTTTGGAGCTGCTCCCTAATTTGCATCAGATCTGGTCCACAAGGCGCTGCCCTGCTATCGTGGACCCCCAAAAAAATCGTGGCCTCTCTATCCAAATTCGGACTGCCCCCTATCTCAGACTGCCCTCTGATGTTTTGTATCAGATCCACCCCCAATTTCGGACCCCACTCCTCAAGTTCGGGCCTGTCTGCTGCAATTTCGGTGGCCTCCAAACAAAGTCACACCTCTTCCTTAACACACAACAGTCTTCTGCCTGCCTTAGATCAGATCGCAGCACTGCAAATGGTATTAGATATGCCTTAACAATCACTGTCGCTGCCTCTTGACTGCCCTCTTATCTATTGCGCTGCCTCTGCTCCTCCTATGTTTCGCTGCCTCTTGACTGCCTGATGGAAGGCGAAGTGTGAGGAGAGGAGTGGAGGCAGCCTCCCTCATATATGCGTCAAGAGCCATCCATTTCTAGGGCCGACCCTAGCCAAGAAACAAAAACAAAACAATTAGTAAAATGCCAATAGGGACGACATACCAAAATAAATTAATTTTACACTTGAAATTCAAAAATATCAAGGGGAAAGGTGGCGCCAGCCACAAGGAAGCCCAATTTTATCCTTTCCATGCCTTGCGCCATCAAATGAGGGGCCCTAATCTCGACTTTGACGCTTATATTTCCATTTTTCAATGCAGATTTTGAATACAACAGCCCAGATTTATAATTTATTAAATGCTCAAAATTTATTTCCTTAGCCTAGACTTAGAATTTCAAAGCAAACATTTATTCATGTGCCCAGATTTATAATTTACTATCCAGAATTTCGAATTGCAAGGCAAGATCCCACAAATCTAATCCCAGATTTTCGAAATAAATTGAGGATATAAATTCAATTTCATTTTATATTTCCATTTGGCAAATCAAGAGATTTTGGCGATTTACTCCATTTCATCATCCAAGTTTGCAAAATTTTGAAAGGATCAAAACATAGTCAAATTCAAAAATGAAATCAAAGCCCCTTTCAAATCCAATAGCTTCAAAAAACGTTTCCACCAAGCCCAAAATTTGCTAAGGCATCGAAATACCCGGAGGTCTAAGAAAAAGCCAAGGCTCAAAATGGGGGTCCCCAAATATTTTGGGGCGATGATGTGAAACCTCACAACACTTCCTTGCTGTACCGTACGGCCTCCAGCATAGCCATAAGTCCTCCTCCAGCATCAACGTTGTGATCGGACGGTTCCCCATTCAGTCTTAACTCTCAGTTAATTGCCGTACATCCCATCTCTGGATTCTGCAGGAGTACCAAAGGTCTGAAGGTAGGAATTTGCGACAACAGTGTGCGTGGGTACATTACAAAACTTCATCCGAAATTTAAGGTTGCCAAACTCAAACTCGAATTCAAACCTTGTGACTTAGATTATTCTTGCACTTACTAAGTTTTAATGTGGTGTAGCTTTTTAGAAGCAAACCTACTCTCCCTAGATTTATAAAACTCAAAATGCTTAGCTGAAGCTGATAAAGAGCACTATGAATATGTAATGACAACTATCATCTTTGATAAGTTGGTCCCCCTTAACACTCCACACCAGCAGTGACCTCATAGAAAACTGCTTGGAATCTCCTTGGTAATTAATGGTTTATGACGGAAAGCCTCCTCTATGTAGTTGATGCTAAGAGACATCCTTCCAAAAAGATGAAGTTTGGTATTTTTTCTAAGGTGTTTAATAGCTTTAATATAAAAGGTTTCTCTGTAAGAATTGCAAATATGATGTATTGGAAGTTTTGATTTGTTTCATTGCATATCATGCCTATGCAGATTTCATGAATCAAGTTTCTGCTTTTTGTTGCCGTGTATATTGTTAAGTGAAGTGGAAAAGATTTCAGCTAATATAGAATAGTTTGTGGGATCATGTATCTTTTGTTTTTATGAATTTGCATGCACTGTATATTTTCTCTTTGAGTATCATTTGTATTTATGAATTTTCATGCTTTGTAGATTGTTCCTTTGAGTTGAAAGATGCAGATGGTGGATTGGGACGTTTATGGGGACTTGTTTCTAGGTATGCCGACAACATGCAATAATTGGTTTAATTTGAGAGTTTAAAGTCTTTGGCTTATTGCCCTGTATTTATAAATATATTCAGTTTAGTGCCGTAGTTTGATCCTGATTGTTTTTCTTTTTAGAACTGAATCTGAGTTGTTATCAGTGGTTAATCTATGCAAAGTTGCAAACACTAGTGATTTAGAAGTTTAAGAATGATTAAAACATGATTGCCTGTGAAGAATTGTGGTCTCCTGACAAATTTGTTTTAAATTGCCTAAACTTCAGTGATTTCTTTTATGGTGAACTGTGAATGATGATATTAGTTGATATTTAAATTCCCTGCAAACTCCTTTGCAATTTCATTTGAACTGCATACAATAGTTTTGGAGTCCTTAGACAATAGGGTAGCAAAGCTGGTTGTTAATTCTGGGCTGTATGTTGGACATGATTTTGAAAACCAATGAAATTAAGAATGAAGGTGATGAAATTTCTTTGGTAGCATATTTGTGATTGTTGAGTTCTTGGGTAAATCTTTGATCACTAAGGGAGTATCAATTTTATGCTGATATTTAAATGCTTCTAAGTTATGCTTTATTACTTTAGTACACTTTGTATGGCAAAATATTGTGGCTAAAAATTGTTTTGGTCTCAAGTGTATTCTTCTTCTTCAATTTATTATTTATTGGTGGAAAAGGCACGCTTTAGACCAATGCTTGCTAATTTTCAAGGCAAGGGTGTGTCTTTGTTTGCATGAGTGTGTACATGTGTAAAACGTTTATGCATCATTTTTTGCATCTAGAATAAATGCTTGCATGATTGAATGACTGAGCACTTGGGACCTGATCCTGCTTTCTTGTGTGTGGCCCCATGGTTTATCTTTTTTGCTGAGGTATGGAATGCTGGATGTGAGTGCGAGAGTAAGGTTTCTAAAAGAGCTAGTTAGACCAAGTCCCAAGGATAGTGTGTCAGAGTTAGAGCAAGAACACAGAGAATTAATAAAGTGGCACAGGGCATAATGTCAATATAAAGGACCCTGATTAGAGGAGGGCAAGATAACTGCCCATGATCCACCAGCATAAAGGACCCTTGACTTAATCAAGAGTCACCAATAATAGTAACTGGCCTCCAGTAGAAATGAAATTGATGCCAGTATTGCTTTGAAAAAGATTCAGACAGTAACCTGCAACACCCACAGAGAGACCAGACTAAACAGGACCTAAATATACACCAAAATCAGAAGAAAATGAAAATCAATAGCATAATGATTTTGAGTGTACACTATTGCATGCACCCTGGATGGTCTTGCATCATCAAATATGATGATAAAGTAAGAGGAGTCTCATCATATTTCTAGACTCTCTTTATGACTCTTATAATATTGCTTGAAGAAATATTTTAGGGTTTGATCAAAGAAACAAGTATGTTACTATGATTTAATAAAATCCTCATTAATTCTATGTCCCCTTAAGGATGAAATTCTCGTTGAGTTATAGCCAAATTCAGTTATGCACTTATATCTCAATTTGACAATCAATAGTTTATAACTTTATTGTAAAGTGAGGGTTTGAATAAATTAGATATTTCGGCATCAAGATTGCAATAGAATTTTCATTTGAAAGTGTCAGTGAGAATGTCACGTATGCCTGTAGAAGACTGGACCTTTGAAATGTATGAATTTAATATTATTTCTCCTAGTATCCAGTTAGGCTCAGGTATTTGTAATAGAGTCTTATCAGTGCCAGAATTTGACTAATTAATATATCTAATCAATCTAGATTAGAGCTATATGAAGTTAACTAAAGTGTAAGTTAGATAAAATATGATGAATTAGGATTTTTCCTTACTTATTTGAATCTTGATTATTCATCTTTTCTTCTCAAAGTACAAGCCCAATGTAGCAACCAAACATGGTTTTCTGAAATCTCACCTAACAAGCATGTGTTTGTACAGGTCTTTTGTCAATTTTCAATGGATGTAATATATATGTTTTCTTTATAATAAAAAGAGCATGTAATGAACGAGTCTTAGAGAAACTTGAGGAAGCTGAATGCATCCTAACAGCTCTACTGAGTCTTGGACTAAAACTGAGCCTGTATAAGGGGAATCCATATAAGTTTTATTAGGCCTTCTGGAATGATCCCCCTTCTGGAATGATCCCCAATGAAAACGTAAGAATAGCTAAATGACAAGTTAAGAGGGCTGTAAAGATGCAGCTGACAAGGTTTGTTGATTAATCTCCTTTTATTATTGCTGGGCTATGAATTTAGCACATCTGGCAAAATCAGGTACAAAAGATTTATCTATTAGTTATTTAGTTTATTATTTTTGGCCTTCCATAGCAATTGTGAAGGATAGCTTTGCAAAGTAGTACTGATATAGCTTCCAGGTTTTGTGGTCTTCTTTTAATTACAATCAATAGTTTTATTCAGTGTAGTCAAATAATTCTGTACTTACGCATTAAGCAGATTCTAGAGGACTTAATTCTTCTTTTTTTCAGGTGTGGTAGGTAATAATTTTGTTTCTGTTTCCATGCATTTTGAAGGGGAAAGACTCTTGGTATGATTAGGAGTTTAGCGACATCAGAAACACATGGAAAAAGGTTGCTGTTTGCTCTCCATGATGATGGAAATCTACGTATATGGGATCTGGTTAATCGATCAAGAATTTTCATTCACTGTTTAGGCTCTTCCGAGTTGTCAGGTACATTACCTTTTACAGCATCTACTCACTTTTGTATACTACATTTGATAGATCAAATAAGAAAGAGTATTGGAGGAGGTACATATTTTGAAGTCTTTTGTCAGTTGCTTTGTTCTGTAATGAATAATGGAGATTGTTAGAGAAAAGAACACAGCTAGTTTAATTCAGAAAATGAATACATGTCTCTTCCGAAAAAGTGTTTTTTGTTGTGTTCTTATCCATATGGTATGAAACCACATTGTATGCAAGGCTTAGTAAGCAAAAGTTGACACTAGCAGTCTAAGGGTTGCCATCGAGTTTCATACTTTACAATTGCATCTAGTTTATAAAGATGCTCTGTGCAGAATTCCAAGATAATAATTGTGACCAAGTTACATCTCTTATGGTTGCACATGGGTTTTAAAGTTTGTGATATGGACATCCGATATAAAATAGAACATTATGTTAGTTATTAATTTCATTACTATTGATTATGTGGATTTTGAGTTCCCTGATGATTTCGTTCAGCAATGGCACATTGAGACTGGCCATCATATACCTCAGGAATATGAGAATTGTAGGCTTTGTCCCCCCTAAACTGGGGACAGTGAAAATTGTTTTATTTAAGGTGCTTTGTATCAAAGTCTAGGGTTTTTTTCATATTTCATTTTGTGTAAGCTCTTTCATCAAGTCTTATGTCTCTGTACGCTTTTTTCATACAAGAGATGCATACTTAATAAACTAAGTATTTGAAGACTTTGTTTCTGGCAAGAACTTGAGGCTTATGTAGTCTTGGGATGTTATGTGCTGCCTTCCTCATGTTACTGCTAGACTGTTCAAAAGAATTTCATCTTCTATCACACCAAAGAACGCGAGACTTGCATTAGTTTAGCACAAAATAATCTGAAAATCTTTGCCCTTTAAAGGCTATAAAGGTTAACATTTCAACCTTTGATCCAACGAGGCAAATAATTTACCTCTTTAAGCTCAAGTAATTTTGGCTTTAATGTGCAGGGCTAATTCTCAACTTTCAGCTTCCTCGGATGAGTGTAAAAATATCCTTATAAATGGCCGCCTTGCATCTTATCTTCCAAATGAAATCTAAGGATGACAATCATATCATATATCTTAGTGTTTCTTTCTCTAACAATATAATTGTTGTAATAAATAGGATCCATATGGAGAGGATGGCTAAATAGATAGCTAAATTTGGCTTGCAATAGCACCCAAAGTATCTTGGTACTTGCACATCTGACACAGACTATTTTCATTGACTTCCCTTCCTATCTATTGTCTTATGAGGTTTGTGCCTTGAGCTCTATAGTTAGTGTACAATATGTTTGTTGTTATGTTCGATAATGTTGGTTGCCTGACTATGTGTTAATTGTTGACTTTGGGTGTTATAAGCATCAGGTAGTTATAAGCGCCAGTTGGTTGATGGATTTTTTCATCTCGGCAACCGTCGGGTCCTATAAATTTATTGTATTGTCAAGCAAAGGGTATGCTAGAGTCAGATCAACTGTAATACTTGGTCATTTTCTCTGTAGTAATTTCATTTGTGAATAAAGACATATTTTACATTGTATCTGAAATGCATTCTCATCTCTATTAGTAATTCATGTATTTAATTTATCAGATATAGCAGTAAACATTTGGTGCAGTTGCCTAAAAAGAAATTGGGTCAAATTTGAAAGATTAATGCCCTTATATCCCAATAAAGGTGAGAAGAGGTCACAAGGTGGTCAAGACCAAGCGACTAGATGATCTTTATGTATTGTAGAACAAGAAGATGTTAGCATCAAATGATGGTAACCGGTAAAACTCTCTACCGGTCCAGGTATTGTCATTGATTGGCAAAAGAGATAGAAATTTGTCATCTCTATACAGGTTGAAGCTCTAAGCAAATCTACATCAAGAGAGGCTGGTTTGGCAAGAAAAGAACAACTGTAATCCATTGTAACCGGTCGCTACACTAAGCATCATTAACCGGGCAATGCGCTCAGTTAGGAAAGAGAGTATTCTAGTATCAATCAAGGACCGAACTACAACCGGTATAGACAATTGCCAACTAGTGTCTATAACACAACCAGGACAGTGCAACCGTTAATCCGCGCAAAAGGAAGCACATCGAGAATGTGCAACCGGTAGGCCAAGAAAGAGATAGCAGCAGGGCAAAGACTCTTATCTGTTTATAACATGAAGAACTCAACCGATATTTTATAGGACTCAGGTATGAACCGAGGAAGTCATAGTCAACTGTTTGTTCCAACCAACTCCTACTGAGATTTATTGTAGTAAATCCGGGTGATCTTGAGTCATCTTGGTGATTGGTTTGAGGCGCAGGTAAAGGACTTGAAGCCGGAATCAATGGTTTCTTGAGGCATGACTGAAGGATTTAAAGCCGGATTCAGTGACTTTAAATCAAAGTGTTATCCCCTATGAAGGAAGGTTGCCTGACACGCAACTGTTGTCTTCTTCATGAAGTGGATAAAGCTAGAGCATGCATCGGATGTTTTCTCAGTGAACCATACTCAACTGAGTGATGTATTCGTAAGAACTTAGGATTAGGTCATGCATTTGAGGAGCAGTTAGGGCAACAAATCAATATATAATCTTATGCTTGTTGTGAAGAAAAGTTGCCATCATTCTGCCAAGAAAAAGAGTGAACCTATATGCTACAGAAGCAGGGGTAAAAGAAAGTAAAGAAAGAGAGATAATTGGTTGTGCAAAACAGCACAACAGTAGATGAGAATACACCTACGGTGACCGGTGTTGATTCTCAGTTGAGTACAAAGAGAGATCTTATCAGGCTAAGCAAAGCCATCTGTAAAGATCACACTTCTATTGTTTTCTAGCAAACTTCAATAGGCAAATCCCAGTATTTGGGTGGACTCTAACAGGTCCCTTGTATCGAAATCCCTTAACCGGGTGACATCTCTCAAGGTGTTTAGAAGTCCTTTAACTAGGCAGGTCCTAATAGACCTTATTGAAACAAATCCCTTGACCGGGTCGCATCTAGCAAGTGCGTTTTTATCCTTTAAACAGGAAAGCTCTTAATAGGGTGTACTCCAGGAGAGTACAACATTTGTGAGGTCTCCTCACACCGTGGTTTTTACCCTAACCGGGTATCTACGCGATAAATCTGGTGTCATTTTGTGATTGTTTACTTATTGTTATTATTTGCTTAAATCTGTTTGCCTTTTGTGCTGTAAGTTTACTTCATTGGATTCAGCGAAAAAGTAAAAAGAGTTTTTACAAGTGCTGATTCACCCCTCCCCTCTCAGCACCGGTTGGGACTGTCAGAAGAATGAAGAAGAAGATTAAGAGAAACATTCAAGGAAAATCTAGTTAGAACATTCCCAAGTTTGAGCCCTTTTTGAGAATGAAGTAAACGCAACAATGTCAGTCGTATTTGTAGGTAGGAAGAAAGGTATACATCTAGTGAAGAGTGTACACAATATATGCAGAGCAAGTGGGAAGCAATTGCTAGACATTTACTGCTCCCTATTGAAACATACCAAGACCTTGTAGACCGAGAAGGGTAGTTATTTGTACAAATAACATCGAACGACGACGAAGAAGAAAGAGACTTTGGACATGAATTAATCAAAGCATTTGAGAATGACATATGTTGTATTTGAGACCCATTCATCTCAAGAGAAGAGCTGAGAATTGGAAGATTTGAGCCAAGCCCTTGGATGGAAGGAGTGCGGAAACTACCCTCAGGATAAGCGGAGTGCAGAAAGGATCCTCATGATAACTGAAGTGCAAAGGACGCTAAGGGTGAACAAATGGACTTGTGTGTGGCCCATGAGTGCAGGACAAACACCAAAATGTACAGAGCGAAACACTCCAAAGAGGTCGAACACAAAAGGAAAAAATAAGGCGAGAAAAATGGTGATTCCCCCAATGAGTATGGATGTGGAAAGGAAGAAACTCCCAAAGTTCACTGGGACTGGGTCTAAAGTTCTTGTGAGACACTACAAGATGTGAGAGACCATTGGATAGCTTGAAAGATTCACTCCAAAATCTGATTTTACATGATTTGTTTGGCTGCTGTTTGAAGATGTTTTTGACTTGTTTGCAATTAGTTTTGGTTTAAGTTTCAATGCCAATGGTAGTTTGAACTTTGCCAGTTGTAGTATGCAAATAAATATGATTTTTGAACTTGAAATGCAAATATAAAGGTGACTGATATGAAGATCAGAATTCTGATTTATTATGAATAACAATGTATTTATTTTAAAAAGAGATAACTAAAACACCACAACAAGAATGGGCATACTTGGAAGTCTAACACTCACTCCAAGAAGGGTTTTTATTGCTAAAATCACAATAAGAATGCAGTCCAGCTAACTAGGTGGCGCCAATATGTTTTATTTGCAATGCTGATAATTATAAAAACAAATATGAAGGAATCTCTAACTACCACACTTGGCCTGCAGACAAGATCACCTTGCCATCTGACAAACTCTCAATGTGCATTGATCTGATCCATCATAAATCCCCATTGGCTGAATGAACCTCCCAAATGATCTGTTGATAATTCTGATCAGGAAATTGCTGCACAAATCCCAACACTCAATCCAAGGTGTACGGCTGCAGGAGAATGAAAATGGCCCTAGGAAAGAGTGCGACTGGAAGATATGATTCCAGCCTTCAAATATCTGCCCAAAATAGGTCCTCTAGCTGCTCCAAACCAAATCAATACCTGTTACTGCTGTCAATCTGCCCAATGGTGAATCCTGGATGAATTCATTGCTCAAGAAAAGTTGGGGTTTGGCCCAACCTTCTGAACTTTAGGGAGTTTTCGTTCCCAGAAGCTTTGTCCTATTGCTCAAACCCTTTCTTAGAGTGCATACAAAATTTTCAGATGTAAAATTGAATACCTGGATGCTGAAATGAAACCTCTCAATGTCTTTTTATTGGCTCCCAACCCTAGCCACCCAATTTAAGGTTTTCCCTCTTATATTAATAAAGTTTTTTAAAGATTAATTATCCTAGTAAGTTCGACCCACGTGTGGGTCTTATTCCTCATTCATAAATGCCCTCCTTTTAATCAGAACTTGACCCTTATAACTCATAGTGATGCGTGCCATTGGGGGGGGGGGGGGGGGGCACTCAATAACTCTTTATTATATTGTAAAGTGATGTAATTAAATCACTTTATTTTATTTAAATTAAAACATTAGGCAATAACTTAATTATTTCAAATTTATTCATAGATCCATCATCTGAACTCCAAATTTAAAACTGCTGATGCCCATGCCATCCTGGTGATGTCTAAATATATAGTAGGTGAACTAATAGTCCCCTCCTTAAAAATAGGGATCCTCCCTAAAAAATAGGAACTGCAACCAAAGCTTCTAAAATGATACTTGAGTTCCCTTGATGCATTCTGGCCATCTCTCAATCAATCCCTATAAAGTAGGAATCCCCCCTAAAAAATAGGAGATTGTCTCAAACTGTCCAAAACAGCTATAAAGCTCCTTGCTAAGCTCCACAACCCCTAGTTGGGTCCCCTAACCACTTTGCTAGCCTACGAGAACCTTTGATTATAGGTCAACCTTTGCGAAAGAATAAAAAATAGTTCAAGCCCTATGGCGAGATATGATGAGAAGTGAATTATGATGTAGTGAGTGCAAAATTGAGGGGCATATGAAAGGTAATTGTCCTAGAAAAATGTTTTGTGAGATTTGCAAGGTGACGGGTCTTTCAATAAAGGAGTGCCAATATAATTTGAATACTAGGAGTACACATGTACTCTTATGCAAGGAGAGTGGTCTACTCCATTGAAGCCACAAAATGCATTGCTAGATGGTTATCAAAATTAACAAGGGAAAAATCAAATACAATACGACTCCAAAGGACATTTTATCATACAATGTCGAGAATGTAGCGAATAAGGATATTGTGAGAAATCACCATAACAAGTAGGAGAAAGTGTAGTTATTGTGCAAATGGTGTGGATTGGCCTGACTGGGTAACCATGAAAACATTGATTGCCGAAAGCAAAATGGTATTAATATGGTGGATGTGAAGGAACAAGATGAGATAATTCTAGCAATCACTAGAGCATAGATGAAAAAGGTGTTGTATTGAGATCCTTGTATGGAGAAGGAATGACTCATAGAAGCTAAAGTAGGAGTGGAACAAGCGATGGTGAAGGAATGTAAAACCTCCAACAAAATCACAAGTATGTCATTGTGAATGCAGTCAGAGAAGAAAATAGTACGACGAGTGATACAAACAACCGTACCAATCAAGGTGACAACTATTCAAACCATGCCATAACTGAGAGTGACAATAACCAACATGGTCGACCAAAGTCAGGAACAAGAAGACCCAAGTAAAGAGAAGATAATAGAGTTGCTACCCGAGGATGAACATGTCATTGACCCAATGTTGTTGTCGGTGAACATCAAGAAGAAGTTGACTGCCATTCAAATGGAGATCATGGGGAAGAATTTGATGAACACCATTGTTGGAGGATCAATTGTCAACATACTATTGGAAGATACATTTAAGTACCTTGAGAAGCCAATCCTTTAGCCATTGCCATTCCAATTATTAGGTGGCAGCTAGCATGGAATCAAGTCGTTGGGGACATTGCTGGTGTAGAAGGTAATGATTAAAAACCTAACAACTGACTTTTGTAGTTATTCCATTGTAGAGGAAAGCATATGATGCATTACTTGGGAGAGGATGACTGATAGTAGCTAGCGCCATTAACAATTGGAAAAAGAAAACAATCTCCATTGAAAACTAGGGTCAAAAGTATGTGATTTATTAAAAAACCAAGCCAATAGTGAGAAAGCAGTTTCTTTGGAATCGTCAGATTCCTGAAAAGAATGGACAGAGTCAAGGTTTGAGGGAACCGAATGATAAAGGAATTTTGGAGTTAAAGTCATGCTTAGAGGATGAAATAAATTCTCTGTGGCCCATTTCATTGGCAAATGGAGGACTATGAGGTATTTTTGTTAGTGTGTAATTTTCTTGAAGCTACAACTCTCTGTGAAGAACAACTGATGAAAGCATGTAAAATTATGGATGATAGATCTTATAGTACGAAGAACAAAATATTTAATGTAGAACGTACAAATATTTGTCAAGGGAAGTCAACTTCACTGAAAATTTACAAAACAAGAAAAAGAAAGAAAAAAAGGGAAGATTCTAATAGAATAGGAAAAAATCTAATTCCAATAAAAATTATAAGAGGGAGGATTATGAAGTACAATGACTTTATCAAGTTGCATGATCACATTAGTGGTTTACTTCACACATTGTGTGATCCTCTTCCTCTATCGTACAATGGCAAAAAGTAAAATTGCCTTGGTCTAAAGAAATAAGTTATGATAAGCGACCGATCATTCCTTTTATCATATAGCACTATCAAAGAAAGATTTCATTCATTCAAGTGATCACGTGATACTCATCATCATATGTTCGAGCATTCAACATACGACATTCTTCTCATTCTAGTGTACAACAATCTTTGTCTTGGGTTATACAATTGCATTTGGTGTGATGTCCCTTGATTTTTACAATGTGTCAAGCTTGGCCATGGATTGTATGGCCCAGACACTGCAACCTCATCGTATGACCTACAATCTCAGCTTACAACTTGGACATTGCTATCTCATCATACACTACCATTTGCTTGTCGATCACCTCATCTTGCATGTACGACGACCCCATCTTTACCTTGTATGACTGATGACTTGCTCCACCATACGACAACCATCCTTTGGACATTGTCACACTGTATGCAATACTTTGTGCCTTCACACCGTACAAGTGTCCATTGTATGGCATCAGTCCTAGAATAGCGAGTAGGTTGCTCCGATTAATGTTATGTCATTTGGTACACATTACAACAACATTGGCATCTCTTCACCATATTGGTTGTATGGCGAGCAACACACATACATGTGGTACAACAGCATCATTGCTTTTAGTCTCTTAAAAATCACGAAAATGATGTGAGCCATGGAGTTTTGTGTGGTTTTGAAGGTCTTAATTTGGGCTTCATGGCTTGGGTGTTGCCCCTCAATCTCGCTCGAGGTGGTTGCCCCCAAATGTCATCGGGAGCATTGGCCCTAGACCCCCATTGCACTCATTTTTTTTCCAAGTACGGTCTGGGAAATACAAGTCATTGTCTACACAATTGTTATTAGTAGTGTTCCATGGGGATGCATACCCCCTCGCCCCTCTCCCAGGGGACTTGCGGTTAAGGTCCCCCCATAGAACCATCACCTTTGGCACCTCTGTGGTGATGCTGCCTGGTCACTTGCTGTATAGCACATGCCATTACATGCTAGCTGCAACCGTTAACTTCAGAAATTAAGTTTTCCTTTCATGGGGCACTCACAATTATGTTATATTGCATATTTTTCCTTGAAGATCCCTAGTTATCTCAATTTGTAAATCTGACTTGCCTCCCCCACCATTGTTTCATTGCTGCTCTCTATCATCCCCTCACCATCCCCAAATTTAGCCCCTTGTTTCACTAGTCGCCAAAATGCATCCCCATGTCCTTGCATTCCCACGTTAGGGAACTCCATGGAACTATGGTTATTAGTCTTCCCTCATGTTACTTGATGTTTACTTCTTGTTTGGAGGATGACTTTTTCTTTTGGGGAGGATGATGTAGCAGTGTACGATATGTTTATTGTTATGCTCAATAATATTGGTTAGCCGACTATGTATTAATTGTCGGCTTTGGCTAGTTATAAGCATTGGTTGGTTGACAATTATGTTCCTCTTGCAAAGTGTTGGGTCCTATAAATATATTGTGTATTGTCAAGCAAAGGGTATGATGGAGGCTAATTGACTGTAATACTTGACCAATCATCTCCGGTCTTCTTCTTTGTAGTATTTTCATGTGCAAATAAAAATATGTTTTACTCCTGTATCTGGTATGCATTGTCATCTTTATTATTCATTCATGTATTTAATTTATCAGATATAGCAGTAAACAAGCTCTAATATTTGGGATGCATAGACATTACTATGCCCCTTGCAAGCATGCAGTTCGAAAATCCAAGATTTCAAACGTCTTTGGACCATATAAAGCTTTTTGGGATTGTCTCTTATCCTTTGACAACTTTCTTGAGAAAGGAAACGGTAAGAACAACAGTCAATGTGTCTTGCTTTGGTCTTGCTGCTTGTATTTATACACTGATATTCTTTACAAGTTGGTAGCTCATGATTACTCTACAATGAGAACTTGTCTTCAAAGTGGACATTATGTAATGTTCCCTTCTCCTTAGTAGGCCATGCTTGATTAGTCTATCTCCCCATCCGGATAGACTAATGGCTTCTTTAAGAGGATGCCAGCCAGTCACAGGCTTTAGTGGGCAAATATTTATATTTTTGGGCTCTTTTTCTAAAGTTAAATCACTTTATTTTATAAAGTGATATTATAAAGTCACTTTATGACTTGAAGCTGCTTTATTTTAAAAAGGTAACTTAAGTGACTTAAGTGAGTACTTTTATCCCACATGTCTTAGTTTTTAGTGTTATCCCTAAGATAAAAGAAATCTAGTTGCTCGCGTGACTTGTTTTCTTTCCAAGGACGCAAATCCTTCGGAAATCGTGAGAGGTTGGACGTAGCCCCAACACCTCATTAACGGTGGGATCATCCAGATTTCACATTGGATTTCAGTGGACAGGTTATGAAGGTCAGTTTTTGTGTTCCAACCATTTTAGTATCACTCTCAACATTTGAAGAATACGATATTTGAAGAAATCAGGCTGTAGGGTATCGAACCATTATTTGGTTAGAGCTCTCGTGGAAGGAGACAAGGTTATTTACTCAACACTATCTACAGCTACAGTCCCGGAAAGAGGATATCAATGTTAGCCGGAAAGACTACTTTATATGTTGTGTATTAGTTATGTTGTTCCGACGGTAATTAGTTATTATCGAAGGGTAGTTGGGTTGGGCAGTGACGTTTGGTCACACCCCTTTGGGTAGATAAATATGTACCACCTACGGGTGAAGGGGGGAGGACAATGATTATAATATGAATGTACTCATACGTTGGAATGATTAATAAAACTATATATTATTCTCTGATATGTTCTGTGTTTATTATATTTCCTGCACTATGTCTATGCAATATTGAGTTTACCCTAGTAGGAAAACATCTAGTGCTGTTGCCAAACAAATCTGGCAAGTGACGGAATGGACAGATGGCAATACCATTGGAGGATAAGATAAATTATTAATGTCCAACACGAGATCACCAAAAGGGTCTAAGGGACTGGAAGCGTACAAAAGACAACTGCCAACAGCAGGAGCACCAAATGATGTCCAGGGAAAGAACCGAACAACAACAACAAGAAAGTGGAAAGCAAAAGAGCCGGAAAGAGAAACAAACAGCCCTAGCCAGGGGAGAAGAAGTCCAACACCGAGGGGTATGGGTCGGGGCGAGAAAGAACCCTGGAACGCCACCGAGTAACTCTGGGGTGTAGTGCTGCTGCTGCCAACTGGAGGACGAGTGCGACTGCCGAGTGTGATAGCTACGGGGTCTCATAGTCCTAATGTGACCAGAAGAGGGAGGACCAAGAGGACGCTTCGTACCCCGGGCCAGGGATACGATAGTGAAAAAGGAAGTGATAAGCTGGTCCTGGCATTGTCCCGAAGGGAACTGAAGCTGGAGGGTGGAATCACGAAGCCGTGTGCTCTCCTGAAGATAAAGAGAGAGGTGCCACTGATCAGTGTATCTTAAGGAGGAAAGGGATCTGCACTCTCTGAACAAGCAATGGAACCTCCCTCTGATCTTGTAGTAAATAGGACAACGGAAGATGAAGTGTGTCTCGGTCTCGGCCTCCATCAAGGTGCAAAGACGATAGGTCTGATGATCTCTCTCAATATGATGGTCAGTCTGGATGCGGAGCCGATGTGAACCAACTCTGAAGGACCCCAAGGACATACGAAGGGCGTGACTCCAACGGTGAGCTAAGGAGGGCACACAATGACCCTGTCCCGAATCACCATATAGTGCTCAGCATAGAAAACCATCCTTGGGTGGAGACCCCCAGGAGGGTTACTCCAAGTCATGGTAATGTATTGTCTGTAGATATCAAGTCTGATGTACCCATTCAACTCCTACTAAGGAGGAAGGAGATGGGTAGAGGCATCTAGCGAGTACAAAAAGGGGGGTAAGCGGTCAATCGAAATCCCAACGGACCCAAGCAGGGCAGAAGCCTGGGCGTACTAGTAGCGGGCTCGACCAGAGGGGTCAGAGTGCGCAATTGCCATAGAAGTGCAGTAGGCCAAATAAGGGTATCTGTGACGACCATCGACTAAATCAGCAAAGCCTTTGAGGCGGTGAAGGAACCAAACCAAATCGAAGATAACCACAAGCCTGAAGGGATGGGCCCCGAACTCAGCCAAGATGATGCTATGAGGAGTAGCATCTGATGAGGCACCGAAGAAGAAGGATTTGGACTCTCTCAACCAAGGCCCAATTGGACTCTAGGAGAGAGGGACCCCACACCATAGAGCCGTATAACACAGTCGACCTGACAAGGGAATCTAGGAGGGACAACTTGGACCCGATGTCCTGAAAGTGATGTCTGAAGCACTGTCTCTCAAGCAGAGCCAAGGAGCCTAACCCCTTGTTAATAGGGGGTTGCATAGCAAGTCTCAAATTGAAGCGAGGTCCAGAGAACTTGACCCCGAGGTAAGTATAGGAGGATGCGATCTCGATCTCCGTACCTTGGAAGTAAAAGTGAAGATAAGAGGTCTTCAAGCAGTTGAAGACCATCACCTGGGTCTTACCAAGGTTCACCACCAACTACCGAAGAACACAAAAGGAAGCTAGACCGTCGAGGAGCCGCTGCAAACCCTCAGGGGAGGAGGCCAAAAGGACAACATCATCAGAAAATAGGAGAATGGAGATAAGAACCTGGTACAAATAACAACTGTCGTCGGGGAGCAAGAAATCTTGGAGGAAAGACTTGAGCTCATCAATGTAAATGCCAAATAGTGTAGGGGAGAGAGCGCAGCCCTGCTTCAGCCCAATAGTGCTCTGGAGCAGGTCAGAGAAGCCCTGTGGGGTCCTAAATCTGCCCACCACACTCTCGTAAAGTCTCATAATAGCAGTCAAGAGAGTCTTTGAAATCCCAATGTCTCTGAGCCTTTGAAAAAGGGCCACCCGAGGAACGGAGTCAAAAGCCTTGCGAAAGTCCACGAAACAATAGTAGACTTTCACCGAGCTAGGGAGGAGAATATCAATTGAGGACAGAATCACAGAAGTTTTTGAAGAAGAGCATGCTTTGACAATTGATGATTGAATAGAATTTATGCCCAATCTTTTAAATATAGATAGAAATAAAAAGGCACGAGATAATGACAATGAGGCTGCACAGAGGGCTTTGATTTCCGCACAACAACGTGAATGCCGACATAGGCTGAGGCAAATTGCCCAGGACTAGCTTGCCGGAGGGTTGCCCGAAGGGGACCTTGGAAGTGGTACGGAAGGTGCATAGGCCGATGAGGAACAGTTCACTTCGTCGGAGCATCAGAGAGTGCGCAGTAGGGAGGAACTACTTGAGGAAACACGATAGAGGAAGGTTTTTCTTTAGGAAGAGAAAGATCGGTTTGAGGGTCTGACCCGTACACTAGGTGCGGAGAACCAAGCCCAAGGAGGGGACGGTACAGCCGAAGGTGCTATTGACGCACAGGTGAACCTTCCGTTGGAGCCAACAACTCCACATAGTACGGTCCCACCAGTTACGCAAGTGCCACAAGGGCAAGTCTCACGGGTTAACACTGGACACAATAATCAAGGAAGTGCGGGTACGAGTGCTGGCACAGGCAGTGTTGGAGCACCGAATCCACCGCCAATACAACAAGTAACCATGGCCGCGAGTAAACAAAAATTGCCCAAGTTCACGAGCCAAGCAAAGGAGGATCTTGTTCGGCACTGCTGAACTTGCGAATCTATATGGACCGCCAACGGGGTTACGGACCAGGATGAATGGATCAGATAGTTCCCTGTGACATTAAGGGAGGGAGCCATCGACTGGTATTCGGATGTAGATAAAGCAGGCTTGACGACATGGGACAACGTGAAAAAGGCTTTCGAAACAGAATTCTAGTTGTTGAGGGACAACAATGAGATTCTGGCTGAAATTTATAACACAAAGCAAACGAAGAGCGAGTCGGTCCGCGCCTACGGGCGGCGACTAAAGGAACTCATTGGGAAGATGGAATCAGCCCCGACAGACGAACTCAAAAAATGGTGGTTCGTGGAAGGACTAAAAACTTCCCTCTGGAAGAAAATGAAGATCGTACCACCCACGTCGTACAACAATGCATACAACCGTGTGATGGACTTGGAGAGTGAATGCAAGACCTCCAAGAAAACTAAGTCTTCGGATGATGAATTGGAGGCGGAAAGTAGCGAGGGAGAATCAAGTAAGAAAGTACTTGCTCTGTAGAAAGATCTCAAGAGAATGATGAAAGAACTTAAGGCCACCAAGGGAAGCTCAAGCAAAATTGAGGAAGATACCATGTGGTGTACAGACTGCAAGGTAGGACACACTAAAGTTTCTTGTCCCAAGAAAGCCTTTTGCAACATTTGCCAGATTGCGGGACATTCCACCAAAGAATGTCCCTACAATCTGAGGTCCAGGAATCAACAAGTGCTCTTCACCCAAGAGCAACCCTCCACATCTGGAATTGACGGTCAACAGAATGCTGCATCATCCGGCGGTTATAGAAACAACCGATAGGGAGACAGAGGAAATAATGAGAACAATAACAACTAGCCTCGGATCCAATATGATGCAAAGGGGAGACCTATGATACAGTGTAGAAACTGTAATCAATGGGGACATTTTGCCCTTGATTGCCAGAAAGAGGCTCTTGCTCCACAAAAATTGTGTCGGTGGTGCGGACCGGGGTACCATGCGGAAGCTAACTGCCCGAAGCCCGATTGCAACATCTTGGACATGGAAGGAGGGGGCACTAAGAAGATCTTGGCAATCACACGAGGACAAACTAAGAAGGCCACGTATCCTCATCCTCAGACGGAGAAACAAAGGGTGCTCGAGGCGAAGGCTGAGATCGAGAAGGGTATGCAAGACCGGAGGGACTCCACAGATACCAACACTTCTACCCGAGCCATGGCAGAACAAAATATTTTGAGGCAGATGATGCAACTAGAGATACCGGTAAAGGTCAAGGACCTACTGGAAACAATGCCGCATCTGAAAATGGTCCTATTCAAAATGTTCCAACAATTGTGTTTGAACAGATTGAGGTTCTTGGTGGCTCCGCAACCGACCCCATGACGTTGTCAATGAATAGTGGGCGGAACCTTGCAGTGGTGGAGTTGGGTATCTTGGGTACCATCCTCATTAACACGATTGTTGACGGTGGATCTAGGGTGAACGTCCTATTGGAGGAAACTTGGAAGAGCCTGGGGAAACCAACACTGTGGCCACCAACCTTCAACCTACTAGGGGCTGACCAACACGACATCAAGCCCCTCAGAACCTTGATGGCGCAATAGGTAACCATTGGGACCCAACTGTTCATCTTGGACTTTGTAGTAATTCCCCTGAAGTAGAAGGGGTACGACGCTATCCTAGGGAGGGGGTGGCTCGTGACTGCTAGAGCCAACCATAACTGGAAAAGGAACATTCTATCATTTGAGAAAGGGGGAAGGAAGTTTGTGATAGACCTCACAACGTAGATGGTCGGAAAAGAAATGGCATCCTCCTCCGATTTGGAATCGGACAACAGAATAGACGAAGGAGAGGGAAGTATGGAGCCCAACGTAGAAGGGGTACTGAAACTGGAGGATGATACAGACTCCATGGACGGCCTATTCCACTGGCAAATGGGTGATTATGAATTATTTCCGCCATCCTGTAATATACTAGGTATTGAGGAAGAGCCGGAAACATTTCCCTCTGAGTACAGTGAATACAATGAAGGGGATGCGAAAATAAGCAAAGTCCAGACGCATAAATTTGATGAGCAAAACCCCATGAAATATAAGGAGCCGTTTGTCAAACCAATGAATTTGGGCAAGGAAGAGGAACTTAAGATCATTCCTGTCCGCGACGATTGGAATCTTGTGTGGACTACCGCAGCCTTCAAAATCTTTATTCTCCTTATGTATGGGAAAGAGACCGTGGTCCTTGTAGAATTTATGGTTCTAAGCCTTTGGATCGCCATTGAAAACAGACTCGGCGACAGGGAAAGCCTGAGGGAACGGCTGCACAATGAGATTAAGTGAAAATTTTTGGGAAGTTAGCTACGACGGGGCTGTCAAGCTGTGGACTCTCGACGGACTGGAGATGCATGAGTCCATCAACGGCTCCAAATTGAAACCTTACCTGGAGAGGATGGACTTGAGAGAAGGGACAGCACTCGAGAGGATGGAAAGAAGGGATAGAGCACCCGAGAGGATGGAAAGGGACTCGAGAAATCATGCAGGCAACTGGAGAGCCGTCCATACGGGCGATCGGAGACACATTCAGAAGGTGATGAAAAATTTTATTTAAAAAAAAAAGAATTTTTTTAAAAAAAAAAGAAGAAAAAAAAGGAAAAAGCACCGTACGATGTCGATGGAAAAACAAATGTCGTCATTGTATGGTGGTTGACCGTATGACATTTAAACACCATACGCCTAGTTCAGCATGCACATGCTACTGTATGGCCAGTTCACCAGGCAATCATGCTACCGTAAGGTGGAAAGGAATCAACAATCGCATAGGCCGTACGGTGGAGGGAGAAACAACATAGTGTGTTGTTCATACGACGGTTTGTGGTGCACAGCTGCAAGAGGAATGCCCGTACGGCTTGGAAGGATAGTGCATGTGTTGAGACCGTACATATATTGCTGTACGGCCTTTCCACAATGTGTATTGCTCTGTAGTGAGTGGAAAGTAGGCTGCGAAAGTTGCATCAGTACGTCTGTACGGTGCCGTGCGAGTACTTGACATCACAAGGCGTGAATAAAAGAAACAAAACGGTCTCAGCATCCTACGACTGAACGACATCAGGGGACGCGTATAGGGCCATACGGGCTGCGGGAAGTTACGAAGAGAGAAAGCCTTCATACGGTCACCGTGTTTTGAGGACCATTTGTATTGTTGTATGGTTAAGAAAGAAACAAAAGAGAGTTTGTACGGCAAGGAGTGGAAGCAGCGAGGGGAAGGTTAAAAAAAAACAACGACAAATAAAAACAGTTCAAAGTGAATAACATATGGCACCGAAGGGAAGGACATAAGCAGGTAGTGAAGAAAACATAGTCATTGGCCATTTGCATAGGCACTGTAAGCGGTTGGTAGAAAGAGTATGGGATTGGAAGAAAATCACAAAAATGGTGTACCCCATGGAGTTCTGTGTGGGTTTGAAGGTACTAACTTGGTCTTGGCGGTGGGGGCGTTGCCCCTTGACCCCATTGGGGGCGTTGCCCCCTAGACCCCCATTTTCTTTGTGAGTTGGGGCATCAAAAATGACAAGAGGAAATTATTTAGTTATCAGCCTTTGGGAAGTGTGACCAGTAGATGAGACCCGGAGTTGCTCCAGGCATGGAGTGTCTGCATGCGGAAGGTGGAGAGAGCACTGGAGCAAGCCTTTCGAGAGGGATACTACGCTTTGAGGCCCTTAGAGTAGGTGTTGGCTGGACATGAGGTTGTCTTGGTGGATGCATAGAGAGCTCGGGAGGAGCTGACCACCCAATTGGAGGCAGTAGAGCGACACTTGGCACAGCGTACCCAGAAGTTGGCAGCGGAGAAGGTGACACAGGTAGCTATTGAGGTCAGATTGGCAGGAGAGACAATATTGTGTTAGCAGAGGCTAGAGCTGAAACGTGTTTTTTTTGGAGACTAGTTTGGTGGAGGCACAGGAGGAATGTGATGTGATGGAACAAGAAGCAACATTGATGGGAAGGGTGACACTCCAGCTTTTTCAGGGACGCCCCTCCACCCCATCTCAGTGATTTTCTTATTCTGTGTGGTGTATTTCATCTCCCTTTTGTTGTGAGTCGCCGGAGACGACTTTCTTTTTGGGGGGGATGATGTTAGCCGGAAAGACTACTTTATTATATGTTGTGTATTAGTTATGTTGTTCCGAGGATAATTAGTTATTACCGAAGGGTAGTTGGGTTGGGCGGTGATGTTTGGTCACACCCCTTCGGGTAGATAAATATGTACCACCTACGGGTGAAGGGGGGACGACAATGATTATAATATGAATGTACTCATACGTTGGAATGATTAATGAAAGTATATATTATTCTGTGATATGTTCTGTGTTTATTATATTTCCTGCACTATGTCTATGCAATATTAAGTTTACCGCAGTAGTAAAACAATCAACAGGTGGAAGGTAGAACTCACGTGCTGGCCTTGCATGAGTTCTGTTATGAGTAACTGCTGAACGTGTTTGGGGGAAAGAGTATTACATTTGTTGATCGAGCACATTGGACTAAGGCATGAGCGTAGGGACTGCCTAGCTAGACGCGCTCTCTAGCAACGTTGGGTGTGAAGGACCCATGCGTATACACCCCAGGGCGGAAGGCGTGAGCTTCTGGACCACGATACCAGCCGGAGGCACCAGTCACACGCGCAAGCGCAGCGGTACAGGGATTAAAAGTGCGACCAGTCTGTGCTATCTCGTGTGGGTGACGAGCCAGGCTGAATACTCGCCACCACTGCTGGGACTTTTCCGTGCGCCCAGACTGCTTAACGGGGCCAGTGTTAATACTGGAGGTGACTGGCATTTGCATACGCTGATCGGGGGGCATCCAAAACAGGTGCAAGTTAGTCCATATTCTTCCGAGACACCTAGTATTGTGAAATACACCTGGACTATATATCTGCAGTTTTAAAACTGATACTTTGGGTTGAGACTATACTGTTATTAGTTGTCAATAAATGCAGTCCATTTGATGTTTTGAATCTCTGCTACTATTTGTTTGGTAAATGTAAGTGTTCGAATGCATCTAGTAATAGAGGGTGGAGTAAATCTATGCATGTGAATGTTTCCTCTTCTTCAGTACACCTGAATCAAACAATCAAAACATATTCACTTACCTACGAATCAGACTATTCTCAATCTCCAAATATCAGAAAAATCTTGCAGACTTCTATCGATATATCAGAGTAGGATATTACAGTGGTGATAGGATATTACACATTACTCATTCTCACTAATTGGCAATGGAGAGTTTAATACCAAAGGGATTACCTGGGTAAATACTGATTTAATCTTGTTTTAGAAGTTTCCACTTTACATTCAGTCAAAATTAAGATTCATTTTGAGCAGTAAGAAAAAATGGTTGTTTCACCAATGTGTGTTTTTTGAAAACTTCAAGTTGATTTTGTGTGTTCTTGGGACTCAGTGTCTGAGTTTGACAGCCAAGACTTGTGTGTTTGTTGAAACTTATGAGTCTTAGTTGTCAGAACTGGTCAAGTTTGTGAGTTTCAGCTGCAGACACCAAGCTTAATTTGAAATAGAATCTGTAAGTTCTTAGCTGAGTCTTGGTGAGTTTCATCACCCTGCTCTAAACCCGTGTGATGATACTTTAAAGTTTTCTCAACCAAAAGTTTGAGCTTGTCTTTTGTATTGAGCATTGTTTATTGCAATGTCTTTGTTTTTGTTTTAAATGTCGCCAAATTAAAAAATTAACATGTCTTGTTTGAAAGAAAAGAGAGAGTTTGGTTGGGACGAGAACTTCTAATGCAGGATTTAATTTTTTGAAGCAGTTTTATGATATTTTTGTCACAGGTTTCAGGCCAAGTATGCTATATGTTGGGGAGAAGGATGATAATGGAACAACTGTATCAATGATAGTGCTATACAAAAGCTTATCGGTATGACATTCCTTCTAATTGAGATCTAGATAAAGATAGAATAAATATATTTAAAGATTATACTTCTAAATGGTTGTGTTTCAGAAGAGCTTTTTACCTTATCTTATTAAGCTATTGGCTAATCTGATCACAAATGATTTTTGCCTGTAGTTGTGATTAGCAACCAAATTTTTTCAGAACCACTGATGTCATCTTTATTATGTGTGGTCCGTATTAAGCATTCTTTCATGTAGCACAGCAATAAAAGAACTTCACTTCAAATATTTCTTCAATGTCTTCTGTTTTGTTTAGATGGCTTTTAGATAATTGTAAAGTCTTTGTCAAATCTAGGATATTCAGGAGATTTATAAACATTTGAAAACATAATTTCACTTCTAACAAGTGGATTGTAACTTTTCTGAAGGAAGCCAATTTAGAGAAGGTTGTTCTGTGCAAGTTGAATCTTTTTTCTAGTGATATTGGGGGCCGAGGTGGTCAGTCTGTGCAGCAACAGAGTATACCTTTGGAGCAGGTGATGGAAATTCATGAGCTTTCTTTTTAATTTGTGTTGGTTCTTTCAAGATTTTAAGTTTCTCTCCTCTTATGTTCCCATATCTTATATTTAAGATGTTAAATATGATAGTTTTTCTGAAGGTTGATGAAAGAGTTAACTTTTTTTGGTGGCCATTTTATGTCTAAGTTCCACAATATTTGGTTCAATCTATTGACTTCTTTTGATGGACTTGCTTGTTTTGACAGGGCAACATTATTGACATGAGGTTATCTTCTGATAGATTATGGGTACTTAAAGAGGGTGGTTCAGATCTTTACGAGTTATTTTATGTAGATCTGGAATTGTAAGTCACCTGAATAATATCGTTGGTTAGATGACAGTTTGTATCTTGAAAGGTGGATGCTATAACATTATTTGTTGTTACATGATGCCATTTTTGGCAATTGATCTGATTTTGAATTGTTATATCACATGATTCAGTTGTTTATGTTGCAGTAAAGGCTAATTGAATCTGTAGTTCCAAAGTTTATAAACATAGGATTTTCACCATCCATGCTTGGTGTAAGTGCACTTTTAGTACCCCTATTTTGAAACTTTAAAGTTGCCTCCCATGAATGATTCCCTCAACGTTCTTTGACTCCTCCTAACAATGTCTATTGGATTGGTTCAAAGTTTGAAGATATGATATGTAGATGTAAACTAGTCAGTTTAAAAGTTCAAATACTTTGGTAATCATGGAAGACACACTAGATAAGGAGATGTTAAAAATGGTAGCAAGGACAACAGTTAAGACAAAGCTTTCGGAATTCTTGCAGACAACAGTTGATAGATTGCAAAGTATTCAACATTCATAACGGAAGTGAAAGTATTGTTAACTGGAATAAAGCGGCACAGACCAACACTGCTTGATAGGTGATACAGAAAGAAACAGGGGAAGTCAAAATTGCAAGTCCCGAGCATGAAGACTTAATTCCGTGAAGACTGGAAACAAAGAGTTGGAGTGGAAATGTTGCCATTTTTATAATTAAATAATGATGCCAAAACTCGGATCTAGATAAATGACAGAGCAGTCGCATGATCGCAAGAATTAGAAAAGTGTCATGCGATCATGCGACAATGGAGCCCGAGTAGGACAGAGAAGATTAGCGTTGCCAGGTTGGGATCCACGTGCACCAATGGTAGAGCGGTCGCATGATCGCAAGGAATAAAATAGTGCCATGTGATCATGAGACAATGTAAGCTCAGGCAGGTGAATGTGCTCAGCTGGGACCCACGTACGCTAACAGCGCAGATGCGACAATGTAAACCGGGCAAGTGAAGGTTTACTGATTTAATATTATATCACGTGACAGATAGAGCGGTCGCATGATCGCAAGGGTTAAAAAAGTGCCATGCGATCATGCGACAATGGAAGCCCGGGTAGGTGAGAGAAGTCAACGAAAAGACAGGAAAAACCCAACAAAATGTGCTCCGCTGGGGTCCACGTATGCCAACGGTGCAGACACTGTAATTGGCCAAGGAAACACAACCTCTTGGAGGATGTGCGGACTTGACAAAATAGAGTGGTCGCATGATTGCAAGAGGTAGAAAAGTGCCATACGATCATGCGACAATGAGATGAAGCCATCAGATGCAATTATAAGAAGAGACCTACAGCAGGAGAGGTGAATTCTGACAACTCGGTGGTATCCATAATGCCTTCGCATGATTCAATTCAAACTCATAAAGGAATGAAGATTTGAGTTAGATTTTAGAAATTGATTCACTGATCGAGACTAAGCAAAGCCCTGTAAATTGTAAATGTGTCCAAATGATGTACGTGCTTAATGCGTTCTGCTCTACACAGTCTCGATTTGAGCAAAGAACAAAAGCAAAAGGTGTAAATGCAGTGCTTTGCATTCAAAAAACCCGAGGAACCAATTGATCTATTTATGGTGGAAATTATGCATATGAGGCATAAGTTTGATGCAGAGAATCGATAGCTCTCATGCCCTTAGAAGACTGGCGGCAGGGGATTTGTATTCAATATTGCAGATTGACACAGTTCGATGATATCTAATGGAAACTCCAATATTGAAGCATGAAGTTCAATATGCCCATTGAAGATAAGTAGAGAAAAGGAAATTCGAATTCATTTTTGCAAAATAGAGGATCGGTTCAAGGGAGAACATTCAACTATCTCCACAGACTTTGATGATGTGATCACGTCTATAAAGGAAGTGTATGGATCTTTGAATCCAGGAGGAGTCAAGAATGACTTTGACGGGCATGTAATGACACAATTGGCGTTATAAGCCAGGTTTCCGGCATAATCTAAGAATGGGACATTGAGCAATGTCGTGGCTGTCCTAGAGCTATAAAGATGTCAAATTGAGCATAGGTGTCTTGGTTATCAAAAATACTCATAAATAAGGGAAATAATTTTATCTAATGCCCTATGTCCAAAATATATAATGGAATACTTTTCTTAACTTGGGGAAGAATGGAATTAAAAAAAAGAGACCAAGATTCAGTTACAAACTGAACGGTTACAGAACCGAATAGACATGGGAAAACCGAAAAGTTGCTGGAAGATCTATTTATTGCAAATCTTTTTTGGAAGGAGGTGTCTTCTTTTCCTGCATACAGTCGGAGAGCTGGAGTAGAGGGGAGGGCGTGTTAGTTTATACATTTCATTTCACTGCATATAGGGGTTATTATTCTGATTTCTATAATAGATTTGACAATAAATTGTGAGCAAATAAATCTGAGTATTGTATTTGTGTGTTCAAAACAGAGAAAAGTTTCATTCTGAATCAGAGTGTTTAGTTGTTACTTTTCTGATTATATTCAATCAGAGTGTTGGTATATTCAGTCTTGGACACTATCTTGCATTTTGTGTCAAATAATGAATGTGTTGTGGATCATAGTGTTTGCATGCATTCCTATGACGGAAATTTGAATATTTAATTCGCATTCCATTTTTCATTCTGCATTGCATCTGCATTAACAAGTTCTTCATATTGCATTATCAATGCCAGGGAGTCATAAGATTGTGAATTCTTGGGGTTGGTTATGTTTAGTATCTAAATCTGCCTGAGTTAGTCCTTCCTAGGATTAGCTTGGTTTTCCTCTTCCGTTCTCGGGTTAAGAACGCATCCCGTTAGTTTAGGCATAAAACAAATTCATTGCATATCATTCTATAAGGGAGCTGTACCTTTCAATTCAGAGGAAATCTATCAACCTCATGATAGATTATCCAACTGTTGGCATCTAATTGTTCTTTCAGATTTGGGCATTTGAGAGTTTATTTAACAAAGAACAATCTGTTTACCAACACTTGGCATCTAAGATCCTTATTTATATTTCTTTATTTCTTATGCAGTTTCCTTTTTGAATTTACTGTTTACATAATGAGATGTAGGGCAGTACAAAAAGTATGAGGGCATCAGTTGATCTAGAGTGTTTTTTGTTCGAATAATTGAATAGCTTAGGTGGTTAAAGTCTAACATTATATATCTGAAAGAGAACCAAATTAGTCAGAATTATTTTGAAATTCATATTTTCAAAACTTGGACTTGGCAAATGTACTGTCCCTTTTTTAGATTTTTATATTTTTTGTCTTTCTTTTGTGTTTTTTTTTTTCAAATTTTTAAAATCAAACAAAAACTGTAACAGCAAACAGGAAACTGAAATAAGTGACTGAAAACTCATGAACTAAACCCTTATGTACTAATGTAAGCTCTCACTTGCATCTCAAACAGTAAATCAATCATGTAGATGCTCAATTTCATCAGTTGTGCTTCCAAGGTCTATGAATGTAAAACAGTAGTAGCTCAAGAATAATGATTATGTTTGGATCTGAGATGGAAATATCTCTGAGAGGGATCACAACATCATTTGGAAACATCAAAATGGAACCCCAAACTGTTATTTATTCGAGATCTCTACTGTTTGGCAAACTAAAATTACTGATTTGACCAAATGGCAACATAAACATCAAATTTCGGATCATGAAATGTCATGAATCACTTTGCATAAGCCTGTTTGTTGATGATCAGGCTGCAACCCTCCAAAATGGCAACAAATGCCATTGTATGGCTGCAGCTAGGAAACTGCAATGACCTGTCCTCCAAGTGTTGGCACCTCAAATGGTGACTAAAAATGCAGATTGGAGCAATGAAAAATGACAAATCGCCCTGAAAAGGTTTACAACTCCTCTTCAATCTGTTGTAGGATGGTACAAGACTTCAGATTAGCAAGGTGACAATATTGAATGATATTGGCCAGCAGCCACAAACCTGCAAAAATGTGGTAGCTCTTAAATATGAATGATATCAGCTAATACTGATTCCAAATGAACAATTTCTTGTTTTTTTAAGAAACTTCACAGGAAACAGAACACACAATCAAGTGAGTTATTTTCTTCTAAGAAAAGATTTGTGCTGGTGGACTAACTATGAAATATCTATGCTAATTTTGAAATAAATTGCTATGGTCAAATCTCTAAACACAATTGATGGGAGTTAAAACACTTAGAATGATTATATTTGTACACATGCGATTTTGAACCCCCTTATTGGTAGGACCATTGCAAACATGGACTAATGTATTGTGTATTTGGTGAATTGTTGTTCAACACATGAATATTGATGCAATAGAAAAACTTATCTTTGGATCCATCTCATTGGTTCATGGACAAGGATAGGATCCAAGGGAATATGACTAGCTTCCTCCCAAATGTAAAGCTTTCCAAGGAGCAGGTATAGCTGATGGGAACACTCCTGCTTATCTGGCCACTCCTTCTGTCATCCTCAAACTGGGCCTTCCCCACCCAACTGGCCTAAATATGATATGTCAAATGAAGAGGAGAAGGTGGTTGGAAACATTGAAGAAGGGTCTCGAGGCTCTTCAGGCTAATTAACTTTGCAGGGGTCTGGTGATGATAAAAGTGCTCAACATCCACTTCTTGCTTCATCAACTTGCTGCTACCAATCTCTTAATTTTTCATTCATTTAGATCTGATTAGTTCTTGCTATAGACGGACTTTTGCAAAATGATCATTAATAGATGATGCTTTGTCTGTGGTGGATATGTATCTTCTCTTTAAGCATTGCTTTTATGAAATCATCTTTGAGATTTATCACAGGTTAGTAATTTTTCAGTTTCTTCTTGCTGGTATAGTGAAGAGTTGATTTACCTGATCTTTTATGGAATAGCTCATGTCCTCTGTTTTTGGTCTTTTCTGAGGCATCTGATGATATAGTTGTCCTAGATTTATATGAATCATTGATTACAGAATTGATATTTAGACCTGAATTTTTATTTTTTATTTTACTTATGTCATGGGTGTTATTTTTTGGCTATTTCCAGCTGCATCTCAGTAGGATATAGTTCTTGTATGCATGCATGCTACTTTTAATGAAAGACTTATCTCCTGCCTGTTTTACTGTATGATTCTGTATCTCAGTGTATGTTTTTTTAAATATGGTTCCCTTGTCTGACTTTTTGCACTTAATATTTGGGATTTTGTTTTGTAGAGGAGGTGTTTATAACTATGTTCTGCAAGAGAGTTGGATTGCGAATGAAATCTTGCAAAGTTCAGAATTTGATCTGGATAATCTTATTTTGGTCCACCACTTCATATATTCATCCTTCAAGGTACTGAGCCTATTTACCATTTGGATATCTGAAGTATGATCTCTTCTTCTACAATATATGGGTAGGGACTATATTAAAATATATAATTTATCTCTTCTGTTTACATTGTTAACATGTTTAGAAGAGAAAACTGCACTGCCTTCAATTATTTGTTCCTTTTTTTGGCAATCCCGAGTTCCAAATAGTAAAGAGTCAAGTCTCAGGTCTAGCCAATATAATTTTATTAATGTCAATGGCATGGTTAGACTTGTGACATGTAATTCTGTTTTTTAAAATTGTATCTGTACATCTTAGTGTGAGTCCATTTGAATATTTGACTTATTTGATTGTGTGAGTTCCACAATAGTTCCCTCTTTAATTTAATCTAAAATAAAATAAGTTACAAAGCCGCTTGGCAACTCATCATTGCATCACCTATTGTTAACTTCAATGATCAGGGCTGAAGCTGTTTGCTGCATTGTATCAATCAAGACATCCACATGCCATTTCAGGTAAAGGAACAAGGATGGAAAAAGGAGCTCAAATATATATAAAGAAGAGGATGAATGCTATGGTAAATCAATCCATTTCGTAGAGTTAGAATAAAGACGGTGTCATTTGCCTAGTGCAAGGATAGCAATAAAGTAACATGACTATCAACGAATGAGAATCGGCAAATACATTGTTCATATTCTTGATAAACCCAAATGATTGAAAGGAAGCAATTTTGCAGAAATGCTTCCTACATTGACCTTTAAGGGGAGGCATGTGCAAGAAGCAAAAGATCTTATAGTTATAGAAAAAAAATGCACAAAGAAAATTATACCATGACAAGATGATTTACGTGGGAAAAATTTTTCAGGAGGAAAATTTCACACTGCAGAGCAAAAGCAATTGTATTATTCAACATCTAAGTGGTTACAATACAAATCTGAGGCTATGCCTTTGCAAGAGTTTTAACCACAACATTTAGATTATGGAGTAATTTTGGCAGCTTCACTGTGCTTGCAAGTCATTGATATAATTTATACATTACTCCATCTTCAAGCACAAATAAATGGCAAAATGAAAATTACAAACCACAAGTGGTTTACAAAATCCACGACTTAAAAGTACCCAAAAATTGTGTCATCCAAAATGTAACACCCAAGTTGATTATGGCCTTATTTGCTAATAGAAGATGCTCTTGCAACTTTCATAATTGACTCCTGAATCTGAGCAGTTCACTTTGGTAAATTCAAACCCATTGAATGATGTGTTATGATCCAGCAAATATCCAAAGAACATTTGTATGACATTTGCACGGTTGAATTATTGAGTCAGTATTTTCTGTAGCTTAAGAATCTGCATTTTCTGAAGTCTTTGGAGTATTTCTATGCCTTAGATGGCCCAAGAGGTGTGCCATCTTTGACTGAATCCTGCCAGAAGCTCTACTTGTGTCTTTTGGAGTTATTCCCAATGTACTAACAACTATGGTTTTTGATAAGTGGGCTAGGAGTTACTACCTGCTGATGGGTGTTTTGTGGGACTCACCAACACAAAATAAATTACCAAGTATCCTATCCTCTCTTGAACAAGGAAAAGCTTCAAATGCTAAACAATGTGAAATTGTGTGATCAAATAAGGCAACCCCAAGGTTTACACCGCAAACATGCGACTTTATGTTTGATATTGACTCAATGAAATGATTTCATCTTGCTCATAATCACGAGGGGACTTATGTAAATGTTCTTCGACTTTATCAACACTTTTCCCCTAAAGTAGAGCTAGAACTCGAATACTAAACCGATTCTCAAACTTCAAATAAAAGACAAAAGGGATAAGGGGTTTAGAGAAATCTAATCTACTTTTAACTTCTAAGGACAATGATAACAATGGATAATGCTTAGATAGATGGATTCTTTAAACCAAGCTTTGCTTCGCCATGAGGAAACAACTACCGAAGGATTTTCATATTGTAACATTCATCCAAATACCCAAAATTGGGGCAATCCAAACGAACATCCGCAATCGACCCAATGCTTAAGTGGGTTCAAACTAACCATCCACTACAATTTGCAATCAACAAACTATGAATGGTGTGAACGAAGGACTTCATTCAACTATATCCACATTTCTTCATTAAAATCAATGAACTTTAACTAAAACTTTGAGTAATAGAAACCATGCGAAATGTTGAAACAACACACAAAGATCCACCATATCTTCAATGAAAATTGTATATCAATTTCAACATTGTCTTGGCAACAATCTCTAATCTCCTCCTATTGTAATTGCTACTTCTCTAAGCTTTTCTCTATTAACTACTTCTAATCTCCTCAATGATTTTATAGATGAGAAGGCCAAGCCTTTTATAGACCTCTCAATTACAAATGAAGGGCCTAGATTATTCTAAATCAATGGCTGAGATAATTGAATGAAACCCTAAACTCAGGTAGTTATAACTACCACGTTCTTACATTTAATATCATCCAATGAGAACATTACAAGTCCTTGAATACATATCTTTTTGAGGATAAACCAATTAGAAGATTGAGTCCAATATTGCATTAGATGCCTCTCACATGTCTAGTTGTTGATGATTCTGTTTTGATGAATTTGGACATGTTGACCTTGACTTATTTGATTGGTTGAAGATGACTAGGTGGCACCTCAGCTTGCATATCTTGTAAAGTTTTACTCCATCACAAAAAAGAGATATCACTTGATACTCAACATTGTCTTTCTAACTTTGACTAACTCTTTTGAAACTATCTACTGCTTGTGAATCATTGTGATGGTTTATATTTCCAAATTGCTTCATCTTCATGAATGTTCTTCATCTTCCTAGTAATCCTTGTTTTGGAATTCTTCTCCTCAGATGTTGTCTTGATCTTCTGGTAATAGTTGATTCCTTCATTTCGATCTTGTATTTCCAAGGGAAATCCACTTGGAAATACAAGGTCGTTGTGGCATTCTTCACTTGTAGGGCAGTTCAGTTCCTTGATCTTAAATTCCTTCTTGAGGTGGGAATTTCTGTCTTTCCTCGCACATGTCTTGAATCTTCCTTTGTTTGCTTCCTTTATCATCATCATTCTTTCATCAGCCTATGCATCAATCCTGAAAAAGAGAAACTTTGTATCAAATTTACGAATAAGAATGAAATAGAAGAGATTTTCTAAGAACTTGAAATAATTTCCATGACAAACAACTCTTCAACGGGATCTTGAAATTTTGATCTCTGAATTGGATTTGCATTTTGGAACTAGGAAATTGTTGAACTTAAAAACCCTCTTGAAATTGCTGATGCAAATCAATCTGGAAATGCATTAATTCACCTAAATCTTTTTCTTGTAATTTCACACTTAAGACTTCTAGAATTTGTCATGAGCTGATTTGAACTTCTGGAAACTTGCCTTCTTGCATCTGATAATTGGCTGCTTTGTCTGCTGGAAATGCACTTCCATTTGATCTGATTTAACTTCATCCTGCTGGGAAATTTGCATCTGCTTTCAACTTGTCTTGATTTGCTTGAATTTGGCTTGCATTTGTTCTTATTTTGCCTCTTCACTTCTGATTTTTGCCTTGGATCTGCTTTGAATTTTCATGTGAAATGATGTCTTTTGATGATGTCTTCTCAATCTCTTATAGAGGTGCTCAAACCTTAATTTGCAATCTCCTTAATGTAGCCAACCTTGGACACATCTTGTGTCTCATGTGTTAGGTCGCCCTTTTCCATCTTGCATTTTAAACTTCATGTTTTCACCAAGGGTGGAAATCCAATTGTATCAAGGATTAGCTGGGGCGAATTTCATGTATAGCTGGATTTGTGTGAGTGGAAATCAGAGCCAGAGGTGGAATTCTTGGGCTGGATTTTGCATATGTGAAGGACAAATGAGGGTGGATTTTCACCATGGAGTTGGACTAGTACATTGCTGGGTGGAATCCTCCTTGGACAAGGATTTATTTGGGTGGAATCAGCATGTATCTAAGGATTTTTAGATTAAAACTTTGGATTTCATCATTTGACTTAGAATTTTCTTTGAATCATTTATTTTTCTTCACAATATAACTGTAGAATTTTGAGGTTCAGGATTTTTGCTAGGCAGGTTTTCTATGTATGCAGGGATTTCAAGGTCGAAAATCAGATCTAGTCATGGACAAGCTCACTTCGCAAGGTCGGAATTTTGAGGTTAAGCTGGACTAACAAGGTGTGGAATCTCACCTTGTAGCTGGATTTTTTACCCTTAAACTTTGAATTTTTTTGCTTCAATTGGAATTCTTCTTTCTCGAACAAGGATCTTCATTTTATCTTTGGAATTCATCTTGAAAACAAGGATTTTTATTTTTCAACTTAAAGAATTCCATTGCATTTTTCCATTTTTTACTTGGTTTCGAAATTTGAACTTTGAATTTCATTTTGTAGCAAGGGAATGAGAATTGTTAGCAGCTCACCATTTGAAGCTATGCAAAGATGAAGTACACAGGCTTCAGCAAATCAGATCCTTGATTTCCATTCCCACTTCTTTTGTACATCAATGGATGTCTTATAATCCAACATAGTAGTTTTTGGTTTTGTCTTGTCTAGCTCCTGATTTTTGTCAGTCTTGTCATCTGGGAGACTACTTTTATTTTCTGAGGGGGTTGATGTAGTTCGTCAATGAATAAAATGGCATTTTGTAATCAAGGAATTAGTTCCTGATAATTGATTGTCAATTTGTAGTTACCGACGGTTGGCATTCTCAACCAACATCAGCATTTCTATATATATTTCTTATTGTACTTATAGTTGGGGACCACATGTATGAATGTCTGCAACTATTACGTATTTGATGAATGAATGAATAAGAACGACATATCTCTCTGCGACATGGTTGTGAATGAATGTTATATTTGTCTATTCTGTTACTCCATTTATAATGGTAAGTATTCAAGTAGAATTACCAAGTAAACTATCTATAATTATAACTTATACTAAATTCTAATAATAATCACTACTGAGCATGTCAATATTTCTATAGTTTTAAATAATTTCTTTTTTTTACTTATCTTTTCTTTTCTTAAATTTCTTTTTAAGTGGTTGTATTTTAAGTAGGTCCCCTTATTTTATCACTGCTATAAAAACACATGGTAATAATGTTTTGATATAATTATTTTTAGCAAAATCCTTGGGGAGTCCAACATTGATGGTAGTGTGTTTGAGTGAATAAGGAAAGCATTTGACCTTGGATTCTCATCATCAGGACCATTAGCCCTCCAGTGTAGCTCTTTTCATAGGATGTCCAATTTTTCTGAAACTTTTTACTTAGTTGGCAGGTTTTATTTTGTATGAATTAGATTTTATGCAGTATGTAGAATTCCTGGCATGTTTATGTTGTACACATTAGATTTTATGCACTGTAGAATGCCTTGTGCAATGCAATGTAATCAGGGATACAAACTAAATGGAAAAATCATATATTTCAAAATTCCTTGATTAAGCTCTCATTTTTATTTGCTCTCTATATCTCTATACTATTTAAATACTCTTAAATTTTAAAAACACCAGTTTTTTCACCATTTTATTGTGTTTTTTGAAAATTTGATATTTTCCAATTAAATCCCTAGTTTTTGAATTATTTTAGTCCTTTGATTTGTGGAGTTATTCTAACAAGGATTTTTGCTACTATTGTCTCAACCATAGTAGTGGAAATCTGCAAAAAATTGTGATCAATCTGGAATTGGGGTCAGTGCTGATTTTTTCCCCCCAAAATTGGCTAAAATTGGTCAACTATGGTCAACAATTTTGGGGCAGAAAACTGCTTTTAATCGGCAAAAAAATTGCATTTAAATCATGATTAATCGCTAAAAAAAGGGTGCAGATTGCTGGTGCCGGGAAAACCCCAAACGGCGCAAGCTTGTAGTTAGAAATGGCGATGAAGAAATCAAATAGGTAGGACAGAGCTCATATGTAACTTCTAATAATAGTGACTATGAAGATGCGACTACCTCTTTCTCAAGTACCATATTTGCCTCTCGACAATGACACTTCAGATCAGGTTCTCTATTGGGGATTTTCTTAGGAGCACTGTTACTATCCACAGTTACGATGTCATGATTATTTCAGTTGTAGCAGAAAACTTTGCACATGAGAGGAAGAGTCAGTCACCACTCTATGGCCTGGGAATGCAAATTTTTTTATTATCATTGCTGTTAGAATCGCTTTGGCATACAAGGTTTCTTTAATGGTGAGTAGGGCAGAATAAAGGTTTTTCATATTGGTTGAAATGGCCTTCTTGGTTCAACGACATAAATCAATCCTTGGCAGAGAGTAAAAAAGCTAAATAGCCTATGTATGTGAACAAAACATTCCTTTTAGCTAAGAAATGGATAGTTAATTCAAAATCAAAAGAGGAAATGCTATATAAAGCTTGAAATTTGCGGCCACTTATGCAAAATATGGAGACAGAAAAGGGATTTGAACTAAATGTCTTAAAGAAATATCAGCTACTGAAAACGACAGGTATAACTGTTACGAAAAGTAATTGGTAGAATACTTTTTATGATATATTAATAGAGATCAAACGATCTATATATACAAGAGAATGATCGTCTAGAATAGTAACATTCTATTCTAGCTATAGCTAACTAAATATTAGAATCATTCTAATATTTACACTAAGATACAATATTGAGCATTAATGAAATATGATACTAAACTATTCTAATACCCCCCCTTAATGCTCAATCTATCAACGGCACCAATAGACCCCCTGAATTTTACAAACTTGTCAGGACCAAGGGGTTTGGTAAAAATATCTCCTGGCTGCTCTGAGGTAGGGACATATAGTAACTGAACAGATCTGTCTTCTACCAATTGTCGAATGTAATGACAATGAAGTTGTATGTGTTTGGTGCGTTCATGGAAGAGTGGATTCTTGGCAAGTTTGAGTGCACCTTGAATGTCTGAAAACAAAGGAGTCGGTCCTGCTTGAGGTAGTTGCATATCTGCAAGCATCTAACGAAGCCAAACTGCCTCACAAGCTGCCTTGACAGCTGCTCTATATTTTGTTTCTGTCGAAGGGAGAGCCCTTGCTTGTTGCTTCTTACTGGTCCAAGTGACTGCACCAGATCCTAAATTGAACACATATCCAGAGGTAGATTTTATGTCATCAATGGAGCCAGCCCAATCAAAATCTATGAACCCACTGAGTTGAGGAGCAGCACTCCTAGTGTAAAGAAGTCCATAATTGGAGGTACCTTGTACATAGCGCAGAACACGCTTCGCTGCAACCCAATGGTCAACCTTGGGGTTTGTCATGAATCGGGAGATGTAGCTGACTGCAAAGCTGAGATCAGGTCTAGTAGCAGTAATATAGATGAGACTACCCACTAGTTGCCTGAAGAGTGTTTCATCTACAGGAGGAGAATCAGATTGTGTGGACAATTTCAGACCAGTTTCCATAGGAGTGGAGGCTGGTTTGCAATCTTGCATTCGAAACCTATTAAGCAAGCTTCTGGCATACTTAGATTGAGAAAGAAAAATGTTGCTGTCAGTCTACCAAACCTCAATACCCAAACAATAATGAAGTAGTCCGAGATCTGTCATATCAAAAGTGCTGCACAAATCTTGTTTGATTTCGTAAATCACATGTTCTGAACTCTCAATAATGATTAAATCGTCCACATAGACAACAAGAAAGAGAATATCATTACCTGAGTGTTTGATATACAGATTACTGTCTGAAGGACTATGTTGAAATCCACGAACAACCAAGTATTGATCAATTTTTATATACCATGCCCGAGGTGCCTGTTTAAGACCATAGAGGGCTTTTCGGAGTCTACATACTTTGGGTTCTGAACCGACAACCTTGAAACCAGGAGGCTGCATCATGTAGACTTCTTCCTGCAATTCACCTTTTAGAAAGGCACTTTTCACATCCATCCGGTGAACTTTCCATCCATACTGAGCTACAATGGCAAGGATAAGTCGAATAGTACTTATCTTGGCCATAGGAGCAAAAGTCTCCTCATAGTCAATGCCTTCTCGCTGGATGAATCCTCGAGCAACTAATCTGGCTTTATATTTGTTTAAGGTACCGTTTGCATGATACTTTAACTTATAGACCCATTTAATGGGTTTCTTCCTTGGAGGAAGATCTGAAAGAACCCATGTGTGATTCTTTTGAAGACTTTGGAACTCAGCCTCTATTGCTTGGTCCCATTCTTGAATTCCTTTAGCCTCTGCATATGTATGAGGCCTAGATATACTGTGGATGTTAGCCATAAGAGCAACATTAACTGTGTTATGCTAAATGCTTTTATTTCTGGAGGTTCTACCCTCGATGAGTTCATCAAGATGGAGATCACTAATTGTCTTAGTCCACCATTTACGCCGAAGAGTAGAGGAGCCAATATCAGATTTAGGAGGAAATGCTGGATGAGGAAGCGGATCAGGATCAGGAACAGGAGCAAGAGTTGCATTGTCCGAAGGGGGCGGAGGCGGTTTATCAGCATCATCTCGCTCATCAGATGGATCACATGAAATAGGAAGACCCAAGTTAGGAGTCTCTAAAGACTGAGTCTCAGAATATTGCAGGGAGGAAGAGAGCTGAAATGGTCCTAGTTCCTCATCAAACACAACATCACGACTGAAGATTAAACGATCAGTGTTTACATCAATCAATCTGTATGCCTTATGAGTGTCACTGTACCCTGTAAACATGAGCTTCTGACTCTTGGAGTCCAACTTAGTGCGCCTGGCATCAGGAATCCATACATATGCTAAAGACCCAAAAACTTTCAAATGGTTGATCCTAGGTTTTCGACCAGACCATGCTTCCTCAGGAGTCTTATGTTTAACTGCATGAGTGGGTGACTGATTAAGAAGATAGACTATTGTGAATACTACTTCTGCCTAATATTTTTTAGGAACGTTTCTATGTTCCATCATAGCCCTAGCCATTTCTGTAATGGTACGATTTCAACGCTCTACAACAACGTTTTGTTGAGGGGTGTATGATGTGGTAAATTGACGTTTGATGCCATGAGTAGTACAGAAGGTAGAAAAAGCAGAAGAACATAACTCCCCCCATTATCAGACTTAAGAGTAAGAATAGAAGAACCAAACTCTTTTTCTACTAAGGCCTTAAATTTCTGAAATACAGGAAATGCATCTGATTTTTTCTTAAGAAAATATACCCACATTTGGCGACTGAAATCATCAACGAAAAGTAAGAAATACTTGTTCCTAGTAACAGAAGTAGTATTCATAGGACCACATTTATCAGCGTGAATCAGCTGGAGTACCTTAGAGGCTTGCCATGAGTCACCATCTTTGAATGGTGTCCTGTGTTGCTTCCTTGCCTGGCAAGCTCCGCAAACTTGATGATTCTGGGTCTGAATATTAGGGAGACCATGCACTAAATTGTCCTGAGCAAGCTGTGCAAGATACTGAATATTCAGGTGACCATATTGCTGATGCCAGAGACTGCTGATAGCACAAGATTTTGCTATGAAGGCACGCTCAAGAGAATCGCCTGAGTCCACAAGCCTATAAAGACCATGATCCTCGATGTCAACAACAATAGTAGTGCGAGAAGGATGATCAACAATTGAACACTTATGTCCACTGAAAACAACATCCAACTGATGAGAGTGCCTCATAATCTGAGTAACTGAAAGAAGATTATGTTTCATGCCAGGAACATAGCACACATTGAGAAACATGAGATTTCTCTCTCCACAGTGTATCTGAACATTGCCCTTGCCGACAATATTGTAGTCTTCACCACCTCCAAAAATAACTGAGTCAGTGTAGGAAGAGAACTCAACAAACTAGTCACACCTGTGAGTAAAATGCCGAGAAGCACCAGAATCTATGTACTAGGCAGAAGATTTCACATGATCTATAGGGCTTTTGGCCATAAAGGCATGAAAGGCAAATTCTTACTGGTCTGAGTGCTTGGCAGCATTAGCTTGCTTTTTAATTGAGTTTGACTTCTGAAGCTGAGATGGCACAAACTTCGAGGTCAAAAATTGGTAGACCCAGAAAAAATGGAGAAGCACCCAAAAGAGAGCTCAAAAAAACCAAAAGAAATATGTTGTCGAAAATTGGATCCGCTGGCTCAAAAATCGAGGCACAAAAATTGAGGCACCCATAAAAATATGATGACAACCCATTTGAGGTCTCAAAAAACCCACCAGGAATTTGAAATCAAAATTTTTTGCCGAGCCCAAAAAATTAGGGTTTCGAAGAAAAATGGCCCTGACTGGAAAAAAATGGTAGAAGAACTTGGTGGATTCTTGCTGAAAAATGGAGAGGCGTTGTGAGGGTGCGATAAAGCTAGAAACTAGGTTGCAACACTCCAAGAATAACTAAACACCTGGAATGAGAGATAACTCACGCTGGAAGCACTGAAACAAGACGCAGAAGAGTAGTCATGGAAGCAACAAAGCCCGTCGTCATGTGAAGAAAACAGGAGTTCGCATGAAGAAAAGAAACCCTTCTAAGCACACAACGCCAAGTAAAGGATTTGGAGAAAATAACGCAGCTAGGGAAGACGCTAGATACGAAAAACGAGAGCAGGAACATGTTGATGTGAGTTTTGTACCACTACATAACATATAGCAATTGAAATACTTGATACGGCGTACCAAACACTCAAGCCTCTCTTGAAAAGTATATAAGAATACTCCAAGGTTCCTTACACCTGTAGATACTAACTCAGTTATAAAATGTGATTTGCTGATAATCACTTGACGGCCTTACGTATGTTTTATTTGGAAATATCTCGACTTTTACTATGATGATGATAAGACTTCTAGCTTTTGCAACCCTTGCAAATGATCTTTCAATTTATATCACTTTGAACTTTGCTCTCTTCAAACTTTCAAACTTCTAATTCTCAACTTCAACTACTAAGTTATTAATTACTTCTACTCTTAAGAATGGAAAGATTGGCAAATGGACGGGGATCAACCTAATGAAGACATACCAACGGTGTTACCTCCACAGATGCAATGATTCTAAGGAAAGAAGACTAGATTACCACGCAAGGCTCCTTGACGAGCCGCCAAGATGCTAGTGGCCTAGTATGGGATCCCTATCAAACATCTACCAATATCACCATGCAATTAACCATCTATCACTACTTCTTCCTTTAACACTTGCTTGAAAATAAAATCTACTTTAACAACTCAATTGAAATATAACTTTAACAATTGGAAGTAGAAACCATGCAATAACACCAAGTGTTCTTAATCACCATGCAAGACACAACAATGATAAGAGAAGCAATTTTGGTATTATATTAGCAACAATTTTCTTCAACCCTTTACAAATGATATCAAGTGGCCTTATATAGAGGCTTGAAATTACAATGAATGGCCAAGATTAAGAGGCAAAACCAACGATCCAGATTGAATCCTAGAAACCCTAATTAGGGTTACCACCCCATCGACCAATGAAAAGATGCCACCTCATCAATGGACCAATGAGAAAAAGAATAGTGGTAACCAATGAGAAGGCACCAAAAATGGTAGCCAATCCGAAACTGACACCTACCCTACCCAAGAAGAAAGGGGAAAATGCCACATGGGCTTACATCAAATGGTCTTCTAATATAACTCTATCCTTTTCTTTCATTCTTTTGGCATAAGTAATGAACTTAGCTAGCATTTTATCAACTTCTTCCATAGGAGGGCAAGGTGAATGCCTCATCTTGAGCTCAGCTGTGATGACCATGTCCTTTGCTGCTTGTAGTACCTGCTCATTCTCCTTCTCATCATCCTTTGCAAATTGAACTAAGGCCTTGAGAGAGGTGAGGATGTCAAATCTTTTCTTCAAAGGGACAATCTTTCCCAAATCATCCAACCTCGATCCAAACTCTGTCTCATTGAAATTCTCCTCTGTTATTCCTTCGAAATCTAGTGCAACTCTAGCATCATTCATTGTGTTTGAAATGAAAGCCTCGATGCCTGGACTGTGCTGTGCCATTTTGTCCTGTATTTCTTCTAGCGTTCCCAATCTGAACGTCAAGGCCATGAACCAAGACTCGACCATTCTTTTCTCTCCTTCATTTATCACCTTGGCCTTCACCAATGTTCCCTTTGATATTCTTGTACCTGCTTCCAACCTAGGAAAGGTATACTCACGAGTTGGAAGGAAATCCCTCCATCTTACTTCAAACGCTCTGAATTTGTTCCTGATGGTTAGAAATGCTCTAAAAATAGCAGTGAAAGGAAGCAAGAAATCTCGCCCTTCTTGGATGGTGTCATTGATCCACTCCCTAACCTCTTGTTCAAAATTGTCTTCACTATCTTGGAGGAGAGCTACCCTTGGCATTTGTTGGATTGGCTGACTCTTTCCATCATAAATGCCCTTCCAATACTCATTTTCTCTTCTCAATTTAGCATTTGCAGCATTTGCCCTTGCTAACCTTTCAACCACTGAAGTTACATTCTCTTGAAGCTCTTCACACTCTATCTCATCAGTCACTGCTCCCAAGTCATGCTCTTGAAACTCATAGTCTTGAATTGAAATTTCTTCCATTGTCTTGTTGACCTTTGGTATGGCAATTTGAACTTTCCCGTGACCATCATCTCTAATTACCCTTGCTACTGTTTCTGCTTGCCTTTGTCTAGCATCATCCTCTCCTTCAGCATCCCTTTGAATTTCTTCAATTGTCTGGATGGGTGGCTCTGGGATAATCGGCTGGAGCATCCTCAACATCCAAGCGGGCCAGTGCAAACTCCCATTGCTGGATTTGGCTGAACTAGCCCTACATACTCATCATTGGGTGCCTGATTTTCGTCTTGTACTGCTTCACCCTTAATATCAACTTGTATATCCTCTTCATCACTAGAGACTGCCACATCTTCATTTACTTGATTTTCTGATAGAGGAGAATATCCACTATTGCTATCTTCACTACTTGACTCTGAACTTGAGCTCACTTCAACTGCTACACTTTGTCTACTGACTCCATGCTCTTGTCTTCTAGCCTCAAATATACTTTCTCTAGATGGTTCTTTGTTCTGTTTCTTTGCTGGTGGCCTTTGATCTTCCTTACCATTCTCAACTTCTATGTCTCTCTTCTTGCCCTTACTGGCCTGCTGTTGCTGCTGTGGTTGCTGTCGGCCACCGCCCTCACCCTGCTGACTAACTGATTTTGCTTGGACCTCCACCGGCCTCATTTCTCATAAGTGAGGCGTACCCTTGATCTTTGCAACTGACTTAACTTCTTGTTATACCACCACTGAGTGTGCAGTTCAACTGTCTTATTAATTGCCTCTAAGGATGGATCCTGCTGATCACTCCAATTGACTGGATCTAACTCCGTTCCTTCTACTGTATGGTAGTCCTCTCTTAGCACATCTTCATCTTCTTCCAGCTGGTCTGGGATCATAAGACTTTTCCATTTTATGGCTCTCATCAGGCTTAGTGATAGTCTTGAGAAAGCTAGCTTCCTCACATGAAAGTCATCTTGTGCATTAGCCCAAAAATCTTCTATTGTAGGCACATGCCTGAATGTTCCCCCTTGAGCTGTCTTGATTAGACCATGAGGATCGAACCCTTGTCTCGCTTTATACCAAGCTAGGTGATATTGTTCTAACTCCTTTTCAGCAGATGCAAAGGCAACATGGTTGGGACAACTGTCATTGCCTATCACAAGTGAGAGGGTAACCCCTGCTTCACCTTTCTGTTTCATCATTTTATCGTATTGCTCAAGCTGTCTAGCCAACTCCATCAAAACTAATCGATCGGGTGGATACCTTGGAAGCTTCTTGGGACGAGTTGTACATCCAGCCACTCTTATGTATGTGAATCGTGCAAATTGGATGAACCAACTCCCATACTTCTTAACTTTAGCTTCGGCCTTCGGAGAAAGTCTCCGAGCAGGAGTTCCTTGCAACATCCTTACTAACTTCATGGCAAAGGCATCATAAAATATCTTGTAATCCTTGGTGTTGCGCAAATGAAGCTGTGGATAGCACTCATACACCAAGTATTGCCCAGGCCCAAAACCAACTTCTCCCCTAGCCTTAAGTCCGGGTTGTCTAAATAATCTTGCTATTAAGTAAAAAAGATATGATCCCATGTAAAACTGCTTTTGAGATAACACTGTTCTAAGCTGTAACTCTAGATTTTCACTAATTATTGCAGCCCAATCAAATTTCCTCTTTCCACTTTCTATGCCATCAATGAAATAGTACATCCAAGTTTCAAATTGCATACCTTGTGCTAAGCCCATGATTCTGCCGAGGAGGACGATGAGGTCGCCATATTCTGACTTAAAGTCAGACCTGGTGAGCTTTGAGGTCTTGGTGACTCCCTTCTTGCCTTCATGTAACCAATTTTGTTTCAGCTGAGCAAAGTATGCGTCCTGGTTGTCATGGTAGAATCTGGTGGCTTGATCAATAGATAGTGCCTCTGTGCTATTCTGCTTAAGTATGTTGAATGTATCCTCAATCAATGGATTGCTGATGTTTGCCAAAATTTTCTCTCCATCCATCATGACTGACTTGCTCTGAATGTTAAGTCTAGATGCACACTCCATGATCAAATCTGGACAAGGCAAGGTAGGAGGGAAAGCAGTTGCATGCACAACTCCAGACTTGTAGACTTTCTTTGCAATAGAAGATTGGCTGTCCCTCAACCTATCTTTCAATTGAATCATATCAAGGGTACCAATGTTGGTGTCTCTAACGTATTTCAATTTTGAGCGGAAGTTGGAATTGGGTATCATGACTTCCTTGTCTCCTATTTTAGCATTAGTTCCTTTGGGTCGCTTGCTTGCATTGGCATCAACCATCCTAAACACTTATCACTCCCCGCCTTTTCTACAATGAATGTGGAACTACACTTATCACTCCAAACTTCTCCTAGGGGTGGAATACTACACTTATCACTCCCCGCCGTTACCTTAAGATGGGCTACACTTATCACTTCAAATCTTCTCCCTAAAATGAAATGCAATGATGCAAACTACACTTATCACTCCCCGCCTTTGCCTTAAGATGGACTACACTTATCACTCCAAACTTCGCTTAGGGGTGGAATACTACACTTATCACTCCCCGCCGATACCTTAAGATGGGCTACACTTATCACTCCAAATCTTCTCCCTAAAAATGAAATGCAATGATGAAATGCAAGCAAGAACTTGGGGAAAAAAGCCAATCAAGACAATCGAGTAATCAACTTAATATCCAAACTTCTAGCTCTACTCTTGAAATTAGTTTTCAACACCTAGCACTAGCACCAATGAAATGAAAGCAATTGGAAAGAGAGGAAAAGATAGGCCACTCACCCAAGTACAAAGCTAGGAGTCCTTTGTCAATGCAATTAGCTGAGTTTGATCTTCAAAATCTTCCAACTCTACAAACAAGAAGATCACCCCTTTCTTTCAACTCACTTTCAAAATCTGACTGCTACGAGTCCCTTATCAACAAACTTCCCTTATACAAATCTGATTACCTCCTCAAAATCTTGCTATGAAACCTTAAGCAATTAAATTCACCTTCTTAACAAATCTGGACTGAATTTTCAAATGAACAATATCTCTTCCATCAAATTCTGAGATTGAGAATAAGTCTTCAATTTTCGGATCTGGGCAAAATGCTATGGAAAAGAGCCTCAAATCTTCAAATTTGGGTACTAAAAGTGTAGAAAAAAAGCGTCCAATTGATGTAAAATAAATCTCTGCCCTCTTCAAGACTGTAAATGAATGGAATCAGGCCCAAACCCGCCTCCAAAATGCCTCAAACTGACTGAGAAAAAGCCCAGGCCTGGTACGAACTTGGCCGCCTCCAAGTCTGATTCGAAAATCTACTCTTATTGTCCTCGAAACTGCCTCAATTTGCAATGAACTTAGCCCAGATCTGATGCCAATTCAAGTTCGCCACCCCTCTCTCAATTTCGCTGCCCAAATCCACCCAAAATCGCCAAGATAATGAATATTTTCGCTGCTAATAAGGACTGGTATTTCGCACCTCCAATGCAGAGCAGAGAGCGAGTTTGATTTGATGTGAAAATGAATTGGGAGCCCTCCTTTAAATAGCCAACGCCCCCTGCCCTAATACAGGGCCGACCCCTACAAAATAAAAAAACAATTAGAAAAACATGCACAGAGAGGGCCGACCTGCCCAGATTTAATTATTTTCGATTTTGCCAAAATACAATCACTAAATGCTTGCTCGAAAATGTAATAATGGGGGTCGAAAATTGATTAAATGCCTTGATTTTATTATTTCTTTTTCTTGACACACCATTCAATGCATAAATAAAATTTAAATATAAATTTCAGAAATGCAAGGCAATCCATGAAATTCAAAAATGTAACCATTCAGTCCAGATTTTCTTGGATTTTGAAAATAGCATTCATCATCCAAATAAAAAAATTCGAAATTGGCCATAAACAAATACCATTTTCAATCACCCAATTAGAATTTTGCAAATTGCATCATAGCACCAACCTAAATTGAATTGCCATTCAAATTTCAAGATTTGAAATATCATTAATCCAAGCAAGAATTTCGAACTTAGCAAAAAAAATCATCATAACGGCAATTCAAAATAAAATTGGCCAATCAACAAAAATTTGCAATCCCTTTATCATTCCAAGACAAAATCGAAATTTATAAAGAAACGATTTGAAATTTGGAATTTGCAAAACCTAAAAAATCATTTTCGACAATCATAAGCAATTGGCAATTAAATTCAAATCAACAAATCCCCTTAAGCAAATAGAATCAAAATCCAATTCCGCTAAAATTGTCAAAATCCCAAGAATTCTGGAGGCCACAAATCCCTTTTCAAATTCAAACAAACTTCAACTTCACTTTTTTTATTTATTTCAATCAGATTTTCAATCTCAAACCAATTCATTGTTTGCATCCTCAATTCAAACCAATATCAAAATTTTCAATTCAAATCAACACATTTCCAAACAATGAATCATTGCATTCACTGAATTCGCCAGGCAATCAAAACCACGAGGACGGGGCAAGGCTAAAACTCGGCTAAGTCTAAAAGGTCGAAGCTAGGGGGTCCCCATGGATGGGGCGATGTTGTAAAAAACCTCACAACAGAACACTCGCGGCAGAATATTTAAGCAAATCGTGCCGAAACACAAATTTTTCTGGGAAAAATCTCGCGATTTGACATATGTGATTTGATAACAGATTTCTTTTGCAAAAAAATTCCACACGATCATAATTTTGAAAAATTTGAAACAAAATAATTTCTAAGAAATTATTAATTTTTCGAAAAAATTATTCTCCTGAGCTCTGATACCATGTTACGAAAAGTAATTGGTAGAATACTTTTTATGATATATTAACAGAGATCAAACTAGCTATATATACAAGAGAATGATCATCTAGTATCTATATATTCTATTCTAGCTATAGCTAACTAAATATTAGAATCATTCTAATATTTACACTAAGATACTATTAAGCATTAATAAAATATGATACTAAACTATTCTAATAATAACTCCTGGTCCTTCGTGCATGCGTAGTTACATTTGGATCGAATAAATAGGGAATCGGGTTCTGTTGTTGGTACTACAAAAACCTCATAGGTTTCGACAAGGATTGTAGTAGAAAAGAGACTTAACAAAGGACATAGATATGTGTCACAGACTGTGAAGACATTGAACCTTTCTTTAGAGAGAGAACAAGAACAAATTTTCAGCACCATAATGTAACAGTATTAATGTAAGAATTAAAATATATAAGAATTCCTTGCTATAACGTGAAATCATGAGAAAGTGGCAAAGGATCTCTGGATGTCGTATGTGTTGCATATACACATTAGACTGTTAAAGAAGCTTTAATGCCCTTTCATTAAAAAAAAAAGTAATTTCTGACTGTTTTTCTTCAACTTTTTACCTTTTTTGGCAAATCCGATTTTTTCCCAAAACGATTTATGCTTCTATGGTCTCAACTACTATTGCAGGAAAAGATTAAATTTAATGCTTATTGTTGTAAGATTGACATATGTAAAGTAAAATATGAATTTTAATTGTCTGCTTTTACTTTTTGGTTTGTATGGATAAAAGAAAAATTGGCAGAGGTTTATTTCATCTGAATCTCGTTATTTTCTATCTACATTGGCTGAAGGAAGTTATTGAAACTTGCAGTGCCTATTTTTGTAGTTTGTGTATCCAGTGATAGTTTTGGGAATAGTTTTCCTTTTGGTGTGAAAAAACCTGATGTTTTATGTATGGTTGCCAAATTTGTGAAATAAATAATTATATGATTACTGATGTGGACCTAATGTTTCTCCAGCATATTGATTTTGGTTCCTGAATGTAAGTACTCGATACCATAATTTTATATTTTTGATTCCTGACTTGTAATTGCTTTTTACTTGTAACTTTGTTGATCTTGCAGAATGAAGTCCCTCCTTCAGTGTCACCCATTTTTCTCCGTAGACTAATGCAATCTGGTGTTCGGCAACGTCGTCCACTTCAGGAAGTTATGGGGACCCGTAAGAAGCATTTAAGCGATTCTGACTTTCGTTCTCTTACAGTAGATGGTTTGTGCAAGGAGATTCTGACTGTCATAGAATGTGAGGTAAGGTGATGAGTGATTGTTTGCTTTCTGATGTGATTGTTTTTGTTTGGCATACACTAATTTACATACTTTGATTTTTCAGGGAATTGGGGATAATCAAATCTCTCTGTCATATGAATGGAAAAGTTTTTGCAATATTTACATGCAGTCTTGGTGTCATAACAATGTGCCATATGGTTTGCTTTTGGACTCCTCAACAGGAGGCATTGGATTGATAAGAAGGCACTCTCTTTCGTTGAACCGTAGTCTGTGCAATATTGAACAGATAGTACATGGTGAGCTGAAAAGCTGCCATGTCAAAGTGGTTCATTTATTTTCTCTCTGTTTGTTTTGTTCACCATGTAGTTTTAATAAATGATCCAATTAATATAATTATACATTTTACATGCTTTGGTTCATTTATTAAATGGTAAAGATGTAAAATTGAAATAAAATGTGGGGTTTCTATTTTTGATTTTATGGACAGCCGTCTGTAATGGTTAAGTCTAGAGTCTTTCTATTGATGAAATTCCTTACTTTTTGCAGGAATGCCTATAGTTGATGGGAAAATTTCTACACTTCCTTCAGACTGGAAGCATAATATAATTGATGCTGAGATACTTGATGGGATATTAAAGTGCACTGGAATCATATCAACATATTTAGGGAAAGCTGCTCTTACTGTTTTTTATGAAGCTTTGTTAAAGCCATCAAGTGTTACATTCCAGTATCTCATTTCTCGCTTTCTAAGGATTTTAGATGTTGGATATGACTTTTCAGTCTTAAAACAACGTAGTTCACATCTTGGCTTGGACTTTGCACGTGAGAAGGAACATAAGTATCACAGCCATCAGAGAAAATTTTCTCTAAGCATGATATTTTCTCTACAGGCATTAAGAGATAAAGCAGGTGGCTGGGATAGAGTTTTGAATGTAATTGAAAAGTTCTTGACTAGCATCATTCCTGAAAAGTTTTCCAATGACAAAAGAACTGCAGCAAGGGGCATATTATACAGTGTAAATACGACATTGTTAATGCAGACAGTTTCTCAGGTCGCAGAAATTCAATTTGAGACTGCCCGCGACTTGCTTCTTCTTCTTAGTTATGTGGTAAAAATTAAAGGACAGGTGAGTTTTGTACATTGTGAAAAGGCTTTTTTGTGTGTTTCCTGGTTGTTAAAATATGCTTAAAACTTCTTAATATGTGCTGAGCACATTGGTATGAAATGTCTGAAGGGAAAAAGATCCAAGTTCATTATCGGAAGCATAATTCATGATTTAAAAATCAAGTGCTTTTCATATTTACATAAGTTTAGCCCTTATATTGTCCCTATTGATAAATGCTTCACTTAAGTTGTGTAGTCGGATATCCAAGGATCCTTGCCTCTTCTTATATGTGTGTTTCAAAATTTGCTGAGATATTTGATTTAGACAGACACACACACATTGATAAGGAGGCATATTTAATATGAATCAAACAGATGTCCCTCAATTGAATAGATAACGGAAAATAAATATGCATAAACTTAAACTGTATCTAGATAGAGATATGTCCCTACAATAAGGGGACATGGCTACACGGGCTAGCCCAAATATACTTGAATGCGCTACTGTACTTTATGAAATGTTTTGTAGTCATGTGAACTTATATTATATTCTCTATGAAGATCTTTATTATGTTATTATCTTCCTTCATCTATAAGGTTCCTTTGCACTTTGTTCTCTGAGAAGATTCCATTTGGATAGCATTGTACTTTATAGACACTGAATACAATGGAGTGTACAACATACGTATAGTTGCAGCTAATGCCTTCATCCTTTTTCTTATTTGTAATTCTATTCTTATTATACAAGTTTTCTATTAATAGTTAATTAGGCACATTAGATTCCCTTTGATATTGGAAAGACTTTTCACAAAATGAAATGATGAGAGAAGTAGAAAGGATTTACAGATTACAAACAATACAAGTGTTGAAATGACAGATTGTATATAGAAATGGAAATAGTAGAAATATGGTAACTTAGTACTAGGGGATGTATATCATTTCTTAGGACAATATTGCGATCTGCATATGTCTATGCAATGTGCTGTAGTCCATTTCATGTGCTGTTGTCTATAAAAAATGTGGATTCCAAAGTTTTCACCAGATTTCCAATGCATGCGTACAATTAAATACAAGGTCAACATACAAGCCAAACTAAGAGATATTGTGATTCCCATAATTGTTTTAAAGTCAAGTTAAATTATGTACTTTGAAATGAGAAATATAAATGACAAGTGGATGGAAGATAGAAGAAAACCTCTATGGGTTATAGTCTTGAAAATACCTGAAGTTAGAACCAAAAAAAATGGCTGAGCTTCATGGCAGCTTGCAAAGATTGATCAAGCCCCTAGCTTGGTCTTTTGACCTCCTTGGTTAGTAAAATAGAAAGGAGATTAGAGATAGTATGCACTCTTATTCTACATGCATCTAGGACTAAGAATACTGATGATAAAGCAAATCTATAAGTATTAATCCCTGGTCTATAACAAAGAATACCCCAGTGTACATATGAGAGTGAATAAAGGATGGCGAGTCGATGGACAGAAAGATAACATCAATAATATAACATTGCAATGTTAAAATGATGTTTGTCGGTTTAGGCGTGGAAGCAGGTTTGAAATCTTGCATTCGAAACCCGACAAGCAAGTTCGTGGCATACTTAGACTGAGAAATAAAAATGCTATCACGAGTCTGCCAAACCTCAACACCTAAACAATAATGGAGAAGCCCCAAATCTCTCAAATCAAAATCCTTGCACGGGTCTTGTTTGATTTTGAGAATCAAATGTGTTGGACTGCAAGTAATGATCAAATCATCCACATAGACAACAAGAAAGAGAACATCATCACCAGAGTATTTGATATATAGGTTATTGTTAGAAGGGCTACGCTGAAAACCATGAGCAACAAAGTACTGATCAATCTTGATGTACCACGCTTGAGGGACCTGTTTGAGTCCATAGAGTGCTTTCTTGAGTTGACATACTTGGTGATCTTTGCTAGCAACCTTGAAACCAGTAGGCTACGCCATGTAGACTTCTTCCTGCAACTCACCATTGAGGAAGAAACTCTTAACATCCATCTGATGGACTTTCCATCCAAACTGAGTTGCAATGGCGAGAAGAAGACGAATTGTACTCATCTTAGTAGTAGGCGCAAAAGTCTCCTCATAGTCAATGCCCTTTCGCTGTGTGAATCCTCGAGAATCTAAGCTTTGTATTTATCTAAGGTACCATCTGCATGATACTTTAACTTATACACCCATTTGCAACTAATGGGCTTCCTCCGTGGAGGAAGCTCAGAGAGAACCCAGGTGTTGTTCTTTAGAAGACTCTGGTATACTACATCCATAGCCTATTCCCACTTTGGAATCCCTTTTGCTTCTGCAAATGTCCGAGGCTCATAAATACTATGAATGTTGGCCATGAGAGCAAAGTTAATTGTATTTTGCTGCTTGCCCTTATTTCTAGAAGATCTACCCTCAATGGGCTCATCAGGTCAAAGATCACTGATGGTCTTAGCCCACCATTTAGGCCGAAGAGTAGATGTGCCAACATCAAGAGGAGGAATAACTAGAGCTGGAGGTGGAAGAGGCTCTGGAACAGGTGGAAGATTAACATCATCTAGAGGAAATTCAAGTAGTGCATCATCAAAAATAGAATCTGCACCATCCCTACCATCAGGTGAACCAAGTGAAAGACGAACACCCAAATCAAAAGCCTTCAAAGGCAGATCCTTAGAATTCTTCTCAGACGAGGAAGGTTGAAATGGTCCTCGTAATTCATCAAAGACAAAATCGTGACTGAAGATTAGACAATCAGTCTCTACATCAATCAACCGGTAAGCATTATGGTTGTTGCTATATCCTGTAAACATAAGCTTCTGACTCTTGGAATCCAACTTGGAGTGCTAGGCATCTGGAATCCATACATATGCTAAAGAGCCAAAAAATTTCAGATGGCTAATCTCAGGTTTGCAACCATTCTAGGCTTCCTCAAGAGTCTTCCCTTTAACAACATGTGTGGGAGACCGATTAAGGAGATAGACTACAGTAAACATTGCTTCTGCCCAATATTTCTTAGGAACATTTATGTGTTCCATCATTGACCTAGCCATTTCTGTAATGGTGCGGTTCCAACATTCTACAACGCTGTTTTGTTGAGGGGTGTATGGTGTGGTTAACTGATGTTTTATGCCATGTATATCACAAAAAGTTGGAAAAGCAGTAGAACAACCCCCCCTCATTATCAGACCTAAGAGATATAATAGAACAACCAAACTCTTTTTCTACTAAGGCCTTCAATTTTTGAAATACAGTAAACACATCTGATTTCTGTCTAAGAAAGTACACCCACAATTTACAATTGAAATCATCAACAAAAAACAAGAAATATGTACACCTAGTAATAGGAGTATTCATTGGACCACATACATCAGCGTGGACCAACTGTAGTACCTTAGAGGCTCGCCATGAGTCACCATCCGTGAACGGTGTCCTGTGATGCTTCCCAGCCTGACAAGCTTCACAAACTCGCTGATTTTGAGTTTGAATTTCAGGTAGGCCATGTACTAAATCTTCCCAAACAAGCTGAGCAAGATAGTGGACCAAGATAGTGAATGTTCAGGTGACCATATCGCTGATACTAGAGATCGCTAATAGAAGATGATTTTGTTGCGAAGGCATGCTCAAGAGAATCACCCGTATCCACAAGTTTGTATAGACCATGATCCTCAATGCCAACAGCTACAGTAGTGCATGTCGCATGATCAACAATTGAACACTTGTGTGTACTGAATACCGCATCAAGCTGAGGAGAATATCGCATGATCTGACTCACTGAGAGGTGGTTTAGTTCCATGCCAGGAACGTAGTATACATTGAGGAATATGAGATTCGTCCCACCAATTTGAATCTAAATGTTGTCCTTGCCGACAACGGTATACTCTTCACCTCCTCCAAATATGATTAAATCAATATAGGGAGAAAATTCTGTAAACCAATCATGGCTGTGAGTGAAATGTCGAGAAGCACTAGAATGTATATACCATGTAGAAGATTTCACATGGTCTGCAAGTCTTTTAGCCATGCAGGCGTAAAGGGAAGACTCTTTCTGCTTTGTGTGCTCAACAACATTGGCTTTAGGCTGAGACCCTCCCTGCTTCTATTGTTCGGAAGCCAAATGATTGCGACAATCCTTGAGCATAAGGCCATATTTGTGACAATAGTTACACTGAACCTTCTACTTCGAACCATCTTGAGACTAATTGGAGCCCTTCTACTAAGATGACTGAGATTTTCGTTTATCCTTGTGAAAGGATTTAGCTGTAGTCTCTAAGGACGATGAAGTGACACTGCTACCAAATTGTTGTTTCCAACGATCCTGTTGCTCGAGTTTGGTGCACAACTCTGAAAATTTCAGATCAACATTAGTTTAAGTAATGTTGAGAGTTTCTATAAAGTGCTCATAATATTTAGGTAGACTCTTCAAGGTGATGACTACCATTTCTTCTTCCTCCATTTTTCAAGTAATAGCTTTGAGTTGATCTCAAATGTCCTCAATTTTCATGTTTTGCTCCTGTAAGGACATATGTTCATCCATCATGATGGAGAACAACTGGTTCTTCAGGAAAAATGCTCGACTCTTATCAAATGTCTCATGCAACTCCTTTAGATGCTTCCAGATTTTTGATGCTGACTTACTAGAAGGAATCTGAGGCAACTGGTCATCTGCGACAAGAGAGCTTCAGAAGCATGTCAACTTCTCAATTTTGGTCATCAAACTTGTTCTGGTCTGATGCAGCTGTGGTAGGACGAGACTCTGTTCTAAAAACAAGAGCATCAAGGTGGCAATATTCGAAGATTGTCAACATGCGTTGCTTCCACGTGTTATATTTTTTTGCCGTTGAATCTTTGACTGCCTTCCAACATTAGTTGGTCAATGACACCATCTTGCACATTTCCCAATGCACAAAAAATGAAAATCAAAGAAGAGGTGATAGCATGGAATCTGAAACATGAATCCCAATGCAAAAATTAGAGGCAAATGTAGGTACAAACTTAAAGAAAATAATGAAGTACGAATGACATGGATTTTGAGAAAAATTTCCGGCTAACCTAGAAAAATCCATCAAAGACCTAGAATAGCACTCAAAAAACCCACAACGAATTTGTAATCAGAATAATTTTTTTAGTTGACACAAAAGTTGAGGCATGAAAATTGAGACACCCACAAAATTATGATGACCTAGTTGAGATTTCAAAAACCCCATCAAGAAACTGAAATTAGATTTGGAATTTGGCAAAAGAATAGAGTTTCAAAAGAAACCCTAGCCGTCTGTAAACAAATCTTCAAAAATGGCAGAGAATCCAAAAATCTTTGATGAAGATCACTTGAGGGCATAAGTAGACCACATACAAGGTCAAAATGAACAAAGAAGAGGTTGTTTTTAGTTCAAATCGACCACAGAAAGAAGGATGGTAGCCGAAATGCAACAACCTGTGTAGAAAAAAATAGGTCTGCAATCAAAGACTGGGCCCAAAATGGAGAAGAAATCTCCACAAAATCACGTCTTGCACAGGTCATACGGCTTAGACAGATCGTGAATGAAAAATCCACTTGGAAATGTTGTGCAACGACAGAGAAGGTGTGCAAGACCAAAAATCGAAAGAAAAAGAAAGTCGCGCGAATTGCAAATGACGCCCATAAAATGAACCACAACCTTGTAAGAAAACACTATTCGGGTTGAGAAAACGAACAATGACTGCAAAAAATCGTGTTTCAAAAAATTGGAAAAATTTTAGTCGAAATTTTTCAAAAAAGCGAAGTTTTTTCGTAGAAGGCTCTGATATCATATTATTGAGCAGTAATTGGTAAAAACTTTGTTTTTGTATTAACAAATGATCGAACAGATCATTATAAAGAATTTACAAATATACAAAAATAGAAAGTTTCTAATAAGAAATTGAAGAAGATCGTAGAAACGATCTTATCTACTTAATTTACATATTAAACAAAAGATGACCATTAAATAGTAATAATTAATATTCTAATACGTTGTTGTCACTGTTAATTTAATTGTTGTTATACTGATGTCATGATATTTACTACTATTGTTATAAATGGTGTCGTGTTATATTGCTTTTATAATACTGTTATGACAAATTTAATAGCCTTTTTAATTATTACTATTAATTTTTTTAACATAATAATTTTTTTTTTGTAGGGGATGCCTAGCTACCCGGGGCATCTGAGATGTCCTAGCCATCCCTGGAACATCAGAGATGTCCTTGACCATCTTGGAGATGGCTAGACTTCCCGTAAATGTTTCCAGCTGTCCCCAATTTTGGGGATACATTCTGGGACATTTCCAGATCCTCTGATTTTTTTTGGGGGATAGGTAGTTGATGTCCCCTAGCGTTCCCCATGTCAGGGATGAGGGTTTGAGGTGTTGGGAGGCGTCCCTATGTAAAAGAGTTAATAATTTATGCATTAATTCATGTCCAAACCCATGCACATAATTAGTTAATTATCCTGTCATGCATTCCTCAAATAACTATGCACACGATTAATTATTGTCAGATGCCATTCTCAATGTCATTAGAGATGTCCTTGACCATCTTGGAGATGGCTAGACTTCCCGTAAATGTTTCTAGCCGTCCCCAATTTTGGGGACACATTTTGGGACGTTTCTAGATTCTTTGATTTTTTTGGGGGGACAGGTAGAGGATGTCCCCTAGCGTTCCCCATGTCAGGTGTGAGGGTTTGAGGCGTTGGGAAGCATCCCTGTGTAACATAGTTAATAATTTATGCATTAATTCATGTCCAAACCCATGCACATAATTAGTTAATTATCCTCTCATGCATTCCTCAAATATCTATGCACACAATTAATTATTGTTAGATGCCATTCTCAATGCCATCTTTTATCCACACAAATTTCTAAATTCCTTTGATTTATGCATGTACATTCCAAAATAAAATAGAGAGAAATAAATCCAGTAAATCAAAGATTTTGCAACTTGAAATGGAGAAATCTCCACCATCCACCATCCATCTTCTCATCTCAAAATCTATAAATCCACCTTTTCTTTCATCAATTCATCATATGCAGAAATGTACACATTTATGATGTAGGAATCTTGCACTAAATTTGAGCATCCACATACTCCATTTTTTTGTTTACATATTCCATTATTATCAAGCAAATCACTTCAATGGATAATTTGAGGTTTCCTCAAAATTAGAATATTAATCTTAGTTAATGTTGTTTTTGTTTGAAGAAACTTGGGTTTTAAGCCTGATCCGAGCTAGAGAGTCCAGCAATGGAGGATCTCTTACCATGAGGCCACTTTTGGGGGGCCATCCACTCCCCATGAACAAACTTCACTTGTTCAAACCTGTGAGCTCAATGGACTAGAAAAGGCCCACAACCCATGAAAGGCAAATATCCTACGAGCACATAAACCCAGCGAAGGCACAAGGCCTGCGAGCTCAATGCCCCAATGAGGGTGTGAACCTTGGTGGCTGCCTCATCAACCAAGTGACTACCACGACACTATCCCTCAATTGTCTAATAAATTTTAGAGGTTAGAACCTTGGTTGTAGGTACTACAAGGTAGTAAGCCCCACCATTTCACCAAAGGTCACCCCTATATTAACTCTCTCAATTGTTAACATAGTAGAGAGTGAAATCTCAACTTTAAAATTCTATAGAGGTTTAAACCTTGGTTGTAGGCACTATAGGCAAGAAGCTCCACTCTTTCACCAAAGATCGCCCCTAAATAAGCACTCTCACTTGTTGACCTGGTAGACAGTGATCCCACTAGGTTTGAGCATTGGTTTTAGACTCTATGGCCAAGAAGCCCTGCCATTTTAACGAAGGGTTGCCCCTAGTTAATGTTTTTTGTTTTTAATCATTTTTTCTTTGTTTTTTTCTTATTCCTTTACTTAAACACCATGTATGGTAATTTGAATTAGAGTTTATTCATAGCAAACAAGCCTAGCCTTATTCCTAGCAATTTTACCATCCTCATAGAGTTTATTCCAAAATATCCAATTAGTACCAATCACATTCTTATCATTAGGTCCAGGAACTAACTCTCATTTTTTTGTTTTTCTCTATTTGGCTTAACTCCTCTCTCATTGCTTTGATCCAATTTTCATCTTTACTGGCTTCATTAGGATTTAGGTTCAGATAGTAAAGAAAGATGTACCTCTTATACCTATGATTTGCTGCTCAGGATGATTCTTTCTCACAAATTTCGAGTGGAACTTTTCATAATCATTTTAAAATTCATTTCACCACCATTTTCAGAACCTTTTTCAACATTATGTTCAGGAGCATTAAATTCAGAATCATTTACAACAACATTTTGAGATTCCTTTTCAACAATAGATTCTTCAGAGTTATCTTCCTACACAACTTAATCAACTTTTACAATAACACTTTCAATAACCTTTTTTAATCTATTGTTATAGCACTTTTAAGCCTTTCTATGAGTAGAATAGCCAAGAAATATACCCTCATCACACTTGGGATCAAAGCTGCCCAAACCATCTTCATATCTTTTAATAAAACATCTACTACCAAAAATCTAAGTATTTAACAGAAGCATGTCTGCCATACCATAATTCATAGGGAGTTTTTTAATGTTGGGCTTCAACTGTACTTTGTTAAGAGTATATATCGCTGTATGAACTGCTTACACCCAAAACTTGTCAGATATTTTTGCTTAATTAAGTAGAGTTCTTGCCATCTCTTTGACTGTCCAATTTCTTCTTTCGACCACACCATTTTGCTGTGGTGTTCTTGCTGTAGAAAAATGTCTTTTGATGCCATATTTCTCATAATATTCATCAAATTCGTTATAAATAAATTAACCATCTTTTTCTGATCTAAGGTATTTAAGGTGCAAACTACTTTCTTTTTCAACCACGACTCGAAATTTTTTAAATCTCTCAAATGCCTCAGCTTTTTCCTTTAAAAAAGCTACCCATATCATTTTAGAGAAATCATGGACAAATAGCATAAAATATCTTTCATTTCTTAAACCCTTAGTTCTAGTGGGACCACAGAGATCAATATGAACTAACTCTTAAGGGTTGTAAACTTGAGTATTCTTTGGATTGGAAACTTACTCTTGTTTGTTTACCTTGTTAGCATTCTTTACAAATAATATTTTTAGGCTTTGCGATCTTAGGCATGTGTGTTACTGAATTCATACAACTAATTTTGACAAGATTATCAAAATTTACATGACCTAAACGTCTATGCCAAAGCCAACTTGACCCAACAATCACTTTTTGCCTTCAACCTCTCTAAGATCATAAAAATTACTTTCTGTCCTTTTCCCTTCAACCACTAATTTTCAACCTTTCTATCTTCGCACCCTTGAGCATTAAAAATTACAAAGTACCCATTATCACACATTTAACTGACACTCAGGAAATTATACTTCAATCCCTCAACATACCAAACATGATTGTTTTTCGAGTACCACAAGTGCTCAATGAACCCTTACTACAAATTTGAACTGATGATTTATCACCAAATTTTACTGCCGTACCATTTCAACTAGTAAACTTACTCTTATCACTTGTTATGTGATTTCAGCAACCACTTTCTATTATCCAAAGATATTGTTTCTTCACATTTAACACAGTCTAAATAATCATGGATTTCTTTTCTTTCTTTTTCTATACATTTTCAGCTTCTTTATTCAAGAACTTTCTCCCAGTACTTTTCTATTTTGCAAGACTCGTGTGATAATTTATTGCAAAGTGACCGACATCTTGATTTTTTAAAACAAATCATATTGAAATCTTTCAAAGAATCAAAATGATTTCAACTAACAAAAGTGGTTTTCCTTCTTGACACTACTCTACAATCAACTGCTTTATGAACGAAGTAATTGCAGAAGTTACAATAATTATAAAAAGGATAAAACCTGTTTGTTGTCACACTTCTTGTAGAAGGATGCCATTGTGGATACCTTTTCTCCCCTTATTAATTTGTTTGCTGGAATTAGACTGGAATTGGGATTGTCAAATCCTGGAATTGACATTTTCGATGTTTGTGTTCAAAACATGAAACTGGAATAGGGATTTGTTAATGCCCATTTACCCCCAAAACCAGCATTTGAATCTTCCATCTAAATAGGTGGAATTGGAAAATCAATTCCAATTCCACTTAAATGGGAATTGTGGGTAAAGAAAAAATTATAATATTTTGAAATCCATATGCAAACGAACATTTTCCATCTTCTCATTATGAATTCGAGGTGAATTCCAGGTGAACCAAACAGTTCCAGCCATATTCCAAAAACCATTTTCCAGATTTAAAACTTCTAGAATTGTCAAATACTGGAATTTGACAATTCCAGCAACCAAACACACTCTTAAATGTTAATAAATCCATCATTATTTTCCTTTTCATCGTAAGAATTACTAGAACTTTGGCTTTCTTCAAAACCCAAACCAGATTTACCATTTAACCTTTTCTTGTCTAACATTTCATCTAACATATTAGAACTCTTTTCAAACTTAATTCTTATTTCAGACACAATCTACAATTGCTTAAGATCATTTCTCAGAGCTACTATTTGACTTTCTACCTTCAAATGATTTTTGGATTTTAACATAAGTTCAAAATTGATTACCTCATCTCATCTTTTACCTTCTTCAATTTCAATTGTTAGATTGATAATCATCTGATTCCCGTCTTCATGTTCCTTCTTTAAGGCTTCATTTTCCTTCAATACTGAAATCTTTTGTTGAGATTTCTCCTTCTTTGATTCCCCGATTTCTTCTCGGGCACATAATAGTTCTTCAAGATCTATTTCACCCTCCTCAACATTATGCAAATCTTCATCACTTTGATCTGCAGTGAGTGACCCAACTACCATGAACAAAGTCTCACAAGTCACAGCATTAGATTCTTCACTATTTTGAGAATTTGTACTTTCTTCATTAATGCACAGATTTTTCTTCTTCTTCTTTGAAGAATCTCGTTGTTTGTAAGAAAATTGGCCATTGTTCTTCTTCTTAAAGCCTTCATCATCTTTATCACTTTTGGCACAGGGACTTTTAGCAGCAAAGTGTCTAATTTTACCACAATTGAAGCATTTGAGAGGTAGCTACCCTTTATACTTGTTGAAACCTTTTTTGAGTTTCTTTACAAGGTTTCCAATTTCTTCGTCCATATCACTGTCTAACTTTGAACTCTCTTCTTTTGCTTTCTTTGTTGCTTTAAAAGTAGCCTCTCTCTTAAAATAATCTTTACCAATCATCTTCGTTTCATATTTTGTTAGGATTCCATGTAAATTATCAACTGTGATTTTACTAAGGTCTCTGGCTTCTTCAATTGCAGATATTTTAGCTTTATTGTTGAGATCTTAAAACCTTTTGAACAATCACTGAGTCTTTCATTTTCTCTCCAAGAGCCTTGATTGCATTTACTATCTCATCAACTCTAAGGAGATAGTTTGCAATCTGTTCTTCTTCCTTCATCTTCAATCCTTTAAACTTAGCCTTGTAAGTTTGTAGTTTTGCTTATTTCACTTTATCATCACCTTTGTAGGTAGTCTTCAATTTATGCCAGATGGTCTTAGCTGTTTGACAATGCATCACCTTAACAAATTCAGTGTTAGATAAACCACAAAGAATAGCAATTTTTTGCCTTAGTGTTATTTTCATTCTCTTTCTTTTCAGCAGGATCAGTCAAAAGAGTTTTCGGCATTGTCTCATGGCTTGCCGAGTCGACTTGCCATGGACTTGCGAGCCGAGATCTAGTGAGTCCAAGCCAAAGACTTATGTTTTTAGGAAGGACTTGCGAGTTTTCAGGATGGACTCCTGAGCTTTTAGGAAACACCAAAAATAGACTTACATCCCCCCACCCCCCTCCTTTTTTTCCTTTAGCGAATCCTAGCTCAGTCCTAGTCGAGTTTTTTGCCAAGTCCTAAGTCCGAGTTCTATTTTGGGCCACTGAGTTTGTGCCGAGTCTGAGTTGTCAAACTTTGGTTAGTACTATCAAATAAAGGTGCCTTATTAGAAGAGGATCCTTCCAAACTAGCTATGTTCTATATCTAAGATCTACTTATAGTGATTAAGTTGTTTTAAGCACTAGCCTTTGATACCAATTGTAGAATACAATTCTTCTATTGAGAGGTGGGGTGGTGTGAATCAGTAGAAGAGATAAAACATATATCCTTAACAATTAAAACTTATGATAAAGTATATCAAACTTTAAACTGAAAACTGAAAGTAATATAACTTGAAACTGAAATCAGAAAGATGCAAGCACATAATGAAGCCAATGCACAAGAAATATGTGGAAACCCAGGATGGGAAAACCATGGTGAGCAATGCTGCTAGGATCTACTGTCCCAATCCAGCCTCACATTTGAAATGTTTACAAAATTTTAGGGCACCAACCCCAAGGAATCACCAAATTCCTTATAGAGCACCAACTCTTTCAAACTTTCATTAACAACTTAGCACCGACCCAGCATTCTTGAAGCACCAATTATAAGAATGTCACAATTACAAATTATAATTTATTTCAATCTCAAAAGTTTTACACTTTACAATATCAGAAATATGTGAACAAATTATTACAATCTGAATATTCTCAACTTTAACATATTCTTCCGCAAGTAAACTTCTGAAAACTGACTGCTGTCAACTGTATCAGGAATTTGCAAATGAAAACTGAATTCTTCAACTGTCATACCATTAAACATATTCAGATAAACATCTAGAATATTTCTGTTATCATCACCCTTCAAAATATTTTTTATACTAACTCAGAATATACTTAAAAGGAACTGTTATATCTGATTGCAGCAAAGATACTCTCAAACCTCTGCACACACTTTTCTCACAGTTTCATCAAGATCTTTCTATCAAATTCTGCATCAACAATTCTTCACACTACTGCACTCCTCATTCGTCGAGCTTTTCATAAAATGATAAATCAGCAATTACTAATTGTTATACATTTCTCTCACACAATCTCATTCCATCAAATTCCCATCTTCCTTTTATAATTTGTTGTATCAGTTTGATGGTTATAAATCGGTTATAACTACTACCAACCAACCAACATAGTTATACTAACTATATAACAGATCATTGCAAATACAGACAGTCCGATGACTTATTCATAGATACTGCATGATATACAAGTAAGGTTTATTAAATATTAATTGAAGTATTCTCAATAGAAATAATCAAAGACTATTCTGGTGGTGTCACCTGAGACATTAATATTCCTTTGATCGATTTGATATAGGCAACCCAACAGAAAACACAAAATAGTCATGAAGACGATCAAACATTCTGCCCATCTCTTGTTGAAAATGCTCTGCCGAGTCTGACGTATGCCATCAAGAAGAAAACATACACATGATGACTGCGTATATAAACTTGAGGTATTGAAGTCTGTATAATCGATTTTTTTTTTTTTTTTTAAATGTAGTTTATATATAATTTTTTGTTTATATCCTGCATATCAACAAACACAACATTGCTTGAAGAGTTTTTTCATTCAGACCGTTTACTTTCTGAGAAATCTTGAGATGTTTGCATCTGTGAAAAGTCTGAGAAGTTTGTACATGTCCCGAAACTACCATTTATCACTATGTTCAACCTGTGCAGAACTTTGATAAAAACATATAACACATCTGATAGTATGAATTGCAAAGGTAAACTTCTGTATCAGTTCTTGACATCAATGACAAACATACTAACACCTTTGTGGATTCGCTTAGGATTCACATGTGCATCTATTGGATTGGAGTTTGAAGTCTTGGCTGTGCTAAATAATATATCATTTTCATACGTTTTGGGAACTTGTTCTACAAGGAAGTTTTCATTAATAAACTTGTGGGATTTGTATTTGTATACAAATTTATGAGGTTCACAGGCAAGATTGTGGAACACCATTTTCTTGAAGATTATTGCTTCTCAATTTTTATAGTTAGAGGGATGAATTTATTGTATAATTATCAGGAGTTTTATTAATAAGGAAAAATCAAATATTGAGAATGGGACACCATATAGAAGGAATTAATTGAAGGTGATATTCATTATTTGCTGGGCATGAATATGGTCAATAGCTGGGCACAACACTGGTGATTGCTGGGTGAGAGTTTGAACAGTGATAGGCAGCTAAATATCTAGTGCTGGGCATGGTGTTTGGGCAGTTTTAAGGTGACCACAGAGGCTTTTAGGATTTTCTCTGCCATACCTGGTAAGTTGTGAGAGTTGCAAGTGAATAACAGTGCCATTGAAGGGCCGTGGGACTTATGGAGACCTTTCTTTTGCTTGTGCAGACTAGAATTAAGTTCCTGACAAGCTGAGAGGAGGGCTTTGAGGTCCATATTCCTTGTGTGGTTTTGGGTTATTCATACCAGCGGCAATTGAAGGGTTTTATTTGCTATGATAAAGGTTAGATCTGTGTTATTTTTGTATTTTGCAAATGTAAACAGTCGGTAGTGAAAACCTTCATTGGTATTTGATAGACCCTGGATTGTATGGCAAGTGTTTTATGAAATGCTTTTCAATATTTATGGATGGTGATCCATGATTATAATGAACTAGTTACAAAGTGCACATACATGTGTTCATATCATTTACATGAACACTTCCAAAAACAAGTACCTTCAGAAATTCTAAACTGTGGATCCCGTGACAAGTTTTTGATTAAAGGCTAATGTCAAAAAATCAGAAAATTTAAGCAAACATCAGATTCAGGTTCTTACAATATGCCATGCATGTGTCTAGAAACCATTCTTCTATATTCTAGGAAGATCTCAATACATCTTATTATCACAAATTTTATGGTTGTGGTTATATTTGCAATTGTGGACAAGGAGCTTGCAATTAATGGACGATATTCATTTTGATTGCTTTTTTATTTCGACTATGTCGAATTTTAACATGTCATCATGTCTCATGGGTATTTGCACCTTGGGCTTCTCTTTGAAATCCTACTTTCTATTACCGTTTGAGCTAATGTCACTAGATTGCATTTTTAACCTCTTTCTATATAATGCTTTGTAGAAAACCTTCTAGAAGTTGGTTTCTCGTACAATTGGAACATTTCAGCTTATAGAGGAGATCATCATATCTAGCCTGTCTAATTTTTATATTTTTTTGTAGTCCCATATAGTTTTGTGACATTGACTTGGATTTAAGCTATTTAATCAATTTTGAAATGAATATGAATAGAATGTTTTGGGGCCACATTAGGGTGAAGAAAATATGCTTTCTATACCCTACCATTTTGGGGCTATACATAAAAAAATTATACAAATTGATAGATAAGTTTGGTGTGGAGGCATTCAGTTGGCTAGCTTTGTTATCAAGTTGCTTCTATATGTGGACGATCTTATGTTATAACACATAATTTGAGAGAACACTTGAGAGCCCTAGAATTGTTTCGTCAAGGTCATTATCTTTTACTTGAGAAGAAAAAAGAAACAAATAAATCTGTATTTGAAGAATTTGCTTGCAAGTGGTAAATGAATATAAATATTGTGGCCTTGATTTTAACAACAGACTTGGCTGGGAGAAAAACTTTATACCTATTGCAAAACAGAAGTTGAAAGGCAGCTTGGGCCTAAAAGAGAATACTATGTCAAACTATTCAGTCATACATTTCATCATGAGAAAGAAGATTATATAGGAGCAGAAATAAGACGGAAAGTGAAAATGTTAATAGCATAGCTAAGGACTAGCTCACATCACCTTAGGTTTGAGATTGGAAGGTGGATAAGCCCTAGAGAAGTATGGGCAGCTAGAATATGCCATTTTTGCACTTTGTGGCTAGTGGATATAAAATGGCAGAACTGCATAGAATGTCCAGCTTACAAGGATATCAAAATTATCTACACTGATACTGTAGGATAGTTTTTATCTTGGGTTGCATTGGTTGTTTGGTCTTATAAATGTTAAAAAACTTGCATTTCATTGCATTGTGTGTGTGTGTGTGAATATGTATATATATATATATATATATATATATATATATATATATATATATATATCTGTGTGTGTAGTTGTACACATTTATATAAATATTCTCTCTTAAAGGTAGATAATATCATTGTCACTTGAGAACAACTTTGTACTTTGTTTCAGGGTGTTAGTCAATATGTAGGCTTTTTGTTGGCTTTAGATTAAAAAAGTTTGTAGTCAGCTTCAGTTTGAAATCCTATGTTCTGCAACCATTTGTGCTCATGCCGATAGATTTCTAGCTACATTAAGACACTTCTGGAGTTGCTTTTATGTATCCTTTGTCCTCGTAATGTGTATGCCACGCTTTGTAGAAAGCATTGTAAAGATTGGTTTTTCCACCAATTGGAAGATTTCAGTTTATAGAGGCAATCATCATATCTGGCTTGCCACATTTTGTGTTGTGTTGTTATCCTATACATTTTTGTGACATTGACTTGTATTTGAGCTGTTGCTTTGCCAATTCTTAAAAGTTAAATGAATAGTAACCAATTTAGAATGCAGGAAAGCTATGTATATTCTCTCTTAAGGTAGATATTATTAGTGTCAATTGAGAAAAACTTTGTAATATGGTTCAAGTTCTTAGTTTTGTGTTGGCTCAGGATGACAAAAGTTTGTAGTTGGCTTCAGTTTGTGATTTTTAACCTCCTGTGCAGTTGAACATGGAACCTGCCAATGTGTCAAGAATAGAGCTTCAGCTGATTCCAAGGGTCCGTGATGTTGCAACTCGGTCTTTCTTGCTTTATTGGATGAGCACAACATCAACTGAAGCCCCGCCCGTTGAGGACTTCAGCTTACTGCTTTCTTCACTACATATTGGTATTGAATTTGATCCCCTGAATATGGAGGATTTATATTTATGGTTTTCTTCACTTTTCTACCTTAGCGATATTTTTTAATTAATTATGGTTGTTGAAGTATTATGTGTCAAAAACATTTTCAAATAGAAGGCTGGCCATTGATTTCTATTCAAATGGTTCTCAATGAACTGACCTACTGAAGTGCAGTGACATTGACCTTTGACCCTTTATAAATTTCTATAGAAATATAAGAGCTCCGCTGAATCAGGTTTCTTGGATAACCATTATAGATTTGTAGGTTTGATTTCTCACTAAGAAAATGAGGTCCTTGACCTAGCAAGATAAATTTATTTTGGTATGCTGATAAGCATGTATAGTAGTTATAAACAGTAGTGAATTGAAGATAAATGTAAGACGGGACAAAAACAATTTAAGAAAGCAACCAGGAAAAACTATCTGGAATAATTTCCACAATTGTTATTCTCCTTGCCTTCTTCTCTTTGTTTACGTTACTTTTAGCAAATGGTCTAATTTTGTAAGGAAAGATGAGTGGCTTATGGATTTTAAATATGGAGTATGATTAATGTATTGAAAACAAATATGCCTAGCAGTTTTTATCCAGTCGATTGGTATAAAGCATATATGAGTTTATGTATTTCTTGCTTCTCTGTTTTGGATATTTTGAAGCATATATCATGATTAGCATTGATGTTCTGTTAAATTACATACCTTTACAACTGATAGTCTCCCATAGCTCTATCTTATTGTGACATGCGTAGGAAAAATATTAGTTGCATTCAGATGTAAAACATATTGTGTACATTGCCATAAAAATTCAAGCCTGATCAGAATTGAGGTAAAATTTGGAGGCACATTCATGGGATGTATTAGGCCTTCCCAAATGTAAATATTTTATTAATGACAATGGCATAGATAACACTAAAATGGCACAGTGAGATTCTTTGTAGGTTGCAAATGGCAGGTTATGGTTGAACAGCTGCAATTTTGTTTTTTGCAAGGATGTCAGCAAGTACACCCCTTTAGGATTGAACTGCACAATTCAGAAATTCTTTTGATTTAGATGCCAGATCCAAGGTGTATGTAAGTGCCAAAATTAACCTTGTCTCGAACTTGGCCCTATTCCCTTTGTTCACATATCATTCTGCTAGGGAAAACCTTACTTCATACAGAATCCTCGAGAACTGTATGAAATCCTACCAAAATCAGTGTGAGTCATGGCCCTGCTAACAATATGATATGGCTGTTATAATGTTGTCTGCAAGAAAATGGTTTTGTAGTGAAGTAAATTGTCTACTTTTTCTGTTTTGATCAGAGTAATGAGAATTGCCGCGATTTAGGCGATTCCGGCGATTCGGCGATCCAACTCACCCCTCCTGATTTTTTATGAGTCAGAATCGGAATCGGCCGATTCAAACCCCAAAAATCGCCTGAATCGCATGAATCGCGATTCATGGGCGATTCAGGCAAAAATTGCCGATTTTTGGCTTCGTGAATTGGCTGTGGCAGCATAAAAGTTTAACCTAAAAAATAAAAAAATACTTGTAAGTTTATACAAATATAACATTTAAGTATAAGTTTGATTTATTTAATTTCTTATACTTTAAGTTATATTTGTATAAATTATAAAATATATATACTTCAGGATGTTTGAGATAGGTTCCAGCTTCATAGGAGTTAAGATGCAGATTCTAGATTTTGAAAATTCCAGACTTAACCAAATTTCAGGATTCAACAAGCCTTTAGCAGGGCTACCTCCCACAATCCATCATGGCTTTCTAAGGTCAAACTGAAGCTGGCAAAAGGATTCTCAAAGGGTTTTAACTCATTTTATCACAAATCACTTGGTTTTGACCCCATCTCTATGACAAACTTAGCTTAGCTCTCGCCCAAATCCCAGACAGACATGACTTCCCAACAGGCCAAAATCATTCAAACCTCATTTGCCGGACCTAGGGACTTGAAAACAGCCACCAACAAATACTACCTAAGATCTAGTTATGAAGACTTTGACATTTGGCATTGATCAATGATCAAGCATCATAGATTCATACTATGAAACGATTTAGTTTTATGGATCTTACAGATACTAATAGACATATGTTTCATGGATCTTCATCTTACATACATTTATGATTTGATGTCTTATGGATCTTCATCTTACATACATTCTATGATTTGACTCATTACGATCCTATGATTTCTATTTACTTTAGCTACAATTTACATTTTACGTGTAATGTATGTGATGGACAGTTATAGTGTGCTTATTAAGTCATATTCAATAAATGGTGCATGAAATAAGTTTTAAATCATTAAAATCTCTAAATTTCAAGGGTTTTTTCACTTTGCCGATTCGTAACCGATTCATTGGTGATTCACTGCCGATTCGCGATTCGATTCGGCCTTGCCGATTCCGATTCTCGTTACTTTGGTTTTGATAGCCCAAGGAATAAAATTGAAATATCAAGGTTTTCCCACCAAATTGTGACATGTTTGTAAGAGAAATAAGAACAATTATTTCATTGAAAAAATTCCAGTGACATGTTAGTAAGAGAAATAAGAACAAATATTTCATTGAAAAAATTCCAAGGTGTTTGAATGAGCTATCCTCGCTCTATAGTATACTTATATTAAGAGGTTGATTCCTCAATGAATTAGCTGAATACATGTTCCAAAAATTAAATTTGAGAAGGTAGTTAAGGTGTTTTATTCAGCTTTCTGTTATGAATTTATGTTATATTTGATTGAAGGTGGATATGTTTTGGAATTCTGAACATTATCATTTCAGAAAGATTAATAAGGACTGCCAGAATGTGAAATTTGTTTGAAATACAAACATCACTCATGGGCCCATTTGGAAAGTTATACTATCTCTTCTTAATGTTGGAAAGGATTTTGACCATAGTCGCAGAAGATTCATAAAAATGGAGAGAGAAATTATCATAATGTTGATGAATGACTGAAGGGGGGTCAATGGTACTGAAAAGTGGAACCAGCCAAGATAGAGCAAATAAGAGATCAGGGCTTTGCCATAAAGAGTAAACAATTAATTCAAAGCAGAAAAATGTGAACTTTTGTTTGTTTCTTATAGGAAATCAATACCCATACTTAGTGTTTCTTCCAAAGTTCAACATGTGATTGGAATAACCTGTTTCAGAGCTGTTTCAATGATTAGTGGGTTGTACACTATAATTGAAATTTTCTACGTCAAGAGCACTTAATTTATTGCTACCTTTTCAGTAAGCTGTTCTCAGTACTCATAAACTCATTGGTGAAAGTTTGAACTATTATGAAAATGTTTTCTTTGCATAATTTTGAGGTTTAATATGTCTGGGCAAACTTCTCAAACTTCTCTCTTCGCTTAGAAATTCTTCTTGCACTATTTTTTCCTTATCGTAGCTTTTAGCTTTTCTCATTTTCTAATTTTTTGTACTCCTTGTTTGTAAATTCCAAGTTAGAAAATCTTGTGAAAGCAATCTGCATTTTAATGCTTTACTTGATATTTTAGTAGGGGATGGCAAAAATGAAAGCAGAACCTGGGAAGGAATGCTTGGCACAGGTGATCTCACCCTCACTGGCATACTTATTTTTGGGTATCCTTCCTCAAAGGATCGTGCATCATGGATGAGCACCTTGCAAAGTCCTGATGAATTGCTTAGTAACGCATGGAAATTTACAAGTTGGATATTTTGGGGTGAAAATGGCAATCAGTCAGAAAATCTTTCTATTCGTGTCATTGCTCTTTCATCAATACTACTTCAATATGGTCAATATGGTGTTCTTGAGGTGTGTTTATGATGTACTATTTGCTCTTTTTCATTTTCTGTTGCTACAATTTTGGCATCACTTGTGATATTGAGGGGTCTCTTGGTTTCAAACTTGCAGAACCTCTTTGTTACTGTTGATGAACATTCAGATCAGCAAAAGCTTTCAAGAAATACTGAAAGTATGGATGGGGAGTGGTGTGCTCGTCTTCATCTATTGGGATTGTGTCTTCTTGCTCGTGCTCGCTTAAGACTTCAAGAAAATTTAAAAGAAAAACAAATTGAAGAAGCCATTCACTGTTTTTTCAGGTATTTGTAAATTTTTCTTTCTTTTATGTGATATGATATTTTGATTTCACATTAGCACAAAGTACTCTTTTTCTTACTAAGCTAGTCTGTGTATATAACAGTATTATAACTAATGTTTAGGCTGGTAAATGGAAAGTGAAAATTAAATTGCATTGTTTTTAAATTGATTATTAAAGTACATTATATTTTTGAAGGAAAACTTAAACATGCCTAGGAAGACCTGATTATGTGTGAATTTCAGATAGTACTTATGCTGAACACTTCTTTTATAGTGCTACAACTCATTTAAGCATTTCATGGCCATCTTCAAGAATGTTAGCTCTGCCAAATTATATCCCAACAAGCCTGCAACATCTTCATCATCTACAACCACCCTTTATCACCCTTGCCATCATCTGAATGCAATACTATACCCTGAGGGAGGTGATGACCTCTTCCATAGAGCAAGACTCTGGCTCCCATCTATCATATAAAAATGTGATAAGCCCAGGCATTATGAAACCTTGCAGTGAGGAGGTTAGAGACTTTCTCCAACACCATGCAGAAAGTCCAAAAAGAGAGCTGGATTCCCTGCAAAAAGGGAAAATGGATGCTGCATTAGAATGACTTACCCACTAAAAATTAGCTGCACAGTGTAAGAAATGAATAGACCATAGCTACTCAAAGTACGAGCATTTATCTGTTGTTTTATGGGTTCTCTCCTTGGATTCAATATTCTCAAAGCATGGATTTAGGAACATTGGAAGCCTATAGGCATGGTGATCAGGTTGGATTTGGTTCAAATCTGGTTTGATACAAAACTTTTTTGGACTGGTTGTATCTGGACATTTTGGACTGCTCAGATTTAATTGATTCAGTTTACAACTCACAATTTTCAATTCCTAGAGAAAGGTGACTGAATTGTTTAGAAAATTTTGGATTTATGGTTTTTTCGGTTTTAAACAAATCAAACATTTTTTACTTTGGTAACTATGCCTATGAGTAAGGTGGAGACATTGATTATGGCCAAAGGCTATTTGGTCACAAGTTTTTACTGCACATACGAAAAAGGAATATTTGAAGTAGGACCATGGTTTTTGAACATATTAGGCCTGTTCATCAAACATTGAGATCAAACTTGTTAAGCCATTTTCCTGCCCTTGATTAAATCATAATTTATTTGCCTGGAATCTTGGTTTCTTGTTTTGTTTGGTTTCTATTTTTATGGAACTTTTTCCTTTGCAAAAATATCATGCTATATTTTTCTGTGTGTCTTCACCTTGCATCCTTAATTTTGATCATTGTGCTCACTTGTGATTCCCCAAGGCCTTTTTGCAATTTGGAGATCATGTTTTACTTGTTTTCTTTGGCTTGCTATGTCTTTGGCTTGTTATATCTCCTCAAGCTTAACCATTATTTCTATTCATCGCTGGGTGAGCTAGTTTGTTAGGTTCTCTGTGCTGCCTACACAATCCATGTTTAAGCATTGAAGATTAGTCATTTCAAGTACTGCACAAAAGAATCCATTTACTGATGCGTTTTCAAGTTTTCCTGGAGAAATCAGATGTCAAGTGAGTTTGAATTTGGCTCATTTGAGTCTTTGCATTCAGGTTTGTTACATGTTCTAAGTTTGGAAGCTCCATGGGGGGCACGTGGACTCTAATTCTTTTTGTGCAAATGCTAATATTTTGTCAAATTTGGGATGATCTTGCATAGAGTCGTCTTTATTTTGGTACATTTATGGCGTGGAAGGAAAGTGGATCTCATATTGTTTTGGTCCATCTATCTAGCAGTGTTTAATAATTCCATGATAGGCATTTCTTTGGGGTTGGTTGATTTCTATCAGGTGTTGCATCTTGGGAAGCTTTGAACTCATCCCATCCTGACTACTTGTGTCCCCTACACTCCTTACCAAGATATTTTGGGTTTCATCATCACATTCCTCAAAAGAATTTTGGGCCTAAATGAACATCATCGTACAATGTGGTTTGTGCGTTTTGTAGCACTTAGCTTATACATATAAGTTCCTAAAGCTCTAATACAAATGACACACAAACATGCACCCTTGGAGCTCAAAAATCACAAAAGAAATAATAGAAAGTGCACATACAAACATGCTCCTTTGGAGCACATCAGCCAAAAAGGTCAATGAATCTTCTTTTGATCGAAAAGGAGAAACTAGATAATCTGGAACATTGAATAGCTAACATGCAACTTTGCAACCTCAATTTCCTGTAGTGGGATCTAGTCAAATTGTGCTTTCTCAGTTTGACATGATCGTGTTGAAGTATTGTCGATTCAACTTTCTATAGACTATTTTTGTCCTATATGGTTTAACAACACGTTCCTCAATCACAATGTCACTATCTCGCTGATTAACATGTACCTGTTGAATACACAAGACAACTTGGGGGGCGGTGGGTGAATCAGTTGTAAAATGAAATTTTAAACTTTTTACTGCTCCTTTTGAGAAAGCTTTTACTTCACTCATCAACAATAATGAAACATTAGAAAGAACAAAGAATTCCACACAATTGCACAAGTGAACACTAGATTTACTTGCAAAACCCAAGGAGATAAAAACCATGGTGAGAGTATTCTCACAATATATGAACAATTTACATAACTTATTCTAGGGCTGCAACCCAAGGAAGCAACTACTCTCTAAAAAAAGGTTTCATGGAAGTTCACTATCTTATTATGAGAACAATTAGAAGAGGCTGCAACCTCATAATGATATGAAGAACAGAAAGATGTCCAAGGCAGCACAAATGACCATCAACAACCATCAGCACACTGCTTGGGGAATACTTCAGGCTCCTCTGAATGTAGATACCTTCAGTTCATTGCTTCCGGTGGTCCTTAAGCATTCCAGCTTGCACACTTCACACCCCAAAACACTTCCAGAACTTGCTCATTCTTCCAGATGATTTGATCTTTCGTTTATATTCTCTGCAAGCTGAAACAAACTTCTCCAAGTCAGCCATGATGAATCGTATGTACATGAAATGTGTGACAACCACATAAGTCGGCCCCAAACACCTCCGTGCTGGAAGGAAAGTGTAAGAAAACCAAGCCAAGGAATAGACAGGACCTAAAACTTATTAACACACTTGTGCAAGCTAGCACAAAACCCAAATCAATGCCACAATCAAACCAAACCGACCAAGCAAACACTTATCCTCTTAACATCCAATTTCAATCACCAAAGAGTACTGAATCATTCAGAAACATTATGTTGACCACAAAGGAACATCTTATGGAATTTAAAAATATTCCAGCACCATTCATACATGCAATAAGGTCCAAATAAGCTGGCAAAAACATCTTGAAGTTGAGAAACCCAATGCCATGTACAACCAGTCAACCAGTCTTGAGATATAGTGATTAGAATCACACTAGTGGTGCAGCTGAGCAATTGAAACTTTGAGGGGAGTAAGGTACAGATAGTATGAGCACATTCCCCAAATTGCAAGAGCATAGACTGAAATGTGGAGCATTCTCATTTCTCCTAGAAATCCTCAACATTGTCAAAAGTATAGTCCAGTACTCAGTCATCTCTAATTTTCATTATAGAATGGTTTAAGACATGAAACGTTGGATTTAACACCTTCTAGACTTTATATGCCTACTGGTCACCCTGGTTGTCCTTTATGGCTGCGAAGTTTTGGGAGGCAGCATGACAAAATACGGTTGGAGACAGGTGGAGAGGATTCAGAAACACGTAATAAATAGCTGTCTTAAAGTCAAGACCTCGGTCCCATATGAAATTCTCTTAGCTGAAGCAGGTAGTTTCCCGTTGGAGGCGGCAACAATAACTCGGTTAATAAGTTATTTAAAGAAACTTGACAACATGGATAACCAACGATGGCCCAAAATTGCGATGAAAGAGGACTTGGTCCGCAGGAAGAAAACATGGATGAAACAGAATATAAAGTGGTTGAGTAAGTGGAACATCAAGTTACAAGAATGCCCTAATACCAATGCGGAAATAAAAAAGTTCGTTATAGAAAAATTCCGGACTGCCATGTGGACTAATAACATAGGCAGGAAAAAGGCTCATTACATCAAAGTGTTCAACCCAACCGGGGAACATGGTGATAAGGCGTATCTGGGGGCAGCTATTAAAGGAAAAGCTAGATTGTTAGTGGCCCAGATGAGGACGGGTTCTCATCACCTCAGATATGAGATGGGTAGATGGAAAAGGCCCAAAGAGGAATGGGAAGAAAGGATTTGCAGGTTTTGTGTGTCGGGTGTGATTGAGACTGAATGGTATTTTATCAGTGAGTGCACTGCTTATGATGACATTCGGGCTCAGTACGAAATCAGTTCGGGAGCAAACAACATGCACAGCCTATTCGAGGAGGATAAGATCAACCAAACCGCTAGTTTGATTGTCAAGATTCACAGGAGGAGGTCCGACTTGGAAAAGAATCTGGAGTTAGCTTATGACTGTGATCCAGTGGTCCCTTAGGCTGTTTGGTCTCGTGGACGTCATTAAAATCATTCATTCATCCACATAAACACATCTTCAAGAATGAAGAAATCTGGAGCAAAACCCTGAGCTAGAGACATTAATACTGATACAACTAAACAGCAACAATCTTTCAATCAGCAATCATCATGAACATCTTTTTCAGCAACCACTTTGATACTCAACCCAGAACATGTCTGCAACAATCAGCTTCATCCTTGATGTCATCATCATCAATTTCCCATCTTCATCTTCTTCTTTTTCAGTCCATCAGGTTGACAAGAAAGACAACACTACCAACAATCTCTTCTTCAGGTTGACAACAAAGACATCACTACCAACAATGTCCGCCATTAAATTGACATCAATGACAACATATTGCAACAATCTTTCCCTTTGTTATTGTTAAGTTTTAGGATCGCTGCAAATGTAATAGCACTGCCTGTGATGTATGTGTTTTTCAAATGCAGCAATCTCTGTTTTATATTGAGAATGAGGCCAGGAGAGACATGTCCCTTCGTGCGACATGTCTATTCATTATTATGAGATTAATATAATGACAATTGATTATATATATATATATATAAAATATCTTTGAATCATTATTATATTAATTTCTCCTAATAGTATTTTAGATATATATCTATATATATATATATTATATCTCATATAATAAAAAATATATATATATATATCTTCAATAGTTTAGTCTCATAGTATTTATCCAACAAAAGCTACAAAACATCAACACTCCCTCTTAGCTAGAGAGATAAACACAGGATATAATATTACCTCAGCCTAATATCAAGAATGGCATGTTTAAGAATATCCCTAATTAGTTGTTCTGCTCCAATGCCAGGACATTTATTGGACTTTACTTATGCTGGACTTGATCAAGGGAATCTTGACCATACACTTAGTAAGGAAATTGTCACAAGTTGTTAAGACAAGATTAAAGTGGGAATCTTTCTTTTCCCCACAACTGTTATATGACACTAATCTCCAAGATTGGAATATACGACACAAGTTTCAGATCCTTGCCAAGTGGAAACCATTATCCTGGGACCAAATAGTTGATCATGGAGAATTGACACCACTAGTACCATCTCCAGCATTGAGTTCATCATCTCACAATGATGAATACCATGTGTACAGTGATTAAAGTAGCTTTATTAAAAGGGGAATAATTGTACAAAGGACTGTCATTGTCTGTAATTCATTACCGATAAACCTCCTTTTAGGTAACCAGTTTACCTGGTATCTTAAGTCAGATTCCCTTTTACCTGCTATATCGGTTTCAAATATGCTATAAATAAGCCCCCATGGAAGCATTGTGGGTATTGAATGTCTAGAGTTCTCTTGTGTAGAGTCTTAGTGTGTCCAAGTCTAGTTTGCCATAGGGAGTATGCTCTATCTCTTATAGGATATCAGAAACCAGACTGGCATGTATGTTTGTTTGCTTTGATTCTGTAATCTATTTTCTGAAGATTAATAGTAAGAAGCCATACCCATTCGGCCTCCATCCTCCACCGTTGTTTATCTCAGATCTGTCTGAGCTATTCTGTTGGATCTGTCTGAGATATTTTGTTGGTATATTCTGTTATATCCATTTGACTGCTAACCTCCGCCGCTGTTTATCTCATAGATTTGTCTGAGCTATTCTGTTGGATCTGTTTGAGTTATTCTGTTGGTATATTGTGTTATATTTGAATATATACCTCTGTTGGTATCAGAGCCCATATACGATCTGCTAGTCATCTAGTCATCTAGCAAACCCATTCATTTCTTGTCAAGAGTATTGAGAAAGTCATCTAAAGAGTAAAGAGTTCATCTCTAAAGGGTTTCACTCTAAGTGTTGAGATTTGAGAAATATTTTGTTATCTGTTATATTTTAAGTCTGGTCTCTCTCTCTCTCTCTCTCTCTCTCTCTCATAAAACCTTGTAAGTGTCTTTAGATCCATCTGACTTCTCACTCTTAAAAGAAAATGGCCAAGTTCCAGAGGTTTGCTAGATAAGATGGTATTGAATGAGAAAATGAGGCAAGCATGGAAGGATTATTCGATATTCCTCTTGTACAACCAACAAATGAATGGTGATCTGATGATTGAAGAAGATATACCAGAAATTGATACTTCAGAAAATACAATTGAGTGTCAAGTATCAACAAACCTCCCCATTTAAAGGAAGAGTCTGTATAAAAAGAGTGCTTTGAATCCAAACCCTTTAAAGAATTTCATAACCAGGGCTACTTTTAAACATTTTGTTGTGCCCAGAATGAAAATTGTTGAGTTAACATTACAATATGACCCACAGCAAACATTCCAAACCAAAATGTTGTCTATTTTTCCAGCAGAAGAAATAGAATATATTAGACAACATAAGTATGTGAACTTTGTCCATTTTGGTGCTATCCAAGTAACTATTGGGTCATTAGTTCTTGAAAATTTTAGGCTTGTATCTTATTTAGCACTCTGTGATCGAAGGCAAGTAAATTACAATCATGCATGTCAGTTATCTAGCCTATCCAGATTGACAAAAAATTCTGTATGTTTTAGATATTACCCTAATCTTATTGAATTAATGTTTTCAGTTAAATAATTGTTAATGCTTTCTACAAACCAGAATGACATCTGTTTTAGGGTGAATTAATGTTTTCAGTTAAATAATTGTTAATGCTTTGTACAAACCAACTTCTGGTTATGAAGTTCTTTCCTTTTCTTATCTTGTCCGTTCATTCATTTGTTTAAATTGGTGCATTATTTATATATACTTCTCTTATTGCAAAAGAAGTAAGCAAAGTACACCGAAATTCTATATTTAGTTTTGACCAGGACAATCTTTGTTCAGCTCAACCAATGAAATACTTTTATCAAATTCTAGTTGTTTCTAAATTTTTTATTTAATATATGTTTTGTGGAAAGGGCTGCCTCTGGAGAAGAGGCCAATCAAGCATTGCAGGAGCTGACCTTTCAAACAGGATTACAACATTCAGGTATGATGCCATTGAACTTATTGTACTGGCTAATTTCATTGATCCTGTACTAATTTAGTTAGAAAATTGTATTCATCTTATTTTACACATTATGATATTCTTCTACAGGTCCCAATACGACAGCTGCTTGGAAGCTTCACTATTTTGAATGGGTGATGCAGATTTTTGACCAACAGAACCTGAGTGCTGGTGCATGTCAATTTGCTCGTGCAGCATTGGAGCAAGTAGATGAAGCTCTTGGGGTAATGGATCAGCTCGATGATGATACCTCACTGGAAACTGTGTCTAATATCAAAGGTCGACTTTGGGCCAATGTTTTCAAATTTTCAATGGATCTCAAACAGTATAGTGAAGCATATTGTGCAATAGTATCAAATCCTGATGAAGAGAGCAAGCTTATTTGTCTGAGGCGGTTTATAATCATGCTTTGTGAAGAGAAGGCAACTCAGGTATTTAACATTGTCATAAACATTCTCCTAAGTTAAGGCTTAGCATCACGTAAGCAAACTAGCTCAGGTTTATTCCAGCAGAAATTATCTTCATGATTTGTGTAAGAGTAACCTTTATTTGGTTATTTGATTGTGCTAAAATTGACATTTAGGAAAATTTTCGAAGATATGTAATGTTGTGTCTTGGACCTATTTTGTTGTCATTTGAAGACTTCAACCCATGATGAAGAATATTTGGGTTTCATGTTGAAACTATCTAGGGAACCAGGACTCTAGGTATATACTTTGAACGTTGTTTAAGGTTATGATCCATGTTATGTGACATGTCAAGGATGCGGATGGCAGGGTACAATTGGATGCCCCTCTCCCATCCAAGTTGCTTGATTTAGGAAATTAGAGCCAACTGTAAGTACAAGCATAATTATATATGGTCGGGCATGGGTGTTGGGTATGTGGATACAAGTACAACAATAGTGTTTTGGGGGTTGGGTTGTTCCATACAAAAAGCATATAATAATCATAAAAATATACATATTTGTAATCTAAAAACAGAAATTAAGTTCTGAATACCACATTATATCATTAATATACAAAAGTACGATAAAACTTAAAAAGACTACTTTAATGTTGTTTTGTCAAACTTGAATTTCATGATAGATATTCATCTTTCAACATTAAAAATAATATCAGAAATCCGCATCACATGGGTCTTCAAAATACTATTTCAAGATATTATTGTAATGTTAAAATCCTAAGTTGCTGGTTCAAGTTCGGGTTCGGGTTCAGATACAGGTTCGAGGAACCGGTTCACTGGTACAGCAGAATTTTGAAATGGGGTTTGGGTTCGTCAGTACAAAAACATGTAAAAGACTTATATATATAGAAGCGTGAATTAAGATTAGAATGTCACATGGTATCATATAAACACCATAAACTTGTAATCAAACATTAACATCATGCTCTTGAAACCTTCATTGTTTGCTGTTCTCTCTTTGCCCTGTTATGACCGCACTTTCAGTGTTTGTAACATGCTTTTCACTGCTTATGGTGCTCTTAAACTGCTTCTTGGTACTGAGATACTCTTGATATCAAGATATCACTTTTGACCCCTCCATTTACTTCTTGTGCATTGTCTTCATGTATGACAGTGACTACACTGTCATCAGCATTTTTTACCACAAGATTGCTGTTTTTCATCATTCCTGAAACATGTTTTGGAGACATATCTATAACTGCCATCAATTCATTTATTGACCATCTTTAGCAATGTTTGGTCACTATCATTCCCTCAACAACTCTGAAAAAAAATCAACAACTTATTTTCTTCACTTTTTTTGCCCCGGATCGCTGTCAATCCGCCCAAGTATGCCTAGGTTCTTCCTCCACATGAGAAGGAACCCTGGTCAAATTGAACCAGGACCCGTACCTGGTTCCAACCGAACCAGTACCAGGCCCTGGGACCAGCGAACCTGGTAACTTAGTTAAAATCTATTCCCATATTTTGATGAAAAAAAAAATACTTTGTCGAACTGCCGAAAGCATTAATAGTGGACATGATGTTTTTTAGAGGTCTGCTGTGGCCTTGTAGCACTACCGAGTAGGAATGCAGTGTGCCTAAATCATCTTATTCAGTTATCCACTCAATATAATATTCAAACTTGTTGCAAGGTTTAGAATGACAAGTTTGTGGTCTTCAAGGAATTCAGCATGCTACATAAAGCTCACATTAACTCTTTGTCACATGAGCTGATCTGCCATACAAAATCCCTTTGTCACAAGGTACAAATGGAATGAACCCTTGAGCCAAAAAGGCTAAAAAAGTTATATTTTTCCTAGAGATTCATTTTGGGTTCTACTAAATAGTCTTCCATGTGGATTTATTCAAGATGAACACATATTGAAAAATTCTCACCCTGGGAGAACCTCTGCCTGGATTGGCACAGAATCTGAATTGGACCTGGATCTAGGACCTATATATATATATATATATAATCTGAAATTTTTGTAGTTATTCTATAATAAAAAATTAACATTGTTATAGCTAATAGAAGTAAGTCTATGATATTGTAATGTCCCCTTCTCGACATTAGTGCATTTAGATGCCGGATTAGTCTATCTAGCCATCCGGATGGACTAGTGGCCGCTCAGAGGAGGATGTCAGTCAGTCATGCAGGTGCACAGGCAAAAATTTAATATCTGGGCTCAGTTCTATAGTTGGAGTCACTTTATTTATTAAAGTGCGTTAAAGTTACTTTATGACTTTAAGTTAAGTCACTTTATTTTTATAAAGTCACTTTATGTTATAAAGTCACTTTAAGTCATTTATTTAAGTGACTAAAAGACGAAAAAGTGTTTTATCCCACATTTGCCCAGCTTTTGTGTTGCACTCACTTCAAGGCTATAAGTGAGGAAAGTACATCTTGGAAACATCACCATGAATTTGATACAAACAAAGATATCTAGTTACTAATGTGACTGATAAATTCCTAGGACGCAAACCCTTGGAATTAGTGAAGGTACTGGACGTAGCCCCAGCTTATCTTCTCGGTGGAAGTACACAGCTTTCACATTGGATTTCATGAAATATTGAAGTACAGGTCAATAATGCCATTTTTCAGTAACAAGAACAGTGATTAAAATTTCATACCAGAATTGCAAATATTTAGCAAGGCATCAGTTTATTTAATAGGAGGAAAAGTTCGAAGGTACAGTCAGGTGACAACTCAAACCGGTGACTGCAAAGAAACTTGGTGATTACTGAACGTGATTTGGGAATAGTATTCGGACTTAGTGATTAAAGGTAAACAGCGCCCAGTTTCTTAACCGCCAGCATATATCCTACAGTCTAGGCATTAAGAATAGTGATAACGGTTGACGGGTTGAATACAGTGGTGGCTGGATATAGCAAATCAGTGCAAGGTGACGGTGTGTATTTAGCACAGGGATTGAGTATCGTGGTTGGCGGCCAACAGTATATCCGAACTGAGAATCGTGCTTGGACTCCTCACGTGACCAGAACCAAAACGGTGTTGTATCTCTGCATTGCGTAAGTACAGTAGTTAACGTCATTAACAGGGTTGCAGCGACTGGTTACTACATATGCACTTCATGGTAGTAGTTAACGGCTGGAAAGTTCTTCACTGCCAATCTGCAAACTCTTGACGCCAACTCCCAGTCTTCGGGCCCAGGTTCTCAATACATATCTTCTTATTGGTTGTTGTATATGTTCAGTTTAAAGACTGTTAAAAATATTCTTAGTGTTACCACGTTTTCAGTTGCATACATCAAATGTTATTGTTGAGTGAATGTTGATAAAAAAAAGGAAGACGTGACTGCAACTTCTTACCTTGATATTTGAAATAATACAATAGGTGGTTGTAGTTATTTTCTGTCCATATATATATTGCTGTTGAAACTGTATGTTTGCAACCACAAAAATTGGAACAAAATATGCATGAAACACTTGACAGTGGGAATCACGTCAGACAATTTATAATCAGAAATTTACATCAGTATTCTAGAACAGAGAACATCATTCTTAGACAAACCAGGGATTCTAGACAAGCTCATATCATTTTAACAACAGTTCGGAATTTAGTGATCATATCTTATTTGAAATCAATCAGAGAAATTCAGTTGAACCGTACTTAGAATATTACAGATATGAATATTGAAATGGTTGAGATTGAAAATCATGTAGTGAATTATGAAACAAATGAACAATGTACAATCATTCAAACGGTATTAATAATGAGAACTGTCATTTGAAATGCTAACTATAGGTTGTTGGTCCTCATCAGTATTTGTATTGATCTTGGATGTTGAACTATGTGACTTGTCCAATATAATGTCTTCACCTAGGATTTTTTTTTGTCAATTTTCTGGGTTTTGTGTAATTTTCCAATTTTTTGAGAAACATCACAAATTGGAACTGCAAACCAAACAGAAACCAATGACAGGAAACTAAATATCAAACCTTGATTGCGAAGACACTTTAAATGACAATCTTGGGTCAAATCTCATCAATTATGATTACCAGTATAAGTCATAGATTGACCAAAACACTTGATCTTCAAGTGGATTTGTCATGACAACACCAAACATTACATTGTTTTGTAATTGCTGAGAATAATTACCAACTGGACATTATATTTGTCGATCTTGTTCAATATCAAATCAACTCAGAAGCATTAATGATGGAACCACTTGCATGACTGATGCAACATGATGTGGCTAGCCAAACCAGAGCCATACGTGCGGTTTAACAACCTCTTGTGAGATCCTTAACTAGGACGGTAGTGGTTTCCTGAACAGATGCATCTTTTTGGAGAAACAGCTAGCTCAATTTCCCACAAGTGGTATTAGAGCGGGGTCGTAGGTTTGAATCCCTGGTGAAACGCTTGTTAAGGAATGTAGCTTCATTCAGATAAAATCATTGTTATTGAATTATCAAGTATATATCGATATATATGTAATAATAATAATATGTATTATAATTACTATATATATATCCATATAATTAATATAAGTGGATTATTATCATATTGTGATATATATATATATATATATATACATACATATAATTAATATTATTTATATATTAATATACATATATATTTAAATAATTAATAAAGATTAATGAATAGACATGTCCCTTTAAAAGACATGTCTCTTCTTATCATTGTCTTGTATAAGTACAAAGAGATCGATGCATTTGGAAAATATAGACAATATAACAATGCCATTACATTTGCAATCGATCATAAAAATAACAACGCTGAGGGGGAGATTGTTTGTGAGTGTCCAGCATATCCCCTCAGGATTCGTGACATGGTTTGACAGCCTCCTGTGAGATCCTTAACTGGGATGGTAGCTGTTTCCTAAACAGATGCATCTTTTGGGAGAAATGGACAGTTCAACTTCCTATAGTACGACAACTATGAGACTGAAAATAATTGGAAAAATTGCTGGTACAGCCACTCAAATGATCCTATCTTCTTCCTCAAGCTAGTGCGTACAAATCTAATGTTGACAAATCAGCAGCTGGGATGTAATAATCATCCTATCTTTTTTATTTTATTTGGCAAATATAAAATGTCAAGATGATAACATTGCAACTAATGGTTTACAGCTGTCATGAAGTTAGATATATAAATCACTGTGGATGCATCTTTTGTTACATGTGTTGATGGATAATCATTCATAAACATACCAATACCTGAAATAAACATTATATATATATATATATATAAAACAGCCATATGAAAATGTCTCATAAACAGAGATGGAATTGACTGTTTCTGCAGGTCCGATCATGGACCAAAGGTCCTCTTTTGCAGGCTGGACAGAAAGGAATAATGCCCAACAAGCCTCTAACTTGATAGAAACTCACTCCCAAGTGTCTACTATGGGACCCCACCATAAAACTCACCTACAGTGCCCTCCAAACTCCCAAAATAGAATCCATCAGGTCTGAAATCATTACATATATTGCTGTTCGAGATGAAACAAGTCTGAAAATCTGATGCACAGGGCTGAAGGTCTGTAACACCATGTTACAGGAGATAGAGGAAGAAGACACCTCCAACACAACTTCAAACTTTGCCTATCCTCCTTGATTCTCCCGCCAAGTTCAAGGACCTCTGCAATATGTACGAACCCCTTCTAGAATTTCATTTCAGCAGCAAACATCACTGGAAACTTTCACAATGGAGTCACCTAGCTAGAGGAATGCCTTTTGCATAGTTATCAATGAAAACAAACATTAAGGTTGGGGTCCCATGTAGGGGGCTTCCTAAAAAATAGAGGTGGAGTTGCTGAGCTTTTCTAGGAATATTTTAAAGCTGCTGGTCCATGTAGGGGGGCTTCCTAAAAAATAGAGTTTGAGCTGCTGAGCTTTTTAGGAATATTTTAAAGCTGCTGGTCCCATGAATTTTGAAATGCAATTTAGCTTAAAATTTTATGCTCTATAATTTAAGGAACTTGGAGGTCTCGTGAATATAGTACCATAAAAATTAGTGAATTTTTTTTTCCCCTCAAAAACTATTTTTTAATGAAAAATCTAAACTTAGTGGCAGATCACATTCCTAACTTGGGGGGGGGGGGTAATTTCTAGTCCCGCCCCATTTTCCCTTGTCCAAACTCAAACCTAAAAAGTAGGAGCTCCTATTTTCTGGAAAAAGATTCCAAATAATCCCATAACAATTTTTTTTCTTCATGGGACCTCCTCTTCCTTAAAAATAGAAGCTTAAGCCCCCTCATGGGATCCCACCTAATCCAGCCTTTTCCAACACAAACTAGATGATACGACCTGCTTGTATGGAATAGTACAGCCAGCTAGAAACTCTGTTTGGAAAAGCTTACTAGCAAACCAAGAATCTCAGAGATAATCACTAAATACAAACTTCAAAATATGCAATCAAAATACTTAGAAAATCTTCATTTTCTGAAATCTTGAATTTGCACACATTGTGAATAACAATGGTGATTCCTGAGTAGAACCACTCCAAACCAGCTTGGGATTGTCTTCCAAATCAAAAACTAGTAATCAATGAGGGTTTCCGTCGTCAATTGATATTTGGAGGAACACAAAGGTTCAGTCAGACAATATAACAATATGTGTAATACTCAACATTTAAAGTTTGAGAGCTTAAACTTGCTTCTATAGCGTTTTGAGGGAAAAGAGCAATTTTAAATTTTTAAATAATTTATTTTTCCCTCAAATGTCCTTTTTGACAAATTAAAATGAACTTAGTGTGCAAATACCCCTCACAATTCTCTAGGCATCCACTTTTGAGGTGGACATAAGGTAACTTCATAAATTATAGCACTCAAAGTCAATAATTTTACATTGAATTTTAGAAACATAAGTGATTAACTTAAATACGCCACTTGAGTTGTAGAAAGCACTGCCAAGGCATTGGAAATCAAAACTGGCCAATACTTCTCAATCCTCCATTTATTGAGGAAATCGGCCACAAAGAGAGTTTGTTTTGTTTCATTCTCTGAACATGACTGTAACTCCAAAATTCCTTCGTTGTTCAGTTTCATTAGAACTTGACTCCAAAGTGCACATAGGAAAATACAGAGGGGGAGGGGGGGAGGCGGGCTTAATGAGTTTTTCAAATTTTTTTTTAACTTTCAAGTGCTTGAAACCACATAAAAACTTAAATAGAACAACCATCAAGAAACTAGCACCAGATTTCTTTTGGAAGACCCTTATTAGTGAAAGAATCATGACATACAATAGCTTTCATTAACAAAAATGAGCACCAACCCAGATTACAAAAGTGAGCGCCAACTCAGAGAGCATCAACTCTCCTTGAAGCACCAACTCTGATCAGCTTAGGCAACATCCTCAGTTTGAGCACCAACTCAAAAATACACTAAAACATGAAGCAATTCTTAACTAGTTCTCTTCAAACCATCATCACTTGAGTTGCCAGCCCAAGCAATATATATACCACAGCAAAATAACATAGCCTACTCAATATAATCACCGCTCGGTCATATTTGCAGCTCCCAAAAATACTTCACTCACACCCTAACAATTAATTGTAAATCATGAACGCACAATGCTTGATCACACCAAACTTTTCCTCAGTCCTTAATTTCATTTACCCTCCCATTTATATTTACCACACAAATTTGTAGCAAGTATTAGAGCTGCTAACAGCCCGCATGGGTAGTGGAGTTGGCTTAGGCCTTGGGTTTGCTCCCTAGTGGTTTCGAGTTTGACTCCATGCCCGGACTCACCCGATGCACCTGGCTTGCAGGCAGCTTGGTACATCCCTAGAGGATTACTCTTGCCCCAGCTCACCCCTCCCCGATCCCCAACTTGGTAGCAAGACAGACTAAGGTAAGGTGGGTTGGGCGCTGGGTTGGGTTGCGGGGATATCTTTGGCGCAACAAAAAAAAAGTATCATAGCTGCTAACACCCACAATTTTCTCTATTTAATTGCACCCTCATTCACATTGCATCATGAAAACCATATAGAAAAATTCCTCACAATCGATAGAGTAACCTGCAAATTTCTTCAAGAAAAACGACTCCAAAAAAACAAGCACCCAGCTCATGCTTAAAGTAAATATCGTACAGAAAAAATAGCATGATTAATGCTGCCCGACTCCTTTTACATCTTCCATTTCAAAAATAATTTCCCGCTGCCCATTAATCATTCAGTAAGGCACAACTCTTAGTACCTCAGTGTTGAATTAATAGAAGAGCTGGCTTTGAATAAAAACAACTTTCTCCTCCAAGGAAACACATCTCCCACACGCACTCACTATGTTCACCGCATATACCAACATTATTAATTTCTGCCTAGTCTAGTTTAGAAGGCATGACACAATACAATCCATGCAAGGAATAAACGACTTTCAACATGCTTGACTATTTTTAAAAAACGATACATAGCCGTTATCCTTATACGATTCGGTTTTTCCAGCCACGCCACTTACACTCTATTTTGCCTCAGCATTAATAAGGCTTTATCTGAATCTGAAGCAAGTGTCGTAACATTTCATACCTACATATTCCTGGAATAAATAAATTTCCACCATCCAGTATGTTAATCCTAACCGGTTACTGAGAGGAGGGGTGAATCAATAATTTCAATTTTTAATATTTCTAATACCTATAAACAGAAATTGAATACATAGGTCAACACAACATATATACATGGAAACCCTCGGTTAGAAGGAAAAAACCACAGTGGGACAAACCCCACAAACTCCACTATTGTAGTAATAAAGCTGCCCTATTAGAGGCTTACAAAGCATTGGTAAGAGTGCTACCTGGTTAAGGGATTTGATAGAAGACCTGTTAGGATATTGACCCTGTCAGGAGTCGCCTTGTGAGAGGACTTAAAACACCAATAAAAATGTTACCCGGTAAAGGGATTTATACAAAGAACCTGTTAGGGTTCACCCTGATTGAGGGATTTAAATATGCTTCTCAATTTAAAGCAATGATCTTATGATGACACTATTTGTCAAATCAGATCATACCTGCTACCCTGTCTATTAGGAATTTAAGATCTTGATAGAGAAAATTCATTATTACAATATTATATTTTGTTATTAATTTACTGATATATATATATATATATATATATATATTGCTGTGTGTTGCAGAAGAGAAGACAATGCCGTGGTGATTGATTGCTTCCCTCTTCAACACATGATATTATAAATATGGCTCATGGCAACTTAGTGAATAGACATGACTCTACGTGGCTGAGGCCACATAGAGCCATGTCTGTTCACATACATGTCTTTATGTGAAGCGGCGTGTATATAATAGTATGCAGCAGTGTTTACGCTAACTATTGATTGATAATTAACGTAACATATGTGTATATGTTACGTTAACTATCCACCGGTAGTTACGTAACATTAATTGTATTATCATCGGTTAACAATGTAGATCGATTACAATGGTTAATACACCCGCATGACAAAGCAGTCCGCTGTTGAATGATAACCATAATTATATATCATGGTAACATAATCGATTACATCAATCAATTCGATGCTACGGTTTTAACACTCCCTCTTAGCGAGAGTGGATTGATAAGCAAGGTTATGAGTTTTATTGAATCCTTGATTTTAACTTGGATCAGTGTTTTACTCATATAATCAATCAGGATTTCCAATATAATCTGGAACGCAAATTCAACTTAGTCAAAATTTATCACAATCTCCGACTTATTCGGAATTGGATTTAGTGATAAATGTAGGTATCAAGATATTTGGCACAATCCAAATCAAACCTTGAACCTCTTGTTATCATAACCCTCGACTAATTCGGAACTAGATTAGAGGATAACTATAGCATATAGGTATCAAGATATTCGGCGCAATCTGAATCGAACCTTGAACCCTTTTGTTATCATAACCCCCGACTAAATTCGGAACTAGGTTAGAGGATAACCAAAATCAAGCTATTGAAGATCGTCACCTTACAATAGTGATTTGTGCACACAAGAAAGATCGTCATCATTCAATACACAAAATATTGTAATATTTAAATTTCAATTTTATTCATGAATAAACAAATTACATAAAGAGATAGAATCTCAGCAATTTTAATCACAACTTAATCATACCAAGTTTCTGTCTGAAGTACTCGATTTTCAACTTCGCAAGAGGCTTGGTAAGAATATCAGCATTCTGTTCTTCAGTACTTACATAGACGAGCTTGATAATGTCTCTGTCTACCATGTCTCTTATATAGTGATAAGGAATCTCTATGTGTTTGGAGTGGTTATGAAAAACTGGGTTTACAGAAAGTTTAATGCAACTTTGATTGTCATAGTAAACTATTGTAGGTTGTAGTGGCTTACCAAACAATCCAAATAGAAGCTTCCTTAACCATACTGCTTCACGAGCACCCATAGATGCAGCCATATACTCTACTTCGGTGGAACTCTGAGCAACTGCTGACTATTGTCTACTGAACCATGAAATCATTGCAGATCCAAGATTGAAGCAACATCCTGTAGTACTTTTCCGATCAATAGAGTCTCCGGCCCAATCAGAGTCAGTAAAACCTTGGAGTTGTATCCGAACCTTTTCATACTTTGGACCTAATTCAGTTGTACCACATAAGTACCTCAGAATATGTTTAGCAGCAGATAAATGAATCTTCTTAGGTTCGCACATGAAATGACTTAATACATTTGTGGCATAGCAGATATCCGGACGAGTGTTTACCAAGAACATAAGAGATCCAACTAGTTGTCTGTAATAGGAAGAGTCTGTAGGCTCTGAATCTGCAGCATCTTCTTTGAGCTTGTGAAGATTAGTTTCCATTGGAGTGGTTAATGGTTTACATTCCTTCATGCCAAATCTGGTTAATATATCCATAGTGTATTTCCTTTGGTTTAGAAAAATGTAGTCTTCTTTCTGTACTACTTCTAATCCTAAGAAGTAATGCAATAATTCTAGATCTTTCATATCAAATTCTTTTGTGAGTTCTTGTTTGCATTTAGTAATAAGATGATCTTCTCCAGTGATTAGGAGATCATCGACATATAGAACTATAATTACCATTTCTCCTTTGGACATTTTGAAGTATATATTTGGATCGGCTTCATTCTTGGAGTACCCTAACTTGGATAGATACTTATCTATACGTTAATACCAAGCCCTGGGAGCTTGTTTGAGACCGTAGAGTGCTTTCTTCAATTTGCAAACATAATTATTGTCATGGGTGATGAATCCTTCTGGTTGTTCTATGTATACTTCTTCTATGATTCCATTTAGAAATGCTGTTTTTACATCCATTTGGTGAATCTTCCATCCTTTGGATGCTGCAATGGCTATGATGGTTCTTACAGATGTATAGCGAGCAACTGGTGCAAATGTTTCTTCGTAATCAATTCCAGCCTTTTGAGAGAAACCCCTAGCAACAAATCTGGCTTTGTGTTTTTCAATACTGCCATCAAAAGCATATTTGATTTTGAACAACCATCTAGAGGAAATAACGGTTTTCCCTTTTGGTCTAGGGACTATTTCCCAAACATCATTTTTAATAATAGATTAGTATTCTTCAATCATCGCATCTTTCCATGCTTGACATGTTAGGGCTTCTTTTACATTAGCCGGTTCTATTTTTGTCAGTTCTGCCATTAGTGCAAGATAACATTTTTTATTCCTTGTTCTTTTATTTGGTTTGGATATTTCATCAGGTTCAACATTGTTTTCCTCAAACATTTTTCTAGCTCATAAGGGTCTTTTCTTGTTGTTAGAAATATCAACATCTTCAAGATGAGATGAATCAGGTTCAATGTTTTTTGTTATGTTCTCTCTTTCATTCTCATTGTTTAGACGAACATTCTCCCTCTGATTCTCAACTTCATCATATTCTATAATGTTCTCCCTTTGATTCTCATTTGATCCTCCTTCAGTGGTAATGGAAATCTTTATAGCAGTGTCTTCTTCAAACTTGACGTCTCTACTAACTTCAATGGATTTCTGTCCTGGTATATATACCTTGTACCCTTTGTAGTTTCACTGTAGCCAACAAATATTCCTCTTTTTCCGGAAGGGTCTAGTTTGGTTCTTTTCTCTTTGGGAACATGAATGTAAACAGGACATCCAAAGATTCTGAGATGACTTAGATCAGGTTTCTTTCCTGTAAAGGCTTCCTCAGGATTGATATTTTCTAGAATAGAGTGTGGGCATCTGTTCTGAATATATACAACAGTGTTCGATGCTTCGGCCCAAAACGAAGTGTGTAGATTTTGGTCGTGCATCATGGCTTTAGCAGCTTCAATGATAGTTCTATTTTTCCTTTCGGCTACTCCATTCTATTGAGGATTATAAGGTACTGTATACTCCCTCTTAATTCCAACAGATATGCAAAACTCTTTAAATTTTTCAGAAATATATTCACCTCCATTATCTAACCTTAGGATCTTTATCTTTCTCCCAATTTGATTTTCAACTAATGCTTTGAATTCTTTGAATTTGGATAATACTTCATTTGATTCTTTTAGTTTAAGGAAATAAATCCATGTTTTTCTGGAATAATCATCAATGAAGATCGCATAGTATGAACATCCTCCTAGTGAGAGAGTCGACATAGGTCCGCATAAGTCAGTGTGAATGAGTTCCAATGTACCTTTTGTTTTATATTCACTAGAGGGAAATGATTTTTTTATGTTTTTACCTAGAGCACATCCTTTACAAGTGCTTGAATGATTTGAATTTAACTTTGGGATCCCTGTAGTAATATTTTTAAGGGAGGGAAGAGTACTACACCCGATATGACCTAGTCTTCGATGCTAGAGTTCATTGGTATTGGATACTTCATGACTTAGCGCTGATTTGATACTATTCCCTACTTTGTATAAGCTTCCATCTCTATATCCTAAGGAAATAGCATTTTTAATATTGGAGTTCTTTGTCCATATTAAAACTTTATTTTCTTGGAATGTGACACGATAGCCTTGATTAGCTAAGCTAGAGATGGAGACTAGGTTCCTTTTTATACCTGGTACAAATAGAACATATTTCAATAGTAGAGTAGTCCCTGATTTCAACTTGATAGAGCAGGTCCCGATTCCTTTTGCCGGATAGGTGGAGTTGTCTCCAATTGTAACTTCTTCGGAGAAATCTTCTTCTAAGGTTTCAAATTGATCTCTGAATCCTGTTATATGTTGAGAAGCTCCACTATCAATTATCCAAGTATTTTTGCTTGAGTTAACTTCACTTGATAATGCTTAAGAAGAATAGTGATATTTCTGCTCCTTTTACTTCTGCTAATGCCGCTTGTATTTTCTGCTTCTCGGAACGGTATCTATGTGTATGACCGAACTTATCACATTTGAAACATTGTATTTTGGAGAAGTCTCATTTGTGAGTTTTATTTGGATTCCCCACATGGTTTGTGTTAGGGTTTCCTTTCTTGTGTTTAAACTTCCTTTTATTGCTTTTGAAGTTTGAGTGGGTGTGAAGAGCCTGAATCTCATTTCCTTTGGTAGGCCCAATTCTTCTTGATATTAATCGAAATTCCTCTTGAGTGAAATCATTCTTCAGTTGATCAAACTTGGGTAGAGATGGACGTCCGGTTATACATTGAATGAAAGATTCCCATGTGATGGGTAATCCTCTAAGTGCAATAAGTGTTAGTTCCATGTCATCAACATTATTTCCAATGGTGGATAATTGATCCCTTAGTTCTGAAATTCGAAGGAAGTAAGATGTAATTGTTTCACCTTTGTTCATTTTGAGATTTAGTAGTTGCTGTTTGAGAGTAAGCAATTTGCTTGTATTGTTAATCTCAAATGTCTCTTGGATAGTCTTGAAAACCTCATAGGTGGTTTTCAGTCTTGCTATGGAGGGGAGAATATGGTCTTTAACAACATCGATTATAATTTTCTTTGCTTTATTGTTACGTCTTTTCCAAGTTGCTTTTTCGGGTTCTTCCTCAGGCATGCTTGTGTTTTCTTCAACATAAGAATCCAACTCTAGTTCTTGCAGTAGAGTAAGAATTCGAATTTTCCATGAGAAGAAGTTAGACGCACCTTCGAGTCTGTCTTCCACTTTGATACTACTGGCCATTTTAATTTCTCCTCCTTTTTATAGATAATCAGAATATTAATTTAAGCTTTAATGAATTTTTCTTCTATTGAGGCTCTGATACCATGTTAGGAATTTAAGATCTTGATAGAGAAAATTCGTTATTACAGTATTATATTTTGTTATTAATTTACTGATATATATATATATATATATTGCTGTGTGTTGCAGAAGAGAAGACAATGCCGTGGTGATTGATTGCTTCCCTCTTCAACACATGATATTATAAATATGGCTCATGGCAACTCAGTGAATAGACATGACTCTACGTGGCTGAGGCCACGTAGAGCCATGTCTGTTCACGTACATGTCTTTACGTGAAGTGGCGTGTATATAATAGTATGCAGCAGTGTTTACGCTAACTATCGATTGATAATTAACGTAACATATGTATATATGTTACGTTAACTATCCACCGATAGTTTCGTAATGTTAATTGTATTATCATCGGCTAACAATGTAGATTGATTACAATGGTTAATACACCCGCATGACAAAGCAGTCCGCTGTTGAATGATAACCATAATTATATATCATGGTAGCTGTATACACCTAAAAATGGTCATCTAGACTATTGGCCCCTTGCTAGCATTTTTGCTAAAATCATCAATTGCTTATTCTTGATCAAATCCTAGTTCTGTCATTTATTCAATTATATTCTATGGGCTAACCATCTTATTCCTAAGTCTTTATTTATTAAAAGGAATTCCCTCCCCTTTTAATAAATAAAAAGTCCCCACTTTTCCTTTTATCCTAAGTTGCACAAATAAAACATTATTCTTATTTTATAAAAAGAAGAAAAACACTTTTTGTCTCATATGGACACAAAAGTCAACTCTTATTTTCTCATTGGAGGATACTTGTGCACATAGATTGCTCCTCTTTGATGCTCCACCGTTGATTAAATTTTTTGCCTCTTAATCTCCATGGTCTATTCTTTCTCATTTCTTATAAAAGGAGAGCTCTCTTTTTCATTCTAGATCCCCAACTTTTTATGCTAATGTTATGCTGCAGGTTTTCTAGGTCACTTTGGAGCTTTTTGAAGATTTGGAGCATTCTTGGCTTTTGCATCTACATGTTATCATAGTTTCATTTCTTGCATTATCATGGCATTCATAGCTTCATACTTAGCTTAGTTTCTTTTATGCTTTAGATTACTTCATGTAGCTTAATTAGGAGGCTTTGTAATACTTGCATATTTCCTTTCATAGCTTAGTTGCATTGTTCTTTCATTTTTATAGCTTAGCTTGCATTTCTATTTCTAGCATAGTTGCATTGCATTTCCATTTTCATTTGATTCTTGGGGATATTGGCATTCTTGCCCTTGTCTTCATTTGAATCTCTCACTGCATGGTTTACTAGCAAGGTTATTGGCTTAATAGCTCTAGCTGAGAGCATTCTTAACACCCTTGCGCTCTATGCCTAGGGAGCTCTAGGTCGCTTTCTAAGGTATCCTATTCATGGATTCCCTTGGATATAATGACTTAGAGAAGTGCACCATTTGAGTGTGTACAGTAGCATAATTGATTACATCAATCAATTCAATGCTACGGTTTTAACACTTTCCTCTCCTTGGCTGTTGAATCTTTCTCTGCCTTTCACCTCTCGTGATTGTGATTCCTCTTAGAAGATTCTGCTCTCCTCTTCTTCGCTCTATGCTCTTGATATTCAACAACACTTCTTTCATTGCCTTTGACCTGTATTTATAAGAGATTATCTTCTTAAAAATACATCTCATAGTTTTCGCTAAGCTGGAAACTCACCCCTAAAATCATGCATGCAAAAAAAAGCTTGCAAACTGATCCTGAGTTTACGTCAAAACGCTTGCAGATAAAACAAAGCTAACTTCAGTTCCACTACAGTTCCATTGAAAAATCTATGTCTAGTTTAACTAAAAACGCTCTGCATAATGCGGTTTGGATTATCATGCACTTAACAGGTGAAGAGCTTGTATCCGGTTAGTCATTTGTTCCCTGTGTGTATCCCATGACCGGGTGGAAAATCTTGGACTGGTATAAGCATGACCGGTTAAAGTACACCGCTTTCTTGTTTAGTCTATCGGTTCACAATTATGAGTACCGCTGTGGTGTATCGGTGTTCCGATGGGATTGATGTTTGCTTATGACTTTACCAATGACAACTAAGTTTATGCCAACAATCTTCCCCTTTGGCATTGGTGGCAAAACATATCAATACACATCACCTGTAGACTTCCCTTGTAGATCTCCTTGTCTACCTGTAGCATATTCTAACACACATTGTCATCTCTCTCTTCTCTATTGTTTCATCTGCTTTGATCTTCACATTTGTATTACATCTTCTCCTTTTTGCCTCCAAAGGACAAAGGGTTGTTACTCCTTACATGTTTACATTTCATAACTGTAACTTATTGAAGATATCCTTATAAATTTTCTTCGCAGAATCAAGGAATGGCTTCCATATACCTGTTACATGATCTAAATTTTTCTTTGCTGCTTGCAGTGAGACAATTATATTTTTCATGTCTTCCACTATTTGGTAATCAGGTTCTTTGATCAATCCATCTGTATTTGTTGCCGTTGTCTGCATTAGATCAAAAGTTGGTGCCATAAATAACTGGAATCCAACAAGATTTTGGATTCTTTTTGTATTTTGTTCTGAAGCTTTTCTTAAGGTGAGATCAAGACTTGTCAGCTCCCGACTGTACTCTATTGGAGAAGAGCTCTTAGCATCAAATTTGGATGTTAGAACTTTTATTTCTTCTGTTGTCTTTTTCGTTGTCTCAGTTATGTCTTTAACAAAATTTTCAAAATTAGAAGTCCTTGTTATCAACCTTTTTGCTTCTTGTATCTGTTTTTGTAGCTCTCTGGTTCTTGTAGATACAGTAGCTTTCAGTTCTTCAACCTGTTTGCGAAGAATTTCTATTGTCTTCTTCTCATAGTGATCAATTGCAATTGCTTCTGGGTCAGTGTCTCCTCTAGATGGACCTCTTCTTTTGGATGTACCTCTCCTTCTTGATGTACTTCTGGATGAATTTGCTCTTCCAGAGGTAGTTCTGTTTGTTGCTCTTCAGCAACCTATTGACCAACTTTATCTGTTTCTTTTTCTGCAGTCATCTTTGCTGATGACTTCCCCTATTCTTGTTCATCTGGTCTTACAAATGTCTCATGTTCACCTGTTGGAGCTTGTTCTCCCATATTAACTTGTTCACTAGATGTGAACTGTTCAGGTGTAACTTCCTTCTCACCAATTGTTGATTGTTCACCGATGTGAACTGTATTGGTGGTACCAACTCTTTTTCAGGTTCATCTTGTGAGATGTCCTGTGGACCTGTAGGCTTAAGAGTGTTGAAGTCATATTTTTGCCAAAAATCCAAAGAATCTTCACACATCTTTTTCTAGTCCATTTATGATCTTGGCAACCCTATTCTTTGTGTCCAAATTGAGTGACATTGCTTCCATCAGAATTTTTATTGTCTCATCACTGAGACCTGGTCTTACTTGTGCCAAAGTTTCCCTTATAATCTTATTGTTTGTTGCTAAACCAGTTCTCCATTTGGCCATTAGCCTTTGATTCAATTCAGGCGGAAATAGAGGCCCGCAGTCCTAGGACTTCTGTTGAAATCTAAGAAGGTTTCTAACAGAGCAGTCTCAATTTTTTGCTTATCCTCTTCTACCAGAACACTGAACCATTTTGCAGCATTTGACACTTCACCGAAATCCATGATTTCATCAACTATATTATCAACAATTAAAGTTGAAGCTTTACCTTTAACTGGGGAAGCAAGTAGGGTTGGTGGAGTGAGATCATCGCCTGTGTCTTCAGTGATATCAACGATGACCGGTTCAGTTGCAGTCTTTGCCTTGACCGGAGTCTCAGCTCCCAGTATGCCTTTTCCCTTTCTAGTGTCTATTATCGGTGGCTCCGTGGTCTTATGGCATTCTGCTTCTGCTTGATGTTGTTGCTTTAGGACATCCGTCCAAGTAGCAACCCCTTCATCATATACTTTATCCACTTCACCAATTAGGACCTCACCATTTCTCTTTATGATGTTGAAACTTTGTTTGTATAGGTTAGCTTGATTGGTTGCCTCTTCCAGGCTTAGGTGATTCTATACTTTTAGCATAGCTCTTATCCTCAACTCTCTCTCCTTATCTGACGAAGATTTCCATCTTCCTTCAATTATTCCTACTAGATCTTCAAGAATTGTTTTATGAAGTACAACAGGTGTTAAGTTCTGGTTGTGAAGAACAAAAACAACTTCTTCTAGCTTTCTCTTATCGTCCTCATCACCAAGCTCATATCTTCTATTAACTGCGTGCAATCCACCTGTCTCCTTTATTCCTTCAACCACTTCATCAATGGTTGGTTTCCTTGCTCTAGGTGCATCCTCTTTTACTGGTTTCCCGGTCTTTCTCTTTCTGTGAAGAGTAGTTGTTTCTTCAGTTTCTGCTTCCGGTTCCTCACCTTGTGCACTGGATGCTTGCTGAGTCCTCTTTCTTTGAACCTTGGGTTCTTCAACCACTGGCTTCTTCTTCCTAAGTGTGGGAGTTCTTTTTACATACACCTTCTTCAGTTCATTAGCAGATGTCTTTTTCTTCAGATTTGCCAGAATCTCCTCATAGGTCCCAAACCAATATGCCGATAGATCTAAGTTTCTTTCTTGAAGTGCATTAGCATATGCCTTTGCAATCTTAGAAGTAATCTCATAACCGAGGTCCGTTGCATTCTCAGACCTTGGCTTCACAGCTTGGATAATACAATGATCAGTGCTTACTAGAAAGCACATCTCTTCCTTATATTCGTCAACAATGGTAGAGGGAATTCTTTCCATGTTGAGCATTCTTAGTTGAAAGGCCTCAAAGTAGTCAATCATGACCTTATTAAACTGGTTCGCCAATTTATTTGCTAACTCACCTATTTGAACCATTACTGGTTTATCTTGTTTCCATGTGACTTTCCCTATGCCTGGAAAGAAGTTTTGGTAATAAAAGAACAAACATACCTGTAATGTCCCATACTTCAGAAACTTCTTCTTGACCAAGCCAAGCTTCTTTAGGTTTTCAAAGATCTGCCCCCTGAGCATAGCGCATATATCGTATCGCGCATTGTCGTGCATAATCCTGTGCGCCATGTGTATCGCTCCTCCTGGTACGCTATTTAGGTTACTTGACTTGTATACCTTATAGCTGATAACTGCTGCCACAAATCGAACGCCATCATCTTCAATGTCATTCACAGTCATCATTCGATTGTCATACTTAGACATTGTCAACCGTGTGATTTTTGCATTAGCTATTGTCCTTAGGGTTAGAGCTTCCCCTACGACATTATAACTAGTCACCCTATGCAGGTCATCTTTTGTTATTGGTGTGACCATGCCTTTTGCAAGCCACACTCCTTGTTCGTGAACCCTGCTTAGAACCAGTCTAATCCAATCCGGTCAAAACACGGTTATATATTTCACTCCATTGATCAATCCCGATGATTCAAGCTTCGAGTATTTGGATTGAAGCTTCCCGTCTTCGCAAAGTGAAAGGTATTCACTTTGGATGAACATTTCACGTAGTTCTTGTTTGCCATGGATGAATGCCGTTACATCCTCTGTCATCAAAACACTTGCAGGCACAGATGATAGAGCTCTTGCCATATCATTCTCTCGGTTCTGCACTGCCATAATGTTGTAAACTGGTCTTTCCATTTGATTAGCACTGATTAGGCTTACCACAGAAGGTGAAGATGCCATTATACTAGATCGGTTTTAACATAAAGTTCTTGATAAGATTCATGGGATTCGCTAAGCAAAGAATGTAAATCACAGCAAGAAAAGATTATTCAAGCTTGTGAAATCAATAATCACAGTTCGCAATGTAAAGTGAAATGAGTAATCAGCTTTCCCTTTTATAGACTTAGGTCATAACGGTAATTAGCAAATAGTAACATTTCTTAACGGTTACTGTATTAATTATGCTTACGTAACATTTCTTTTCGACAACCGGTCTGCAGACTTGTTCCTTGTTCGCGTATCCTCGGTTGCAATGTCCACCTTGCTACTTCAGCTTCACTTACCTGTCTGGTTTACATGTTAGACCGATGACTCCTTCGCGGTTGCACTTCTTGACTGAGTGAGATCACAGCTCGCCAGTTCCTCCGGGAACAATAGGCTGGCTACCTGTTCCCCTTAAGCCCTTAGGCTTAATTTGCTGAAGAGATATCACCATCAGTAGATGATGACCTAACCTCTGATTTCTCCTCAGCAGAATTCTTTGTCCCTTTAACTGACCAAGTCTTCTTTACTTCCCTTCTGGTCTCTTTCCTCAAGTTATCTTTCTTGTTGGGGGAGAAGTTCTTCTTGACCAGTTTGGTCGGTCCTTTACCTTTGCTCATCGACCGGTTCTTGCATTCTTTGGCCAAATGCCCAATCTTGTTACAGTTGTAACAAGCCATTCCAGTTCCTCTCCATGGATTGACCCTTCTTTCCCTGTCCATGGGCGAGTGACATCCAGAGTTCCTATGGCCTGATGGCTCACAGGTAGCATAGTTGGATGTGCTTCGGTTTATATTCCTATTATGGAATACCGGTCTAGGTGGGGATTTGAATGCCATGGTTTTGGACTTGCATTCTTCCGCTTTGTGTCCAAACTTGTTACATGCATAGCAATAGCCCTTGAAGCTTCCCTTGCTTCCACTGGACACACTGTTGGAGTGTGACCCACATTCAAAGGTCCTATGACCATACCTGTAACAGTTGCTGTTAGAAGTAAATGGTTTTACCGGTGCATTTTTGCAGTCATTAGATTTATGACCCGGTTTGCCACAATGTTTGCAAAAGGGTTTGAAGGTCTTCTTACCTTTGTCTTTTGTAGGTTTCTTCTTCTCCATCTTGCCTTGCTTGTCTCCAGAGGACTCATCAGTTTCTTTGTTGCTTGACTGATGTACCCAAGTCCCGTGGGATCCTTGTGCTTTCTTTGAGCCCTCAGTTGCTCATCAAGCTTCTCTAAGCTTTCATTGTACCTTCTAAGTTTCTCATTTCTCTCTTCAAGAGTTTTCAGATGTTCCTTTAGTTGATACAATTCAATGGCCAACCTTTTCCATGCATCATCTTTGTCATGCAAGTGCACATGCATAATTGCATTCTCTTGAGTTGTGCTCTGCATGTCTGCTTGAAGTTGTAAAATGAGATCATCACTTTCTCTTACCGCATCTTCCGTGAGATTTCTTTCTCTTTCAACAGTCAATAGTGTATTTAGGCACTGTTCTTTTCATCTTCAGCTTTCCTTTTGTCTTCGATGATTTCAGTCATCCTCAAAGCATGACTTTCTTGCTCCTTTTTTAGATTGTAGATTTGATCGGTTAGATTTTGATTTTTCTCCATGAGATCAGAGACCGCCTCTTCTGCTTCATCAAATCCACTCTGCCCAGAGAGTTCTTCAATGGTTTCATTACTCTCACTCAGTTGCAGAGCCAACTCTTTCCTCTTTGCAAAAGACCTCCTTAGTCTATTCTTAAGAGAGGCTATCATGTCATTGGCTTCCTCAAGCTATTTTTGATACCTGTAACGCTCCATGATCTTTACTCAAGCGGTTAAGCTTTATATCTTTGAGAACCTAAGCTCTGATACTAATTGTTAATCCTAAATGGTTACCGAGAGGGGGGGGGGGGGTGAATCAATAATTTCAATTTCTAATACTTCTTTTTCCAAATAGATATTCTTGCTAATACATAAATTAAAAGAATATTACAATACCATAAACAAAAATTGAATACACAAGTCAACACAACATATATACGTGGAAACCCTCGGTTAGAAGGAAAAAACCACGGTCTGACAGAACCTACAAACTCTGTTGTCGGTATATTTTGTATGTACGGGTGCTGTGTAATAAACTTATGTTAATCTCGGCAGTTAGTACCGAGAGTGTGAACCGTTACGACGTGACGTTTCGGTGGTGTCTCTTCGGAGGTTATATGTACACATTGCTCTGAGTGTGAATGACATGATTTGGTTTTCTGAGTACTTTATGTTTACCGAATTGCAATACTTTCCTGTGTTCATGTTTATTAGTTAATGTGTGTTTATGCAACTATTCTTGTTGACCCGAGAGGGAAAACATCTGGCGCCGTTGCCTAGACATACCCGGATGGCGAGTAGGCATAATGGGCTTATCCGTTAGTGCGATAAACCTAGAAGCCGAGGAAGCCCGTACCGAGTTGTACGACGGAGAGGATAATCTGGCACGTGACTTCCGAATTTTGTTTCAAGTAGCTCTTGAAACTCACGTCCGAAGGGAGGCAACGAACGGAGACGTCCCTGCAGGCGTAGTGTGGGACACGATTGGGGCGAACCCTGCAGCGAATCGGTTGTTGAACCAACTTCCACGGTTGTTGGCACAAGCAACACTCGCATGACGTATTCGGCAAGAGGAAATTGACCGTGAGGACCGCCGCCAGGAGATCCTCCGTGCATTCCACGCCCGAGAGCATCTTTGTCGCCGTCAGGAGGAAGGAAATGACAAACAGTAAAGTTGTTGAAGTTTGAAACGAAGGGGAACGGAACACAAAAATTCCATTGTAGTTCAATTGAGAATGTTGTAAAGCAACATGAATTAATAAAAAATAAGTGTTCTTTTTGATTGAGCAATGTGTATAGTTTGTCTTGATGCCCAATAATTTAAATAAAGATCGAAATAAGAAAGTGATAGATGACGAAGGGGAAGCCGCACAGAAGGCTTTGATATCTGCGCAGCAACGTGAACGTCGGTGTAGGCTCAGGCAACTTGCCAAAGACCAGCTTGCCGGAGGGTTGCCCGAAGGGGACCTCGGAAGTGGTACGGAGGGTGTAGAAGCCGAAGAAGAGTTCACTTCTCCGGAACGAAGAGTGCGGAGTCGGGAAGAGTTACTTGAGGAGACACGGGCGAGAAGAGCCTTTCTCCAAGAGGAGAGAGTACGGTTTGAGGTGGGTCTCTGTACACCAAGCGCGGAGAACCAAACCGGCGGAGAGGGTGATACTGCAGAGGGTGGCACGAGCACACCAGTAGACCCTCCGTTGGAACCGAGAACCCCGCACGGTACAGTGCCAGGAGAAGGGCAAGTACCACCAGCCCAGCAACTACCGCAAGGACAAGTACCACAAGTCCAGACTACCCACAGCACTCAGGGAGGTGTGGGCACGAGTGGTATTGGTGCACCGCCTCCACTGCGGCCAACCATGGCGGTGAATAATCAGAAGTTACCGAAATTTATGGGGCAATCCAAGGAGGATCCAGTTCGGCACTGTCGAACGTGTGAAACGATATGGACTGCACACGGGGTAACTAACGAGAACGAATGGATCCGTCAGTTCTCTGCAACATTGCGGGAGGGTGCCATTGATTGGTACTCGGACGTTGACAAGACAAGGCTCACGACATGGGACGATGTTAAAAAGGCCTTCCAGACAGAGTTCCAATTGTTACGGGATGATAATGAAATATTGGCGGAGATCTACAACACGAAGCAAGCCAAGAATGAGTCTGTTCGTGCGTATGGCCGACGACTCAAAGAACTCATTGGAAAAATGGAGTCGGCCCCAGTGGATGAATTGAAAAAGAGATGGTTTGTGGAGGGACTCAAAACATCCCTCCGAAAGAAAATGAAGATAGTACCGCCTACTTCGTATAGTAATGCATATAACCGAGCAATGGATCTCGAGAGCGAATGTAAGACCTCGAAGAAGACAAGGTCATCTTCTGATGATGATTCAGAGACGGAAAGTAGTGAGGACGGGTCGAGCAAGAAAGTGCTCGCATTGCAAAAAGACCTTGAGAGGATGATGCGAGAACTTAAAGCCGCCAAAGGAAGTACTAGCAAAGCCGAAGAAGATACAGTGTGGTGTACGGACTGCAAGGAGGCAGGCCACACAAAAGGGTCTTGTCCGAAAAAAGTTTTTTGTGATATCTGCCAAATCGCAGGACATCCCTTTAAAGAATGTCCCTATAACTTGAGGGCAAGAGGCCAACAAGTACTCTATGCACAGGAGCAACCTTCCACGTTTGGTACGGGTGGACAACAGAATGCTGCATCATCTTGCGGATATAAAAATAACCACCGGGGAGGCCGAGGCAACAATGAGAATAAGCCCCAGATCCAATATGATGCCAAGGGAAGACCCATGATACAATGTCGGAGTTGTAATCAGTGGGGTCACTATGCTCGTGATTGTCAGACGGAGGCTGCGACTCCGCAGAAGTTGTGTCGGTGGTGCAGACCGGGTGACCATGAGGATGCTAATTGTCCGAAGCCCGGCTGTAACATCCTGGAGTTGGAATGTAGAGGTACTGAGAAGGTCCTGACAGTCACCCGTGCCCAAGCCAAAAAGGCCATGTACCCACACCCTCCGACAGAGAAACAGAGGGTATTGCAAGCGAGGGCCGAGATCGAAAAAGAGATACAGGACCGGAAGGAACCTGCCGACGCCGGCACTTCTCATCGAGAATTGGCGGAGCAAAGTATACTACGGCAGATACTGCAAATGGAAATACCCGTGAAGGTCAAGGACCTGTTGGAGACCACGCCACACCTAAAAACAGCTCTATTCCTAGGGCCTAACACGCCACCTACGACGGTGGAACGAATGGAGATCCTAGGCGGCTGTGCAGCCGACCCGATGACGTTGTCAATAAACCATGGATGCAACCCGACAGTAGTAGAAATGGGTATCCTGGGTAAAATCCTCACGAACACCATCGTTGACGGAGGGTCGGGCGTCAATGTCCTTCCGGAGGAAACTTGGAAGAGTTTGGGGAAACCGACGCTGTGGCCACCAACCTTCAATCTGTTAGGGGCCGACCAGCATGGTATTAAACCACTCGGTATGCTAATGGCACAGCAGGTGACTATCGGAACCCAGCCTTTTACCTTAGACTTCGTCGTAATCCCTCTCAAGCAAAAGGGGTATGACGCTATATTGGGTAGAGGGTGGTTGGTTGCAGCCCGAGCCAATCACAACTAGAAGAAGAACACCCTCGCATTCGAGAAAGGGGGGAGGAAATTTGTGGTAGACCTCGCCACACAAATGGTTGGAGAGGAAATGGCGTCCGACTCAGACTCCGATGGTGGCGGGATGGACGGAGAGGAAGAAACTATGGAACCGAACGATGAAGGGGTACTTGAGATAGAAGGAGACGGATTCACTAGATGGTCTCTTTCACTGGCAAATGCGTGACTACGAGGTATTTCAGCCATCGTGCAATATACTGGAGATCGGGAATGAGTTCCCTACGGAAGAAAACATGAACGAGTTCCCTCCGGAGTACACAGAATATACAAAGGGGGAAGCCCAGATGAGAGTAAGTCCGGCCCACATGTTCTCGGAGGGAGAACCTATCCAATACAAAGAGGCAAAACTGGAAACAATAAATCTCGGGGACGAGCAGAATCCCAAGACTATCCTGGTGGGAGATGACTGGGATCCCGTGTTAAAAACGGCAGCCTTCAAAATATTCACAGAGTATAAGGACGTGTTAGCCTGGAATTATAAAGACGTGAAGGGCGTACCTCCGGAGCTCTGCGTGCACCGCATCCCTTTGGTTCTTGGAGCCCAACCTGTGCGGAAGAGGCCGTACAGGATGAACAAAAACTATGCTGCAAGGGCGGAGACCGAGATTGCGCGGATGCTGGACGCGGGGATAATTTTCCGAGTAGACACAAGTGAGTGGGTGTCACCAATCGTGATATCTCAGAAGAAAGAGGTTAACCAAATCCGCATCTACGTAGACTTTAGGTGTCTCAATGCGGTGACCATTAAGGATCCCTTCCCGATACCCTTCACAGACAGAATACTCGAGGAGGTGGCAGGCCATGAGATCTATTCCTTCATGGACGGGTTTTCAGGATATAACCAGATATCCATTGCAGAGGAGGACAAGCTAAAAACCACCTTTGTAGTGGAAGATGGTGTGTACGCCTACAACCGGATGCCCTTCGGCCTGTGTAATGCACCTGCAACTTTTCAGAGAATCATCCTGCACATCTTTGACAAGATGTCGAGAGGGAATTTTAAAGCATTTCTGGATGACTGGTCCATTTTCAGTAGCCAAGACAAACACGTTGTAGCACTCGGAGAGTGCATGGAGTGGTGCCGGAAGGCGCGTTTGGCACTCAACCCGAAGAAGTGTCGTTTCATGGTACCGCAAGGGAAGCTGCTCGGACACATCGTTTGTAAGGAAGGGTTGAAGATGGACCCCGACAAGGTCTGGGTGATAATTGAAATAGAGGCTCCCAGTGACGTAACCGGTGTCAAGTCATTCCTGGGCCATATCGGGTACTACCGACGGTTCATAAAGAATTTTTCCCGGATTTCATACCCGATGGATAAACTTATGAAGAAAGGGGAGCCGTTCGTCTGGGCGAAGGAGCAAGGGGAGGCATTCGATGACTTAAAAATGAGACTGTTGGCAGCCCCCATCTTGGCATTTCCGGACTGGGACAGAGAGTTCCATGTTCACGTGGATGCGTCAAACTACGCCATCGGGGCCACCCTGGCACAAGAAGGCGAACATGGGCTGGATCACCCAATCTATTTTGCAAGTCAGTTACTCTCAAAGGTGGAGAGGAACTACAGCACTACAGAGCGAGAGGCTCTCGGAATGGTCTACTCGGTTCAGAAGTTTCAGCACTACCTATTGGCGACGCCGTTTACTTTCTTCGTGGACCACCAGGCTTTGATGTACTTGGTTAACAAGCCCATCATTCAGGGAAGGGTGAGCAGGTGGTTGCTGCTCCTTCAAGAATTCACCTTCAGAATTGTTGTACGGCCAGGACGTAGTCATGTGATTGCGGACCAATTGTCCCGAATTAAGTTTTATGATGCTATGTTCACATTGGATGTATTGGAATATATTAATAAAGCATATGGCAGTTCTGTGAATCTTGTTGTATTTGTTAGTTATTAGCAATTCCTTTAGGATCATGTGTAAAACCTAGTTTGCCGTAGGCAGCAAACATTTGGTGCCATTGCCTTTAAAGGATTTTGGGCGATAGTAACGAAGCGTGAATGACGGAAGGGAAACAATGGGTTAGCCAATAGAGAGCAACCAAGAAGAGGAGAACCAGAACGAGGAACTCTTTGAAGGAGAATGTGTATTAACCAACGACTTTACCGCAATATTGCTAACTTCTATCAAGATGCACGTTTAAAGGGAAGCCGAATGAGAGGAAGTGCCAGAAGGTGCGGTGTGGGATGCCCTTCGCGTGAATCGTGCAGTAAACCATTTGTTGTCTCATCTTCTTGGGTTGTTGGTGCAAACCATCTTGGCCCTTCAAAGCCGGCGTGAGGAGGTGCACCGTGAGACCAGAGGACAACAAATTCTGAGTGATTACTATTGCCAGAGAGAGGAGGAAGAACAAGATGAATCTCGTCAAAAGGGAAATATGAAATAAACTTGGAAGGGAGACTAAATAAAGAGAACACATTGTTATGACTATGTCCTAAAAGACATGTAGTATGGAAAACGTCTAAATAAATAAAAAGTGTTCTTTGATTTCTATCATGTGTTGTTACTTCTTGTGGATAAATAAGTAAAATATTTATGCCAAATGAATTGAATAAGAATAGGAATAAGAAAAAGGAAGTAGAAGATGGGGAAGGTATTAGGAGAAATGTGCTGTTTCAGCAACAGGCTGAGAGATGGTAAAGATTTTGGAGGATCACCGAAGGACGATTAGAGGACGCTGATAGTGAGGCATCGCATAAGGGAATTGGGAGGATTCCGTTGAAGAAACTAGAAGTTTTCTTGGAAACCTAACCTTAACTACATGTACAGAGGCAAGGGAGGCCCGAAGGAGGGAGAGAGAAGAAGCTGAGGGTAGAGAAGCAGAGGATACCAGTGTCACCACGAGTATTGAAGTGACCAAGGGGCATAGGGATCAAGGCAGCTTGCTAGGCTTAGATACTCCTAGTGGTTTGGAGACACCGAGTGAAGGAGTACATAACACTTCGAGTAACGAGACACCATTGATGGTACCGACATAGCCTGCAGTCTCAACACACCCCGCAGTACCAAACCAACCGACCGTACCACCAACACAACCAACACTTACACCAACCATCATGGCGGGGCAAAAGCAAAAGCTACCCAAATTCATGGGCAACGGGAAAGAAGGTCCCGTACAACATTGCAAAACCTGAGACAATCTGGACAGCCAACGCGGTCACAGATCAAGATGATTAGGTAAGGCAATTCCTAGCGACCCTGAGGGGCGTAGCCATTGATTGATATTTTGATATTGATCAAACAAAGGTGGTCATATGGGCAAATCTAAAGAAAGAATTTCAAGAGGAATTCCGACTACTCAGAGATGACAATGAAATAGTAGCGGAGATCTACAATACAAAACAAGCAAAGGAGGAAACAATCTGTGGATATAGGCGACTACTCAAATAATTGGTGGGAAAAAAGGAGAGCCCACCAGCGGACGGACTAAAGAAAAGGTGGTTCATCGAGGGCTTGAAGCCTGCTCTCATGAGAAAAATGAAGATAGTGCCTCCAACATCATATAACGAGGCTTACAATTGAGCAATGGATCTCGAGAGTGAAAACAAAACCGCAAAGAAAAAGAAGAATAAAGCATCAGATGACAACGACGACTCTGACGGAGAGAGTAGCAGTGAAGAATCAGGCAAGAAAATAGAAGCCCTCCAAAAAGACATGGTTCGGATGATGAAAGAGTTCAAGACCATGAAGAGCAACCCCAACCGAAGTGACGAAGGGGACTTGTGGTGTATGGACTGCAAAGAACGTCACACAAAGGGCTACTATCCGAAAAAGCAATTTTGCGATATCTACCAAATTGTCAGGCATTCCACTTAGGAATGTCTGTACAACATGAAAACCAGAGGGCCTCAATAGATACTGATGACGCAGGAAGCATATACCTCAACTGCGGGGGCCACAAACACAAACGACAATACATCATTTGGCGGTTTCAAGAATAACCTGCACGGGGGAAGAGGTGGAAACAATGGAAACAACAATAATAATAATGGGGTCATAGCCATATCCAGTATAATGCAAATGGATGGTCAATGATACAGTTCTTTACCTGCAACCAGTAGGCGCACTTTGCAAGGGATTGCATGAGGGGAGAAGTGCCGCAGTTTCTATGCAGGTGGTGTGGTCCGGGAGACCACGATGCAAAGTGTCCAAAGTCGAGAGTGAATCTTTTGAACATTGAAGGCAATTGGGAGATCTTGGTTGTCACTCGGGTGTAGGCAAAGAACGCTACCTACCCAAACCCCGAAGTTGAGAAAAGGAGAATGCAAGAAGCGAAGGAAAACATCGAGAAAGAAATGATGGTTGAAAGAAGGGAGAGAAACAACACTGCCAACACCTCTATAAGGGGTCAAGCGAAACAAAACATCGTATGACAAGTGTTGGAAGCATAAATTCCCATCAAGTTGAAAGACCTTCGGCACACACATGGTAGCCCTCGAAAAATGTATAGAGAGGTGACGACGGGCCAGATTGGCACTCAACCCCCCAAAATGTAGATTTATGGTGCCCCAGGGGAAACTACTGGGACACATCGTATGTAAAGCGGGATTAAAGACAGATCCAGACAAGGTACGGGTAATTGTAGAAATGGAATCCCCAACGGATGTAACTGGGTAAAATTGTTCTTGGGACACATTAGGTACTATAGGTGATTCATTAAGAATTTTGCCTAGGTGTCGTACCCACTAGACGACTTGACTCAGAAAGGAGAACCCTACATGTGGGCAGCAGAGCAGGAGAAGGCATTTGAGGAGATAAAGTTAAGGCTAGTAGGCACATCGATCCTTGTGTACCCTAACTGGGACAAAGAATTCCATGTCCATGTGGACACATCGAATTTTGCCATCGGGGCAACTCTACCAGAAATAGGAGACCACGGGATGGACCATCCTATTTATTTTTGCAAGCAGACTCTTGTCAAAAGCGGAAAAAAACTACAGCACTACGGAGAGGGAAGCACTCAGGATGGTCTTTGTCGTGCAGAAGTTCCGGCATTATCTGCTAGCGACTCCATTTGTCTTTTATGTTGACCACCGGGCTTTGATGTATCTGGTCAACAAGACAATCATTCAAGGGCGGGTGAGTAGATGGTTACTCTTATTGCAAGAGTTCACATTTAACATTATAGTGCGGCTTGGAAAGAGCCATGTCTGTGCAGATCACCTCTCAAGAATCAAGTTCGGCGAACCTCCCGATGACGTCAATGATGACTTTCCAGACGTACACTTATTCAGGATTGCAGTGTTACTAGCATGGTATATTGGTATTGGAGAGTACCTCTCAACAGGGCAGTTCCCGCACGAGATGCAATTGAGTGGGAGAAGGAAGTTGGTATTAAGAAGTAAAACATTCCAGCTCATTAATGACTTATACAAGATGGGACTTGACCAAGTCCTTCGCTGGTGCATTATGGAAGAGGAAGTCCCAAGTGTACTGCAAGAAGCACATGAAGGTCCTGCAGGAGGACACATGGGACCATATACGATGACACGAAAAATATTACTTGCAGGATTATGGTGGCCAACAGTTTACAATGACGTGAGGGAATAGGTGGTGAGCTATGATACCTGTCAAAGAGCAGGGAAGCCTCTCAAGAGGGGCTTCATGCCTTTGAACCTCTCTAATGCACAAGAATTATTTGAACGATGGGGACTCGATTTCGTGGGGCCACTCAAAGCAAGTAGAGCGCGGCGGTGTAGGTACATTGTCGTAGCGACGAAATACCTCAGAAAATGGGTTGAGGCACGCGCCCTCTCGGATAACTCAGCCTTGAGTACGACGAAATTGCCCTCTCAGATAACTCAGCCTTGAGTACGACGAAATTTATATATGAACAAATAATCACACTCTACGGCATACCCATCCAGATTACGAGCGATTGAGGGGTCCATTTTGTCAACCACGTGATAAAGCTGCTCACCACGGACTTCAAGATTTTCCATTCTCTCTCAAGCCCCTACTATTCGAGAGCTAATGGCCAGGCCGAAGCCACCAACAAGATATTGGTGTTGGTAATATACAAGTCATGCGTGATCGAAAAGGAGGATTGGGAGGAATGCTTGCCATCCGTGCTGTGGGCTTATCGCACCACTTACAAGGTCACCACAGGACACACCCTTTCAGCTGATGTACAAACAAGAGGCTGTCGTACTAGCCTAATTCATGGTATCGAGTTTGAGGATTGCTATTGAGAATAAGTTGGGAGATACTGAGAGTCTGAGGGAGAGACTGTATAATCTTAACAAATTGGATGAACAATGTTTCATGACATAGTGGGCGATCGAGATAGCACAACAACGGAAGGTGTGTGGCATGACAAGTACTTGAAGAGAACAAGATTCGTACTCGGGCAACTAGTTTTGAAGTATAACGGATGCAATGAAATTAAGCCTAGAAAATTTAAAGTAAAATGGCTAGGGCCATACAAGGTGCACGAAGTTGGCGATAATGAAGCGATTAAACTGTGGACGCTGGACGGAAAGGTGATAGTAGATCCTGTCAACAGTTTGAAACTAAAAATCTACCGTGAAAGGGACGAACGACGAGGAACTCCGAGAGGCAGATTCATTCAGGCTGAAAAAACAAAAAAAAAAACAGAGAAATCCGTACGACAAAAGGGAAAAGTAGCACATGACCGTATGGTATTTGGCCGTACGACATTTAAAGGCTGTATGGTCAAGACACTGTACGACATAAAACCGAATGAAAGACATCAAAACTTGACAAAAGACCGTACTACAATGTCCCCGTCATTAAATGACTAATAAAACTATTGTATTTGGGTCTGGATCAATTTAGTTTATCTCGGGCCCATTCTTTTTGTTGGCGTAGTGTAGTTGTCGCCGTCGGCTCTTTTGTGCACTCTCGGGAAGTTTTCCTCGACGGGTATTTATGCTCGGTGTGTAGGTTAGTTTTCGTATAATGAGATTTATATTTGGGAATTCCTGTTGGGATTCTACTGTTTGCCATTTCGGAGGTGGAAGATCCTCCCTATTTGGTTTGTGCAGTTTCGGTGGGATTCAACCCTCACCCTACTCTGCTTGTTCTGCTTGTATCGGATCTGGCAAATTCGAGGCTCTATCAATAAATTTAATAAGATATTTTTGGCGAACATTTGTTTGGATTGCAAATTGTTCTTGTCTACATAAGTCATATCCATTCATTGGTAAGGAAGAAGGAACGTCATTCGGCCATTTGCAAGACTTCCTAGACATCTCCAGCCTCCGTACGGCCTCATCAAATTCACCGTACGGTCCCTAGCTTACCACCATCGTACGACCTGTACACCACCGTACGACCTCCTATCATCCGTACGAAGTACCTCCTCCCACCACACAAGCTCTCTTGCATTCACCGTACGGCCACTCTCAATGCACGGTGTGACTCATTTGCCACTGTATGGCCCAGTACCGTATGGCCTCATCCAGGCCCCGTACGGCCTCCAACCTAGCCGTACGACCCCTCCTTGTTGTATAGTACGGCCTTCCTTGTTGTACCGTATGACCTCCAGCATAGCTAGACGTCCTCCAGCATCAATGTTGTGATCGGATGGTTCCCCATTCGGCCTTCACTCTCAGTTAATTGCCGTACATCCCAACTCTGGATTCTGCAGGAGTAACAAAAGTCTGAAGGGAGGAATTTGTGACAATAGTGTGCGTGGGTACATTACAGGCTATCCCGCGACATCTCACGCAAGTTTGTACGACCTAGAAGAAAGTTCGTACGGTCCAAGAAGAAAGACTATATGGTGGTAAGAAGAAAAAGGAGATGTACGGAGAGCAGTCTGTACATTTCGTACGATAGCATGAAAAACAAAAAAAATGAGGCAAAAGAATTGCGTATGAGGGAGAAAGAAAGACAAGTCCGTATGGCCTAGGAAGATCTGGACTCCTGTGAAAAGACCGTACGATCCCAAGGGAGGTCGTACAGAGAGGAATAAAATCACTTCCGAGAGGGAGAATGGAATAAATCAAATTGTTGTACAGACACTTGGGAAGTGAAAAAGGAGAAGCATACGGAAAGGAGCATTGGCACACTTGGGAAGAATTTAGAAAAACTACATACAGGTAGTTATTGTTGGCAAGAGGCTTTCACTATGGGGTCTCAACAACATAAAAAATATTGGAAGAAACAAGTACAGGCTTCAACACCAAGTAGGAGCATTGCCAGAGACAAAGGCTCAAGGGTTTTACTGTCGGGAGTTTGAATCGTTGGAAGCATAGACAATAGCAAGAAAAATGTTTGTCCTTGGGTACAGCCACAGATGTAGCAAAATCAGAAGGAAGAAATTACATGGAAAAATGTGGCATTTGAAGGGCTAACCAGTTTTGAGTACCAGACTTGGTGGGAAGAGACTCTAGATACAAACTTTTTGAAGGGACAACTACGTAAGGCACAGGTGCATTGGGCAATTCAAATGCCTATCTTTCCCATTAAAAAATTTGAGAGACCTCTACATGGTATGATAGACACGTTTGACAAATTCAGCCATACCAGCACCCTCAAATAGTTTGGGACGGATATTTAGATTAAATTTACTGCAGTCGAAATTACAAGGGTTTTTGGTATACTTGGTAGCAGAGTTACAGGACTCGGCGAGTCCTTGCCTGACTCGGCGAGTCCGAGGCTGAGTTAGGCCAGGCGAGTTTGCCCGACTCTGGACTCGGGACTTGCCGAGTCAGGCAAGGACTCGCCGAGTCCTGCCGAGTCCATGGACTCGCCTGACTCGGCGAGTCCGGAGGCCAGGACTCGGCCGGCAGGCAGTGCTGAAAAGCGCTTTAAAAAAGCTTTTTTAAATTATTTCAAGTCATTTTTTATGTTTAACTTGGCATTTATATTATGTTTTTGACCTAAAAAGGTCATTCTATTACTTGCATAAGGAAAGAAGAGAGAAAAAAGGCTTGAGAGAAGAGGATTGGGGTTTTAGGAAGAAACCAGTTGGCTCTCATTCAAGGATTGCTGATTGTTTGTTCAACTTTGTTGCACTTTGTAGCTTGCATGTAAGCATTGAGAGGAGTTGAAAGACGCATTTGGAGGAGGCTTCTACAAAGTTGATTTGCATTTCCATTTCTAGAGCAAATTCCAAGAGGTATGTTACTTTCTTTTTGTTGTTTTGTATTTTTTTTTTGCATTCATGAATATTTTTTTATTTCCATTTTGTTTAGTATTTAGTATTTACAATTTTACATTTCTTTAATTCTTTAGAATCTTAGATTTGTTCCTAACTTCCTAGTGTTGGTAAACCGTAAAATTGATTTTCAATTTCTATAATATATATTGTAGATGCTTATTTTGTTTTATTTATGATATATTGCAGCTGCCAGCAGTCATCATGTCTCAGACTGCGGGTAGTGGAAGTGGAAGTATGCCTAAAACGAACCTGGACGCAGACCCTGTTGCCGTAGCAAGGGATGAGGCTTGGTTACATGCCATCCTTGGCCACAAAAAAGGAGTCGTTACATGTTGGCATTGCAAGGTAACATATAATGGGGGAGGCATTAATAGGCTGAAATATCATCTTGCACATATACCAAAGCGGGATGCTAAAGTATGTTTAAAGGTTCCCAAAGATATCAAACGTAGGATGATAGTTATTTTAGAGGCAGCTAAAGAGAAGAAAGAATTACAGAAGAAACAAGCGGAAGAAATGGCAAGCTTAGCTACATAGGGCTCTTCAAGGACACATGCTACTACTCGGACTCCTATTGGCACTAGTACTACTGTGTCTGCGAGTGTGAGCATTGGGGGTCGGGTTCGTAAGAAACCATCCACACTTGATTCCATCTTTGCTCCATGCACAACTCCTGATGCACAACCATCGCTTGAGGGCATGGGTTGGAATAAGGAGATGCATGACCAAGCAAAACTAGCACTTGGAGATTTTTTCTTCTACAACAACCTTCCATTCAATGCAGCAAGGTACTTATTAATATATAATTTTAATTTTTAATTTCTATGTCTTACTTCTCTTGTTTTAGGTCTTCTTTTTAATTTATTTATTTAATTGCTTTTAGGTCTCCATATTGGCAAATTGCCATAGATGCTATTACTGTTTGTGGTGCGGGGTTCAAAGCCCCTAATGATGAGGAGGTAAAAGGTCTTATTTTGTCCCAATGAGTTGCTGATGTACAAGTTGAAATTGAGGAGCAACGTAAGGTATGGAAGGCAAAGGGTTGCACCATCATGACGGATGGTTGGACTGATAGAAGAAATAGGACACTTCTGAATTTCCTTGTCTCCTCATTAGGTATGTTAAGTTTTTAAGCTATAAGACTTAAGTTATTAAATTATGAATTAGATTGATCATAGTAGTAACTAGTAAGTACTACTACTAAATTGCTTTATTTTTTCTCAGGTGGTACAGTGTTTTTGAAATGCATTGATGCCTCGGGGAAGACAAAAAATGCTGAATATCTTTGTGAGGTGATGGAGGGAGTGTTGAAGGAGGTTGGTGAGGAGAATGTGGTGCAAATATGCACAGATAATGCAGCAAATTATGTTGCAGCAGGTAAAATTATTTTAATTTTTAATTTCTATGTCTTCTCTTGCTTTAAGTCTTCTTTTTAATTTGTTTATTTTTTTTGTAGGTAAACTTCTTATGGAGAGGCACTGCCACCTAGTTTGGATCCCTTGTGCCGCTCATTGCATTGACCTCATGTTGGAGGACCTTGGCAAACTTCCTTGGATCAAAACATGTGTAGACATAGGAAGAAATATTTGCAAGTATATATATAATCATACTTGGGTCGTCAACCTTATGAGGCAACACACAAAGCAAAAAGAGTTGTCTCGTCTAGGGGTCACTAGATTTGCAACAAATTTTCTCATGTTGCAATCCATTCTCAAGTCAAAGACCGGTGTGAAAGGCATGTTTGTATGTGAGGAGTGGACAAGATCATCATATGCAAAGACCACTGCAGGGGCTGCCATGGTTTACTTGGTTTTTGATGAGAGAACCTTTTGGCAACCGGCCAAAGAGATTGTTGATGTAATTTTCCTTTTTGTCCTCATTTCCAATTCCATTTCATATCATTATTTTTTGTTAAACACTTGTTTATAACTTTATGTTCATTGTTCAACTTCATTTATTGCAGCTTGTATGACCTCTTGTTGTTCTCCTATGGGTTGTTGATGGAGAGAAGCCCTCAATTGGATACATTTATGAGGGCATGGATAGGTGAAAGAGGCCATTCGATTCTTTTATGCAGGAAATCAGGATAGATATGGTTCCCTATGGGATGTTATTGATAGGCGATGGCACAATCTACTTCATAGGCCTATACATACAGCTGCCTACTTTCTTAATCTAGCATACCAATTCAGCCCAAGTTTCAAGGCTGATGGGGAGGTGTGGAGTGGCCTCTATGATGTTATAGAGAGGATGTCACTTGATGATGCAATTTCCACAAGTACAGTTCGTGAGATAGGGATGTACACCAAAGCACAAGGGGACTTATTTGCACGAGAGATATGCAAAAAAAATCGAACTGCATTGATGCCTGGTAAGAATCTATGATTCCAAATTCTAATTTCTAATTTTTAATTCTATTACGGTTTACCACTTTAGAATCTAGATTGATAAAGTTAAAGTTATAGAACTGATTTGAAATTTTCTTGTTTCAGATGCATGGTGGGAGATGTTTGGTACTAAGGTGCCAAATCTACAGAGGATTGCCATTCGTATCTTGATCCAGCCATCTAGTGCTTCAGGATGCGAACGCAATTGGAGTATGTTTGAGCATATACACTCCAAGAAGCACAACAGGTTGGCCGTGAAAAAGATGAATGATCTTGTGTTTGTTCACTACAACCTTCGCCTTCGTCACAAACATATCTTGGGCACTGACACATCTCCAATTGTATTAGAGAACATTGATCCACAAGAAGAGTGGAACACTGAGATGAATGATCCTGTCTTCAGTGATAGAGACTTGGAGTGGGTTGATCAGGTGGATCGAGAGGCAGAGGCAGTAGCGATGGCACAGGAGGAGGCTAGAGCACGAGGAGACCCAGTGCAGGACCTTGAGGCTGAGAGTGGTGGATCCGAGTCTGATGATGACGATTATGAGGAGGATGATGATGAGGAGGAGAGTGCCAATGAGCATGTCACTGAGGATCCTGTTTCGGTTCAGCCTCAGACACAGGGAGAGAGGATGGCTCTAGAGTCTTCCATGAGTCATTTTAGGCGTACTTGTAGGAGGACATAGGCTACTATCAGGCTATGAGCCTTTATTTTGAATCTTTGATATATGTTTTGAACTTCTGATTCCATGGATTTCATGTTCCATGAATATTGTAGACATTTTGATTTGACAGTGACACTATATTTCAGATTTCTATATTTAATTTGGTTTAACTATAACTAATTTTCTTCAGAAATCCATATTTTTACTTATGCGATCTATGCAAAGTTGTGTATGTGTGCAAAGGAGTTTCTATTTATCTTAATTATTGTGTATTAGATGTTAATTGACTAAATGTTGTAGGAAAAAAACTTAAAATCCTTAAAAATCTTTGCATTTCATGTGTTTTTTGATTTGCCAAGTCCTTGTTGAGTCCGGGCGCCGAGTCCGAGTCTATTTTGAGCTTGCCGAGTCCGAGGCTTGGAACTATGCTTGGTAGGCAATGAAAAAAGATAGGCATGAAGCCTCGAGAAATGTCTCGAGACGAAAAGGAGAATTTATCAAGTTGGTTTCGAGGAATCTAACTCCGAGCGAGTTTGAGTTTGTAGTAGGAGCATCCTCAAAGAATCGCGGAATCAAGAAGTCATTTGTGGCTCTCGGAGAGTGGCGATGTATCATGGATATTATCAAGAGTAGGCTCACAGACTCTAGTAGGGCTTTCGACATTGCCCTCTGACATCTTGTTTTCATGAATGAACTCAAGAACAACACTGTGTATGATTGGGCATCCATTATGGCCGAGAGGACGTATGGGTTCACGACGCTTCAACACAGGACGTTTTACATGCCTCATTACGCCATAGGCTTGTTCCTCAATGCCACCCGAGAGTAGATTCCACATGACAGGTTGAGGACGAGGTCGGGCAGCCTAGCCATGGGAGAGCTCCCTATCTTTCATTGGTGCCATTTGGATACAGGCAGGTTCGAAAAGGAAGTGCCAGGTGCTCTTAGAGTCTGAGGGAGACAATGCAGATAGTGATCGAGAGGATACCAGTAAGGACGCGGAAGCCAACGAGAGTGCAACAGTGGGAGGAGCCATGAGAGACTCAAACATAATAGGTATGGAGATACCCACTCCATTGTTCGAAGTTGCTTCAGATCAGGTTTTGTGCACTCCGCCAGTCACATACGTTACAACCTCCTTGCTACCGTCGGCACCGTCTGGTACCATTTTGGACTCGGTTTTGGTACCTAGGTTTGGCGAGTTGAGGGCTCCAGTTGATATGACACCATTGAGTGGGGAGGCAGTCGTGGTGCCAGTAGTAGTTGGGTTGGTTGAGGACCAATCCATAGAGGGGATTGTTGAGGCCAGAGTAGTACCTTTGAGAGGGGATTTGGAGCTTCCAGCGTGGACGCAGAGTGAACCTCAGGTCACTCTTGAGGTAGTTGGGACGGAGGCCATTGTGAGGGTAGGCCCAGGGGTGCTGGAGGAGCTGCCGAGGGAGTTACCGGTGGAGAGTAGTGATCCAGAGGCATCGATGATGGCTTGGCTAAATCAGTTCAAGATGGCACTGATGGCACCAACAACAACTAGCCTTCTTTCACCACAACGAGAATTGGTTGTCCCTCCAGAGATAGTAGATCTCGACTCGATGATTTCACCAGCTAGACAGGAGGTGGAGATAGAGGATGTACTTGAGAGGTAGGCTTTGACACATGGACCATAGCACGAGGTTAGTGATGAGGAGTTGCTAGAGTCGGATGGGGAGCCTAGGGAGGAGTCGACAAGAGGGTCTCAAAGTAATGTGTTGGAGCAGTACTTGGCAGATGTAGCCGCAGGAGTCGAACGGGTGATAGCCTCAGCGAAGTTACAAGCCCACGAGGAGGTTGCATAGGAGTTGGAGCGCCTCTTGACTTTCGTATAGGTGGGTTTTCCTATTGCATTTACTGACTGCTTTGAGTCGTGAGGATTGCCTACCGCCGAGTCTTTGGCTATGTTAGAGGATTGGGCTGTCCGAGAGACAACGGGGGAGAGTAGGATTCATGCCTTACTGCGAGAGGTGGAGTAGGCATTCCGTGAGGGATACTTTACCCTTTGGCGCTCTGAGCACATCTCTTCAGGACATGAGGCTACGATGATGGCAGTAGTAGCGGTTCGTGAGGAGATAGCCACACACCTTACAACAGTAGAGGAGACATTGGTTAGAGAGAGAGAGTCATGGGTAGTCGAGAGGAGTGGTATGGCGACTGAGTTAGAGGCATTTCAGGCACAGTTAGAGGCTGAGCGTATCGAGAAGGCTCTGTTAGAGACTCATCTTGTCAATGCTATGGATAGCATCGATGCAAAGGAGAAGGCGGTTGTGGAAGCGGCAGGGATGGTAAAGATTGCTTTGGAGATGAAGATGGTAGCAGAGTGTGACCTACAGGTGCGGACTGATCAGGTGTACAAGTTGCGGGCTCGGATCGCTTCCCGAGCAACACCGTCAACACCATCTTCTTCAGGGACGCTTCCTACGCCCCCTCCTGCTTTTGTATAGTGTTTTCTGTTGTGTATTCGTTTTTTGTTATCATTCCAATTTTGTATGTCGTCGAAGACGACTTGTTTTTTTTGTGGGGGGGGATGCTGTTGTCGGGAAACTTGTATGTACGGGTTGTTATGTTAATAAAGTTGTTAGCCTCCGTCGTTAGTTTCGGTCGTACCCCTTCGGGTAGTTTATGTATCCTCTCGGAGGACAGACTCAACATAGAATATATCATGCTATGTTCACACTGGATGTATTGGAATATATTAATAAAGCATATGGCAGTTCTCTGAATCTTGTTGTATCTATTAGTTATTAGAAATTCCTTCAGTATCATGTGTAAAACTTAGTTTTCTTTAGGCAGCAAACAAGCATAAGGCTCAATATAATTTCTAATTTATCCTCATCTCAATGACAATAAACTCCCATTAAAAATTCAATGATGATATGGCATATAGTTTGACATGGTAAGGAAGTGGATACGTAGCTAAAGTCAACACACAACCAGCTCAAGCAGACAACCGGGCAACTCAAACCAATTCTCTATTACTTAGAGTAATCCTCTGAAATTTAAACGATCTTGATTATCAACCTTTGACATCAATGACAACATATTCAACAAAGTCTTTGTTAGTTCTTCCCTTTCTTCCTTTTGTCTATGAATGAAAGGAGGAATAGAAGGAACCACCAAAGGTTGAGAGATGAGAGATAGAAGATGCTAAAAGTTTTTCTCTTTGTCCTTCATAGGATTGTGGAGGTGGAAAAAAAGTGTATATTGGAGGAATGGTAGGAGTAAGGAGTCTTGGTCTAGGATGTGTAGCACAAAGAGCCACTTCCATATCCATAGACAATGAAGGATTCTTAGAGGTAGCAATTGAAGTGGATCCTAAAGGATTACTTAAGGATAAGGTAGGGATTCTATTGGCTTTAAACTTTTGATAAGAAGGAATAGGATATCTCGATGACGTTTCAATGGGTGATATTTTTAAGGCCAAAAACAATCAAGGGTAAAGTTTCCATGATTAGGTAATGGCTGGGAAAATACACGATTTATAGCTATGATTTGACCATTATGCAAGTATTTGAAACACTTTGAATGGTAGAAGGGGCTGCCTTCATGGATGTGGGCCAAAGATGATCCAACTTCACATGAAATTGGTCCAAGGTAGGAATAATGGTTAAGGTAACATCTTAGCACTTCGAGGCAACATCTACAAGAATAGTGATTAATTCAAATACTCCACCTGATTTTAGAAAGCATTGCCAAGGCACTGGAAATCAAAACTGTCCAATGATTCTCAATCCTCCATTTGTCAAAGAAATAGGCCACAGAGAGAATTGGTTTCATCTAGTGAACATGATTGTAACTCCAAAATTCCTTCATTGTTTGGTTCCATTTGACCTTGACTCTTCGTCCATTCTTTGTAGAGTCTGAATTCTGATCAATCTGAGGAAGCTGCATTCACATTGGCAATTTGGTTCTTTAAATCAATTACATACTTCTGACCCTTGTTTTCAATGGAGCTTTTTTTTTTCTCCAGTTGTGATCGACTTTGGCTGCTACTAGCCAACCCCAACCCAACAATGCATCATAGGTCTTTAACATAATGACCACAAAGTTCAGCAAAAACAATTGTGTTATAATAATTATGTTTTTTCCCATTAAAAATCTAGGTACCCTAATACCTTGTTGATTTGCACCCACTTGTTGAAAGTTATGGGCCAAATGGCCAGATTGCCAAGATTTCTTCAGGTCTTTTGGAAGTATGTTCATGCTAGACTTGCCATCAATAATTGTTTTGGTCAGATTTCTTCCAAGGATTTCCATATACACCACCACTTGTTTCTTTGATTTGTTAATTGCCAATAACATTGTATGAATCACTTGGTCACCCAATAGTAGAGGTTTGGTTATTGGATCTTCATTCTCATTGGATCTCAATTGAGCCATAGCATGGACCATCTCATTCTTGCTCGATACTACTGAATTCTAAAGTTCGAGATTACTTCGTAATAAATTTACTATTTTAACTGATATAGTTGTTTAAAGTACTTGCCTTGTAATATTTTTCTTGGGTTGTCATTGACTTTTTACCATAGTTGCATTTGCATTGAGTGGTGGCATTCATTATCAACAATATTCTTCTCTTCAGTCCTTGCTCCACAAAGCCTTTCTTTTGTTGTATGTGGGTCTCAATAAATATCCTTCTTTGCTTGGGCACGTGTAATGGCTAATACTTCATTTTGTGTCTACATTAATTAGGTTGATGCTAGCCTTTTGTGTCTTCATGGTCCTTGGGTCCACACTCTACACAATAATTTTATTGCCCTGCTTGTTCAGGTCATCTCTTGCAAAGTGTCCCCATTTGCTACATTGTCGATAGTGTATGATCAGGCATACTTTGGGGTCGTACTTTATTTGATTTCACCCTAGTTGATTTTAATAACACCATGTAGATGCATTTCTTTCCTTGCATAAAGAGTAGTTGAATGACCCATACAAAACTTCTTTCTAGGACAATTACCTTTTGTGTGCCTCACAACTTTGCACTTGGCAAACTAGAGCTTATTAATTTCTTTGTTGGGTTCTTTCTTTGCATTAAATTCTTTCCTCATTTGAATCATTTCCCTCTGGAGTAGTTATACCATTCCAAATTCATTGTCACTATTGTCATCCAAACCTCTATCTTCCTCTCTTTTTCTTTTATTGCATGAGGACATTTTATCTTCACTTCCAATGCCATTCATTCGATTGTAGGCTTCTGAAAAGGACTAGGGTTGTACTACCTTTATTCTTTTCTTAATTATAGAAGTAAACCTTTAATGAACAATCACTTTTTTAGACTATTGACCGGTTATGTTTCCAATTTTACCAACAATTCTTTATGTCCATGATTTTCGTGCTTACCTTGTTTTGTATTGTAAATTTCTGCTACTATTGCATTATTATCACAAAGCAATTTAAACTCTTATTTGAAGGCCTTATTTAATGTCTCGTGTATATTTGGAGGCTTGGTCAATTTCTATATGCTAGACAATCACTACACCTTGCGAGGTTGTTGGTAATTATCGTAGCAAAAATGCTTTATCATTTTGTCCATTTGTAAGATTGTTTCACAAGTCTTACAATGCCTAATAGGATCCTTCGATCCATTGCCTGTAAACTTGGTCAACTTTTTTTTTTCTCTACTAGGTTTTGCCTTGGTTTTATTCTGATGCAAACCTACCACTTGGAATCTGCTTGCTTGGGAGTTTTGATTTGGACATTACAATGCTTATCTCGTACTCTCAACATGTAGGAATCCTCAACTCTTCCCTTGCCTATCAGCCTTCAGTGCACTTATTTCGCCTTCAAATTTTCTTTTATGCACCCTTGGTTCAAGTTCTTCTGCTTTAATTGACAACCTTTCAATGCCTTAAGGCTACTCTCATACAATTCTATGAGCTTATTCTCCTTTAATTGACAACCTTTCAATGCTTGGAAGGTTACTCTCATACAATTTTGTGAAGGAATGTGACTTCCCTTGTCTGGAAAAAGTTCTCTTGACATTTCAATTTGAGTACATTCTTGGGAAGGGCTTTGACTTGGGAATTGTCCAGTTATATTTCTTAAGTGTTTCTTGTAGTCTTCTTTCGCTTTGCTCAAGGATGCTTAAAAGTTGCTTGAATGCTCTTGACCACTTTGTGGCTTCATCTTGCCTTTATTTCGTTCAAATCTGCCCTGATTTCCTTTAAGGCAAGAATCCCAAATGTTTACTACTATATCTGATAAAATAAATACATGAATTAATATTGGACGCCACAATGCATACCAGATACAAGAGTAAAATATATATTTATATGCACATGAAATTTACAAAAGAAGACCAGACATGATCAGCCATGGATAGGAGTTGATTTGACTGGATCATACTACTTTCCTTGATGATACACATTCTATTTAAAGGACCCGATATCTGATAAAATAAATACATGAATTAATATTGGACGCCACAATGCATACCAGATACAAGAGTAAAATATATATTTATATGCACATGAAATTTACAAAAGAAGACCAGACATGATCAGCCATGGATAGGAGTTGATTTGACTGGATCATACTACTTTCCTTGATGATACACATTCTATTTAAAGGACCTGATAGTTGCCTAAAGTAACACAACCGTCAATGGAAGCTGAAAAATACTAAATACGAACAATTAATACAGAGTTGGATAGCCAATATTGTTGAAACACAACAATAGACATTGTACACTAATTACACTCTTGTTTTGTTTTTGAATTGATAGTTTAACTCTTAAGTCACTAAGCGCGTGTCCAAGGGGTAGACTACACTTGTTTGTTATGTCTTCACATCGACTTTTAAATCATCTTGTGTGCCCCTAACCACTGTGATGCAGGAGCATCATTACTAGCTAGGAGATAGATAATAATTTCATAAGATCTAGGTTCCAAGGTATGTTCCAAGTTTGTTTTCACTCCATTTGGATGTAGTTCAAATTTCAAATGTGTAAATGTCATGGAGGAGTTAAATACGACCTTGTAAGCAAGTTTTAAAAGTCAAGTTTGAGTTTTTATAAACTAAATAGGTGTGCTATAGTGAAAGCTGATTTTCCCTTTTTAGCCTGTTGTAGAGCTTCTTTAGGGTTAGTTGAGGGACTTTAGGAGAGGATTTTGATGAGATAAGCATAGAAAAACAACCTTATCTTTATGAATCCGTGAGAATTATGTATATATAGATGTTTTATGACAATAATTTAGAAAGTGAAATTTGTAGTGATGTTATTGAGTTTTGTTCATGTTTTTACAAAATTGTCATATTATCATTGACTGGACAGAAAGCTTGATTTGAACAACAGCAATCTAGAGCATTATGTTCACCTCTATGAAGGTCTAGACACTTCAGTTTGGACAAAATAAGGCCAACAAAATTTATTTGAGGTTTTGACACCCAGTTTTGTGATTTTAAGGCTTAATTATGTGTTTTTGGCGTAACTTGTGATCTAACCGGCCAAATTTCTTCAAAATTTGGATCTTGATGCTTATAGTTGTACAACAAAGTGTGCCAAGTTTCATATTTTAACCACATGTGCAGATGCCGTTTCCATCAAACCCTTGGTTTGCAAGCTCCTACATGGCAGTATGACTGCATTTTTTGCAATTTCTTGTGTTTTGTGAGTGACTAATGCAAGGTGATTGTTTGGACATGTTAGAAATGTGTATTTACATATTCCTTATCAATCTTAGGGCCCGATCTATCCATTTAGTTTATGCTGTTCTCAAACAGTCCTGAAAACAAGCCTAATTTGACTGTAAATAGCAAGTTTTGACCCACTCCAAATCAGGTCTCAGATCTCCATTATCAGGCTTATGAAGAAAGTTATGACAAAAAAGGTCTCTGAGAAGGGCTAAAAGCTCGTAGGTCACCTACTAAGGAAAATAGGTTTTAGGAACATGATAGAATGATAGAACATTACTGATGGTTCAAAAAGCTTAGTTTAGGTGTGTGTATGGTGTAAGGGTGGTTGGTTAGCTTTTGTGAGTGTTTGTCATGTTTGGGCGTTTTCTCTTAGTCTAGCATCAACAAGACTTCAAGAAAATGTTGTGTTTAGGCTCCCTAAGGAGGCTTGACATCACACTTAAGTGTCAAAAAGTGATTTTTTCATTTTACATTTTTACTTGGGATCTAGGAATTATCTTGACAATTTTAAGAATGCTTATGGGCAAGCATTTACCAAGAGGGGGAGATTGTAATGTCCCCAACTTTATTATGGTAAAATAATGTGTGTGTTATTAAACAATGATCATGAATGATCTATATATACAAAAGATACAAGAGAATGTTTCTATAACGAACAAGAGAGAGGAAATAGAAACATTATTGTAGAGTGAAAGAAAGTTTCTATAACGAACAAAAGGAGTTTATGGAAACATTTCAAAAAGAGTGACCATTAGAAATAGATGAAAGAGAGATAAAATTAGAAACTATCTATTATCGTAATACCCTCCCTTAATGGTCAATCTTAATCTATCTTCAAAAAAACAGAAATTTGCATGTCCTCAGAAAGTGTAAATGGCAGCCTCGGGTTGATCAGAGAGGTCTGCATGTTTTGCAATGTTGGCCTGTGGCTTGGTCCCACCCTGCGTCCGCTGATCAGAAGCAATGCGAGCCCTACAATCTTGAAGCATATGACCAAATTTGTGGCAGTAGTTGCACCGAATGTTCTTCTTCTTGGAGCTATCCTGAGACGGAGCTGATGAATGAGATGGGCCTTTGTCCTTGTCAAAGGATTGGGTTGAAAACGTTTGTTCAGAGGAGGACGAAGGAGCACTGCTACCATATTGTTGTTTCCAACGATCTTGCTGCAGAAGTTTGGTGCACAGATCTGAAAACTTCAGGTCAACATTAGTTGTAGTAATGTGGAGCATCTCAATAAAGTGCTCCTAGGATGGTGGTAGGCTTTTTAGAGTAATGATCACCATGTCCTCTTCGTCCATTGTACGACCAATGGCCTCAAGCTGATCCTTGATGTCCTTAATCTTCAGAAGATGTTCTTGTAAGGACATATTCTCATCCATAATAATGGAGAATAGCTGATTCTTCAAAAAGAAGGCTCTGCTTTTATTTGATGTCTCATGGAGATCCTTCAACACTGTCCAGATCTTAGCAGCTATCTTGCCAGACAAGATTTGAGGTAGTTGATCATCAGTAATTGAAAGCTTAATGAGCATAATCGCTTCACGATTACGTTCATCAAACTTGTCTTGAGTCGCATCGGTTGTGGTAGGACAAGTCTTGGTACCCTGAACAAGCGCCTGAAGGCGACAGTACTCGAAAATCGTCAACATGCGCTGCTTCCAGGTGTTGTAGTTCTTTCCGTTGAAACACTGACTGCCTTATAGCATAAGACTGGTGACAGATGCCATAGCACGTTTTTCAAAGAAAAATGTGAAAAATAAAAAAAGGGCATGAACTTCAAGACATTAACGAAAGACCCAAAAAATTTGAAGAGACACTTAGTGAAGAACTCAAAAAACCCAGATAGAATATGCTGGCTCAAAAGTCAATGCACGGAAAACGATGCACCCAAAAAAAGTGAGACTGACCCAGTTGAGATCTGTAAAAACTCATTAGGAATATGCTAGCAAATTTTGGATCTGCTGGCTCAAAAATAGAGGCACAAAAATCGAGGCACCCATAAAAAACGAACGACAACCCAATTGAGCTCTTGAAAAACCCACAAGGAATCTGCAATCCAAATTTTTTTTCGATTTGAATTGAAAGGTCAAAACCTAGTCGAAAATGTAGAAACACTAGACGGGTAGGTGAGGAAAAAAAATGCAAATTTTGAACACACTCGGGGCAAACAAGCTTCGAAAATCTTAAACTAATAATTTCAAAAAAGAACTTAAAATTTTTCGAAGAGGCCACGAATTTGCTCTGATACCATATTATGGTAAAATAGTGAATGTGTTATTAAACAATGATCATGAATGATCTATATATACAGGATACAAGAGAATGTTTCTATAATGAACAGAAGAGGAAATAGAAACATTCTTGTAGAGTGAAAGAGAAAGTTTCCATAACAAACAAAAAGAGTTTATGGAAACATTACAAAAAGAGTGACCATTAGAAATAGACGAAAGAGATAAAATTAGAAACTATCTTTTATCATAATAAACTTTGACCTCATATCACCAGTACTTCAATTTTGTGAAGTCTCTAAATAGATGAAATTGCAAAGTAAATGTGAGAGCATCATCAATTAGTTATTAGATCAAGCAGTAATCGTCGATTGGCAACGACAACAGAGGATTATTAAGGAAGTCAAGATAAAGAAATTCATGATGAAAGGAAAGATCGACTGTATTACATAATAGTTAGTGATATATTACAATGACAAGTGTTAGCGATATCTAAAATGTGCTCAAACATTAGTCATGTAGAGAGGATGACAGTTGTCTCCATCACCAGTGGAGTATTCAGATGGCCACGAAGAAGTTAGCACTCCTCCAAACTGAAGCCAGATATCAATTACTTTATCAATTATAACTGGTCAAAGTCAGCGACTTTGATTAGGTGGAAGCAACTGACTATCAATCAAAAGAAGGAACTGAACCAAATACATTAGCTAGGAAGTTCTATTAAGATCGATCACTCAAGGACGTCAATCCATATGAAGAATGATTTCATTGGTATCGATAAGCAAGTAACAAGAGAAGAGTCGATATAGATTAGCAATATAATTCGAAAGGATTGGTTAACATCCTCAGTCAGCAACCCAGAAAGAATAACGTTAAACAGCAGCATAAAGTCCATGATGGCATACTTAAATTGGTTGATACAATTAAGGGATACAGAGCTGATATACTGAGAATAAACTTTATACTGTAAAAAACATTCAGATATGATTGATCTTGATTCATTAAGATATTAAGGCAGCACTATCAAGAACATTGACTCCTAAATGTCGCAAGACTTACCCGAAGTTGATTGGAATTGACATGGAGCATTGCAATAGATAATGGATGGTCAACCCTGTCAAATCAAGGGATTCACTAATCAACAAACACCATTGATCATTATTAGCATCAGGTAGCACAAGATTATATTAACACAAGGCAGCAATTGTTGAAAAGGGTCAAAAGGATGCGATTTAACATTACCTTAAGATAGTGAGTATTGTATATGCAGTGTTTTATTTTACGTCACCGATGATTAATTATAAACATTATTATGGTCGGAGTTTATGGTTGAGTTCAGAGGCACAATGATTATTATGTTATCAGCAACACCGATTAGTTGACTATGAAAGGATACATTCTCTTGGAAGGGACATGAATATAGAAAGGGTCCGTCTTTTAAGGTGCAACAATTCAGTGGTAATAGATGCATAAGGAGATTGAAGTCAATCATTTAAGACATCATTCAGACTTTTACTTATTCTATTTCATCCTATCTGGATCTGCTCAGATCAAGCACTTTCCATATTGGCAAATCTGGTTGTAGGCATCTAAATATACATCAGAGGCAACACCATTATTGTTGCAAGAATACATATTCAGATTAGACACAGCAACTTCATTGTTTTCAGTGATATCACCATCTTTTGTTGCATACACAGATTGTCATATCAGGAATAGCAGCACCCTGTGATTGTTCAAGCATATTGACATATCAGGCATATCAACAAATTATCTTTGCATTGTTAAACAGACATCAGACACAGCATTGTAAGAAGCTTAATTGCATTGTTCTATTGTGATATCGGAGAAGGCCGAACTATATATCTGCATATTACAGTGATTCTTATGAAGTCCATGATGGCATACTCATAAGAAGTATCATTCACAATATTAATTAGGACTATAAGGCAATTAGTCTTTCACAATTCAGTTTGCATGTTAATTGTACCTATTTCCTGAGCTAGCCAAAAAGAGACATTACACTTATCTCCTCAAATGCCACTCACATCTTATACCTTTTTGTCTCCATAAAATAATGCATCTTTTACAAAGGAGAGAACTATTTGAATGGATGTGTCTTTTAGTTAACAAAGCTGTCTTGATCACATATATATCTTTCTTACAAATCTGCTTTGTCTATATATTTGCTTCTCCTCAAGATCCACTATACGTCTGTTTAGAAATCTGCTACAATATTGCCCATAAATCTGCCATAATGTCTGCCTTTAAATTCACTGTAACACTCCTCACAATCCCTTCATAAAATATGCAAATATACTTCTCAATATCTGCTCTTCACATGCTTGAATCTGCTTGTGCACTAATGATATATGTCTGTCTTCCTAACACATCTCTCACTTCTTCCACATCATATTCTCCACATGCCACAATCTTAATTTATATCTTCATTCCTTCATGAAGAGAGACATCTCTTAGAAAAGATATGACTCTTTAGAAAGTCATCACTTTTTTTAAATAACCTTTCTTAAATTAATTGCCGCCTCCTTTTTATTCTGTCTTATTCTATTTTGACTTATTCTATTCCATCTTTTTCTATTTTTTTCTTTTCAACTTCCAGAGCTTTCTTTATATTCATTTTAATTCTCAATTGTTTTTCCCTTGCAAAACTGACTCGAAGAACTTTCCTTGTATAATCATATGCAAGATTGCACATCACATATAATACCTGTGTGACATTCCTTCTTCAACCTTCCATGCACCTTTGACATTATTGGCAATCTTCTTGATCTCATCTATTCACATTGACATCAATGACAACTTCGTCTTTGCACTTTTGACATCAATGGCAACACCCAACAATCCCCTCATTCTTCCTTTGACATTAATGATAGAAATATTCATTAATATGTCTGACATCAATAGCACTATTTCCAACACATTTTCTCGACTTGAAAATGCCTTCTAGTTCCTTTTTCATTGTTAAGACATTAACCACGATTGACCATTTCTATACCTGGACACCATCATTGGCTTTCCATGTATCTAAATTTGATGTGTTTGCCTTGCTTGACATGCTTGAAATACTCTCATCATAGGACCCACAAAAGTGTTAACTTGAATTGACTATGATGATAATATTGAGAGTTTGAAGGGATAAAGTCAGAGATATTTCTTATGATTGCGAAAGGACTAAATGGTGAATGGCAACTTGGCATAATATGGAAAATTTCATTGGGTACAACATACCAACAACACCATATTTCAATCATTGAAGATGTACTCTATGGGGATCCTGAAATAAGATAAACTGATCTGACACAAGAAAGGAGCTTGAGTGTTTCCTCCATTTAATTAAACAAATGAAGTACTATGATCATGTTCATAACTTCCCCATACATCGTCTTGAGTAGAACCAGCCAGTTTTTTAATGGGTTTAAGGAAGGAATGTTTCCATAGTGTCTTGCAGAAGCTATGGGGAGCCTATGTCTGACTTCCTTTAATGGATTTTCTCATTCTGTTAAGTCCCAAAAGTATAGCATAGGTTTTAATTCATCCCATGGATGGTTCTGGTTTTGAGTAGGCTGAGATAGAAGACACGGTGACACTCCTATAACTAACTACATCATAAACTATTGCATCATTTCTCTGAAATTTAAAAGTTCATTCAAATTTTCCTGAATTTTGAATGGCTGCTGGAACACCTATTAAGAATTAATATTTTAAGAGAACATATACTGTTGTTGGCAGCTTATTACAAAATGTATGTGAGGTGATTAGGTCTGTGTTAACCACTAGCCTGTTTCATTATTTCATGTAAGTGGATCTCATTGGCATCCTTATTTATCTGGCAGTTTCTTTTTCATCATACAAATATGTGTGTTATATTTTTTTTAATTCGAACATTGATACTTGCACTTGCATGTATAAGCAATGTACATTCTCAAGTTCTGTCAGTTGTATTTACCATTTGGATAGACTTGGGCTATTTGTTTAAATTATTAGCATTACATACTGTAATTATTTCATTCTTTTTTTTTCACATTTCAGATTCTCTGTCATAGTGAGCTACCGTTTGTTGGCCTTTTGGAAAGAGTAGAGAGAGAATTGGTTTGGAAGGTAATACCAATAACTGGCATGCTACTCAAACTTACTGGGATTCATGAGTACCAAATTTTTAACTCCGTGCTTTTGGTTTCTTAAGAATCCATTTGATTTTTTTCATGTCCATACTCAATTATTAGCTATTATCTATAAGCTCAAGGGTGTATATGATGAAGTAATGTAAATTAGTGGCTTTTGCTTCGCAGGCAGAGTGCTCAGATATAACAGCAAAACCAAATCCTTATAAGCTCTTATATGCGTTCCACACATATCGCCACAATTGGCGCAGGGCAGCTGGTTACATTTATAGATATACTGTTCGCATGAAGGAGGAAGGAATATTGAGAGTGCACATGGAATTATCTTTTACATTGAATGAGAGATTGCAGGGCCTTAGTGCTGCTATTAATGCTTTGCACTTGGTCGATCCTGCATATGCTTGGATTGATTCTCTAGAAGAGAGCTCTAGTGGATCGGATTGGCATTCACCCACTAAAAGAGCACGCAAATTTATTGATGGAACTTGTATGTATATAATGTTTTCTTGCCTTCATGTATTAATTGGTATATTTATGTTTTCCATGTACATAACTTCAAAGCATTCTTCAAGACCATTGAAACAATTAGAATCACAGGATCTTCTGTTATTAGAGAGCATGTTGGGTATTTGTTGGTGTGTAGGGATCAAATTGAACTGACTAATTTTGTTGTACTGATCAGTTAATTGACGTGTGTTTAGTGTACATACTACAAAGACCTTTAATTGATGAATCTGTTCTATATTTTGATTTAGAATATAATATGTGAGTATTTTTACAGCGGCAATCACTGCTGATGAGACTGGAAAGCAAAATTATGCTATTGATATTGAACAACTTGAAAAAGAGTATGTGCTGACTTCGGCACAGCTTGAACTTGCAGCAGCAAATGTCAAGCATTCTTCGTTAGGTTAGGATAGATCCAGTTTTATTTGCAATGCAGGTTCTTTTGTTCACTTCTTTCCTTTGCACTTAATTGGATTAGTCATTCTAGAATCTAAAGCTATGAGGATAACTCATCTTTCACTTGCCATATTACCTGTGATCAGTGCTGAAGGCAAGTTCAACTTAAATTTCTTCGTCTTTCCTTGTGCAGGAGGAAATATACAACCAGCAGATTTGGTTTTGCTATTGATACAGTCAAATTTAAATGAGATCGCATTCACAGTTATTTTCAAGTTTTGGAAAGATTCCTCATTAAAAAGGTCACATTTTCTAGTAATTTAAATATCGGGAAAACTCAATTAGTTCTGTTTTGTACTGAAATTTGTTATTTACTGAAGATGCCTACCTTTTCAGGGAACTGGAAAAGGTTTTTCAGATCTTTGCTCAGAAATGCTGTGCAAGTAAATCTACCTCTTTATTGTTGTAAGTATTACTTTAATACTTAACACAAATAATTATGCATGTTGATGTTGTTTTAAAGATAACTAAAACTCAAGTTCTATAAATCTCCAGCTTGCAACTCATATTGTTGAAATGATGTATCATTTTCCTGCAGGAGGGATTCACCTGTAAATGTTCTTCTTATACCTTCTTCAGCCAGGGAGGATGAAAATTCCATTGATCGGATGGGTAACAACTTTCAAACTACACAATACATAAATTCAAAGACTGCATGGAATGTGCTTCAATCATATCTTGTAAGAAGTTTTTCTTTTAGAATAGTTATGGCTATTGTTTGTAACTTTTGTAATTTGTTTTTTAATTGTGCAATTCAATTTTGTATATAGCATCATTCATCTTCAGAAATGAACAATATTTCGTGATTAATAAAATAAATAGATTTTTTAGGATCTTGCTCATTGATACGAACTCCATTGTTTTGGGTTCACACTTTGTTGACTAACAATTTCATAAAATAATTTGTTGCATATTATAAGACTTAAATAGTGGCTACCTTATTAAAGGATATCAAATCAGGCAGAATAATATTTTAATTAATGTAATGTTTGTTTATTTAAAGATTATCTTAGGCAGTAAGGTTAAAGGTGTGACTAGAAAACCCATTCCAGCATATATGCACCTATTCTTGCAAGTTTATTGTGTTAGTTGGAAAGACTACTTTATTATATGTCGAGTATTAGTTATGTTGTTCTGACGGTAATTAGTTAATACTGAAGGGTAGTTGGGTTGGGTGGTGACGTTTGGTCACTCCCCTTCGGGTAGATAAATATGTACCACCTACGGGTGAAGGAATGATTATTAGTTATCATGATGTGAAATGTACTCATACGTTGGAATGATTATTAGTTATCATGATGTGAAATGTACTCATACGTTGGAATGATTAATGAAAGCATCTATTATTCTCTGATATATTTTGTGTTTATTATATTTCCTGTAGTATGTCTGTGCAAAACTAAGTTTACCCCAGCGGGCAAACATCCGGTGCCATTGCCAAACGAATTTGGCAAGTGACGGAATTAGTGGACGGATGGGAATACCATTGAAGGAGAATATCAATGTGAGGACGAATGAGGATGGAATCACATAAGTTTTTGAAGAAGAGCATGCTTTGACAATTGATGATTGAATAGAATTTATGCCTAATCAATTGAATAAAAATAGAAATTTAAAGAAGGAACTCGAAGAAGAACAAGCCGCTAGAATTGCCATACTCGCACAACAGCAAGCCGAGTGAAGGGAGAGATTCAGAAGATGCGCCGAAGGACTATTGAAGGGAGTAAGTGAAGGGGAGCATCTAGAGGAATCTAACCGGGAGGCCGGAAGAAGTGACGAGGACCGCCTTGAGGAAACAAGGAGCTTGTTCGGGTCCTTGACCTTAACCCCATGGACGGAAGCAAGAGAAGCCCAAAGGAAGGAAGAAGAGGAAGCCACACGGAGGGAGGCTCAGGATACCGCTGCCGCCGACAGTATCGAAGTGATAGAGGGGCACGTGGATCACAGTAGCCCGCCTGGCTTGGACGGTTCCAGTATCAAACATTTCCGGGGTACCGACGCCGGCAGGACTATCCCAACCTATTGTACAACCAGCACAACAAATACTTCCGGCGACCGAATCGGCAACGTAACAGGTGGTACATGCCACCGTCCCACCCCTGAGGGTGAATATGGCGGCTAACAAGGAGAAGTTACCCAAGTTCCATGGCGATGGAAAAGAAGACCCTGTTCGGCATTGCCATACATGTGAGACAATTTGCTCCGCGAATGGAGTTGCTAACCAGGCGGAATGGATGAAACAATTTCTGGCAACCCTTCGAGGGGTAGCAATCAATTGGTACTCTGACTTAGACAAAAGCGGATTGACCACCTGGGACTTATTGAAGAAGGCATTCGAAAAGGAGTTTAGGCTCCTGCGAGACGATAATGAAATCGTCTTTGAAATATATGGAACCAAGCAAGGGAAAAAAGAGACTGTGCGGGCTTACAGTTGTTGACTGAAGGAGTTAGTTGGAAAAATAGATAGCCAGCCATCAGATGGCCTGAAGAAAAGATGGTTCGTGGAGGGCTTGAAATCTAACCTATGGAGGAAAATGAAGATAGTGCCCCCCACCTCATATGTAGATGCCTATAACCGGGCGATGGACTTGGAGAGCGAACAGAAGACCTCCTAGAAGAAAAGAAGCAAGTCCTCTTCCGATGAAGATGACACTTCGGACGATGACAGTGGCAGTGATGGCGAGTCAAAGAAAAAAGTCACGACACTCCAAAAGGACATGGAGAGAATGATGGAGTTCAAGACCATGAAAGGGGGTACCAGCAAGGGGGAAGTTGACATATGGTGTATGAATTGCAAGGCGAGCGGCCATACAAAGGGGTCGTGTCCCAAAATGGCATTTTGTGACATTTGTCAGATCATGGGCCATTCCACCAATGAATGCCCATACAACATGAAGGCGAGGAATCAACAAGTGCTATTTACCCAAGAGCAACCATCTACATCAAGGGCAGAGACTAACAATAATGCATCCTCGGGCGAGTACAAAGGCAACCGACGTGGCAGCGGAAGGGGCAATACCAACAACACCAACATAAGGAGTCAAATACAGTACGACTCCAAGGGTCGACCAATGATCCATTGTCGAGCTTGCAATCAGTGGGGCCACTTTGCAAGGGACTGCGACAAGGGCGACACCATGAGGATGCCAACTGCCCAAAATCCGAGGTCAACTTGCTCAACATCGATGGAACGAGAAGTGACGAGGGGGTACTAGCCATCACACGATCACAAGCAAAACAAGGGGCACGGGAGGGTAAGGAAGAAATAGAGAAGGCGATGAAGGCACCAAAAGAAACATGGGAGATGGCTACCACCTCGGGCCGGAGGGAGGCAGAACAAAACATTCTGAGATAAATGTTACAATTAGAGGTACCGGTGAAACTCCAGGGCCTCCTTCACACCATGCCTCACTTGGGAACAACCCTGTTGGGGAACTTGGCTACGCAGCCAAATACCACACGTACGGACATCCTTGGAGGGTTTGCAACTAACCCGATGATACTTGTTGTAAACAGTAGAAGGTACCCGACAATCATCGAGATGGGCATCCTTGGCTCCATCCTAACAAACACTATAGTGGACGGAGGGTTAGGAGTGAACGTCCTTCCGGAGGAGACATGGAAGAAATTGGGCAAGCCAACCTTGTAGCCCCTAACCTTCAACTTATTGGGTGCCGATCAGTAGGGTATCAAACCCCTTGGAACGTTGATTGCACAACGGGTCTCCATTGGCTCGCAACCATTTATACTAGACTTTGTGGTGATACCTTTGAAAAAGAAGGGTTACGATGCCATTTTGGGTTGAGGGTGGCTGGTCACAGCAAAGATAAACCACAATTGGAAGAAATACACCCTCTCGATGGAGAATGGGGGGAGGAAGTTCACCATCGACCTTCGCACCTAGATGGTGAGCAAAGAGATAGCCTCTTCTTCAGACTCAGAATCCGACTCCGAAGAAGAAAATGATCGAAGGGATGAAGGAAAGGACGGAATGGAACTGAATAGTGAAGGTGTGCTAAGATTGGGGGAATACTCAAAGGATGATGTAGATTCACTGAACGGTCTCTTCCACTGGCAAATAGAGGATTACAAACTCTTTCGACCAACATGCAATATACTAAGTATTGAGGAAGAGCCGGAAACATTTCCCCCCGAGTACGGTGAATACAAGGAATAGGAACCTAGGATCATTCGTGTCCATGATGATTGGAATCCTGGGTGGACTACTGCAGCCTTCAAAATCCTTTTTCTCCTTATGTACGGGCAAGAGACCGTGGTTCCTATAGAATTTATGGTTCCAAGCCTTTGAATGGCCATTGAAAATAGACTCGGCAACAGGGAAAGCTTGAGGGAACAACTGCACACTCTAAAGAATAAGATTAAGCCAGGAAAATTTCGGGAAGTCGACTATGATGGGGCTATCAAGTTGTGGACTCTCGATGGAGTGGAGATACATGAGTCCATCAATGGGTCCAAATTGAAACCTTACTCGGAGAGGATGGACCCGAGAGGATGGAAAGGGACTCGAGATGTTGGGCAGGCGACCCGAGAGCCGTCCATATGGGTGACTGGAGAAGCATCCGAAAGTAATGAAAAAAAAAACTAGAAAAAAAAAGAAAGAAAAGGGAACACTGTACGACCGTACAACATAAACCTTTTACAAAAACGAAGGGAAAAAAACTCGACCATACAGTGTTTGACCGTATGGTCTTTTAAAACGGTATGGGCTTGGCACACTTTATGCGGAAAAGACCGTACGGCCTATGCAGAAGACACCGACAGGAAATAAAAGACTGTACGGCCAAAACCCAAGCCACCGTACGAACTAGACAGATTATATGCGAGTGTGAAAAGATGACCGTACGGCCTGGGCAAAATACGAACGGAGAGAAACAACAGTCCGTATGGCCCAAGGAAGCTACACATCAAGCAAGACATAGATTGTATGACGTGGGCATTGTATGGTCTTCACATTAAAAACAGATTTGGCACGTGAGAAAACAATAAAGAGAAGAACTGTACGGCTCCCATACGGTACGACCAGAATATGGGTGTAACCACCGTACGACATCAAGACAATAAAACATGAGAAAGCAGGGAAACACCGTATGCAAGGAGAAACAAGACCGTACGGCAACAAATTGCATTGAAGGCAAAGGGTGTGAGTTTGTCGTTAGCGTACAAGTAGGAAGAAGACTGTACGGCCCATACGGCCAAAAGGTTGCATTTGTCATATGCACTAGCTGGAGGACAAGACCGTACGGTGGAGAGAAATAAAAAACGGAAGGGCAAGGAAAGAGTCTGGCAATTCTGTAAGGCTGAGAGAAAATAAGAAGGGTACGGTATTAAAAAGGAAGAATACAGTTATTGACGGCAAGGAGTGACAACAATGAGGGGAAGGTTCTAATTAAAAAAAAAAGAAGAGATGACAAATAAAAACAATTCACAGTGAATAACGCATTGCACCGAAGGGAAGGACATAAGTAGGTAGTGATGCACATGCATTGAAAACGGTTGGCAGAGAGAGTTTGGCCTCGGAAGAAAATCACGAAAATGGTGTGCCCCTCGACCCTATTGGGGCCATTGGCCCTAGACCCCCATTTTATTTTTGAGGTACACAACAATTGTGAGTTGGGGCATCGGAATGGCATGAGGAAATTATTCAGTTATCAGTCTTTGGGAAGTGTGACCAGTTGATGAGACCTGGAGCTGTTGCAGGGATGGAGTGTCTCCACGTCAGAGGGGAGAGAGCATTGGAGCAAGCCTTTCAAGAGGGATACTACGCTTGAGGCCTTCAGAGTAGGTTTTGGCTGGATGTGAGGCTGTCTTGGTGGATGCACAGAGAGCTCGGGAGGAGCTGACCACCCGGTTGGAAGCAGTAGAGCGACACTTGGCTCAGCGTACCTAGGAGTTGGCAGCGGAGAAGGCGGCACAGGTGGCTATTGAGGTCAGATTGGCAAGAGAGATAGTATCGTTGGAACAAGAGTTAGTGGGAGGCTACAGCTGAAAAGCGTGCTTTGTAGACAAGGTTGGTGTAGGCACAAGAGGAATGTGATGTGACAGAACAAGAACTACTCGAAGCAACATAGATGGGGAGGGCGACAGTCCATCTTTTTCAGGGATGCCCATCCACCCCTTCTCAGTGATTTTCTTATTTTATGCGGTGTATTTCATCTACCTTTTGTTGTGAGTCGTCGGAGACGACTTTCTTTTTGGGGGGGATGATGTTAGCCGGAAAGACTACTTTATTATATGTCGTGTATTAGTTATGTTGTTCCGACGGTAATTAGTTATTACCGAAGGGTAGTTGGGTTGGGTGGTGACGTTTGGTCACACCCCTCGAGTAGATAAATATGTACCACCTACAGGTGAAGGAATGATTATTAGTTATCATGATGTGAAATGTACTCATATGTTGGAATGATTAATGAAAGCATCTATTATTCTCTGATATATTCTGTGTTTATTATATTTCCTGTAGTATGTTTGTGCAAAACTAAGTTTACCCCAACGGGCAAACATATTGTTCCTGAAATGAGTTTGGTGGGCTCCTAGTCACTTAGAGATGTCTTTATTGATCCCTGTGGGTTACAATAGTTTGAAATTTTCCAGTCTATCCTTTTATGAAATGCTTAAACTTTTGAAATTTTTATTGGAAAAAACATTTAACCAATTTTGTGGTTGATGGTGTTTCTAAGATATCTACTTCTGGAAAGGAAAGCATACACAGACATGAGTAAATGAGTTGTGGTTCTTTTCTCTCACATTTTCATGCAGAGGTGATGGCAGAGATTCTTGGAAGATTTTCCCTGCATTTTATGATAGATATATTGCCTTCCAAATGAATTGGGCTGCTTGTTGCTCTTTGTTTTGAATCTGAGGTTTTCAATAGCTATGAATTCATTGTGACTTGAACGATGACCAAGAATTAATTTATGATTAGCTCTGTTAGACTGATGTCTAATTTATTAATACGAATCTTATCGATTTCTTGACTGATTATGTCATAACTACTGATAAGGAAGTGTTCATTTTTTTCAAACAGTGGCCACAATACATGAATTGCATGAACTGAAAAATAACACATGAACATAGAAAAAGAAAATATATCACCCTTGAAGTCCTTTGTGTAAATGTATTTGGGGTTAAGGTAGTGTGCAGTTGCATTGATGTGTTGGTGGAGTTGATTGTTCTACTTTTAATCTTAGTTGTTGGTTGCACACTCTGCAAGCGTGCACTGGATGTGGATGCGCCCTGTAGATGGACTTTGAGTGCGCACACGATGCACATCACTGACTGTGGATGCACAACTTGTGCATTTGGGCGCATTGATAGACTATGGTGTGCACCCTGTGCGCATCTACGGGCGGTGTCACTTAAAGTGACAAAAAAAAAATGTTAAAAAGTTTTTTTTCCTTCAATTTTTTTTTCTTGAAAACCCTTAAACAACCCTTTATAAGGCCTTTCAACCTAAAAACAACTCAGTTTGTCTCCATTTTGGCATTTCGAAGGGCAGGTGGTTTTTTTTCCGAAGGAGATTGTTTGTGGAGTGCCAAATAGCTTCAACAAAGAAGATTTAAGTGTCTAAGGTAAGCATTTAAATCCTATTCTTTAGTCTTTTGATGATTTGTTTCAAGTTTTTGATGATTTTTTTCAAGTTTGTGATAAATTTATTAAGTTTGTTTATGTATTTTTTTTAGATTGCAAGAATGGCTAGTAGTCAAAGTTTAGTGGGTGTGGAAATTTGAAGGAAACCAAAAATTCAAAATTGATAAAGGGTCTACTTTATGGAGACATACCACAAGGATTTCACAAGTTCCAAGAGGTGGAGAGTATATTTGGAAGTGTAAGTTTTGTAATACACAATATAATAGCTCTTATTCTCGAGTGAATCTTCACTTTATGGGCTTCGGTGGTAAACAGATTAATATGTGTGGGCCCAAATAAGAAGGGGTTGTCTCTTTTACAAATAGTAGGATTCATAAAAGAACAAGAAGATGTTGACAAACTGATTACAAAAGGAAAGCAAAGTGCTTATACTTCTCGAAAGAAAAAAACAATGAATTTATCCACTAATACAGTAGTGGCCTCCAAACATCCCTTCTTGCTTATACCCTTTATGGAAGTGGAAGATGAAGTAGAATTTCCACTTGCAAGAGAGGTCCATTGGACAAGGTGTTTAAAATGGAAGCAAAAGATATTGCTGAACAAAAAATTGCACGTTGCATCTATGCCAATGGTCTTCCATTCAATTTGGTGAGATCACCATATTGGAGGGACATGGTGTCAACAATCAATCGTGCACCTCCTAGTTTCACAAGTCTTGGTATGATAAGGTGCATACTATTGCAGTATTGAATAACATGAGTTGGTTTGGATAAGTGATAAGTCAATATGGTTGTTTTTGTATTGTTGTCATTGATTTCTTCACGTTGTTACTACTATTGGTGCTAAGAATATTGCTCATGTTGCATATATAATGATGAGGTTTAAACATGTTGTTGGAAAGTGTTTGAAGTCGGTTGATTTAGGTTTTTGTGCTTTGGATCACAAAATAGTGAAATTGGTATTTATCCTAGTAAGAATGTGATTGACAACATTTTTTGTGTGAAATGCATGCTTTGCATTTCTCCGCATAATGGTTTTTGATGGTGCATTTTTGGAACTAAGGTTTTAATGTCCTTAGCTTCATTAATTTTAGTTGGCCCAAGAGTTTGAATTTTGGAGACATGGTTTCAATGTTCGATGGTGTTCTTACTCTAGGTTTGGCCGACCTCAGGTATCTACACTTCAATTAATTGTCTCGATGAATAAAAATGGTATGTAACGTGTATGATAATATTTTTGGTCCTAGATAAGGCGTGTTGTGGTCCACTTCTCATTCCTTTCCACTACGGGAATGTTTAGTGCCGATCTAATTCAAAATTGTGTTCGGTTATTTGCCTAGCCGATAGTGGGAGACTCTGCAATTGCAAAAATGGTATAAATAAAGGAGAATCTTTTAGGAATGAGTGTGGCATATGTGTATACTTGTGCGAGTTTGGTGCAAGTGTGTGTGTGTGTGTGATGAGGTTGTATGAAAGAGTATCTATCTTCTTGTATGTATGAGATGGTGCGAAGTGTGGTGTAGAATAGTGTGGACTTTCATGTGTTAGTTACCAAAAGTAGTGAGCCAAAGCTATCTACAGATATTTCAGTTGTGTTGTGGTTGTACATCAGTGGTGGATCTATTCTCTTTTATCTTTTTTCATTTGGGTAGTGAGCCCTTCGACAGCGAGCCTTCTTTCTTCAGGTAGTGAGCCCTTTTGATTTGAGCCTTCCTTTGTAAAATCACCTTAACCAATGTTCATATATTTGAGAATTAATCTTCTCTTTGGTTTTTTCCTTAATAGGGTTTTCCATGTGTTGTCTTGCACACAACACGTACCACCTTATTGCAAAGAGAAGAATTCGCAAAGGCCTCACTGAAACCAATTAGAGATTCTTAGGTTGAATTGGGTGTTTCTATTGTTTTCGATGGATGGAAAGGTTGCAAAAACCATCCATTGATAAATGTTGTTGTGGTGTCCCCCAAAGGGGCAATGTTTTTGAGGGCAGTTGATTGTGATTATGTTTGTAGCTTCGTTCAGATAAATGAGACTATTTACATTATGAGAAATAATCTATTATATACACACATTAATATATATAATAATCAATGATATTATTATTATATATATTAATCCATCTATATAATTAAGGATAGTAGAGTTCTCATAATAGTAATATAGTAAATCAAATTGATTAACAATAGATTAATTAAGGAGACATGCTGATGAAGAGACATGTCTCTTTACTCGCGTAGAGACATGTCTATTCATTAACGTGTCTCCTCAATATTGTTTTCATATATAATCTGATTCTGATCGAACAAAAGACAAACATATACAACAATCAATGCAAGTCTCATCTATTCAATCTGCAATCCAAACATAGAATCAAATACAATCTAATCAAATCGTAACATGGCATTAGAGCAAGGTTTCTTCATTATAGCCTAATAGCTTGAAGAAAGATCCGATTAGACTAAAAGAAAATTTGTAGTTCGAACCATTGATATATGTTTCCATAATTATAATTCTTGTATTTTGTGAATGGGGGGTGGAAGATTATCAAATGTGTATCAGCAGGCGAAGCTGTTGCTATTAGAGGAATCAGGAGGGTTATATTTGAATTGGAGAGAGAAATAACACGTGAGCAGCATTAAGAATTCGAACGACTACAAAACAACACAGTCAATGTTGAGGTAGGGCAGCGACTAGGAAATAAATGAAATGAATAAATAATCCAATCAGTTATCATGGCCACAATAATACATAGTATGGACGAACATGTATGTTCCAAAGCAATTCGTCAATTGTGAATGACACTTATATCCGCAAAGGATTATATCGTCGGAGATATAGAATCCATTCCAAATAACTAGCGCCTAAGGTTGAATTGAATACGATCCTAAATGGTCCTGACATAAGCAAGGCAAGGAAGACGAACCACGTCCAAGCTCATTTGAAAATGACAACTACGGATTGGGAGGAGACTGCGAAGGACTTAGACTTTTGTCTTAGCAGAATACCATATGAAAGACAAATAAATATATATTCAAACAACAAATAAGGAGTCCTTCACCCAACGTCTACATATAATAAGAAACTCAATATGGGCAACAACTTCTGCGATAGTTGAATCTGTAAAATCAACTATCTAATAATGGGTCGATAGTGAGAACACCTTGTCATTCTTAGACAGAATAAAATATTAAGGGGAATTATGATGAGAGTTGATTCATGCGTGATATTTCCTATATGGGCTCACCTTACGAAAGGAAATAGTTGAAACTTAAGATAAGTATTCCATGTTTTATTAATGCACATGAATTATTGAGTTTGTAATTTATGCTATAATATTGGCTAGTAAAATCTTGTATGCTTCTATCTTTGGTATTTTTGTTCGAGATAGTTTAGTTTATAGTAGAAGACTAATTGTGATATCTAAAATACTTTTTGAGTTATGGTGAATATCATGAGACTAGATATTCTTGGTCAGACCATATCTCTAATATCATATTGAGGTGATATCTAAAATACTTTTTGTTATGGTGAATATCATGTGACTTGATATTCATGCTCATACCATGATGAGGTGATATCTTCTCTATTCGAAAATTAATGGGCTTATTGGAATTGGCATTTTGATTTTTATCTTCCCTAGCTAAGAGGGAGTGTTAATGTTTGTAGCTTCGTTCAGATAGATGATAGCTTCGTTCAGATAAATGAGACTATGTTTACATTATGAGAAACGATCTATTATATACACACATTAATATATATAATAATCAATGATATTATTATTATATATATTAATCCATATATATAATTAAGGATAGTAGAGCTCATAATATTAATATAGTAAATCAAATTGATTAACAACAGATTAATTAAGGAGACATGTTGATAAAGAGACATGTCTCTTCACACACGTAGAGACATGTCTATTCATCAACGCGTCTCCTCAATATTGTTTTCATATATAATCTGATTCTGATTGAACAAAAGACAAGCATATACAACAGTCAATGTAAGTCTCATCAATTCGATCTGCAATCCAAACATAGAATCAAATACAATCTAATCAAATCGTAACATTGAAGGTAAATTTAATTTATTTATTTTCATTTATGTCATGTTTTACATAATTGAATAAAACATTTTTTTAATGTGTTATTTACATATTTGTAATGTGTTATTAACTTACTATTAACATGATCCTAGGTTGCTGAGACCTGGTTCGCATCTCATACAATTGTTATGAGACTCGTGAAGGTGCGAGAGGCATTGGGTCAAATGGTTATTAGCAATCAACGGGTTGTATGGAAGTAGTCAAATTTAGAGAGGGTCCAAAAGGCGAGTCATTGATCTTGTACTTAGTTATGGGATGTGTCCTAGGGTACTCCACATTGGATGTTGATGCACATCAGATGTGGATGCACGCATTGGTACACTTGGATGCAGATTGGCTGGGGCATTATTAAGCTTAATACATTCAATCTTGGTACACATTCTTGGGTGGAAATGTCGAAACTTATCGTTGCAAGAATCTCTGGCAAGAATGAAGAAACCTATCGATGCAAGAAACCGGGGTAGAATGAAGAATCCTAGACATCTCCATCCTCCTCTTGACAAGTGGAAAACAAAATTGGTAATGGAAATTTTCTCAAAAAACGTGAACTCACTTCAATAGCCCACAAAAGGGTTTTTAAGGAAGCGACCATGTATAGGAAAACATAAATAATAAATATAATAAGAGCTTCCAAAACAATTAAAATATTATGTACATTTATATTATAATGTTTTTTAAATTTATTATAATGAATTCAAGATTTAATCTAATCTTAATATCTTTTAATCATTTTAATTTAATAAATTAAAAATATTTATATTAATTTTCAAATTTGATGTAATATTATTTTAATTTAGTAAATAATCTTACTATCAATCATGAATTATCATACTAAATGATTTAGTTTTACAATTTTGTATATTTCATTTATTTGTTTGTATATATATACACATACACATGTAACCAAACTCATCCAAAGCCCACTAAAAAAATTTCCACATCCACATTCCGGGTTCTTGTACCCACAGTTGGAAAACTTAGACTTGCCTTAGACTCGGTAGCCTAAAAAATTGGACTTGGACTCGGAAAATACTCAGGAAAGGACTCGACAAAAGAAAAAAACTGTAGTTTTACAAAGAAGCAAAAAGAAATCAATGCATTGAGAGAACATAAGAGCCATAATTGAAACATTACACATGTCATATGATCTCCAAGCAGTCAATATTTAAAATTTCATCATTCATACTCATAGTTTCTGTTTACTCACTTAATGGGCGGAATCCCGCAGTGGTGGAGATGGGTATTTTGGGTACCATCCTCATGAACACAATTGTCGACGGTGGGTCGGGCGTCAATGTCCTCCCGGAAGAAACTTGTAAAAGCTTGGGGAAATCGACGCTGTGGCCATCGACTTTCAATTTATTGGGGGCCGACCAGCACGGTATTAAGCCTCTCGGTACACTGATGGCGCAGCAGGTGACTATTGGAACCCAGCCTTTCACCTTAGATTTTGTTGTAATCCCTCTTAAGCAGAAGGGGTATGATGCCATCCTGGGTAGAGGGTGGTTGGTGACGGCCCGAGCCGATCAGAATTGGAAGAAAAACACCCTCGCATTTGAAAAGGGGGGAAGGAAGTTTGTAGTGGACCTCAACACGCAGATGGTTGGGGAGGAAATGGCATCCGATTCAGAGTCAGACAACGGGATGGGCGGAGAGGAAGGAAACATGGAACCTAATGCCGAAGGGATACTGAAAGTGGAGGATGATACAGATTCGATGGACGGTCTATTCCATTGGCAAATGGGTGATTATGAATTATTTCCGCCGTCCTGCAACATATTGAAGATTGAGGAAGCCGAGAGTGAGTTCCCTCCGGAATATACAGCATACCGAGAAGGGGAAGTCGAAAGGAAAGAAAGCCCTGCCCAGGAGTTTCGGAAGGAGGAACCCATCTAGGTTGGTGCCAGATGGGTTCCTCCTTCCGAAACTCCTGGGCAGGGCTTTCTTTCCTTTCGACTTCCCCTTCTCGGTATGCTGTATATTCCGGAGGGAACTCACTCTCGGCTTCCTCAATCTTCAATATGTTGCAGGACAGCGGAAATAATTCATAATCACCCATTTGCCAGTGGAATAGACCGTCCATCGAATCTGTATCATCCTCCACTTTCAGTATCCCTTCGGCATTAGGTTCCATGTTTGCTTCCTCTCCGCCCATCCCGTCGTCTGACTCTGAATCGGATGCCATTTCCTCCCCAACCATCTGCGTGTTGAGGTCCACTACAAACTTCCTTCCCCCCTTTTCAAATTCGAGGGTGTTTTTCTTCCAATTATGATCGGCTCGGGCCGTCACCAACCACCCTCTACCCAGGATGGCATCATACCCCTTCTGCTTAAGAGGGATTACAACAAAATCTAAGGTGAAAGGCTGGGTTCCAATAGTCACCTGCTGCGCCATCAGTGTACCGAGAGGCTTAATACCGTGCTGTTCGGCCCCCAATAAATTGAAAGTCGGTGGCCACAGCGTCGGTTTCCCCAAGCTTTTCCAAGTTTCTTCCGGGAGGACATTGACGCCCGACCCACCGTCGACAATTGTGTTCGTGAGGATGGTACCCAAAATACCCATCACCACTGCGGGATTCCGCCCATTATTTATCGATAGCGTCATGGGGTCGGCTGCAGAGCCACTCGTGATCTCCGTTTGTTCAACCGTGCTTGCTGGAATGTTTTGCCCAAGGAATAGAGCCGTTTTGAGATGCGGCATCTTTTCCAATAGGTCCTTGACCTTTACTAGTACCTCCAATTGCATTATCTGCCTTAAAATATTTTGTTCGGCCATTGCTCGAGTAGAAATGCCGACATCTGTGGAGTCCCTTCGGTCCTCCATACCCTTCGTGATCTCAACCTTCGCCTCGAGCATCCTTTGTTTCTCTGTCAGAGGGTGAGGATATGTGGCCTTCTTCATTTGCCTGCGTGTGATTGCGAGGACCTTCTCCGTGCCCCCTCGTTCCATGTCTAGGATGTTGCAGCCGGGCTTCGGACAATTAGCATCCTCATGGTTCCCCGGTCCGCACCACCGACACAGTTTTAGTGGAGCGGTAGCCTCATTCTGACAGTCACGGGCATAATGTCCCCATTGGTTACAACTTCTGCACTGTATCATGGGCCTCCCCTTCGCGTCATACTAGACCCGCGGCTTGTTCTCATCATTGCCTCGGCCTCCCCGTCGGTTGTTTCCATACCCGCCGGAGGATGGAGCATTTTGTTGTCCGCCAGTACCAGACGTGGAAGGTTGCTCCTGTGCATAGAGCACTTGTTGATTTCTCGCCCTCAGGTTGTAGGGACATTCTTTAGTGGAATGTCCTGCGATTTGGCAGATATCGCAAAAAGCCTTCTTCGGACAAGAACCTTTTGTGTGGCCTGCTTCCTTGCAGTCCGTGCACCACACCGTATCTTCTCCTGTCTTACTGGTACTTCCCTTGGCGGCCTTGAGTTCTTTCATCATTCTTTCAAGGTCTTTTTGCAACGCGAGCACTTTCTTGCTCGACCCATCCTCACTGCTTTCAGTCTCCGAGTCATCGTCAGAAGATGACCTCATCTTCTTGGAGGTCTTACACTCACTCTCTAAATCCATTGCTCGGTTGTATGCATTACTATACGAAGTAGGTGGAACTATCTTCATTTTCTTTCGTAGGGAGGTTTTGAGTCCCTCTATGAACCACCTCTTCTTCAGTTCGTCCGTTGGGGCCGACTCCATCTTCCCGATGAGTTCTTTGAGTCGCCGTCCGTACGCACGGACGGACTCATTCTTCACTTGCTTAGTGTTGTAGATTTTTGCTAATATCTCATTATCATCTCGTAACAATTGAAACTCTGTCTGGAAGGCCTTTTTGACCTGGTCCCATGTCGTCAGGCTCGTCTTGTCAACATCCGAGTACCAATCAATGGCACCTTCCCTCAGTGTTGCAGGGAACTGGCGGATCCATTCATTCTTGTCAGTTACCCCGTGCGCAGTCCATATAGTTTCGCACGTTCGGCAGTGCCGAACTGGATCTTCCTTCGATTGTCCCGTGAACTTTGGTAACTTCTGCTTGTTCACCGCCATGGTTGGCCGTGGTGGAGGCGGCGCGCTGATGCCACTCGTACGCGCCTCCTTGAGTACTATGTGTATTGTTCACCGATGGCACTTGCCCTTGCGGTAGTTGTGTGACTGGTGGGACCGTACTGTGTGGGGTTCTCGGTTCCAACAGAGGGTCTGCTGGTGCGCTCGTGCCACCCTCTCCGCCGGTTTGGTTCTCTGCACCTGGTGTACGGAGACCCACCTCAAACCGTACTCTCTCCTCTTGGAGAAAGGCTCTTCTCGCCCGTGTCTCCTCAAGTAACTCTTCCCGACTTTGCACTCTCCGTTCCGAAGAAGTGAACTCCTCTTCGGCTTCTGCACCCTCCGTACCACTTCCGAGGTCCCCTTCGGGCAACCCTCCGGCAAGCTGGTCTTTGGCAAGTTGCCTTAGCCTATAGCGACGTTCACACTGCTGTGCGGAGATTAGAGCTGCGTGTGCGGCCTCTTCGTCATCATTTCTCACTTTTCTATTTCTATCTTTATTTAAAACATTGGGCATAAATCCTTTCCTCACTTCTCTTCCCGAGTACGTCTAGGCAACGGCGCCAGATGTTTACCCGCTGGGGTAAACTTAGTATTGCACAGACATAGTATGGGAAATATAATAAACACAGAATATATCAGAGAATAATAAATACTTTCATTAATCATTCGAGATTGGCAAGTACATTTATATCATAATGATTATACAATATTATCTCCCATGTCCATCCTCCGAGAGGGTATATAAAGTACCCGAAGGGCCACGACCGAAGCGTCGTGACGTAACTGTCTAAGCTCTCGGTCACTAACGACCGAGAGTAACATAATACTTTACTAACATAATAACCCGTACATACAATTATCCCGACAACAGTTTCAAACTTTAAAATGTATAACAACAGCATAAGTTTATAAATGTTTACAAAATTGATAATGAATCATTTGACAAAAATAGTATTCAAAAAACAAAATAAAAATCCAAGGAAATAAGTGAGGAAGGGAATTGGAAATGTTTTTGCCAGCATATCCCCTTATTTTTCAAGATTTTTTTTGTTTATAATAGATGGAAATGAAAAGAAAGAGAAGAAAAATCCTTTACCAGATCTCTTTTTCTGCTTTGATGTTGTTTCCTCACCTTCAAACCCTACAAACCCGTTTTGAGCAATAACAAATCATAAAAGTGATGAAAAGTGATTTTTTTTATGTTTTAACCTTGGCTGGGTGTTCTCAGCAAACGCCGAGAGTCTTATTCAAGGACTCCCGAGTCCATGTCCGAGTCCTTAAAAAAAACTGAGTCCAATCCATTGACTCTCCCGGACATGACATGAATTTTTTTAATTTGCATACACTGTACAAGTTGAAATGTATCTCCAATAGTTGCAATATGAATAAATCTGGGAGACTAACTCTGATTTGTTAACGTGAATATTTTTGAGTCTTTTTACTGATTAATGCACATTTAGTATTGTGTCTTGGAATGCTTGTGAGAAGAGTGGCCATATTTCATGAACAATATCAAAAATCAAAACTCAAACATATGAACATGGAAAAGAACTTGTAAAACACACAATTTTAAACAGAATTGTAACATACACAAAATTTTAAACAGAAAGATTGTCCTTAGAGAAATTCAATGTAGGAAAATTCCATCCAGTGGGGCTATGCCTCCAATTTATCATCAACAAGAAATCCAAGTTTACAAGCTCACAGTGCTATGATCTACACCCAAACATCAAACATAATGCTCTGATGTTCTGTCTTTTCTATTTACTTTGTAACTGATAACTCATATTTTGAATGGCTTTTTATTTTGTTCCCAAGGCATCAGGCTCCCGATGACCAAACAACCAATAAACCATATTCTAGCCAATTTAATATTCCATTCTGGGGATCAGATTCACCTTATGTCTTGTTGAGGATGGGTTGGTTCCTGAACAAACTTTTTAGGTTAAAAGTTCATTTATTCATGTACCTATTTGTATGTTGTTCATTTTTGGATATGTATGAGTTTGGTCTGGTATCTACATTAGCACAACTGAAGCTTTAGAAAGTTTCTTCAGGCTTTACTACAACTTTTGAGAGGTCTAATTGCTTAAAGAAAATGCTCAAAGGGTCGTACAAACCTATTACACAACAGAGATGCAACAAATGTGAAGTGAATTACATTGTATCACAATTCAGTTCATTCAAGAACCTCCTAATCTCCCATCATTTTGGTTCAAACAAATGACCTCATTATGTTTATATGTTGGAAATATGCTCACAATTTAGAAAAAAGTTCCTTTCTAGTAAAAATATTTTAAAGTATTGTTTGGAAAAGTATTAGTGGTTAATATGTCTTCTACTGTGACTTATTTCTAATGTTTGCAAAACAGGAAAAATACATAAATATACATCCCCGACTTCCAGTTGTCGTTGCTGAAACTCTGCTGCATACAGACCCGCAAATTAATTTGCCTTTGTGGCTGGTGGATATGTTGAAGGCATGAAGTTTATATCTATAATTAAATTTTTTTACAGTTAGCTTTTTACAATCCCATAATTTTTCAAGAACTTAAAGTATTAAAATATAAGCAATCTAAAGTTTTACTGACAATATCACCTAATGTATCTACGTTCTGCAACTATTCATATGACAGGGTGGAAGGAAAGCAACTGCTTGGGGAATGGCTGGGCAAGTGTCAGATCCTGCAGCATTGCTCCGATTGTATATAAACTATGGAAGACTCTCTGAAGCTACCTACTTATTGCTCGAGTATATAGAAGCATGGTCTTCTCTGGTACTACTTCATCCAGATATGTTTTGTTTTTCTTTCATATGTTCATTGAGGCTGGGGAAAATTATGAAAAAAATTAAGAATATAGATAACTAACACCATTAACCCAATGCAATAGTCTTTTATAATGATTGAAATATGGACATAAATAATTTTTATATTTATCTTGAGCAGCTTGCAAAAAATTATTATCTTGATTTGTAAATGGTTTATTTCACCATTTAGGGGAAAAGTGTGAGCTATAGGCTATCCTTGGCCATCTCAGGGTTTGCTTTATGTTTGGAGAGCCACAACAGGTTTATGCAATAAAAGTAAAATGAAAGGAGAGGAAAAGGAATAAATAAAAGCTTCTGGCTCTACATAAAACCTGGTTTCAACTAAATATTTTTGTCCTGCCGTTGTGTTGTCCAGAGACCAGCTGATATTGTCAAACGCAAAAAAATGTCTGCTGTCTGGTTTCCATATACTTCAGTTGAACGCTTATATTGTATTCTCTCCGAGATGATGAACTCTGGACAAATGATTGAACAGTGCGACAAGCTCCAGAAGTTATTGCATGGGGCTCTGTTAGGTCACCTAAAACAGGTGGGCTGATTATATTTTGCTGTCTTGGATACCAATATTATTGTAGAGGTTAATGTTATGAGTTTTCTGTTTTGTTTTATGCTAAGCTCAATAGAATGTATTTATTAAGTGGTAATTTGATGTCATTTTCCATGATCCACTCTGCAGTTAAAGGTTGATTCAGACGATGCACAATCTTCTGCCCTTTGATACGGTGGCAAAAATTACAGCACGAAGTATAGTTCTGCTGGCAACCCATGTCAAACGGACAATGGTTTGCAAAGGGAAGATGCAAAACATAGAAAGGCCTTAATATGTCATAGAGCATTTTATTAACATGGAGCTCTAAATTTTGTAAGACCTGGTTTTGCTGACAGAAGAATCTGCTACTTATGTTTTAAAGCAGATTGAGGGTTCTTTGTAGATTAATAGGTAACATTTTTGCACATTTCTCCAAGGTACCCTACTGGTGTATATCTTAGGCATGTACAATAATTCACCTAGTTTGCGGATGATCATTGTGAATAGTGGTATGTCTTAATCGCTGTTATGTATTACTTAACTTTGATCATTGCTGTTTATGGCTATATGGTCTCTGCTTTGTCAAACATTTATCTTTGCTTTTTATGAATCACAGCTTCATATATATATCAATTATTTCTTATGATCGCTATCCATGGTAAATATTGACATGTTAATAAAATGGCTTCTTTTCTTAATGGAATCCCTTAATCTTTGTGTCTTAAACAAATTGCCACTCATACAACCACTGCTTGTTATGTAAGTCACCGTCTTCAATGAATCACTGTTGTTCTCTTAAACTTACATGTATGTCTTCACACGTATATAATCAAGATATGTCGTCTTTCTTTTAATAATCCATAAACCTGAGATCTGTTTTGAACCAAGACCTTTCATTTTTGCCTCGAGTGACCAAAGTTACTTAGTTTTACTCTCATGCCGTCCATCAGAATATTATCAGGCTTAATACCTCGATGAAGGATGCTACTCACATGCATGTACTGAGATTCAAAACCAATTTAATATTGAACTTGCTCACTCTCTTGTGCCTCTGTCTTTTGTGATTTTCTCAAGATAATCATTTCTCTGTTGCATGCTTTCTGAGACGACAGAAGTTTCATTAAGAATGTACTTGTTAGAGGGCAGCATCACATCTTTTACCTTGATGATAAAAGGGTGGTGAAGTTCTTGAAGAAGTTGCAAATTGTAGAAGATTCTTCAGGCAGCTCTTCTTCGTAAAGTTGGACATTGTACTTTAACTATTTGTACTAGTCTTTTTAATATATTTCTAAGATCTGATATTGTGATCAAACACGTTGAGAACAATGAATCTGTTTTTGTTACATTCTACTTTCCTAGATGTCGCCTGACTTCTTTTACCATCCTCTATTGCTTTGAGAATATTTGATGACTCTCTCTTCTTGAAGCATATCCTTTTTGGTGAGAAAAATATTCTACTCCTCATCACCAAAAACTATAATTAACCTTCCATTTGGATTGTGTATTAAGTTCTGTTGATAGAAATCACAACTACCTAATCTCTTAACAGCTAATGACATTCTCCCTTGTCATCAATTACAGCTTTGTCTTCTCACCTCTGACATTCATCTCCTTTTGGCAGCAATGACATTTATCTCTTTCTGACATTCATCTTCTTTTGATAACAATGACATTTATCTCCTTGTGACATCAATGACAATATTTTCAACATGACACACCTATCACAATATGTGTGACATACCTTAAAAAGACAAACATTCACAAATCTATGAATTGCCAAGGGTTATGCCATCCAATCCTAACTAAACATCAGCTATAACAACTTTAGAGAGCACTCCAAGGCCACTGAAGCAACTTTAAAGAACACATTGGAGTTGCATTAACTTTGGAGCACATTCAAAGCTGTTTTTGGAGCACTCTCTACAGACATCCTTAACCTGCTATTAGAACACATACCTAGAAGTCCAATCCCCCAGATTGGGATCAAGTATGCACTACTTAATCAAGTTTAATTGGAATATTGGCCACAACTAGTTGTTGGCAAGTGGCTTAATAGGTATAGCATATATGTTGTTATTTATGACAACACTACTTATTGGCATGGTCGCTTGGAGTACAATCAAGTTTTGGACATTCTATTTGGAAAAAATGACTAAGTCCAAGAAGCAATTGACGGGGTACAGTTGCACAGTTTTGCCTGACGAGCACAATATGGAAAGAATGAAGTCGTGCGAGCTTAGATGAATGTATTATGGGATATAGTAGACTTTCATTTAAGGTCGCTTGTATTTTGGAGTTGACTAGAGAGTTATAGCTTGATGTGGTTACACAAAGACAATGTAGCAGTGTAACATGGTAGACAAATGGTTGCGATGTTTAAAGGAGTAACATGTGGATTCTAGAAGTGCTACTTTGGATTTGGTTTGGGTCCTACCTTATCTTTGTTGATATATGATCATCGACTATGTATTTGCTATCTGATTATGTGTTGGACATGTTTTGTGATGTATTTGTGAGCCGACTAGACATATTATGTGACCGGGTATATATGAAAGTATTTTGAGATGCAAAGGGTATGAGTTTTGTGTTATGAAGTAGATATGAAGTGCGAGGAAGGTTTTTGATATCAGAGAAGGGCATAATAGATGCAAGATTAAAATTGGGACTAAACAAGCATTTTGATGTTAAGTATAGTTCAAAGTTTTGTATTATCTTGTGTATTAAGGTGGATATAACCTTTGTATGAGCAGTATGCTTTCATTTGCATACAAACTCTTAACACGGTCTTTCCTCTAACAAGGGCATGTACTATGTAATACTTTGCTCCTAACAGGGTAAGATCTCTTAACATGGATATTATATTTTAGTACAGTTACTATGAGTACCATCCCTAGTGGGGTTTTCCCTTTACAAGGTTTTCTCGAAAACAAATAATGGTGTCATGAGCTATTTACTTTATGCACATGTTATTCAAATTTCAGTTATTGCACAGTTAAGCTTAAATCTGTTTGAAAATATTAAAAGTGTTGTAATATTGATTCAGCCCCCCTCTCAGTATTACTTAATCCTAACAATTAGTATTAGAGCTTGAGACCCTTGGAGAGAAAGCCTAACAACTTAAGGGAGATCCAGATGGGTTCAAGTAGTTTGGAGAAAATTTTTGAGGCAGCACTTCAAGACCTTGATAAGGCAAAAGTTGATAATGTTGAACTAAAATTTAAACTAAGAAGAGCTGAAAGTTACATCAAAAGGCTTAAGGAGTAGCTTGAACTTTCTACAAACCAAAAGCAAGAACTTGTGGAAAAGATACAGGAGGAATTTGAAAATGATTTATCAGATTTGATCAATCAGTTTGAGTAAGAAAGGAAGCATTTAAAGAGGAATACAAATCCACCACTACTTAGATGACTAAAGAAATTCATCAGCTAAAAGATGAAAAGAGCAGACTTGAAGAGACCTTGAACAATGCAAATGTTTAGATGGAAAAAATGCAGCTTGAACTTAATGATGTCAGAGTCAAGTATCAGGAATTGGAAAAACATAATGACATCATTAAAGGAGAACTTGTTGAAGCAAAGAATCACTTTGAGAAACTTTATGCAAGTAGTAACAAGATTGATGAACAATTTAAACAACAAAAGCCTGAAGGTGATATGACTGGAGTCGGTTTTGATGAAGTTGAATGCTCTAAACTCCAAGAAATACAATATGAAGGCAAAACAAATGAGGAACCTAGAGGATAGAACATACTTTTTAGAGGAAGGTGCTTTGGATGCGACAAGATTGGACACATGAAGTGAAGAGCACACAATTATACTGAGAGGAGCGGGGGGGGGGGGGGGGGGTGAATCAGTATAATAACAATTTTAACTTTTAAAAGCTTTATTCAAAGATAATTTTAAATTCTCAAACAAACAATTATGCACATGAACACAAATTTTACGTGGAAACCCAATATGGGAGAAAACCACAAAATAATTTGCTTTTATATATAATATTGTTATTTTACAATGTTTTGTAGGCACCAACCCATTAGAGGCTCCAACCTCTAAATTTATGAGCACCAACTCACTGGAAGCTCCAACTCCCACACTTCGTAGGCACCGACCTACTGGAAGCACCAACTCCCCCTGTCCGGATTCTGAGCACCAACTCACTGTAGACAAATTTCTTCCACCTTGGCAATGTTGCTTTCTTCAACTGATGATGGATTCTATTTTGTTGTACCAATCTGAATATTTCCTTTCTCAATCTGTTGTTATTATAATCATAACTTTGCCTTAAGATAATCACAATCAATTAATAATATTCATTATTTCCTTCCATCCCATATACCTATACGCTGATTGTCTTCAAAGCACACTCTTCTTATATAGTGTACATTTCTTCAAACTCAAATACACTACTCTTATAGTTTTGCAATATATGTTAGATTTGTATACGTGAATATATATATAATGTATTCTTTATTATTTTCATCACATATTTCTCATATATATTTCACATATTACTCTTTACTTTCCTTTTTATTTCTCACTTCATTCACTCTCTGCTCTTCTTTCTCTTCTTTCACATGCTGACTTGTTGTTTTTATTTTAAAAAAGGATTGAGTATATATACTCATATTTTTAACACAAAACATTATGTCTCTTTGAAGAGTTATGTCTTTTTAATATGAAAAGGTGTCTCCCCCTTTTCTTTTAAAAAAAATAAAATTATTAACTATTAAAGTTAATATTATTAACTTTAATCTCCAAATATCCTTTATGAATGACCGCTGTAGAATATATTATTAAGATAACCTTCATATTCAGAAAGCTTGTATTATATCCTTATCTTTTGAAACATTTTTAGCATGCCGTGCTATATATACCATTGCTAATAATACTAATACCTCTGCCGTTTATTGATAGTCTTCGACATATATGTGTTAAACATTTCAAACCTTTGTTTAATAATAATATAATTGCTCTGCATAAAACTTCGATAATAATATATTCATATCAACCTTCGTTTCAAACGCTGCATATATATTTTTGTCACATGTAATACTCCTGCCGTCTTATAGATATATTATTCTATATCGATAAAGAATATATATTGATCGCTGCAAATAATACTCTGCATATTAATATATGATCGATATTAATATTGACGGCTGATATTAATACTAATATGTTCGATAGTAATATTGACCGCTGCAAATAATACTCTGCATGTTTGCCGCTGTATCATATATTTGACCGTTGTTATATATTAAAGTCTTCTAATATATTCTTACCTTCGATAATTATAGTCTTCATATCATTTTCCGACAATACTTATTGTCTTCGATACTATGAAAAACTTTGACATTAACCTTCGATAATATATGCTTTTTTGATATTATAACATCTGTATCATTCTGTTCATATGATAACAGTATAAGGCATCTGTATCATATCTGATATATAATAGTATAACAGATAAACATATTTGTGTATCTGTATAAAAAAGGCATTCTGTTCATATGATAACAGTATATTTGTATGATAATAGTATATCTGTATATTCTGTTCATTTTGTATATCTGTATAAAAAAAGGCATTCTGTTCATATGTAAACAGTATATCTGTATGATAACAGTATATCTGTATATTTTGTTCATTCTGCATATCTGTATAAAAAAGGCATTCTGTTCATATGAAAACATCTTCTATATGTATCATTGCATATATGTTGTATATGAATTTGTACAATGATATAGGCTATATCTCCCCAATCTTCCATCAATGACAATTTCCATCAATCTCCCCATTCAATTCAATACGCAGCAACCATGGAGATATTTTTCAGATGCAATATCCTTATCTGGCATTTCATAATATGATTTGACAAAGTCAACATCCTCCTCTATGATAGTGCTCATTGGATCTGGATCATACCACACTTCAGTATCCTCTGAAACACTTCGTAAGGTTGTGTACTCTAAAGCACATTGGACATTCTTTGCTCTTTCTTTTGTCTTGTTGAATCTTACATATGCTTCTGATTTTGACATCAATGACAATATGTTCATCATGAAGATGGATTATAGAGGTATGACTCCTTATAAGTCTTTTTCTAGTTATTGTTTCAATTGTGACACATATGGGCACAAGAAGGTAGAATGCAGAAAACCTGATCAATCTCAATATAAGCAAGATTACAGCAAACAAGAAAGAACAGAAAATATCACTTGTTTCAAATGCAACACATGTGAACACGTAACAAGGAATTGTAGATTGTAGGTTAATCAGAATATATCTCCAACTACATGTTACAAGTGTAATAATCTAGGACACATTGCAAAGTTCTACAGATACACTAGACCAACGAACAACAAAGTATTGAAGAAGAGTATTGGTGATGTTGAGAATAGCATGGTTGAGTATATGGATGAGTTCAATTTGATGTTCAAAAAGGAAGGAAACAAGGATTGTGACAAAGTGTGGAAGGAAAAGGAACAGAGTGAAGCTAAGAATCAGGGGGAGTTAGTTGATACTACTAGGTCTTCACCTTATGCTGATTTTGCCACATCAGCTTGAATGGCCTAGCATGGCCGTAGGGAGAGCTTTGAAGAATTATAACAGTAATCTATCCAACCCGTTATGTGAAGAATAAGATTATGCGAGCATACATACAAACATTTTAATGTATCCGATGTCTATATCTATGATCGCATGGTTGTACATGCTATATTGAATGATCACTAGAAAGATGGATGATTAGAGCTTAGCAGGTTTACAGATTCATCGGAAAATGTGTCAATTTGTGTACTGCAAATTATAAGTTCATGTTCTCAAATCATCTTTGATCACCGTTCAAGCAAGAATTTAAGGAGATTAAAGCAACAAGCAAAGGAGTTAAAGAAACTTAGTGATCATGAGGCGTGCATAACCTAAATTTATCGAGTAAAAGGCATTTTGATCTTCTATGAGATTTGTTTACTATGGATACTCCATTGATCTTTGATGTCAGTGAGAGGCCAAGGTATAAGTTTTAGAAACACCCTTACAAATCCATGAAAGATGATCCCGAAGGCGTGTTTTCGCAAACCCCATACGATGTGCTTCATGTGGAAGATATTAAGGCATACGTACATCGCAAGTATGAGACATTGGGAGACTTTGAAATCTTTAGGGAAATGAAAGACATGATAAATGATAACGAAACTTGGAAAGATGAATTCACTCATTTGCAGAACCTTAACATTATGCAAATGATGAAACTCCATGAATTCGATGAGGAAAAATAGATCAAGATCATTCTTAGCAGAGTCCATTACTAGTTTCTATGGATAGGAAAGTAGCCTGTTAAGATTTCCAACAAGTTGATTTATGATGTGACCGGATTGGATAATACTGGCATTATCCCTATTGTGGAGAAGAACACGAAGAAGCAAGTAGAAACCCTAACACATTCAAAGTGGGATAAGAGGGTAATGACAATTGTCGACATCTTTCGGCTAGATGTAAGATTGATTTCAATGATTTTGCAATACAAACTTCATTATAGTAGCCAACCTAATTCTGTTTCCATGGGTGTGATAATGATGGCATATAAGATGGCGAAAGAAAGTGTGCAATGAAATTTGTGCGAAATATTGAGATAACAATTCCTGGAGAATGTGAGACAAATTAATTGAGATAAGCCAAAAGCATTCAGATTTGGGTCCCTCATCTTGCATATCTAGTGCACAAGTTCCCCGATATGCATCCTAATACATGGAACAATGATCCCACAACTGCACAAATTAGCAAATATTACAGAATGTAGGACAATGGGTAGATGGAGAACTCTTTGGGATGTTTAAGGTATTCCAAAGGGAAATGAAGAAAAGAAAGAGCACCCTTGATGAAATTATAGAGAAATACAAAGACACAATCTGCTTCATTGTAGAAATTGACTGTGTATGCTTCGAAGAAGTCACTCCCATAACAAAATGGTGCTATCCTATGGGATATGAGGTGAGTGAAGAGATTCTTACTATTCAGGTTGAACATATCCTATCAACTGATGTTGACCCCAATGAGGAAAGATGGGACACATATGCAGAGAAATCCAACAAAGTAAGGGAGGAACTAACAAGAACATAAAGAAAAAGGAAGGTTGAGAAATTAATAAATGACATTGCTACAAAAGAAGGTATCAGTAAGGAATCTAGATGGAGGAATTAAGAAAAAGGACAACTAAGATTCTAGTGGCTGAAGATGTTCCAGAATCATCTCTATCTGTGGTCGCAACAACTGAGAATGCTCCTTGTCCACCTAAAAGATCTTTGTGGAGACTTAGTGTGGTAAAAACAACATTTACCTTTGTGAGGACAACAAGTCCTCTAAGAGAAAACATAATTCACCTCCCAGAAGGCAGAAGGTAGAAGCGAAGAAGAAAGAAGAGAAAGACAAATTAGCACCAAAGCAACTATGGAAACTTGATTTACCTATCTTGACAAAAAGGATCATTACCGAAGGTAAGTTAAATTCACTATCCAGATATTTTGAAAGGTATAATGATAGTGAGAAGATTGAAATAGAAGACAATGATCAATCACATTTTGGCTTTCAAAAAGCACTTGATTGAATTGGAAGGTAGTATTCCGAAGGAGTTGTATAATAGTTTGGAAGTGAAGAAACAGATAGCTCTAGAAGAAGATAACAAGGCGAGATAAAAAACAATTGAGAACATGCATCTTGTTATCTCACATAAAGAGATAGAGGGACTACTCAATCAGTTAAAGCCATCTATGAGAACTAAATCCAAATTGATCAAACTAATGGCCCAAAAATTTGATGAAGTATAAGAAGAAACACAAGGCACTTGATAGATTGCGATTGGGTGAAGGCCCTCTTGTGGTGGCTAAGAAAACATAAAGTGTTAAACCCAAAGACATTAACATTCCCGAATTATCTAGAACTATGATAACTGGAAATGAACCACCCATTGATGAGGATGGTATAAATCAATTCTACAACAATGTGTGACAACTAGACGTCTTTGTGGTAGGTGTACCTATGTCTTTGGACACTTTGCATGATGACATTGACCCCTTTCAAGAGAATGGAAACACCTTTCTCGAGGTTGATAATAATGCAAGCCAGATTGCAACAAATGTGATTGATCTTAGCATGATAACATAAGCTAAGTTGAAGGATATTGATAAAGGAGAGAACACAAACACATAACAAGGTGACACATATATAATAATAGAGGAAGATGAAATGTCCCCACATAGGACCTTACTCAATTTGTTCTAGAACTCCAGTCAGAATTTGGACTTATACCATCCATTGAGAAATTATTTTAAGTTTGTCTTGCTCCTTATAATTAATATCATAATAAATTGGTCATCCCTATTTGATGCGCTCAAATGGCCACACATATATACAATATTCCTATATATATAAGACTTGCTAATGCTTCTTCCATCTTTATTTGCTCTGTTTGGTGACGCTCTGTCTATATGTTCGCATTCTCTCTATAAGTTGTTGCCATTCAAATTGCTACTACTATTTGATATTATCGTTAACTCCTTTGATGAAGGATGGCAGTGCGATGGCTGACTGTGTGCATCTAACCATGATCATCGCACTGCATTCTTTGTTCATGTTTGCTTTAACCGTAGCCTCCATATGTTATCCCTGTATATCCGTGTCTCCCCATGAGCCCAAAATTATATTTTTTATTTAATGAGAGTATCGCAGTCCCTTGTATCTCTTTATCTAAATCGCTGATCAAGCCTCACATGCTATTATGTTCGTTCCATTCCAGCGTATTGGTCGATGATATTAGCATATGTCAATCCGTCGCTTCTGATTTCATGTGTCATAGAAAATTCATATAAGTTACTAGGATGAGGAATATGTTCAGGCATGATACAGAGTCCTTTTCTCTATCCATGCGTAAGATATTACTCAAATCCCCTGTATGTAAGATATTACTCCCATCGTGACTTCCAATCTTAATCCCCTTTTCTATTCGGAAATTAGGCATACTCCTATATCATCGCTGTGTTCGATGGCTCCCAATATAATATGGAATAATCTTGTATCTTCCTTTCTACTGAGTAGATAAGTAATCGCGGACCTGCAGATGACTCCCCCTGATTGTATCAATCCTCCATAATTACAATGAGCTCTTCTGGTAGACTCTATCCTCCATCGATTCCTTTATGCTCTTGCTTAGACGTTGGTACCATGGTTTGTGTTGTCCGTATTAGATAAAATACCTTCACTGCCTGTCCTCCTACGATTCTTTCTTCCTCTGATTAATACTCATGTGGAACGGTGTGCGGTCGCCACCCTTCAGGGATGTCGACCCTCAAAAATATATTTTTATTATATGTGTAAACTTAATTACGTATTAATATTTATTATTATATATATTCATTGTTTAATATTTGCATATATATATATATATATATATATATTGTTTATTATTATATATACTAATTGATAATATTACATTATAAATCAATTATATCAATAGATAAATATTATATGATATTAATATTGATTAATATCATTTACTCATTAAATAAATAAATAAAAACTAATTATTTTTAAGGAATTTAAATAATTAATTATATATATTTATATTTAAAGTAATTGTATATGTATTAAATATACATACACATTTATATTGTTCATCTGACTATTTTGGATCACGACAATATTATATAATAATATTAATATTCAATATATCAAATTTTATATTTTGATTATAGATATTATATTATTTTAATATTATATTAATTAATATATTATTATAAATTATATAATACATTAATTATATAGTTCTCATACTTTTACGTTAAAGTTCTAATTGAATTTTATTATTCCCATTACGTCTTTTAAGAGATTCTAAGTTGAGGATATTGCCAATGGTCTCCAAATAGAGGGACATGACAGAAGAATTGAGGAAATCATAGATGCAGGGAAGAAGGCTATAAACGTTGAAAGTGTTATTGAGGAAGAAACACAAGAGTTTGTTTCTGTCCCTACTCCTAGTAAGGAGTCATTCACTTCTTCAGCATAATTGTTGGCAACTAACAACAAGCTTGTGATTGTAAATGTTGATGACATGGATGAGGATGAGCTCATGAAGCTGTCCCTTATGGCCTTTGTGAAGGCCAAGGAAAGATCAAAACATAAGACAGAAAAAAAGACAGGTACTTGATAGGGCAGTAGATAGAATTAACAAACTCCTACCCATACCTTTCACCTTTTAGGAAAATGATGTAGTGGATAATTTGAACAAAGTCCTTGATGACTTTGATGCTCACTACCACTCATTGGAAAAGGCCACGACAGATGAGACTAAAAGATAATACATGGTGAAGAAATTAGAAGAGGTATGCAAGTCTATTAGATGGGACTTAGGTATACTGAGTATCACTATTGTTGAAGTTAAGTCTTGCACAAAGCATGAAAGGAAGTTATATAGCTATTGTATAAATCCTTTTAAACACATGAAGAACATTGAATACATAATTAAAACTGATGAGAAAATATTGGATGGACAAGTAAAGAATTGTGGATCCTCCTCACAAACTGTTACAAAGTTGAAAAAGGAAGTGTCCAAACTATTGGACAAAATCAGTGTGCTTGAAGTTGAAAAAGGAAGAGTGTTAGGGAGATTTGGAGTGTTGAGGAGTCTAATTACTTTGAAACTGACAATTCTAGAAAAACACCTTGAGGATATGGAGATAGCGAAGAAGTCTCTTGATGGAGGCATACCAATAGTACTAAAGAATGCTGAGATTTCATCCTTTGCTTTGAATGGCTTAATACATGTTGGTCAGGCCTCAGAGAAAACATGGAAAGTAGAGGCAGAGATCTTGGAAACCTCTTTCCAAGATATACTTCATATGGTATGAATTTTGGGTGAGAAGTTCTAAATTTTGATGTTTACATTTTTGTATATACCTTTTCCATTGATGTCAAAGGGGGAGTAATAGGTGTGAAAAATGTATAATGGAATAATTAGAGATGTACAGACAATAGTTTGGTATTGGGCACTTAGTCATTTTTTAGTAAGTGTTGCCATCAATGCCAAAGGGGGAGATTATTGGCAAGTGGCCTAATAGGTATAGCATATATGTTTTCATTTATGGAAACACTACTTATTGACATGGTCGCTTGGAGTACAATCCAATTTTGGATATTCTGTTTGGAAAAATGACTGAGTCCAAGAAGAAGTTGACAGGGTACAGTTGCACAGTTTTACCTAGTGAGCACAATATGTGAAGAATGAAGTCATGCAAGCTTAGATGAATGTATTATGGGATGTAGTAGACCTTCAGTTAAGGTCGCTTGTATTTTGGAGTTGACTAGAGAGAGTTATAGCTTGATGTGGTTACGAGAAGACATTGTAGCAGTGTAACATGGCAAACAAGTGGTCGCGATGTTTAAGGGAGTAACATGTGGATTCTAGAAGTGCTACTTTGGATTTGGTTTGGGTCCTACCCTACCTTTGTCGATATATGATCGTTGATTATGTATTTTTTATTTGATTATGTGTTGGACACGTTCTTTGAGCCGCATTCTTAAGATCTTAGTCCCAAACTCTCAAATCACATAGTCTTGGATTAGTCAACAATGATCTATAAGAGATGTAATGAATCTATATCATTGTCTAATGACCACTAAAGTTTATAATTATTGATCATATACTCTAAATATTGTTGGACAACAATCCATATTGAGCTCAAGACCAAATCTTGAACCTATCTCCAAAATGAATCTTCACAACAATTAAATTCTTCAAATCCATTAGCATAAAAAATAAAGTAGAATAAAAAGTATAAAACAAAAATGATAAAATGCTTCTGATGTAGATAATCATCTAAAAGTGAGAATTTTGTCTTGGGATGACAAAAATTCCTCCGTCCTTCAATGCCACCATCCTACAAAAGTGAAGGCTCAAAGTAAAAATTTGTGATTTAGGGGACAAGAATAATCAACAATTTCTTCATCACTTGATGTAGCCTCATCCTCAATACAAGCCAAGAAAGGATAACTTTAAGAAAATCCCCTACAATAAATAATAAAAAATATTGGTGAATCTTTCATTTTCCTATAAAAAAAAAAACTTCTATTGGCGAATCTCTCAATTTTTTGAAAAAGGAAAATTGTTATTATTGGCGATTATTTTTTAATCGCATTTTTTTTTGCAGAAAATAATGGTGAATCTAAAACAAAAACAATAAATTCATAAATCAGCATGGAAAATTTTTCCATTTAAAAAATGGAATTCTTATAAGAAATTATTTGGCTAAATGTGGAAATCTTTGATGGGTTTAAGGGATAGATTCTATAATATTTAGTTGCTACCAGTTATTTAAAATATACTCTAATAGCTCTTATTGTATTGTGTGTGATAAATGTACTGATATTTTTAAAATTCTAATGGGACCCAAAATTCTTCAAGGCCATTGATTTCTATTTGTCATGTCCCCTTTCTAGAGACATGTTCTTTCATGACGGGTTTGCCTATCATCGACTCTCGTAGGTAAATAGTTTGGAGAGAGAGTCATTGGGTGGATCATTTGATTGCTTATTGCTGACAGAGCTTACATTCGGCAAAGCCTACATCCAGTTCGAGCCTACATTCAGTCTAGTTGGGCCTACATTCGGTTATGAGACATCTTGGCCTACATTGTTATATTTTTGAGTTGAGAAATGTACTTTATTATTATAATGTTATTTTATTATAAAGTACATTATAATTAGATGTTTCTGGAAGTTCTAGTAACTTCTCAAGAAAAAGAATAAATAGAGGGCTTGGGCTATCATTTCTACATGCTTGGATTTGGGATTTCTTCTACTTCTTCATTGTGAAGCAATTTGTAGCCTTGTGGTCTGCAAATATTATTCGATCTTTGGGAACGAATCACTCCCCTAGATTGGCATAACTGAGGTAGTGAAATATCTACTGAAGGGTTGCAAGTTTGGAGTTGGTACTCAGCCATCTCATTGGTACTTCATTGAGAATTTGTTGTAAGGGTTTGTTTGTGGTTGGAATAAGGATTGAAATTCACCCCTTGCAGTAGTGAATCGATTTGGCAAAGGATTGAAGACATTTTTGCATATTTTCAGACTTTTTATACCAGGGCCTGGAATCAAAGTTTTGCTCATATCTCCTAGTCTTATTGGAGAATAATTTTATGCTTTTGGGAGGATCATCCTACATCCCTGACGGTCCCTTTGATAGAAAATTTGGGTGTTGAAACCCCAACAATTATTTTTGGTAGGAGCCGTACCTATACGGCCTAGTACAGCAGTCACAACAGGTACAAATCTGCAAAGTTTGGTTGGCAATTCGGGATCAATTCAAGTCTGTTCTTCCAGCGTCTTCACCCGCGTCTCAGTCAGGCAATAAGGAGCGGTTTCCAAGTGCATGTGTTGACATTGTTAGATACCAATATATATTGCATTTCAATTGTATGTAACAGTCATCAATCCCAGTCTAAATCTGCACTGTTATTGCATTTATTTTGTTACAATAATCATTCATATATCTCGGTTGTAACAGTCAGTCCTCAATTGTCAGATATATGCAAGGATATTACCACATTGTTATAGCATTGTAATTCTGAATATTGTCACAGTCAATTATAATTTGAGAACAGACATTGTATTCAAACTTTGCATTGTAATTGGGTGCATTGATAGGATTATGTTCATGTAAGAGGGTTCATATGTTTCACATCCTATTTCACATGTTGTAATCAGACTATAACAGTGCTTATATGTATTAGATGCCACAGTCTCATATATTCTAAAAGTGTAATCAGAATTTGATATATTACTTTGATACCATTGTTACTCATTTGCATTACTTTTTTACATTGGTATTGTTATCACAATTGCATTTGGTGCCCAAACAATAAATTCATTGAAACACATCATTACAAGCAAAAAATTTTAGTGCATGCCAACTGTTTGACGAATTGCCACAGTTCAGATTTGGGGTGTTTTAGTGATCCTACTAGTGAGGGTCATTACAGTGGTATCAGAGCGGTGTTCTTGCCATCCTGTTGGGTAAGAAACCTATATGCATCCTTCAGCATTTGGACATCACAGGTACTACACACAAAGAAGAGCAGCACTAGAGGGTGAACAGGAGTTCGGAGACACTCTTACCATGGGTGAGAGACAGTCATAGAGCCCACCTAGAATTTCTGATGATGAGAGGGAATTCTTTCGGATTATGACTACGGGACAGCAGGAGATGGTCCTGTCCTTGCGCAATTTGACTACTATGATGGAGAGAGTGGTTCAGCCCAGAGCTCAGGAGTAGGGTAGAGGTACGCCTGATCATGATAATAGGAGTGTAGCAGGTTCACAGGGTGTTCCCAGGCATAGGTCTTGGACAGCAGATAGACCTACTCGTCCTACTTTCCTTAGAGAGGAGGCTCAGGAGGCAGGAGAGGGTGATGTGCAGGATGATTTTCAAGATGATCTTAGAGCTGCTACTACAGAATGGCAGGCATTACCACCACATGTGCGTGAGTTACTCAACTTTGATCATTACCTGAATCAGAGGAGAGAGCACATGAGGAGTACTCGCCAGAACAGGAGACCTAGAGGCCATGACAGTGAGTTGCAACGAGCTACTAGCAAGCTCACTTTACCTTCTTTCAATGGTAATGGACAGATGACAGCACAGGCATGGATGCATAAGTTGGATACATTCTTAGCATTGAGGCCCATGTCAGAGATAGATGCCATCAGATACGCCACCTTGCATTTGGAGGGCGCATCTCATGACTGGTGGTCACATGGTATGGTGACTTTGCAGCACAACCAGGTGACTTCCTACCAGGATTTTGTAGATAGATTGGTGGAGCATTTCGACAGGAAGGATCCTGAGATATTCTTTCGTGATCTTGCACAATTGAGACAGACTGGCAGCTTGGAGATATATATCAGTGAATTTCAGCGATTGTCAGTTATGGTGTAGGATGTATTAGAGAGGCGATTGGTCATTTTATTCACTGAGGGATTGTCTGAACCCCTCAAAGTTGGATCAAGGCATTTGATCCATCATCACTATAGGAGGCCATGAGGAAAGCTCGCAGTATGGAGCTTACCGCACCTTCTAGCATATTTACCCCTAGGAGTTCTACTTCTTTTAGAGATAATAAGAAGTTTGATAAGGGGAAGGGGAAGAAGGTTGATACCAAGGGAAAATCCACTCCACCCTTGGATACTGAGGCACTTAATGACCTACGCAAGAAGAAGCTATGCTTCTATTGCAAAGGTCCATATGATAGGGATCATGACTGTCCTTTGAGGCCTAAGGGGAAGGCCAATAGAGTTATGTGGGCATACTATGAGGACTCAGATTCAGATAGCACAGCACATGATGATGAGCATAGTGACACAGAGCCTGAGGTAGAGGCAGAGGTAGAGGCTTCAGAGCCTAAGGTGGAGCCAGAGCTACATTTGCAGCAGGCACGCTTATCTAGTATTCAGCAGAAGGGGTCCTTTAGATTGCGTGGAGTTCTAGCAGGACGGAAGGTGATTACACTAGTTGACACAGGTGCTACGCATAATTTCATTGATGCACGGTTGGTTGAGCACCGTGGCATTGAGACAGAGGAGTTTGAGGGTCTCCGAGTACAGGTTGCTGATGGTTACACTCTTAAGTGTAACAGGATGATCAGAGATATGTCCTTACGCTTGAGCAATTATGAGTTCAAAGTAGATTACCATGTAGTTAACATGGGTGACTTAGATATTGTATTGGGGATGACTTGGTTGCATTCATTGGGTGAGGTCACTTTCAGACTCAGGGACATGGAGATCAAGTTTGAGGCAGATGGTAGGCAACATGTCTTGAGGGCTATCAGAAATAGTGATATTAGGACTATTTCTTTCAGGCGCATGGAGAGGATGGTTAGACACAATGGGATTAGATGGGAAGCCATGTGTACTCTCATACCTACACAGGAGGAGCATCAGATGACAGAGTATCACCCTGACATTCAAAGATTGAGAGAGCAGTATGACAGAGTATTTAGCGATATTCCACCTGGCACACCACCTAATAGAGGAATTGAGCACATCATTGAGTTAGAGGAGGGTGCTAAACCCATGATGATCACACCTTATAGGCATCCTAAGAGGCTCAAGGATGAGATAGAGAAAACCATCAAGGAGATGCTTGAGATGGGACACATTAGACCGAGAAAGTCTCCTTTTGCTTCTTCGGTAGTTTTGGTGAAGAAGAAGGATGGTTCAATGCGGATGTGCATTGATTATCGGATGCTGAATAAGAGGACTATTAAGAATAGGTATCCCATCCCTCAGATTGATGAGTTGATAGTAGAGCTACATGGAGCATGCTACTTCAGCAAGATTGATTTGAGATCCGGCTATCACCAGATCAAAGTTAGAGAGCAGGATGTGGACAAGACTGCATTTATATGCCATTGTGGGCACTTTGAGTTTGTGGTCATGCCATTTGGGTTGACCAATGCATCAGCTACTTTTCAGTCTACGATGAATAAGGTCTTCCATCATCAATTGAGGAGATTTGTATTGGTTTTCTTCGATGATATCTTGGCATACAGTCAGACATGGCAGGAGCATGTAGTACATTTGGAGACTGTATTGAGTATATTGTAAAGGGAGTCCTTGTATGCCAAGGAGTCCAAGTGTGATTTGGGTATGACTGAGCTCTTGTACTTGGGTCATATTATCAGTGCAGATGGATCCTGATAAGATCCGCGCTATAGTGGAGTGGCCTATTCCAGAGAACCTAACACAGTTGAGAGGGTTCCTAGGCCTATGTGGATTCTACCGCAGATTTGTGAGTGGGTATTCACATCATGCAGCCCCTATGACAGATTTGCTGAAGAAGGGGGCCTTTGTTTGGACACCAGAGGCACAGGCTTGCTTTGATAGGTTCAAGGAGATCATGACTTCATGTCTGGTGTTAGCTTTTCCTGATTTCTTGAAGCCATTTGAGCTTCAATGTGATGCATCCGGAGATGGTATAGGTGCTGTGTTGATGCAGGACAAGCACCCTATTGCATATGAGAGCAGGAAACTCCGTGGACTTGAGAGATCTTTCAACATTTATGATAAGGAGATGTTAGCCATCATGCATGCATTGGCTAAGTTTAGACAGTATTTAGTGGGTGGTAAGTTTTGCATTAAAACTGACCACAACAGTTTGAGGCATTTCCTTAGTCAGAGAGATCTCAACGATAGGCAGCAGAAGTGGGTAAGTAAGCTACAGGCTTACGATTTTGATATAACATATGTGAGAGGGACTCAGAATGTGGTAGCAGATGCATTGTCACGTAGACCACATCTCAGTGCATTGATTGAGATATTAGAGGATTGGCGACATATGATAGTGGCAGAGTATGCTAGAGACCCATGGGCATCAGTGATAGTTGATGGGTCAGTTGTTGATACCCAGTATACACTTGTAGATGATTTGATTATCTACAAGAGTAGGATCTTTCTAGCCCCAGGATCGAAGGTGAAGCGATCTATATTAAGAGCTCTTCATGATTCACCTATAGCTGGTCACCCTAGGTACTTCAAGACATATAGACAGGTACGGGAGCAGTTCACTTGGAAAGGACTGAAGACAGATGTATTGCAGTATGTTCATGAGTGCCTTGTTTTCAGTAGAACAAACAAGAGCACACCTTTCCAGCCGGGCTCCTACAGCCACTTCCCATTCTTGATTAGAAGTGGGAGTGCATATCCATGGATTTCATTACGGGCTTGCCCAAGGCCCAAGGGCGTGATTGTATCTATGTGGTGGGGGATAGACTGATGAAGTATGCACACTTCTTTCCCATCACTACTACTTACATAGCAGTACAGGTAGCTGAGGTCTTCTTCAGAGAGGTCTTCAGATTGCATGGGATACCCTGCAGCATAGTTAGTGACAGGGACAACATATTTTTGAGTCACTTTTGGCAAGAGGTATTTAGACTTTGTGGCACTGAGCTTACACCTAGCACCAGTTATCACCCACAGACGGATGGACAGACAAAGATAGTTAGCAAGTGGGTGGAAGGGTATTTGAGGAATTACATAGCTAGTCAGCAAAGGGCATGGGTGAGATAGATACATTTGTGTGAGTATTGTTACAATACCACATTTCACATGTCGATTTAGATGTCACCTTTCAGGGCTCTATATGGGTATGATGCACCTAGCTTTATTGATTTTCTTATGTCTGATATTAGAGTTCCACGTGCCGGGGATTTTCTTTAGGAGAGCAAGGACATTGTTGATGCTCTCAAGGATAATATAGCCAGGGCACAGAATCAGTACAAGCAGTATGCAGATCAGAAGTGGATTGAGAGGAACTTTGAGGTTGGTGATATGGTTTACCTCATGCTTCAGCCATACAGACAGTCTACTCTCAAGAAGAGTGGGTCGGAAAAACTTAAGCCAAGATACTATGGGCCTTTCAGGATCATTAGTCGTGTTGGTGAGTTGGCTTATGAGCTTGAACTTCCAGCTGATAGTAGAGTGCATAATGTGTTTCATGTGTCATGCCTCAAGAAGGCGTTAGGGCAGCATGTTGTGCCTTCTACAGTGTTACCACCCTTGGATGATGAGGGGAAGTTGGTTTTGGTGCTAGAGTCTATCTTGGATAGCAAGGAGAAACAGCTTCACAGGAGAGTTATCAGAGAGTACTTGGTGAAGTGGAGAGATCTTCCAGTTGAGGATGCTACTTGGGAGTTTGAGGAGATTTTGCAGCACCCATCTTTGAGATTGCTTGAGGGAAAGCAATTTCAGGAGGGGTGGATTGTCATGTCCCCTTTCTAGAGACATGTTCTTTCATGATGGGTTTTCCTATCATCGACTCTCATAGGCAAATAGTTTGGAGAGAGAGTCATTGTGTGGATCATTTGATTGCTTATTGCTGACAGAGCCTACATTCGGCAAAGCCTACATCTAGTTTGAGCCTACATTCAGTCTAGTTGGGCCTACATTCGGTTATGAGACATCTTGGCCTACATTGTTATATTTTTGAGTTGAGAAATGTACTTTATTATTATAATGTTATTTTATTATAAAGTACATTATAGTTAGATGTTTCTGGAAGTTCTAGTAACTTCTCTCAAGAAAAAGAATAAATAGAGGGCTTGGGCTATCATTTCTACATGCTTGGATTTGGGATTTCTTCTACTTCTTCATTGTGAAGCAATTTGTAGCCTTGTGGTCTACAAATATTATTCGATCTTTGGGAATGAATCACTCCCCTAGATTGGCATAACTGAGGTAGTGAAATATCTACTGAAGGGTTGCAAGTTTGGAGTTGGTACTCAGCCATCTCATTGGTACTTCATTGAGAATTTGTTGTAAGGGTTTGTTTGTGGTTGGAATAAGGATTGAAATTCACCCCTTGCAGTAGTGAATCAATTTGGCAAAGGATTGAAGACATTTTTTCATATTTTCAGACTTTTTATACCAGGGCCTGGAATCAAAGTTTTGCTCATATCTCCTAGTCTTATTGGAGAATAACTTTATGCTTTTGGGAGGATCATCCTACATCCCTGACGGTCCCTTTGATAGAAAATTTGGGTGTTGAAACCCCAACAATTATTTTTGGTAGGAGCCGTACCTGTACGACCTGGTATAGTAGTCACATCAGGTACAAATCTGTAGAGTTTGGTTGGCAATTCGAGATCAATTCAGGTCTATTCTTCCAGAGTCTTCACCCGCGTCTCAGTCAGGCAATAAGAAGTGGTTTCTAGGTGCATGTGTTGACATTGTTAGATACCAATATATATTGCATTTCAATTGTATGTAACAGTCATCAATCCCAGTCTAAATCTGCACTGTTATTGCATTTATTTTGTTACAATAATCATTCATATATCTCGGTTGTAACAGTCAGTCCTCAATCGTTAGATATATGCAAGGATATTACCACATTGTTATAGCATTGTAATTCTGAATATTGTCACAGTCAATTATAATCTGAGAACAAACATTGTATTCAAACTTTGCATTGTAATTGGGTGCATTGATAGGATTATGTTCATGTAAGAGGGTTCATATGTTTCACATCCTATTTCACATGTTGTAATCAGACTATAATAGTGCTTATATGTATTAGATGCCACAGTCTCATATATTCTGAAAGTGTAAACAGAATTTGATATATTACTTTGATACCATTGTTGCTCATTTGCATTACTTTTTTACATTGGTATTGTTATCACAATTGCATTTGGTGCCTAAACAATAAATTCATTGAAACACATCATTACAAGCAAAACATTTCAGTGCATGCCAACTGTTTGACGAATTGCCACAGTTCAGATTTGGGGTGTTTTAGTGATCCTACTAGTGAGGGTCATTACACTATTGGGATCAACAATCCAAAGGAAATTGTAGCCCCCATAAGCATTACAAATAAAATAGGAACATTTTTACCTCATGAAATATAATGAGGATCATTACATTAAATTTTAAATTATTAATGTCAACTAAATATTGGTGATACATTCCCACAATAAATAAAAGTTATAATATATTATTGGTGAACTAGTTTAGAGTTTTACAATAACATATAAAATTTAGGTGAATCAAATCTAATCATGTATTGAATATTGTGGCAAATCTTTGGGTTCAAGTTTTTAATAAAATAAATTATTTAGCGATTTAAATATTTCAAAATAGTTTTAAAAAAAATGGTGGTGATTTAGGTTGCCTTAAATCTTGAATTATTAGCCAAATTTGGATTCTCAAATTTTAAAAATTAGCCAATTGGTGAATATCAACCACTAAAAAAATCATTGAAGCCAAGTTTTCCTTATTAGATTGTTCTTTTAGTTTTGCCTTAAGAGGATCACTAGCTCAAGTTCTACAAACCCACGTCATGTGACCATTTTTATTACAATAGAAATATGCACGGTCTTTTTTCTATCTGACCATTTCTTATTGCTCTGTGAATATAGGGCTTTATCTAATTGGAGATCTTTTGTATCTTCTTTCATCCTCTTTTCTTCCACTAGAAGGACTGAAATCACATCTTCTAGTTTTTTTGAAGTGATTTTACTAAGTGTAAAAATAACATCATTACATTTTGACAACAACTTGTTTAACAAGATGGCCTTAGCATCATCTGTTGGATATTACTAATGCATTGGGGAGATTTTTGGGTACATTTAATATGTTCAATCACTACATTGAGTGATGATGGAGTTACTACTATTGTCATTCATGTTTTGTCACTGATGTCAACATATGTTGCTATGAAGAAAACATGCTAGTTATTACAGTGTACATATATTGTACGAATATTTCAGAATGTGTGAAGTCAATTGTGTGTACAGTAAGGTGGTGTGATCTTATATCTAAGATCGCATGATGTAATATTGCATATTGGTTGAGTTACATAAGATTTCGTGAAGACTAGCTATTGGATAGTGATAGTGGAAGTTGATAGAGTAAGTCTTTGAGTTCTGGGTATATCTTATAGGTGATGAGGATTTAGTGTATGCGAGATTAAGGGATGACATATAGAGTACTAAAGAATGTTTGATGGTCTACAGAAGGTATGGAAAGTAGGATGACGTCAGCTGTGGCATGTGTTCTTGAGAAGACCTATTTGGATGCCGACTTGAGAGATACAGCATGCATCAGGAATGATGAGCAAGATTTATGGATGCCGGTACATAATTATTGAATTGTAATTGTTGTATACTTGTTTTTGATACCGTGTGTATCTTAGTAAGGAGTTATGTAATTATTTGTATATTAGGAAAGCATAGTTGGTCGACTTGATAGTTTATTTTGTAAAATAGGGTATATATGTAAAATATTTTCCTTTGAAAAGAGATGTGGAAGGATGTATGTGATGTAAAAGAGGATTGTGGAAGGCACAAACTTATATTTGCTGGATGTAGAGTAGAGGATAATTTATATACTTCATTTGAACTAATCAAGAAAAGACAGTTGCTATCAAAGAGTTCAAAATATTGTGTATTTATTCATATACACTTGTGTTGCAAACACCAAGTTCTGAAGGTGGACATAACCTTCTTTGGGAAGTGAGCCTAGGCAGTGAGCCTACCCTTCTTTTTCTTGACTCCTAACAGGGTTTTTCCTCTAACAAGGATTCTGTACTGTAATTTTTTAATCAGCTCCTAACAGGGCTAGATCTTCTAAGAAGGATACTATACTCTCAGTACATCATTATTGGGTGTTAATTCCCACCAGGGTTTTACCTTTAAAAGGGTTTCCTCAACAACAAATATTGTGTTATTGTGTTGGTATTCATTGTGTTTATTGGATTTGATATTGTTGCTATTCAAAGTTTAAAGTTTAATAATCTATCATACAACTAATTCACCCCCCTCTTAGTTGTATTGGTGGACTATTATTCCTAACATCATCATCATCTAGTGTAGCCTTAACCTTTACTAGTTGCATAATGAGAGATTTGGAATTTATTGTATGGTTTGACATTGTCATTCCATCTTCCATTTTGAACCTAAACAATTGCAGATTTAAATAAAATGTTTTATTAACTTATTTCTCTCCAAATAGTTTTCTCAAATTATCCTGAATATCCATAGGTGGTTTATCTAAATCTATATAATTGAGTTCAAGGTTTGAAAGAGAAAGAACAATAATATCCTTAACTTTATCATGTCTACTACAATCCAAAAATTTACTTGCATTTGTAAGTAAGTTTTCTTTTATACTTACTATTCCCCATTAATCCTTATTCATTTATTGCATTAGGATTTTCATTCTCCAAGTGTGAAAGTTAAAACAAAAATATTTATCTAATAGAATCTACAATTTAGAAAATATAAACTTAAAAATACCTCTCCTCTCTAAAATATTAATCATTTATTAAAAAACCAATCGAATCCAACTCTATGACTAGTCACCACATGAGAAAAACCATTATGGGAAATGTAGGGCTTACTAAGAAAAATCTTGAATATGGAGTGTTACTCTATAGCGTACATACAACTTGTACAATTCCCTTGAATACGTAAATAAATTTAAGTGATTTTATTATCATTACAAAAAACATCTCAAATCCTTATCGATATGCACAACTCTTCATATTCCACCATGTTCAAATGACACACTTCTCTCTCACTTCAAAAGATCACATATTATAAGAAAGAATAGAAATGAATACTATGTAAATAAATAATACTTAATAATGGTGTGAATTCTTACCATTTTTTCAAATAATCTTGTCCTCCACATTAAATGACAATCCTCTAAAGAATCTCAATTATAATTTATCTCGTAGATTAGAACCACAATAATGAAGAGGAAACAATTGCATTTCATTTGTCAAATGTGACCTCTGCTAGACATGTATGCAAAATTGAAACACACATAAGATACAAAAATTGTTTGATAGAATGCATTAAAGATATGTCATCTCATGAATATTGCGTAATTAGGTAGAGATTATTGGTGTTGCTAAATGAAAGAATCTGAAAAATAGACTTGTGCTATTATAATCTATATATATCCCTATAAAGAAATCCTCTTCTGAATTGCTAGTCATGAACTTTAGATTTGAAAGAATTATTTTCTACAGGAATATTTTGTAATGACATAACCACTATTGACATTTTAGAATGTTTCCAATCTTGTTTGAGTTACCAACACAAGTTGGGAATTGAATTCCAAATATTGATGGCAAAGAGGAGTTTTTAAAATAAGAATGCATGATTTAGTAAGGGAATTCTCAATACAAATTGGTAGAAAGGAATCACCCCATTTCTTACTATAAGGTGAATCTTTAGGCCATTAATCCCTTTGATACCATATGTAGATGGTGAATGCTTGATGATAATTCATTAATATGATATAAGGCTTTTTACATGCAATAAAGCATTGTCAGTTGATGTAGATTCCATTTTAAGGGCACTTTTCTTTTTCTTTTGACTAAAATCATTGTGAAGGATGGAAGGGGTGTCATGATCTTTCTTAGGATGTGGAGTATAATAAAACTTGGAATGATACTTTTCTCTTGATATAGAAGGGAATCATCTTGGAGAGGATGAAAAGAGATGGTGGGATCGTCTAGGGAGATGAGGTCTTGATCTGAAATTGGATGGGATTGGTTGTTCTTGGTATCTTGATCTTGATTTTATTTAGGAATCATTTCTCCTTTCTTTAGATCATCCTCTTGGCATGAGGTATGAGTATTTATATGCAAGGAGGATTCTTGGAAAGATTCAACATTTTGACATGAGGGAGATAGACTTTGAATGAGACTCTTTGAAGTTGGTTTATTTGGGAATGGAGCATATGATGGAAATGATTAGATTGTGTCTATAATTTCTAGATCGTATAATGAATATGTATAAATAAATAAATTTTCCTTGATTTTTATTTTAGATAGCCCTTGGGAGGTTTCATCTTGGATGTATATTTTGATAGAGAAGATCTGAATTGATCTCATGAAAATTAGGAAGGCTAGATGAGGACTAATTTATTCATAGGAAGTAGGTGTTTTATTGGTGTGATGTCTTTGAAATGAGCCATTTCTAGATATGGGTAGATGATTTTGATTGAAATAGTTTCTTTCTAATAGGTGAACTATCAAGATGTTCTTCAAGAATAGTGCTACTTTTCTCAAATGTCACTAGTGAGGGAATTTTTAGTCTTGTGACACTATGTGAACTTTTCTCCAAAGGCATGTTCATTGTCAATTGATTTGAAATAGGATTTGTTTTCACTTGTTTTGAGACATGATTTGTTTTTACTTGTTTTGGGAAAACAATTGTAGTTATAGCTCAATAATTAGGGGTTGTTACTAAAAAGTGAGTTTTTCTTTAAGATGTATAAAGTACCCTAGAGAATCATATGATACAAGTTCTGAAGTTCTCCCAAAACTTTCTAAATTCTTGGATCATTCGATGGTTCCTCAAATTTTTCTTGATAAGAATTTTCTAAGGAGAACTTATCCTCATCATATGAAATTTGAGAAGTTGAAGGTGATATGGATAGTTGATTGAAAATTATGGTGTTTTGGGGGATGCAATTTTTATTTGTGACTTGAGTATTGAGCTATATGCGATTGTGGAAAAAGTGTTGTTATTTTTGTTTTGTTGAATGTAGTGTTGGTTGAAGTTTTGATTTTGGTTGAATATGTTTTGATTTGGAATTTGATTGAAAGGATTTTGATTTGGGACTTGTTTGAAGGATTTTTGGTTTAGTATTTGATTGAATTTTTTGTTTGTTGGTTGAAATTGTTGTGTTTTTTCTTTGTGAGGTGAAATATGGTATGTTGATATGTTAGAGGTATGTGTTAGGAATAGTCCCAAGAGATAACTGAGAGAGGGGGGGGGGGGGTGTGAATCAGTTATCTACAAGTTTCAATTCTTTATCCAATTAAGTATACTTAAACATAAAGCATAAACACAATGAAAGAACACTTGAACACAACACCAATATTTTAGTTACGGGGAAACCCAAATAGGTAAAAACCTCGGTGGGAATTGATACCCACTAATAATCTGCACTAGTGTATTATGATCCTTGTTAGAAGATCCTTAACCCTGTTAGGAGTTGTCTTTACAATGCATTTAGTACAGTGACCTGGTCAAGGGTTGGGCCTTGTTAGGAGTCTTTTACAATTAACCCTGTTAGGGGTGAGGACGCACTGTCTGAGAGCACACTACTCAAAGGGGTGAAGGCTACAACCTTCTGAATAACAAATACACACTATATCTAGATCTTGGTGAATTGTGCTTTGACCTACTATCTGGATCAGTTCCAATGTATAGCACAAACACTTTACTTGGTAACATAGACCTTCTGCTGATGGATCAACACTTCGCACACTCTGCTCTGCTCTTCACAATCAACTCTGAACCATACCTTAGCAATCATAAATGACTACCTATAAATATCTTTCCACTAAATGATATAATCAAGTCAGCCTATTAGGACCACCTTGAAATCATATTAGAGAAACCATAACATACTCCAATAATAATTCTGTCAGCTCTACTAAGCACGTAACACATTCTGAGACATGTCCAATATTAATAAATGTAGACACACGCTATACATCGTCGGCTCTACCAAAGTAATTAAAACTTTCTCCTCAAGATAAATTACATCATGTCATCTTAACCAAACATAACTAACTCTTCACCAAGCACTAATCCAAGGGTGCATACCGAAATGATAGGTACAACTCCTGAACCAATATAATCTCTATCAGCTCTTTTGAATAAACACATGAAACTACTATTGGTGAATACCGATTGCATAACTTTACTTCTACTGATCATAAGACTAAATGTCCATGAATGTAACATCACTAACATGTCTCCATCACATATCCAAATGCGCAAGGCTCCATGATAACTATATGAACAATCATTCACAGAACACTGCCTGTAACTCTGTCAGGAACACTGTTGTCACAAGCTTCTCTATAACTGTCTGTACTAATAGTTAACCTCTACGTCCATGATATCATGCTGATAACATGTCCATGTTGTATATACTAGAATCTTACTGCATAAGTCTTCCACGCATGCTGCTTACCATATGTTGTCATCAATGACAAACATACCGTCAACACTGGCTTGCTGGAAAATCTCCAACAATCTCCCCCTTTGGCATTTATGGCAACATATGGAATGAAAAACTCCACCAATCCAAATGAACATTTCTTTTATAACATTCTCCATTTCCTCATCAAAAATCCCCCAAGGATGAATCCTCCATCTGATGCAATATTTTCCAACATTCTCCATTTCCTCAACTAAACTGCTTCCATAACTGAATACTACTCCCCCTTAGTATATTACTCCTTTTACTTCTGTTTTCATGACTATATATTACTCTCCCTTTGACATCAATAGAAAAGGGAGCCAATTAGTTTAAGCACCAATACTACTCTTGAAGTAGAGTAGTCAACCATCCATCAGTCCCTGAGGATTGATGCTCTTTCTTCTTTCTTCTAGGCAGAATCAGGGAAGGGAATTACTCCCAACTCCTTGAGATACTCAAAAGTATCCTTTGGAAAGGGCTTTGTGAATATGTCTGCTAACTGATCTTTAGTACTCACATAGTCCACCTTGAATTCTTTCTCTACCACTTTCTCTCTTAGGAAGTGATACTTAATCTCAATGTGTTTTGTCTTTGCATGCATCACAGGGTTCTTTGACATGTTGATAGTGCTGGTGTTATCACAATTAATAACAATAGGATAATCAATCTAAATTCCAAAATCCTTTATCATTTTCTTGATCCACAATATTGTAGAAAAATTCAAGGCTCCTACAACATACTCAGCTTCTGCTATTGACCGAGAGATACAATTTTGCTTCTTGCTTGTCCAAGTGACAAGTCTATCACCAAGAAACACTGCTCCTCTTGGTGCACTTTTTCTATCATCAACACATCCTACCCAATCTGCATCAGTATACACATGAAGCTTAACATTTTCTAAATTAGGATACCATAGACCATAGTCTATAGTGCCTTGCAAGTATCTAAATATTCTTTTTACTGCCATAAGGTCAATTTGTTTAGGCTCTACTACAAATCTTCCAACTATGCCAACTGCATTGGAAATATCAGGTCTAGTTTGAGTAAGATAAATGAATTTGCCAATCATAGACTTGTACAATGTTATATCTACTACTGGTGAGTCATCTTCTTTTGTAAACTTGCATCCAGTTTTCATAGGTGTCCCTACTAGCTTGCAATCATCCATCTTGAATTTCTTTAATATCTTTTTCACATACTTGGATTGATTAATGAAAATACCTTTCTCTGTCTAATACACATTCAATCCCAAAAAGTATTTGATAGGTCCAATCATGCTCATCTCAAATTCTCTCTGCATCTCCTCAGAAAATTCAACACTAAGTTTGTCATTACCTCCAAAGATAATGTCATCAACAAATACAGCTACAAGTAGTAAACCTTCAGATGTCTCTCTTATGAATAGATTAAAATCTGCCACTCCTTTCTTGAATCCAATCTTTGTTAGATATCCATCCAGTCTCTCATACCATGCTCTAGGGGCTTTCTTAAGTCCATAGAGGTCCTTCTTCAATCTACATACCATATCAGGTCTGTTTGATAAGGTGAATCCTTCTGGCTGCTCAATGTATACTTCTTTCAATTTTTCATTCAAGAATGCTGACTTGACATCCATCTGATAGACTTTGAAGTTTTTTGATGTTGCATAAGCTAGAAACAACTTAATAGCTTCTAACCTGCTCACTGGTGCAAAAGTGTCTGAATAATCAATGCATTCTCTCTGTGCATATCCCTTACATACTAACCTTTCCTTATTTCTTACTACTGTACCATCTTCAATCATCTTGTTTCTGAATATCCATTTTGTTCCAATCACATTCTTATCAGTAGGTCTTGGGACTAGTTCCCAAGTATCATTTTGGATAATCTGATCTAGTTCTTCTTTCATAGCATTATGCCAATCTGAATCATTTCATGCATCTTCAACACTTAAGGGTTCAATCTGAGATAGTAAACATACTGCCTCATTGCTTGCAAAACTTTTTGCTTTTGATCTTACTGTGATTTTTCTGCTCTGATCTCCAATGATGTCATCTTTAGAATGGTATCTAGATGTAAAATTTGGAGCTTTAGGTGATACTATCTCATCTGCCTTTGGAGTTTCTTCTTCACTTGTCTTAGGGTCATGAAATAAAACATCAATATTGTCAAACATTTCTTCAACAACTATCTCACTAGTGGAGGGTCTGGGTTCTTCTTCAATCATAGGTGATTAATCATGATATCTTTCTTGAACCATAAAATTTTCATCAATCTTAACATGAGAACTTTCAATGATCTTCTTCAATCTTAAATTGAAACATCTATAAGCTTTTATTTTAGTAGTGTAACCAAGGAAAATACCTTCATTGCTTCGTGCATCAAACTTTCCTACTACTTCATCCCTCTTGATGTAGCACTTGATTCCAAAGATTTTGAAGTATTTTACTATGGGAAAATTGCCAAACCATAGCTCATAAGGTGTCTTGTCCACGCCTAGTCTCAATTGTATTCTATTGATCATGTAGACTGCTATATTGACCGCATCTCTCCAATAGGTGTGTGCAACTTTTACTTCAATCATGATGGTGCATGCTATGTCAAGGATGATCCTATTCCTTCTCTCTACAATCCCATTCTGCTGAGGGGTTCTAGGTGCACTTAACTATCTTTTTATGCCATGTTCTTTGCAGTACTCATAGAATCTGTCAGAGGTGAATTCTCCTCCTCTATCCAATCTTAGACACTTTATCTTTAGTCCAGATTCATTCTCAACCTTAGCTTTGAATATTTTGAACTTCTCAAATGCTTCTGACTTATCTTTCAAGAACACAACCCACATCATTATAGAATAGTCATCTACAAACAAAATGAAATGCCTTTCACCATAGTATGATCTTGTTTGAGTTGGTCCACAAAGGTCTGTATGAATCAGATCCAACTTGTTCTCTACTGAGTTATGCTTGCTCCTGATTGAATTCCTCACATGCTTTCCCATTACACATTCCCTACATATAGTATCAACCAGCTTTGCTATGCTAGGTAGGTCTCTTACTACCTTAACATTACTAATCTTTACTATGTTATCAAAATTGATATGACATAGTCTTTTGTGCCATAACCAACTATCATCTACTTTAGCAAAAAAACAACTTACTTCTGGATTAAGCTGAAAAACATTACCTTTAGTTTTTGATCCTGATGCAATCATTTCTCCTTCTTTGTTGTTAATGATGCACTTGTTTCCATTGAATTCCAATCTATAACCTTTTTCAAGTAACTTACCAACACTTAGTAGGTTATGTTTCAAACCATCAACATAAAGAACATCATTAGTGCTATTCTTTCCATCCAAGGTGATGGCTCCTCTACCAATGATGGGTTTGGGAGTGTTATCTCCAAATCTAACCATGCCTCCTTTGTATCTATCCAAATGAACAAATCTTTCTTTGTCTTCTGTCATGTGATGTGAGCAACCACTATCAATGATCCAATCTGTCATGATGTTAGCTTGTGAAATCAGAGCTAATTCTTGTGATTCCTTATCATCTTCAAGAGAAATGAATCCAATTTCCTCTTTTGCTGATTCTTCATCTGATACTCCATCTCTAACATAGTAGCATTCCTTTGTATACTTAGGTTTGTAGTTATTTTGGTACATTTTAACTCTTGTAGGACACTTAGATGCAAAGTGACCAATCTTATTACATAAAAAGCATTTAAATGGTAATTGACCTTCATATTTCCCTTTTCCTTTCTTTTCTCTTTTAGCAATCATAGAAATGAAATCATCTAATGTTTTCTCTTCATCATCATCATCATCATCAAAATTACCAGAAGTGCTTACAAATTTCTTACCATGGACTGATGCTTTGAAGGCTGTCTCACTTTTAGGTTCTATCTTCAATCTTGAAATCTCAAAAGATGAAATTTTGTTGATCAAGTTCTCTCTTTTGAAATTTGATGTAAGCTGCATGGTCTCATCAATGATGTTGATCTTGTTTTCATACTCTACTGTGAGAGTGGTCATCAATTTATCCATAATGTCTTCTTCCAAGATCTCTCCACCATTGTTCCTGATTCCTGCAACTGCTTCATTAATCCTTTGGTTGTAATCTCTGATGTTCTCTGTAGGTAGCATCTCTAATGCATTGTATCTTTTCTTCCAAGTTTTTCTGCATGCATCCTTTGCTTGTTTGTATCCTTCAAATATGTCTTCTAGGTGCTTCCATATCTTATGGGCTGTATTTACTTTCTTTATTTCTAAAAAACTCACTATCAGATAGGGTGCTGATAAGGGCTTCTTTGGCTATTGCATTCTAATGAAATAATTCCTTATGCTTTTCAGTAGCATCATCTTTTGAAAGCTCTACTAGAGTAGGGATCTTGACTTCTTTGATAGTTACATCAAAAACTTCAAAAGCAATGCATTGTAAATGTGTCACCATATTGTTCTTCTAGTCAAGATAATTCTCTCCATCAAACTTAGGACTTTCTTTTCTGAAGAATGCCATTTGATCAACCTCAAGTTGTTAAAATTTCTCTTCGAGGTACTTGGCTCTGATACAATTGTTAGGAATAGTCCCAAGAGATAATTGAGAGGGGGGTGAATCAATTATCTACAAGTTTCAATTCTTTATCCAATTAAGTATACTTAAACATAAAGCATAAACACAATGAAATAACACTTGAACACAACACCAATATTTTGGTTATGGGGAAACCCAAATAGGTAAAAACCCTAGTGAGAATTGACACCCACTAATAATCTGCACTAGTGTATTATGATCCTTGTTAGAAGATCCTTAACCCTGTTAGGAGTTCTCTTTACAATGCATTTAGTATAGTGACTTGGTCAAGGGTTAGACCTTGTTGGGAGTCTTGTACAATTAACCCTGTTAGGGGTGAGGACGCACTGTCCGAGAGCACACTGCTCAAAGGGGTGAAGGCTACAACCTTTTAAATAACATATACACACTATATCTGGATCTTGGTGAACTGCGCTTTGACCTACTATCTAGATCAATTCCAATATATAGAACAAACACTTTACTTGGTCACATAGACCTTCTGCTGATGGCTCAACACTTCGCACACTTTTCTTTGCTCTTCATAATCAACTCTGAACCATACCTTAGCAATCATAAATGACTACCTATAAATATCTTTCCACTAAATGATATAATCAAGTCGGCCTATTAGGACCACCTTGAAATCATATTAGAGAAACCATATGATACTCCAATAATAATTCTATTGGCTCTACTAAGCATGCAACACATTTTGGGACCTATCCAATATTAATAAATGTAGACGCACACTATACATTGTCGGCTCTACCAAAGTAACTGAAACTTTCTCCTCAAGATGAATTACATCATGCACTCTTAACTAAACATTAATAACTCTTCTCCAAGCACTAATCCAAGGGTGCATACCAAAATGATAGGTGCAACTCATGAACCAATATGATCTTTGTCGGCTCTTCTGAATAAAGACACGAAACTGCTACTGGTGAATAGTGACTGCATAAATTTACTTCTACTAATCATTAGACTCTGCATCCATGAATGTAACATCACTAACATGTCTCCATCACATATCCAAATGCACAAGGATCCATGATAACTGTACGAACAATCATTCATAGAACACTTCCTGTAACTTTGTCAGGAACACTGCTGTCATAAGCTTCTATATAACTGTCTGTACTAACAGTTAACCTCTACATCCATGATATCATGCTGATAACATGTCCATGCTATATATACTAGAAGCTTACTACATAAGTCTTCCATGCATGCTGCTTACCATATGTTGTCATCAATGACAAACATACAATCAACACTGGCTTGCTGGAAAATCTCCAACAATATGGATGTGGGAATTGAAATTTTTGAAGTGATATGTATGTCTTAGATCTACACTTTTCAATGTATTTCAATTTTTTCCAAGATCTGTACTTCTCAAAATAACTTGTCTTCTAGTAATGGAGGAATAGGGTTGAATCATTTTTTGACATTGTAAGCTTGATTCAAGTTTTAGGATGTGTATAAGTTGGATTCACGTGATTGATAGGTTGATTGTGATGACATAGTCTAATGAGTGTAGGAATCTTAGTATGGGGTGTTTCTCTTAAAATTGGAGGGTCACCATATCTAACATATAAATGTCAATCCATCATGTTTATTTGGGACTAAGATGAAGGATTGTTGTTGATGAAATTGGTTAATGCTTTATTTTTTTCAAGCTTTTCTTGGAATTCTAGGATTTTTGAGTCTTTAAATTTGGGATGAAGTTTAAATTTGGGATGAAGTTGGGAATGCAACTAGGGTTATGCTATATATATATATATATATATATATATATATATATATATATATATATATTTTTTTTTTTTTAAAAAAGTTTGAGAAAGGAAAAATGTAACGAAGGATGACAATGCAACCCCATATTTTTGTATTTTTGGGATTTTCAAAACCTTTTGAATGCAAATATATGGATGCAAGCCTTAGACATTGAAAAGGAAATTGATACTTTAAAGGACCAAAAGGACAAGTGATGAAAAATAATAAAGTCTTACCTATGACTAAACTATGAGCAAGGGTTTTGGCTTTATGATCACAATTAAAAGAGATAATTGACAAGGTCTATACCTCCTAAAAAGAACCAAGGATTGGTCTAATATTTGATCTTTGGATTTTTAGAATTTGATTTAAGATGCAAGCCTAAGAGTTACACTAAGGGATTGTAATAAAATGACTAGTATCAAGGATTGATTTAGATAATGCAAGACCTAGGTTATGCAATGAAAGTTCAAGAAATGATGGACTTGGGAAAAAATGTGAGGGAGCAAGCTGCACTAAGACTGTTAGAAAGTAAAATCCACCAAGATAATTGAGAGGGGGGGGGGGTGAATCAATTATCAGATAAATACAACTATTTTCCTTATTAATAGATTTCAACCATGTAATCAATGTAAACAAAAACCATATAAAGATGAACATACACAACAATACAATAACACAAGATATGTTAACTAGGGATCCTCTTGATCAGAGAGTAAACTCCGATGGGAATGATGCCCACAAAAGATGTACCAATATGAAAATTCCTTGTGAGAAGATGGACTCTATTAAGGGCCTTATGAAATATATTCAGTACATATGAGTCCCTATTAGGAGACTTTGAATCCCTGTTAAAATATTCTAACCATGTTAGGAGTTATGGAAGACAGAAGGACCCATTGTCCAAACAACTTCATGGGCAAGATCACTGAACACACTGTCCAACTGATCTCTGTATTACTCAAAAAAATAATACCAAATAATTATTGATCTTAGCAACTTATCTTTTCTCCTTTATCTGTGCCAAACCACACCAGCTACTTCATTAGATCTCAGTACCAGATCTTTGTACTTCACATATCCTTTTACAACATATATTGCTCAATTCCACAACTCACTTCCATAGCATATCTCATATCATATTACAATTAAGGAAAACAATCCTTCCTTTATACCACACTCAAATAATTACAAATGAGTCAGCCAACAAGGCTTAACCAATTATAAAATATAAACTTCCACACGTTACACAATATTTAATAATTACATAAAAATTGTCAGCTTCCAAACAAAATAATTCTTCACTCATACAACCTCTGACCTTTCTATCACATCCATGTCACTATCATAATTTTTTTATCAACTGTATAATTTTGCATGCCCAGATTCTATCCCGATTAGGATATATCATCCAGTTTCTACAAGCCGCTTCTCAGAAACACTTCTTGAATACTGCTTTCACTGATTTAAACATAACTATCATGAATAGTTGAATTTCCATACACACTCTTGACCATGATTTTAGGACATAATATAGAGTAAGTCTTCAACTCCACATAGATTGATCTACAATATTCCCCTTGCGCTAATTCAAACATTGTCTTCTCCTCTGCTAAACTCCAGTAGATTACTGTGTTGACATCAATGATAACCATAGTCACAAATGTAACATACAACTGCAACAGAATGGCTATGAATACTTCCCCATAGGATATATTCAACATTCATTCCTAACAAAGACTTGGAAAAATGCAAGACAATTGATAATGAAAAGTTTTGACCTAACAATGACACCGACATTTTGAAATGCAATTCTTGGAAGAAAAAAACTTTACAAGTATCCAATGTGTTTATGATCACATATTTGTATAACATTTTGGACTCTATAAGATTAGTGTTTTTTTGGAACCCTAATTTAGACTAAAAGTTTCAAGATTATTTTTCTCAAGAAAAAATTATTGTTTACTTGGTTAATTACATTGAATATTACTCAATTTCACTAAAAAGTTTCACAATTACGTTGGAATTATTTGGGGAAAAAGTTTAAATAGGAAAATTGCATTGTTTAGTGGGACAATTGCATTTAAGATTACATAAATTTCATTGAATAGTTTAAAATTGTGATTGCACAATTTTTTTTTAAACACTAACATGTTTTAATTTTGATTGAAAATTATTCAAATGCTCATGGAAGACACTTCATATAGAATGACTATTTTATTATTTGAATGAATGGGGTAGGTCCATGACTTGTCAAATCCAAATCTTCACTATTTTAGTACAATACAACACACATTTCAAGTACATTATCAACCTAGAATTGTTCAAGTTAGAGTGACAACCTAATGTGTTTTTAATTGTGAAAGAACCAATATGTCAAGAGTGGTGTAAGAAACCTCCATTTCCAATCTGTCTCTTGGGTGGCTAGATAGGCTAAATCAAGATATTTTTATCTCAACCTAAGGAATTATATTGTGAATAACTTTGGGATGTGATCCACATTTCTTGTACCACACTAAGAAGTGGCCAAAAGGTCTCTAGGATACTAATCACAAGGTTATTAGTCACTGTTTAAGCAACACCGCCACATAAATTCAAGAGTGGGTCACTTAAAGCTCCAACCAACCCTAGGGGTTAACTTTTCAAATGTGGCAATCTTGGTATATATGTTGGCATAACGAATGTGTTGGAAATATAATATGGAAAAGTGAGATACTGAAGGGGGGGGGGGGGTGAATCAGTTATCCACAATACTTTTATACTTTAAAACTAATTCCAAATGCATGCCATAAACATAAATTTCAATATTGAAATAAATCTATCATTCTAATCTCATCCATCAAATGACACACATAACACAAAATTTGGTAACCTAGAAATACTTGAAAGGTAAAACTGGGGTGAGGATGACACCCACAAATATTCACTAATGCAGTATTAAAGTGTTCTTTTTAGGGCTACAAAATTTTGATCACTTCAGATGATCTACCCTGTGAGGGGTATGCCTTATTAAGAGATTACAAAATTATAAAATCTACCTTGATTAAAGGATTTAAAACTTATAGCTAAGTAATCACTCAGTTAAGAGATTTATAAAGGCCTGTTAGGACCACTCTATTAAGATATTTACCCTAATTCACCTGCTAGAATGTATCAGTACCTAATCCTTTGGTTTACACTATAAATATTGATTATAGATCATCTCTTTAAAATACTTGTCTAATCTTCAAAATCAAATGCATCTTTGTTCTGTCCTTCACTACTCTACTCGATCACTCTGCCTGATCTCTGCATCCAACAATCAAAATACTTCTTTGCTCCTCATACATGAGATCTTTATTTCTTACATTTTAGGGTTTTGATATCACCTTATATAAACATCTGATCAAGCTTCTAGATTACAATAAATGATCTAGATTCATCACTTATGTCGCTTAAGAATTCCCTTTTTTTTGATAGGTTACAAGGCTTGCATATGGATTAATGATAATAAATACAAAGCGTAATCAACTGCTTGATTCTCTCAATAATCATTAAATCTCACATAGAAGTCAGCCAAAATAGTTTACCTTGGTGTTTGTGCCATTACAAAAACATATGTCAAAACTGGCTTGCTCAACATATGAATTCTCTGATGCTCGGTCAAAACTATACTCCATATACTGGTGCTCAACACTGACTCTTCTATACAACTCAGCATAAAATGCTCAGTAACTACTGAAGTACTCAGTGACCTTTGACTTTCTCAGCAGTAACTATTGCTTGGTAACTATATAAGTCTATACATGACTCAGCCTTAATAAGATGACTCAGTCACAGTGATGATAGACCAACATTTCCTTGAAAATGACTAAGTGGTAGACACTAATAGACAACATACCATAGGGATCCACAATCTCCCCCTTTGACATTAGTGACAAAAATAATTTGTCATGACTTTTAAATTGTATAACCAAAATAGTACTTATTACTTTGAGTACTCCCCCTAAGACTTTGACTCAGTCTTCAAAAAGATTATACTATATATACATGAATCTTGACATACAATGAATATACATTTACATTGCATATGACATATCTACTATTTCCCCCTTGTTTTTGTCACTTGAAGTTGCTGGGGTGTAGGGGTTAGAAAATAATTGTCCAAAAATGGTTTCTAGAGTTGCATAATAATTTCTACGCATTATCCCATTCAGATGTCACAGACTCCAAAAACCTATATCTTGATCTCTAGCTAGGCAACTAGATTAACCAAACTCTCAGCAATAGAGAGATGCGGATCTCTCTGTACTAACTCCTTTTCTGATGCCAATTGTCTCTACAGAACCTCTAGATGAGGTGTTAGTGCACTCTTATCAACTATTGACCCAAAAATGATCTTCCACATCCTTTTTCTCTATGTCACTTCTTTAACATTATGTTTTAAAATGGAGTAAGCCCTTAGCTTAGGTATAAATATATTTCTATATTGCTCCATAAATTTTCCTATTTGTTTGGGTGTTAGTTCACACATGATCTGAGCTAGAGTGCCTTCTCTTATCTACCTCTTGGTCATAATAGCATACTGCTATTTATGATCAATTTTTCTAAATAGTTCATCAGGGATTAGATTCCCTATTTCCAAAGGTGTCATCTTGAATGTGCATAGCATCTCTAACATATCCTCTTCAATATTTTCTTTATCATTTTTGCTTAATCTTTCAAATTTTATAAACTTGAATCTTGCTAGTCTTGATGAGCTCTTGATTTTTGGCATATTTCATCCACACTAGTTGGATGTCTATGTGGTGCCACCTTCAATTTTCTATTATCATCTATGTTGGTCATTTCATCATCATCATACTTTTGTAATACTAGTTTCCTTCTCAGCTTCTTCTTGGGATGAATTGGCACAACTCTAGTCTGCACTTGTTTCCCTTTTCCTGATCCTTCCCCTTTAGTGTTCTTTATTGGCATTTTCCTTTGGGGCTCGGCAACTGTGGCAATTGAAGCTTCCCTAGTTCTTGGTCTTAATGCTATAGGAGGAGTAGGATTTTGTTTCTAAATCTTCCTTTTCCTAGGCTCAAAAATTGTTACCTCCTTGCCCTTCTTTTGAGTTTCTACATCCTCCTCTTCACTTCCTTCAGATTCACTAGACTAATCTTCACCTGACCTTGTGTAATTTCAAGAGGTGCATTCTCATCTTCTCCTTCACCTAGCATCTTCTCAATATTTTTGACTATTTTTTTCTTTTCCTCTCTAGGGTTGCTTACTTTAACCCCATAGTAATCTTGGACTTAGCTTCTTCATAATTTCCAAAAGGCTTTGCTTTTCTATCAATCTCTTCTACCAGCAAAGAAATTATTGCTGTTGATGTCTCATCTATGTTGACCTCATAAGGCAATGGCCTTAGTCATGCTACCCTAGGCATAACATCTTGAGCATAGGTGTGGTCGATATCCACTAGAAAAAATATATCATTGCAGCGTTTTTCTACTAGGGATACATGAATTCTATTTCTCTTACTCATTTTCTTCTTGAATTCAACAAAGTAAATTTCCATCTCACTATAAAAATTATCACCTAACCGTTGAATAAAATCATTAACTTGTTGAGTTACAAGTCGGTCTTGACTCCATACTACATCTCCTATAGTAGGAAAATTGTTTTGTACATAAAAGAATGACAAACTATCAGGGAACCAAAATTACACATTGAGTTTTTAGCCTTCCTGATTAATGTAAGGTTCTTGACAAGTTGAGTGAGATGCAGCTTGGCAAGATCATAAGTACGATCTTTCTTCACTATTTTCCATGCCTAATATACTGCAATACAGGGAACACTATCCATCCTTCTTAACTAATAAAACTTGTGAGCAATAACCCTTACTACAAAATCTATCTCAGGATCTGTGATTGTAGAGATTGTCATTCATCTCTTATTCCATACTGCCAGTGTGTTAGAATGGATTACTTCTTTGCTTTGGCACCTCATTGTTTTCTTTTTGGTAAAAATAGAATAACCAGTGACTCAGTGAATCATATCTCTGGTGATCTTCACCGACCCATTCTCCAACCACAATTGCATGTTGTGTACTATGCTCAAAACAATCTTAATCCACTCTATTTTGAAGTTGTGAGGGAAATCTAGGGAACACACTAACCCTTTCTCAATAACGTGTTGATGCTCGACCTTCAACACTCTATTATCACACAACTTGTTATAAGCTTCCCTCAACTCATAATCTCCAATCTCTCCAATCTTGCACATGTAGCATGCACACACATCATGTATAATCAAGAATTTCATTGGAATCGATGACAAGGCTCCTGAGAGATCTCCCTTTACCATGCTTTCCGGTATAGCTTGGAATTTTGGTAGTTTATACGCATCACTCCTTACTAATTGAACATTTAGAACCTCTTTCCCTTGCTTCCTTAATGCTGCAGATGAAGTGAATGCCATTTCTTTAATTTAGGGTTCAAAAGATAAATTTGAGTAGCTTGATAATACCTTGTTTCAATAGTCCTTCACAATGTTTTTCGACGAAACACTGTAAGAATCTTCACAAACTTGACTTAGCAAAAATCACTCTTCTCAATCACCATGAATCTCTTTGCAAATTCTCAAATCACTAGGTGAAATGAGAATGGACGGTAATATTTCACTTTATAGACTCAAATGGTCAGATTAGGTCTTCATTGAATGCTTCGTACACTTTGTAGGTGAAATACAACTGTCTTGGCCTTCACATAACAACTTAGTTGAAACCATGACTTGGTTGATACCAACATTTTCATTTCAGCTCCATAGATATGACATCTCAGCTATAACATGAGCTCGACACATATTGAGTGACTCGGTCACTATAAACATAAATACTAATGCTCGACATCAATTATGCAATTTGACTCTTTTCTCAAATCTATCCTAATGCATTGTATCTTATGCAGATATTGACTTTAACATATCAAATGTTAGGAACTGGTGTAAAATATAACATTTTAAAGTTTAGTTCCTTACATACCTTTTTGCTTAGATAGAAGTACTATGGTCACCTGATCCATTGAATTGGGTGACCTCAGGTTCACTGGATCCACTACTACTTGCTTCCTCTTTATTTCTCCATGTCTTATTCATCTGGTTCCTTATTTGTTCAACAATCTCTTCATTTTTGAATTGTGCATCACTCGGTGGTTGTGCTCTACAATCTCTTTTTAGGTGACCAATCTTGTGGCATTTGGAATAGACCAAACTTCCACTCATCCAACTTTTGGATTTACATCTAAAATGTTTCTTTACACAATCTGCTCCAAAATGACCATATCCTCAATGATAATGATAACTATACTATGCATTGTAATCCCAATTAAATGTGTTACCTTTCCTAGGTGCATTACTCTACTTATGGGATGTCCACTTTTATTTTGCATTGGATTCACATTCTTGTGCTCTATGACCATATTTCTGACACTTGTAACAATGTTCTTGAAATCTAGGTGTAGTAGGTGCATTACTAACCTTTGACCTGCATTCATGTGCTTGATGTCCATGCTTCTTACATATAAAATAGTTTCCATTGAATTTGGGTTTCAGATTGGACTTACCATTCTTGCTTCTACAGATGTTTTTGGTGTGTCCTACCTTCCCACAATGATGGTATGTAGGTTTTTTGTTCTTTGTCTTTGCTTTCCCCTGTTCTCCATTCTTTGATGATTCTCCTTCTTCAGTGGATGATAGGTGTTCATTATGTCCAAGTCTAGAAGTGTCACTAGATCTTCTTGGTGACCTGAAAAGTTCCTCAAAACATTTCACAACTTCATTGGGCTTGTTCATCCTCTCATTAAGTTCCTTTTAATATCTTAACTCATTCTTTAATTGATTGTTCTTTGATCTCAGATTTTTGATTTCCATGTGTCTTTCCTGTTCAACTCTTGATTTGAAAATAACAGTTGATTTACCATATCCAATTGATTTTTTGTCATCTTCTACATGTCACATGTCCTCTCATCAAGTCTTATAGCCATTTGTCTTTTTTCTTCTTCTGTCATTGTCTTGTCTTCTTCATCTTTATTTTTCTGTTCAATCACTTTACATAGTCTTACTGATTGAATTTCATGTTCTCTCTTTAGACTTTTGACATCTTCATTCAGTATGTTATTTATTTCTAACACATCTGCTATAGTTGCATCACTTTCAATATATTTTCCATTATCAAATAAACCTTTAGTATCCTCTTCTTGATATTGTGTGTCATTTAGTTGGATTTCCAACTCTTTCCTTTTGCTCAAATATTTCTTCAATTATCCTCTAGTTTCTTCAAGCTGGATGTCAATCTTTTGATTCTCTATGATATTTCCCAAATTACAAACCTCCATCTCCAAGACCTTAACTCTCAAGCGGTTAAACTTCTTCCAAGAGAACAAAGTTCTGATACCAATTGTTAGAAATCTAATATGGGAAAGTTAGATATTGAGAGGAGGGGGGGTGAATCCGTTATCCACAATACTTTTATACTTTGAAACTAATTCCACATGCATTTCATAAACATAAATTTCATTACTAAAATGAATCTATCATTCCAATCTCATCCATCAATTGAAACACAACACAAAATTTAGTAACCTATAAACCCTTGAAAGGTAAAACTGGGGTGGGGATGACACACAAAAATCTTCACTACTGTAGTATTAAAGTGTGCTTGTTAGGGATACAAAATTTTGATGCCTTCAGATGATCTACCTTGTGAGGGGTCTACCCTGTTAAGATCTTACAAAATTATACAATCTACCTTGATTAAAGGATTTAAAACTTACAACTAAGTAAGCACCCGATTAAGAAATTTATAAAGGCCTGTTAGGACCACTTTGTTAAGAGATTTTCCCTCATTCACCTACTAGAATGTATTAGTACCTGATCCTTCGGTTTGTACTATAAATGCTAATTACAGATAATCTTTTTACAATACTTGTATGATCTTCAAAATCAAATGTATCTATGTTCTATCCTTCACTGCTCTGCTCGGTCACCCTGCCTGATCTTTTCATGTAACAATCAAAACACTTCTCTACTCCACATACATGAGATCTTCTCTACTTCTTACATTTTAGGGTTTTGATATCACCTTATATAAACATTTGATCAAGCTTCTAGATTAAAATCAATGATCTAGATTCATCACTTATGCCACTTAAGCATTCCCTTTTTTTGATAGGTTACAAGGCTTGCATAGGGATTAATAATAAGAAATAAAAAGCATAATCAACTCCTTGATTGTCTCAAAAATCATTGAATATTGCATAGAATTCAGCCTAAATGGTTTACCTTGGTGTTTGTGCCATTACAAACACATGTAAAAATTGGCTTGCTCAGCATATGAAGTCTCTGATGCTTGGTCAAAACTATACTCCAGATACTGGTGTTCGACACTAACTCTTCTAAACAACTCGACATAAAATGCTCGGTAACTACTGAAGTACTCAATGACCTATGACTTTCTCAACAATAACTAGTGCTTGGTAACTATACAAGTCTATGCATGACTTGGCATTAATAAGATGGCTCGGTTGCAGTGGTGAACGATCAATATTGCCTTGAAAATGACTAAGTGTTACACACTAATAGAAAACATACCATAGGGATCAACATAATGCAGAGATTGTTGAGTGTTGATTGGTATAGGTTTGATGATAAGAAGATTAGTTATGATGTTTTCATTGATGTCAACTAAGTACTGTGTTGGTTCACAGTGAGTTGATAAGTGTTTGAGTCACAAAATCTAGTGTGCAGTGAGTATGTGAAGGAATTGGAGTGTGTGGTTGGAGAGGAAGATTCATTGATGTTTCTTGATACTATATCTATGATCATAGTGGCTGAAAATAAGTATGTAGAGAATTATTATTGATTGAAGTACAATAGTACAACATGAGAACACACAATGACAAATAATGAGTGATTTGATTGTTCTATCAAATCAGTATGGATCCAAGTGTTGTGGTGATGATATGTTTATCTTGACTAGGATATGTTATTGATCCTATGATTGCTACAAGATTAGAGTACTGCAAGGCATCATTTCAGTTGATAAAATATCACTCTGTACTAGTTAGCAAATTTTTTGAATAGTTGATGTTAGATCGCTGACTGGTGATGATACAGTCAGTTGTGGTGGATCTATTCATGATCCAAGTGGCATGGTGATATGGCATGACATATATGCAATGATGATTTTATGTTACATTGCTTGAGGTGATCAGATCTATCAAGTTCTAGAAGAATGTTGGGGAAGTCAAATACGTTTGATTGTTCTTGTTTCAAATCGATGTGGGATGCATCTTATGGATGACCTAAATTTTTAATCGAATGTTCTAGATTGATAATATGTTTTAGGGGTCAAAGATCAAGTGAGAATGATTGAAATTAAAATGTAATACATTTTTTAAGTCTTCTTGATGCATGAGCATCCTGGGTGTAAGAGCAATCTTGCATCACCCAAAAAAAAAATATTTCTATTTTTGCATTCAATAAGGGCTATCTTGTGTAGAGCTGCTATTTATGGAAACTTGCTATTTTTAGTAAGTTGGTCTTACGATCTTAGAATGTTCTGATTTTACATGTGGAGGTTCATCTCAGTCATATCAACCTGCCAGCAAAGTTTCATGGCTAGATCAAGTCTAGTTTTGAAGATATTGAAGATTTTCGGTATTGGCAGCAGGGTACAGAAACTTTGAACTCAGTTTTGAAGGCATTAGAGGCCCCAGATGAGGTCAAAAAATTGGGTGACAGGTGCTTGTGCAAGTCAAGCCTGTAGAGTGCTTCATGGCATTTCTGAAATGGGGTTATAATAGTCAATCGGGTCAACAGGTGATGACTTATGGTCTCCAGAAGTCGAGCCACCTGAAATGGCAGAAAATATTTTTTCTTTAAAATTTTTGTTCGAGTTTCAAAAGTTATTTTGAGCCAACTTTGATGTAATAAATTGAAAAATAAAATAATTCTAAGTTTGGTCGGCCCTTAGGGCTAAATTTTTGGAACCTTCTCGGGCGGTGAAAAAATGCCTATATAAAGAAGGCCCGTAGTGTTGTCTAGGGCAGTTCTGGGAGTAGATTTGGGTATTGATTTGAGGCTTTGTCCTATAGAATATTGTAAGGGAATGCCCATGTGGCTTTGCATATTTTAATTCTGAAAGTTTGCAATTCCACATTTGTGGAGATAATAAGAAGCCAATTTTCTATCCTTGCATATTGTTGTTGTTGTTTCTCTATTTCTATTATGTGTTTGTGGTATTAAGGGGAGCACCCTTCATCACTTCTAAGGACCTCATGTACATGTAATTTATTTATATGTAAATCAGTGAATGCAAGTGTAGATTGTGGATGCGAAGGTGTGGTCGAGTGAAGAGAAAATATTGTCTGCAAGAGAAGCAATGTTTGTGCTTAATTGGGTCTGACCAAGAAGAGGATAAGTGCTACACCCATATCATCCTAGTTTTTTATTCCTAACAATTTCTACAAGAAAATCCCTTAACCGGGTAGATCATAACATGTATGAATTATAAATCCTTTAAATAGGTGGCTCTTTAATTAGGGTTTGAAATCCTTTAACAAGGTTAATCCTAACAAGGTAAATCTCCTAACAAGGCTAGAGGTAAATCCCTTAACTAGGTGACTTGTAACATGGTGTTCTCCTAATCGGGCATCTTTATAAGCTCCCAACAAGGCTAGGCCTTTAACAAGGCACATTTCAGAAGAGTGCAAATTATTAGTGGATGCTAATTCCCATTGTAGTTTTTACCCTTAATTAGGGATTTCATGATAAAAATAATGGTTTCACTTTATTTCATGTTTGAGTAGTTGTTTGGTTACTTTGTTTATTTCATTCATAAAGTTTAAAGTTGATGAATGTGGTCAATGTTGTTGAATAAATTGTGAAATGTTTCAAATATGATAGATTACTGTTGGTGAATAGATTTTCCCTTAAAAATAAATGCATAATATGACTCAAAATGCCCAGAAAGAAGGAAAAATATCACCAATAGTTGGAGAAGTTATCATTGAATTGATAACTTTCCTCTGACTTTTGAGAGGTACAACTCCCTCTTTAAAGATATGTAGTGAATAAAATTTGGGGTATGCTTTTTACCAGAAAGCAAAAAAGGTTCATTAACATCTACCCATAACCATGGAAATAGATGCAAAAGATCAATTAAAAAGGAAATGTTGCAGACAAAGAAATCAAAGTTTAATCATCTACATTCATGAATATCACCTAGATTGAAAATAGACAGAGAAATTCTTTCTTCTTGTATGATTAAATTCTTAAAAACAAAGTTCTAGAATAAATTCATATAAACAATCTTTAATGACAAAAGGGACATAAATAACTGATCACGCTGGCCCAAAGTCCAGCTGCAATCAACAGAAAAATATAGAAAACACAAATATTGTGAATATCATCTTCATTTCATTCATGCCTCATTAGAAATTCAAAGACTTCTATTTCTGTACAATAAGACTGTTTAAAAAAAAAATCTCCCTCTTGTTACATTATAGAAACTAAAATCAGTTTCTCCTCTCTTATCCTAGCATAAAGACTTCTCCACAAAAGGAAGAACCCCTAGCTCTTCCATCCTTTTACAATAAATACTTCTACGAGATGATTATTCAGTTATAAAACTGAATCTTGAAAGGATTAATTTATGTTTTTCTTCTCATCTCTTGATAAAATTCTCACCTTCAAGATACCCACTTATAACATTATAAACATAATTTATAACATTGTAATAATAGTGGTCTCATAATATTTCCCTTTATACAATAAGATGCATTTGAATATATTAAAACAAAATAAAGATAATCCTTTTGTTGGGTGGACCAAAATATTTTTGATAGTAAAAATCAGTCATCTTGCGGGGGGTGTAACTTTTTATTACACCGTTGGATCTTTCTCATTTTGAAATATGTTTTCAAAAATCTAGTGTTCTTCCTTCTCACTAGAGAGATTGAGAAAATTATGTCTGAAGAAAAATTTATACATCTTTGAGTAGAGGTATAGAAAATTGTCAGAACAATCAAACTTGCTGTCCAAACTCCAACATTTATCAAGTGTTCTCCAATAGTTTCCATTAACAATTAATCATTCAAAATTGAAACCATATTAATTTAATTTCCTCATTACAGAGTACAATAATTTCTCATTTCCTCTTATAATAGGATATGGAAATGCAATGTTTCTTCACCTGCTGTAACAAAAGATCTTCACATGAATGACCACAATTTGTAGATATGAACCTTGACTTCCAAAGACTATAATTAACTTTAGTTGTAGATGTTCTCTCCTCTTACTATAGGTCTGATAGTAATCATGTCACTAGAAACATTATCTCAAATAATTATGATTAGAAACCCTTTGTTTTAAATCTTCCCCTAATGTTAAATCTGTGAGCCTGTCGAAGCTGGGTGAACCTGCATGAGCTTGCCTAATCCAATTGTACCTTGTTGAACTTGATCTTTGAACTGAACCTTTGAACCTATTTGAAACTCTTCAAACCTCTTTGAAATTAGTTCTAAGGGGTTCAATAATCATGCTTAATAGATAAAATGTCAACCACTAAGGATTGATACGTAGGAGACCCAAATTCTAAAATTTTAAATTTGTGTCTATATGGGGCTAACAATTACTAATTCATCCCCACTCTTAGTAATCTTGGACCTTATAGTATTAACAATTGGTAGTAGAGCTCTTGGTCCTCTTTGTGGTATGGTTAACAACTTGAGAAAAAGATCCAATGATGAAGATGGAAGGTCCTAAGTTCACAAGTGATAACTACATAATATGCAATGACCGGGTGAAGATCTATCTACAAGGTATGGGGCCATAATTCTGGAATCATGTTAAAACCAAATATGTTGTTTCTGCTAGGACTCTTACTGTAGATCAATTCAAGGAGCATCAGAAGAATATGCAAGTATTGGAGGCTATAGTAAGTACTCTATTTGACACTAAATATATTGATATACATGGTTTAAATACTACTCATGAGGTTTGGGAAAAGCTTAAACTAATCTATGGTGGAGACAAGCATGTACAAAAAGCTAGGATAGATATTCTAAAGGGAAAATATGATGACATGAAAATGGTTGAAGGAGAAAAAACTGCTCAATATGGTTAAAAGGATAAAATAAGTTGCTGATGTTATCAAGAGTGTTGGTGGTATCTGTAGACACCTAAATTTGATTACATTATTTAGTAATCTTATTTAGTTTTCTCCTAGGACATCCTATTAACTAAATATTATTATTTGATTAATTTATGTCATCCCCTAGTTAATTAATTTAATTAATTAACTATAGTCCAATTAATTATCTAAATGACAAACCTATAGTCTGATAATTAATTAATCCTTATTCTTCTATTGATTTAAATGGATACACTTATCCAATTAAATTAATTCATAAAGCCCTTTTTCCTCTCACTTGGAATTAAATGAATATTTAACTCTAAATGCTTAACCAAACCCAGCCCAAACTCCTAACATGTAGTTCATAGTCAACCCAACCCATTCACCCATACTAATCCTCCTTAATTAGCTAACGACCCATGATTAGCTAATCTAACCCTCCACTCATTCTCTCTCCTCCCATCACATCCTCCTAAACCTCCCACTTGCCTCCTAATCCAAGTCTAATCACCTCCTAAGCATTTGCACAATCATAATCCATGGATTAAGAAATCCTAAGCCAAACTAAGTCAACCCTCTTGTCACATCCTCAGATCCCCCAATTCTCTCACCTCATGTCAACCTTAAATGCTCTTTGATGCCTCTTACACACTCCATCCTTCTCTTACACATTTGTCCCCTCTCACATCTCCCAAAATGGTCACATTCCCCTACTTCTTCCAACCTCTCCCATTGTGACACTTGTCACAATGAGATGCATTTAAGAAAGCACAATCCATGTGCTCTCTCTCAAATGCATCTTGACCCTTCCTCAAGTTTGCATCTTGACTGTCCATTCACCCTTCCATTTGCCTATAAATTGATCTTCTTTCTCCTTCATTTTCATCTACCTTTTATGCAAATTTATCATGCCCATTTGAGAGCCACAAAAATCAACCATAACCTCATAATGCCAAATTTTCCTTCCACATTTGAAGCTTGAGCATCATCTTTTGAGCACACATATCCTCATTGGACAAATCTTCTACATTTGGAGCTCTTGGAAGCTTGGAGGTTTGCATGCTTCTTTCATGTTTTGTCTTCATTTGTAGGTCTTCTCATAAGTGTTTATTTAACTTGTTTTGTTGAATGTTTAGCTTGCTTTATGTTCCCTAACACTACATTTTAGGTATTACATTTTGGCATGCCTGATGGGACCCACATCTAGGGTCATTTATTCATCTTTCTAATCTATTTTACATTGCAAAACAAATCCCAAACTAATGTTTCTTGTTGTTTGAGTGCTTTGCAAGGGTTTTTTTGGGTGTTTTTTCAGGTTTGAGGCCAAAGAAGACACATTTGCGCCACCATTCTCGCATTCGAATTTCACACAATGAAAAAAAAACACACAGTTTTGGGGGAACATGAGTATGGTCTGCAGGAATGCCTATATGGTCGGCGGGAACACATTCCCATGAAGAAACTTCTATCTTCTATCTTTTTCTTGCTCTCTATCCTGAATTTACTAGTCAATTCTCTATACCCTTTTTGTGAGATTGCATTCCCGCAACGGGGGAACGCTATTTGACTAGGTAGGATTGCCTATTGACCTTTGTAAGCCATAAGGCATTAACTAAAAATATCAAAATTTGTGCTATCATTCCCACAACGTGAGATTTCCTATTGAATTTGTGGGATTGTTGTTTGACCAGGTGGGACCATGTCCGCAAGTATCACTTTAAATTTGGTATTTGTTACTTTTTGTCAGTTTTTTATTCTGATAGTCTCGTGGGATCGCTTTTACAGTTTGTAGGAACACTTTTTTCTATTTGCGGGATTGCAGATATTTGTTGGAATGCGGGTTAAAATGTTTTAATAATAGAATTAACTCATTTTATTTTGGTGCACTAAAAAGAACATTTCATGCCTAAACAACACCTCACTTTTTGATTTGGGTTTAAAACAAACAAAGGCTAAAGATGAACAATCAACACATTTCTTTTGGTGCTTAAAATCCATCAAAACTCAATCTTGAATGCTTAAGGGATAAAATCAATGTGATGAACGTTTCTTTTGGTTCTTTAAAATCAATCCAATCCAATCTTGAATGCCTAAGGGATAATAAAATTACAATCAAAACACTTCGAATTAGTGGTTAAAAATAATGAAACAAAGTCTTGAATGCTAAAGGGAGTAACACTTTTCTTGTTTTTGCAAAGCAATTTCTATTTTCAAGCATTGTCATTTACTTCTCAAAGAACCTTGCATGTTAAGAAAATGAGTGTTTGATGTTCTAGGATAGAAAACACTTAGTCTAAACTAGGTTCAATTTGGAATGAATACTGCTTGGCATGTTTTTAAACATTTAGAGATTTTCCATTCTTGCATAATCCTTGGTAAAATAAGTGACATGGAAGCAATCCACTTGTATCTGTATCCTCTCCCCTCACCTTTATGGATCTTGGGTGAAGAGAAAGATCAAGTTTGATTGACTACACTTTTAGCGAGTCCTGTCTAGAGAGAAGCACTTCCTCTTTAGAGAACGACCTCAAACTGGTAATTCCTTGATCGGTATAGAAACAAGGTGTCGATAAAAATATTTCCTTATTCTCTCAAGCTTAGGTGAGGCATGTTGATGGTAGCCCAAGGTAGGTGAATATCCCTATGATTTTAGCATGATCAACTAGGCTCTTAAGTGAGTCATGCACGTACAAACTGATTGGGAGGATGCCACAGACCTTACTAGACACCAATTAAATCAGAGGCCTACCTGATTCACCCCTGAAGGATTTATAATCATTGTGTGAGGATAATAGTAATATCCCAAAGAAACTCATCATATCATGCCATCCTTACATGCTTGGAACTAGATAATATGGCATTGCTTGATCCATTGCGTGTTCAAAAGTGGTCGTATTTTGATTAGCTCTTGGATGGGTGCCTAAGTCAATGAGCAAGGGTTTTTTAGTCACGCCGATTACTTAAGATAGAAAGTTCTTGTGCATGTATTTGAAGTTACAAACCTAGTGAAAACATTTGCTTGAACACACACAAAGTTAGAGTTACAAAGTTCTTTGCCAAAGAGATCATCTGCCTGTTTTCCCACAAGATTGCTTTGTCTCTTGTGGGGATTGTTTGTCACAAATTCCCAAATCTAGATATCTATTCAAAATCAAGCCAAGGTAAACTTACCATAGTCACTTCCTAGCTTGACTCCTTCTAGTATTCAGAGAGTGAAGATATTTTGGACCCATGACCGATTCAGTGAAACACAAGAAAGCTAAGCTACCAACACCCTATGTATATCAAGAAAATAAGGTTGTTGAAAGAAAGCTCAAAGATCACCAATCCATTATTACTACAACCCAAGAATAAGAGAAACACCAAGCCAAATTAGATAACGTGGAGTACAATGCAAGAGTCAAATAGTTTGCCTATTGAATTCGAGTTAACCATTGCTTTGTTAGGCTAGAAAGTGAAGAATAGCCATCATAATCTCCTCCCTTCTCTAAAAATGAGAAGTTGTCTCAACATACCTTCATCTTTGGAAATCCCATAGGTGCATTTACATCATCCTCTTAGGAAGCATCATTTAGCATCATCTCCTATCCAAAACCCAAATCATCATCCTAGATCCACATCATATTTAAGGACTCTCTTTGAGTTTCCCAAACCTTATCCTAAGAATTAAGATCTCAACTGCACCCATTTGAATAAGCCTTGTCTAGGGTAGCTAGTACTTACTCTTGTAGACCTCATCATCTTGATCCAGAGATTGGTCTACACTAGTAAGGATCCCATCATCCAAAGATCACAAGTATCTCCAAGGAAGACACTCCCACATATTTTGATCCCACATCAGGAACGGTAGGTCATCTCTACCCTTAGCACATCACCAACAATCTCTCATCACCCACAATCCTACACCTAGACTATCACCAACCTCATCTAGGTCTAAGATCATCATCCCCAACATCCTTTAGTTACGTTTGCGTTCTTCCTCATATTAGGAATTTGCATTTTCATGCCTGTTGAGACATGATCAAAGAAGTAGAAAGGAATGGATCCCAACCAAGCCACCAATTCAACAAACCCAAAATATCCCACTGGCATGATGGTAATGTACGATCGCCAACCACTGATGGTTTAGAATGTGTGGGAAGATCCTAATGAGATACCCACCACCAACTCCATGGAAGATTTCATGTGTCTTCCTGAACATACGTAGATGGTGAGCATGATTATTTCACAAAACTATCTCATCATCTTGGCAAACTAAGCATAGGAGGGTACTCCCATTCCACCACACTTATGCCCTTTTGATCCCACATCAGGAAAGGTAGCTCATCTCGATCCTTAGCACATCACCCACAATCCTACACCTAGGCTATCACCAACCTCATCTAGGTCTAAGATCCTCATCCCCAACATCCTTTAGTTACGTCTGCGTTCTCCCTCATCTTAGGAATTTTCATTTTCATGCCTTTTGAGATACGATCAAAGAAGCAGAAAGGAATGGATCCCAACCAAGCCACCAGTTCAACAGACCCAAACAATTCCACTGGCATGATGGTAATATATGATCCCCAACCACCAACAGTTCAAAATGTGTGGGAAGATCCCAATGAGATACCCACCACCAACTGCATGGAAGCTTTCATGTATCTTCCTAAACATGTGTATATGGTGAGCACGATTATTGCATAGAACCATCTCGCCATCTTGGAAAACTATGCACAGGAGGGTACTCCCATTCCACCACACTTACACCCTTTTGATCCCACAAAACCCATCCATGTCTCCACCAACATCCCCCCCTATGTCATCCAAAAAAATGATGATCCAACCATGCAAGTATCCCATATAATGTCATCCATCCCGCATCTCCTACAACCCAGCGTGACAATTCTCGCAAGTACCCCTTTTCCATTATGGGTACACCACCCCCACCTGCTTCCTCACAAGTAGCCACATAATCACAAGCATCTGTAAAAGTACCACCAGCCCCCACACAACCTACCACATAAATGATACCTCCACCCGCTGTAAGCCAAGCCCCTACATCATCATCCCTTTCACAAGGAGCAAGAAAAGACACCCCACCTGCATCTACCCAGTCCATTAAATAATCTCATTCCATGCAAGTTCCCCCTCCCACATTTGTTGCTGACACAAAGGCCCAAAAATTCACCTTCACAGAATGCTACCCATAGTATCCCAAAATCCTCCATTTGCATAAAAAACTCCCATTTTCACTTCCACATTCACAACAACATCCACATAACAATGTTTGGTAAGGATTGGTGTCTCTTGGAGCCTCAACCAAGCACAAATTCATGCCCTGGGCATACCTATGCAAGGGCACCTTCATCAACAACAAACCTTCCCCCAAGAAACACAACAACCACTACCACCATCATTCATCGTATCCTTTCCCACATTCACCAACTACTTATCTACGCCACCAAATACTCCACATGCCACCCCTCCACAATCACAAAAACTCAATTCTACCCATCATATGGGTCCCCTCACCCAACCACCTATAGTGCACACCCAAGCCTCCATTCCCCCTTTCAGTAATGCAGGTATGCACCCTCCATATATTGGCCAAGCCTAATGCCAGTCCCAACAACAACCCTTTTACCAACCTCCTCCATAGTAGTAGTACTTCCTGGCACAACAACAAGCCACTCCATATCCCATGCAACAACATGTCTCAACCCTACATCAGGACTACATCACCCAACATGCCATCCAAAATATATTTCAAACACCCTTTGCTGCTGAGTGATCCCCATACCCAATCTCGCAATATCCTCCACATATCCCACCATATTCACCCACACCATCAGATCCATTCCCAATGGGAGTACCCACCCCAACGCCTATTAATTTAGATTGGGAAGAAATGAAGAACACCCTGAAAGAACTCAAGGCTAGCACTGAGGGTAAAACATTCAAGTTCAAAGAAGTCTGTCCATACCCTTTCGACAAATCAATCATAGCACTCCCCTTCCCCAAGCATTTTGAAACACCCAAGTTTGATAAGTATCGAGGGAAGGGAGATCCATTTAGCCATATCAAGGAGTTATACATGGCATTCCAAGAGGTGGCATACAATGGCATATACCTCATGCATATTTTCCCCAAGAGTTTGGGAGGGACTGCCATTGAGTGGTTCTATAAAATACCATATGGGTCTATCTCCACATTTGCAAAACTCTCAAAAAAGTTTGTGGCCCAATATGCCCATAATGTTGAGAACGAGCTCTCCTTTCTAGATATATGCAATAGTAAACAAAAGGGAGGAAAAAATGTGGCCAATTATTTACAAAGATGGCAGAACCTCACCTCGAGGTTATCATGTCAACTACCATAAAAGTAACTTACCAAGACATTCATTGATAATTTGTATCCGAAGTTATCCCACTACATGTGAATGAACTGTACACAAACTTATCAGGATATAAAAGGAATGGACATTGAACGAGGTCTTTTGGATGATGGTGCCATTAAACATTACAAGGAGAGCTCCCAAGACAGACCTAACAATGACCGATCTCGCTATTGGAGCAAGAACAATAATGTGGTCACCAATGGAGCCATAGATACCAAGCAGGTCCAAGTTTTTGTAGCCGGTCCCAATCCCTCTCCCCCAATGTACCAACAACAAGCACCTGTATACCAACAATAAGCACCTATATACCAACAATAAGCATCCACCTACCATAAACCACCTTGTCATCCACCCACCAATCAAGTTAATGCCATATTTGTCACCCAGGGACCGAACAAGCCTCACGTCTAGAATAAATAGAAGCGCACATTTACTCCCCTTGGAGAACTCCTAGATGTTATCTTCCACCGCATGGCTAGTGAAAACCTAATTGTATATCCACAAACCCAACCCTTTGATGAGTCAACACCCAAGCTAGCCTGGTATAAGGATAATGAGTACTACAACTATCACCATGTCAAGGGACACACCACCGTGAAGTGCATGAAACTCAAGCACTACATCCAAGACCTCATTGAAAAGAAGGATATCACAGTTGATGCCCCTTTCCAAACATCACCAAATGCCAACCTAAAAATCTATAAAAATGTGTTTCCTAAACACAATGTAGGTAAGAATCAAGCCAGTGCTAACCCTCCCTCGGAATGAGGTCAGGGTAAACAAGGTGACCATGGTGACAGAAAAGACTATACTACTGCCTACATCAACTATGATAAATTCATTAGTTATATCTCCCAAGTCGAACCAAGTGTGAACGTAATCCATGTTAAAGGGCCTGATAGTCAATGTGTCATTACTACCCACAGAGGTCAGATATCTATTACTGGTGTTAGTACTAAAACCATCCCTAGTGCACTGTACAACCTCCTGGAACACATTGGGAACACACCCGCATAAATATCCATCCTCAACCTCCTTCGCACATCACCCCTTCACCAGGAAGTCCTTAATAATGCCCTCCAAGAAATCCATGTCCCTACAGACATCAACACCATTCAATTCAAGAACCTTGTAGGGAACCTATCCATGCCTTCCACCATCTCCTTCTAGCCATCCAACATACCATCCATTGAACCAAATCACAATCTCCCATTCCACATCACTGTCATGATTAATGACTTCACTGTAAAAAGGGTCATGATAGATAATGGTTCGACCCTAAATCTTTGTACATTAAAGTTCATCCAATAGGTTGATTTCACATAAGCATACATCTCTCATGATGTAATCAACATCAAGGGTTATGACAACCTAGAGTGTATCTTTGAAGGTACTATTTTTCTTCCTATCAAGATTGGCCCTGTAGTCCAAGATACCATATGCCACATTTTTGATCTTGACCTCCCCTACAACATCTTCCTCAGTCACCCATGGATCCATTCCATCCAGGCCATCCCATCCACCTATCATCAGTGCATAAAATTCTCATATCAAGGCACTAAAATCACCATCCATGCTGATCCTCAGCCTTTTGCATACTATCGTGCGATTGAAACTTCATTTCCCCACTCCACTCATTTTCCTAGAATTCATATTGGCACGTCTATTGCCAGTTCTTCCTGATCCCATTGTAATCTAGAAATAATCTTAGCCTCCACCCTCTCCTCCATCAAGATCAACAATAAGGGCTGCAAAGAATACAGACTTACCGATGCCTTCACAGTAGGGGCTCTCCCCCTAGACACGCACACTCAAGGTTGACCCTGTCATAAAACCAAGGCCCCTCAAGAAGGCCCCAAGATCAAGACTCTTGGCTCATTTTCCTTTGTCTCCAATGACATTTTGAATAGCCAAGAGCTGGCACCTAATATCAATTAATGGTTGTACAAGGATCCTCCGCCTCCTGATATTGGGTTCCTCAGATATTTCAAAGACAAATATCCCATACCACACAAATGGGCCATTGAACAATGGGATTATCAAGGGGGTGGTCTAGGACCCAATGAGGCTGGAATGAAAGACCCTATGGAAGCCTCTAAGAATCCACAAAATTGGGGCCTCAGCTTTAATACCCCTCGCCTACACATATGGGGGCCTGATGCCATGACTGGGGGCACCAATTCGCCCAATGTGACCCTTTTGAATATCCAAGATGAAATCATGGAAGTTGAAGACATCCTGAAAGAGGAAGAAAAATGGTCCTACGATGATATCTTTGATGATGAAACCTTCTTGGACAATTCTATCCTTTGCCAAGTCACCATCAACCTCATTGACCTCCCACTCATTCACCCCGACCTCATAAACTAGGACCAACCAAGTGTGGTACACATCGATGAGTTATGAAGTGAGGTAGTGCTCCTAAAATTCATGGGCACCATAGATCCACAATCAGATTGGGGGCAAGACTCAACATAAGTTTATTAGCTTGATCCCAAGGGATATTTTTGGGAAGAGAAAGTCTCTACCCATAAAATTAAAAATAAAAAAGAAAATAAAGAATCCTCATGTGAAAAATCCTCTGTGGCACATCTTGATTCATGAATAGTAAAAATAAAGGGCGTATCCTCTAGTGAAAACCTCCCTGAGGTGCTAGGGGATTGAGACTTGCCTCTTCCACCCATACAGGATTACCGACTAGAAAAGTCATTCATAGTCATCGAGGAAATCAAACTAGTCAACTTGGGCATAGAAGAAATCCAAAGAATCACTTATATTGTAGTATCCTTAATTGAAGGTGAATAATCAACCCTCATAGCTCTTCTTCAAGAGTCAATCATAAATTTTTCATGGTCATATGCCCACATGCCTGGACTGGACCCAAATCTCATTTTCCATCATCTAGCAGTAGATCCCAATGCCAAGCCAATCAAGCAGAAGTTGAGAAAAATGTATCCAAAAGTGGCCTTGTTAGTAAAAGCAGAGCTTGAGAAACTTCTCCAAACCAAGATAATTAGAGCCATCAATTATTCAGACTAGATCTCCAACATGGTACCCATCACCAAACCTTCAGGTGAAATAAGAATTTGCACAGACTTCGGAGATCTCAATAAGGCATGTTTGAAAGATGATTTCCCACTTCCCAACGTAGACATGATCATAGATCTCATGACCGGTCATGAGATGTTGTCACTGATGGATGGTTTCTCAAGATACAATAAGATCAAAATAGCTGAGGTAGACCAACAAAAGAAAACATTCACCATAGCATGGGGCACATTTTGTTATAATATGATGTCGTTTGGACTTAAAAATGCGGGAGCTACCTATCAAAGAGCAATGACTACAATTTTTCATGACATGATACATAAGATCCTTGAAGACTATGTGGATGACATCCCAGTGAAATCCAAAAAATGACATGAACACCTTAATGTCCTTGAGAGTGTATTCGACTGCCTGCATCAGTATGGCCTGAAATTGAATCCAAAGAAATGTGTCTTTGGCGTTACATCTGGAAAGCTGCTAGGATTCATCGTATCCAGGTGAGGCATAGAAATTGACCCAAAGAAGGTAAAGGCCATCATAGAAATGCCTCCCCCCAAGAAACTCAAGCAGTTGAGGAGCTTACAAGAAAAGTTATAGTCAGTCCAAAGGTTCATTTCCCAATTGGCAGATAAGTGCCAACCGTTCACATATCCATTGCGAAAGGATACTACCTTCAAATGGGATCCCATCTATTAGCGTAGCTTCAAGAACCTCAAGGAATACCTAGAAAAATCACCTATTCTTGTACCACCAACACCAAGTAGGCCCCTCATTTTGTACATATCTACAACTATCACAACACTGGGAGCAATCTTGGCCCAACTTGATTACAACGGAAAAGAGAGGGCTATTTACTATATAAGTCATACTTTGGTAGGCTATGAGCTGAACTACTTCCCCATGGAAAAGGCATGTTTGGTGGTGGTCTTTTCCACTCAAAATTTTTATCACTATATGCTCAACCACATGATGAAGCTAATTTCAAAGGTTGATCCTCTAAAGTACCTCCTCTCAAGAACCACACTCACTGGATGAATGGAAAAGTGGGTAATGCTCCTTAGTGAATTTGACATCCAGTACATTGATCGAAAGGCCATTAGGGGATAGGTTATTGTAGATTAGCTTGCCGAAGAACCCTTAGTTGATGCATACCCTCTAGTGATGGAATTCCTAGATGAGCATCTTTGTATGGTTGAAGAACAACCCTTGTGGAAGCTATACTTTGATGGATCATACACATCACATGGTTCAAGGGCAGGGATAATTTTTTTGACCCCGTATGGTGACTATATCTCTAAGTCTTTCAAATTGGGATTCCAGTGTACCAATAACATTTCATAGTACGAAGCCCTCATTGGAGGCCTCAGAATAGATGTCCATTGGAATATCATCGAGTTACAAGTCTTCAGGGACTCTCAATTGATCATCAAATAGGTCCTCGATGAGTTTCAAACAAGGGATGACAAGCTATTACCCTACAAAGAGCTCATAGATAATATCAAAGAACACTTTATCAACATACAATTCACACAAGTACCAAGACTCCAAAACAAGGCAGCTAACACTATGGCAACCATTGATTCACTATTGGAAATCCCTCGTGACACTACACAATATGATTTTCTAGTTGAGTAGCTACACATGCCCACTTATGAGAACATTGACTCTGACATGGTATGCATCTTGGTTGGTCCCTAGTCCCCGTGGTACCACAATATTCACGCTTATCTAAAGAATGGTATCATATCTCATCACCTCACCAAAACCCAATGCCAAAACCTCATTCATAGAGCATCTCGCTACACTCTTGTAGCCAACACCCTATATCATCATGGGTATCATAATGTCCTCTCCTGATGTTTAGACGTGAACAAAGCCACCTTGGCTTTACAAGACGTTCACACTAGTATTTGTGGTTCTCACACGAGCGACATCATCCTTTCTAAGAAACTACTTAGAGTTAGGTATTACTGGCCAATGATGGAGCATGATGCTTGCAAGTTTGTAAAGAAGTGCCTACAGTGTCAGTAGCATGCTAATTTGATCCATGCACTAGCACAAGAACTACAACCCATTGCACCTCCGTGGTGCTTCTCGTGTTGGGGTTTTGACCTTGTTGGCATGATCACCCCCCATTCCTTTGACATACACAAGTACATCACAATGGCCACTAAATATTTCATGAAGTGGGTTGAGCCAATACTGTGTGTGTGAAAATTGTACCTAGTTGTGGACACAACACTTCAGTAAAACATTAGAGGTTAGAAAAATTAGAAATTTGTAAACAAATGAAACTAGTTAACCAGGTGATTTACTGCCTTCTAGTAGGTGTGAGTATGGTATTCTCAGATTAGACCAAGATTAGTGACAATGCAACACCTAAATGAAGGATTTGAATGCAAATGATAACAAATGTAGATTAATCTATTTTTTTGGATTTTTGATGTAATTAGGATGAAAAACTATATGAATCTAATCTAGAATGTATGAAATTGCTATGCAAATTGATCTAACAATGCTATGAATTGATATGCAAATGGATGCAAAGCTATGAAAAACAATGAAAGATCTCACAAAATTGCTTGTCGCAAATGCTTGATTCTTCAGATGCAATTTCGCCAGAGTATTTGTGCAAATTCGAGAGATATAATTGTGAAGAGCTAAGCCTTGATTTTATAGAAATCCAGGGCTTGAGAATGCATTGAGAAAAGCCATAAATCACTCTTGATAAACTCAGGTTGATTTTTGAGTTAACAATAAATCAGAATTAATTAACTCATAAAATCATGCAAAAACAACTTTTTGACTCAAATCAGAAGTTTAGATCAGCTTTTAACTCAAAATAGATGTTGAGTTTCAAAAAGATAACAACTTGAATTGATTTTTTGATTTAAAGTTTAACTGCTCTTTGAATGTGCATAGATAATCATGAATTAATTTAATAAATAAAGTGATTTATTCTCAACTTAACTAATTTTTGAATTAAAATAACTGATTTATGGGTTAATCAATTATTTAATCAAACTTTATTCCAAAACTATATGATTAAATTTGATAATTTGATTTAATCAATTAAATAAGAATTCAACTGATTATTTTTAGCAAATTTGATTTATTGTCAAATAAAATAATATAAATTAGGAATAAATAGAATTAAATCTAATTAAATAATTAAGTGGCAAAATTAAACTTAATTAATTAAATATTCAAAATATTCAATTAATCAAATTTTAGGATAAATAATGAAATTTATCTCTAAATAATATTTAATTAAAAATAATTAGGATAATTAGGAATATTCAAGGAATATTCTCTGATGCATAATTAAGATAATCAATTTTTGATAAACTGATGCATAGATGTGCCTTAGGTTAGGACTTTGATGTCGATTTTGTTCAATTTGTTGATGTAGGAGGTTAATGAACCTATAGCCCATTTTTGGGGTATTACATTTTGCCCCTCTTTGAATTACTGTGCGAAGCGCAGTGGTTCAAGGATTAATCTATTTTTGATGTTTGACATTGATTTTCGAGATGAACCGATTCTGAGATAGAAATTGATTGAAAGATTCAAAAAATCTGATTCAGGTCATGGTTGACCAAGAATCAAAATGATGCTAACTATATCAACAATGAACCGGTGATTATGAAGAAGTGTCAAAATGCCTGATTTTGAACCTATGATTACGAAGAAGTGATAGTCCTGACTCCACACCTGATTGTCCAAAGGAGTCACGCGTATGCCAAATCTGAACCCTTCAGCTACAAAGAACCAATGAAATAACACGACTGAACCAATGGTTACAAAGAGGTGATATAGATTGCAAGATTTAAAAGGGAGAATACCAAATTGATATGGATCTCGATGAACTTGATATGCCCCAAGCGATGAGGTCTTTTGATGAATTAGTAAATAGACATGGTTGTTGTCTTGATTACTGAAAGAAAGATTTGATTTGATAGATTTGATTGATGTGCAATACCATGCCCCCTTCGGGATGAAAATCAAAATATGACAAGAAAAGTCAGCATTAAATGGTTTAGAAGCATGTTAATTGATTTGAGAAGTGGTTATGCACGTTTGGGAATGCGTTCTGCATCATTTGGAGGTCTTGAAGACCAAGTTTGACTAGGTTTGACCATGAGTTGACCAAGTTGAAATTTGAATAGTTTGATGTTAGATAATTAGTTAAGTTGAAAATTGGATTTCTATGATGATAGAAGGTCAATTACGCAAGTAGTCGGTTGTCCTGGGTCTGAAAATTTAAATCACGATTTTGACAAAGTAAACAATCAAAAATTTTGATTTTGATCCCAAAAATGGGTTTAGAATGATGAAATTAGCTAGGGGTGCCATTTCCGTGGTAAACAGAGCACTTTGAAGAATTAGGTCAAAACCTATATAAGGCCCAAAAGGGTCATTTTCATTTTGTTATTCACTTTTGTCTTTTGTGAGCCCTATGGAGCCCTCTGAGAAAATGGACAAGGTACCTATCTCCTCTCACCAATTCAAGCATTGTCGGTGATACCAGTGACCTCCCCAGTACAAGAGTCTAGTAAGTGGACATCTGTGCCTCTCTAGCATTCAATTTTTTCCATGTTTTAGCATTTTAAATCCTTTTTCATATGTTTTTTGGTTTTTGAATTTTTGCACTATGAAAAGTTGTACAATAGTCTACTGGGACTCATACGAGTTTTCAATTTGATTTTGATTGTCATCCTGGAACTACCTTAACTCGTATGAGAGGGACCCATGTGTCATACAACATTTTGTTAGGTCCCTCAATTATCGTATGGAAGCCTATGCTTTGTCGTGTACTCATGGATTGTTGCATGGCAACCTATAGAAACTTGTATGAGTTTTGACACTAGTCTGAAAAATCATATGGAAAATAGCGAGTGTTTTTCACATCCTTAGGTCAAATTTTTGAGTTTTTTGATTTCATAGGCTGATTCCTTAGCATTTAATGTACCTTTTGAAGTATTCAACTTTTCAATTCTTGTACTTTAGAGCCTAATTTTTGACCAAGTTATTGATAGGGTATCCTATTTCTGTGCTGTGTAGGTTGTCTATCCTAATGTACATGTCTAAATTTTGCACCCAGCAACCCCGAGATTGTGCATTTCACTACCTAACCCAATGAGGGTTCACTTAGCTTCATGTGGATTTGAGTACTTGATACGGTTGCCTGAGATTTGGGTGAACCACAGTTTACTTATTGCTCTAATAGAGAGATTCCACTCGGAGACATAAACCTTCCACTTGCCTACTGGAGAGCTCGCAGTTACCCTTGAGGACATGTATAGGATATTGCAGATACCATTTCATGGTCATCGACTTGATTATGTCAATTTGGGGAACTCTGGTCTGCTTTCTTTTAGGAGATTGTTCAGTGATGACACTCAACTGACTCAGTCTATCTCATGGGAGACATTAGCTCAGAGATATGGGCACACACATAGACTGGAGTATATTATAGCAGGGATGATCGGTGGGATCATCATGTCCGACCATCAGCAGAACGGTCTATTGATGGGCTGGGCCCCAATGGTTGCTCGATTGATGGCAACACCTTCTGAGTTGGGATGGGGATAGTGTATGCTCACCCATATGTTCTCTGAGATGCATGACATAGTGTATCATGAGAGAAAATCATTTACTTTTGGTGCTTTAGTTCTTTAGCTTTGGGCATGGGAGCATATTGTATATGTTTATTCTAGATATGTCACACAGGTTTGCATGGGGGTTACTGAGTATTGGAGGTGTGTCCTTGATGATATGACCTATTGCATATGGAGACCTTACTTACAGGTTGAGCCTTGGCCTACTACTCGGTCTCAATTCAATTATTTCTACCAAAGTCGGGTACTGATAGGTAGATCCACCACTTTTCTTGAGCATTTCTTGATCACACGGGTTTGGAAGTAGTATGGCCTCATCCAGGATGTACCACATGAGCATGCTACTTATGCACGATTAGTCCGAGAGCTTGGATTAGGATGGACAACTCATCTATCTTATGCTCTTTACATTAAGGAGTATACATGTATTATTCCAAGAGATTGGGACTATAGACCACATGTAGTTGATGTTGGGGTTACAGATGCTTTCATTGCATGGTTGGTGAAGCATCTGATGCATAGGTTTTTTGATCCCACTGAGTTGATACCTTCTATGGAGCAGGCTACAGATGTCACAGGTGCTCCTATGGGTCAAGGTCAAAGGTGCCGTGAGGTTTAGATTCCTATTGTAGAGCCTACACCTCCGAGACTGAGGGTAGTTGTTACTCCTTAGAGGCTATCTAGACATATGAGACCACCTCGCCCATCGAGTTCTATAGCAGGTGTAGTTTTATAGAGGAGATCTTCTAGAGGAGAGCATGGTACACTTGGTAGTGTTGGTAGTGTAGATGAGGTACTGGGTGCTCATCAGGATGTAGGTGCTAATAGTGATGCTGCTCAGATGGATACTGATTTTGATCTTGGTACAAAGATTAGATGCTGTAAGACACATAAAGAAGAGGCTTTTGATTAGCTAGGTGAGGAAATAGATATGCCCACCACAGATGTAGATCCTGGATTGGCCCAGACTCCACAAGATATTATTAGATGGCTTAGATTATAGATTAGATATTTGAGATTGCAAAGCACTAGACTTGAGGTATGCCTCAAGGAGTCTGAGAGGAAAAATTTAGAGCAGTAGGCATAAAATAGATGGTTACAGGTAGAGGTTACTCATCAGACTTCATGAAGTACCTACTATGTCTCTACATATTATGTTGTTGTTCCTACTAAACATAGATTACCTACATACTCTCAGTACATGATTTCCTCAGAGGGAGCCACAGCACCGTGGGCAGAGCCACCGCTAGATGCACCACCACCACCTCCTCCAGATGTAGAGGATCAGGAAGATAGTTGATCTATCTTAGGTTTCTGATCATTTTTATCATTTTGTCCATAGATATTGATCTGATTCTAATAGCTCAGATGATCTCATTATTTTGTAAACTATGCTAGTAGTGCACCCCTGACTATTCTGAGGCTTTATGATATATATATGAGATCAATTTTTTTGGTTATGACTTCATTTGCACTTGTATTTTGATTTATGATGATATAATGTGATGTAAATGCTTTGATTAGTGTAGAATGTATGTAATATGCAATGCAATGATTTTTTTTTGTCAAATGTATGGATTTATGCAAATGTAATTGATAGATGTAAAAATGTATGACAATGTATGTTTTTGATTATGCTATGCAATGATAAATGCACATGTATGTTTTTGATTATGCTATGCAATGATAAATGCACATGTATGTAATGCAATTCAATGAATGGGATGATTATGATATGTAATGTAAATGCAATGATACACATGATATGTTTTTGCAGGTATTGATGAAGACAAGTACTTAGTCTATTGTCAAAAGGATGTCTAACCTAGGATGATGACTACTTGCGGTTCCATGAAGAGACCTTCATGTGAGATTCAGCTCTTGGGAGATGTCTAGCATTGTTTGAAGAATCGTTTAAGCATTCAAGTGTATTTAGAAATTGTGAGATCATGCAATCATGCAAAGTGTAAAAATGACATGCAAAATGAAATGAAAACCTAAGACCTAGGACCTAGTCACTGATCATGTGTCAGTCATTTTCATCATTGAATTTTTAGGTAACCGGATAAATCAATACAACATCCACTAGTTAGGAAACTATAGACATATGAATATTGATTTGTATGCTCAAAAGTCAATACAATGCCCATTGGCTAGACAACCATGGACATATGAATATTGATTTTGTTTTCAGAATGTCAGATTAGATATAAGCACCAAGGCACCAATGCCAGGATGACCTAAATATCATGTCCATTTTGATATAGCAATTTATATAAGCATCAAAACAAAAACTTCGTGATGACTTGAATACGCCTTGTGGTTGCAAACACATCAAAGAATCAAGAGATCATTCTAAATACAATGTGAATTACCCGTAGCGACCTTTTATCATTCACATCCTTAGGTAAGATCACGTTTCACAGTAGGAGTAAGAAATCACTCAAAAGACAACAGTTAGATCAAACATCCTTGAATTTTTTGAGTATCAATGGTTGAGGTACACATGGCCAACCAATACGAGATGGAGGCTCTTACAAATGGACACCATTTCAATCCAGAATTTCCAAAGTTGTTAGATTTTCACTCAAAGAAAAAAACAAAGAAAAGATTATTCCCCTAGTCATCACTCTCTAAATCCTATAAAGGACATCATCAAAGAGCTCAAAAGGACACAATATGCAAAAATCTCAATGTGAATCAGTAAGGATACAAGGAGATAAAAGAAATGAAGAAAAAGTTTTTTTTTAGTTGGATGTTGATGGTTGTTTGTTGTAGATGAAAAATCCTTTCTAGAGAGGAGATAGACAGACAGACTCAGATGAAACTTCAAAGGACTCTAATTGGAGATGACTTGTCTGAGGTATACTAGAGATCATAGGATATGACATTGATTGCCCCCAAGTTTTGAACATTGACTGGATACATACACTTTTGGTGATTGGTGTACAGACTGACTTTATTGAAAATAGGAATGCAGAAACAAACCAAGAGATATGTACAAACTAAAGCAGGACTAAAAGCTGGGAAAGACCAAGATTGCGTTGATAGATGGAGCATTTTGAAACAAGTGGCACCCGTTTGCTGGGTTTTCACCATCTTGGTAGAGATTCTATTTTTTCTACCAAGGTGCTTGTTTCCAAGTTTTCACTAGGGCACTTTTTCTTTTTCTTCTTTTTTTTGTATTTTTCATTTTTTTTTTTGATTTTTTTGTATTTTTGATTTTTTTTTGATACATCAAGGTGCCTATTGCTAGGTTTTCACTAGGATGATCATTTTTTTAGGACTTTTTTTGATTTTTATGATTTTTTCAGGAAATTTTTGGATACTGAATTCCTTAGGTGTATAATTTCTTCAGATGGAGAATGTTGATTGGTTCTTAGAGCTATTCTCCTTCAGTTGTTGAGAGTTGATAGGCTCCAAAGCCAAAAGTAGTAGTGATAACAAAGTAACCCAACCAGTTGGGTTCAAACTTCCCCTTGCATTCTCTATGTGATTGATTTTTATGATTTTCTCTCAAGACTAGATTGCCAACCTGAAATTCTCTGTGTCTGACTTTCTTGTTGTAGCCTCTAGACATTCTCTTCTGATATACTCTAAGATGATCATACACAGCTTGTCTGCGCTCATCTAGTAGTTCAAGTTCTTGCAACCTAGACACTCTGTAATTATCATCGGTTACTAGACCCTGCATTCTAATTCTTAGTGATGGAATTTCAACCTCAATAGGTAGTACCGCTTCAGACCCATAAACTAAAGTGAATGGTGTAGCCCCAGTGGGTGTTATGATACTTTTTCTATAGGCCCAGAGAGCTAGATTGATTATGAGATGCTAGTCTCTTCTTGTTTTATTAACTGTTTGATGTAGAATCTTCAACAGGTTCTTGTTTGATGCCTTTGCTTGTCCATTCCCTTGAGGATAATAAATGGACAACCAAAGTTGTCTTATCTTTAATTTTGAGCATAAGGATTCTAGGTCTTTGTTATTGAATTGACCACCATTATCCATGAATATTGAATGTGGAATTCCATACCGGCATATGATGTAGTTCAGAATGAACATTGAAATTTGTTTTCCATTTGCTTGAGTCAAAGGGACTACTTCTACCCATTTTGTGAAATAGTCTATAGCTATAATAATATGGGTGTGTCCATTGGAAGAATGTGGATATATAGCTCCTATAAGATCAAACACCCATTTTTGAAAAGGCCATTGTATAGTAAAGGGAATAAGATATCTCCCTAGTGCATGAATCAAGTTTCCATATACTTGACACTTGTGATAGTTCGTAGCATATTTGATAGCCTCTTTTTCCATTTCAGGCCAATATTACCCAGCCCTAATAAGTTTTCAAGCTAGTGTTAAACCATTGGAGTGTGATCCATATATACCTTTGTGGACTTACTCTAATGCTCATTGAGACTCCTCACATTCTAAACACCTAAGAAGTGTACCATCTAGACCTCATTTGTATAGATCATTACCAATGATGGCATATCATGATGCATTTTGATTAAGGTATTGTTTCTCATGGTGATTGAAGGTATCAAGGATGATTTGGTCTTGAAGGTAGGAGAAAATGTGTTTTTATCTGGAAGAATCATGACCAAAAATAGTGCAGATCATGCAGGTTTCGAGGGAATTATATGCAGGAAATGACAGTGCTTCCACCAGGAACTCGTAGCATAGCTCATGTTCAAGCTACTATAGTAGTGATGATAGCGTTGCCATAAAATCAACAACCTTTTTTTCCGTTCTAGGAATCTACTCAAAAGTAATTGAGATGAAATACTTCTTTGAGTCATCTACCATGCATTTGTATGGAACAAGTTTCTCATCTTTTATTTGGTACACATCATTGACTTGGTGTATGAATAGATGTGAGTCTCCATGAATGTGAAACTCTGTTACTTGCCACTCAATTGAAATCTTTATGCCATTAAGTAGTGCTTCATATTCAATAATATTGTTTGTGCAAGGAAACTTTATCCTGAATGCTTTAGGTATTGAGTAACCTTGTGGTGTTATGAATAATATGCCTACTCCAGATCCATTCTGTGTGTAAGATCCATCAAAGAAAAGATGCCAAGTCCTAGAAGATATGTTCATGATGGATGAATTAGGAAATTCCATTTGTAATGGTGTATCATCAAACGTTGGTGTGTTAGCTAACTGATCTACAATGACTTATCCTTTGATAGATTTCCTTTCAACATATTCTATGTCAAACTCACTCAATAGCATGACCCATTTAGCTAATCTACCTATGACAACACTATATTAAGTCATATATATCAGTATAGCCAACTTGCCAATAGAATATACTCTTACCATCTTATCTTCTAGGGTGCATACCATAACTTGGTCATATGCATGTGCATTGATGCTATGATCTGCTAGTGCTTTGTTAACTATCCAGTCTTTTGTACTTAGCCAAATACTAATCTTCTGATGATGTGCACTGACTCCAAAAGACTATATGAATTTTTTTCCATAATGACAACACTATATTAAGTCATATACAATAGTATAGTCAACTTGCCAACAATCTCCCCCTTTCTCATTGATGGCAACAAAGGAATATGGCAAAGTTACTATCTGTCCTCTTATACAAAAACTCTTTATCATACTCTAACTTATATCTCCCTTATAATTTTTACTATATATCTTCTTTACATATATGAATCCATATTCTATACATTACTCCACCTTTGACATTAATGACAAAGGTGTTCCAAAAATTGTATCTACAAGTACTTACACTGTTAAGACATCTGGATATGCTATTTGCAACTTTTTGATCTCTTGTTTCCAGAATGTAATCAGTGCATTGAAAGTTTGGAGATGGGTGCATAAGGCATATGTCAGGTTCTCCATATTCTCCAAATTCATGCTAGGACCTTGATCATATGTCACCATGGTGGCATCAATCTCCTTGATATTCTGATTAAGCACATCTAGGGAGGGCGCAAGAGCATTCCTTAGCTGTGTTTGCCTTGCCCTTATCTTGGACATCTCCTTCTCAGATTTTTCTATTTTATCTATCTATCCTTGGTATACATTGTTGCACATGTTCACATCAATGGATGGATCTTCTACTGATTTCCTTATACTATCAATCATAGCTTCTACCTCTTGGATTTTCTTATATAGACTAGTAGTCAACTTGTCCTGGTTCATACAGTCAGCAATAATCTTCCTACCCTTTGCTGCAAACTTTGTTAAGGATGCTTGACCAATATTGAGTGAACTTAGGTCAAGTGAAAAGTTACTGACCAATTCACTAAGCCTCTTCTTCATATACTTCTCTTCTACAACTAGGGATGCAAAATCTTCCAAGCTAGAAAAGTTTGTCTTAAAATTTGAAAGAATTGTGCTCACATCATCCACTGAATGAACCTTAGACACTTTCTTGTTTGAAGGTAGTAGCTTGTTCAAGATCTTCACTAACTCAAAAAATAAGGGATTCCTCATCACTTGTTTCTCTTTGGCCTTCTCCATAGCTAAGACATTGATCTCGATCAAGTCTTCTTCTCCCCAAGAGTCCAAACTAGTGGTGTCCAGTGTCAAACTTGACAACAATGATGTTGAGTGTAAAGGAGTGATAAGAGTTCTATCCATCACTTCATGCTTAACATTGACTGGCATCTCAACAAGTTTCTCATCTATTTTCTCACTATCTTTCTCTACTTCTCCTTTCTCTTTTTCTGCTTCCTTTTCTTTTTCTTCTTCTTTCTTTTATTCTTCTTTTTCTATCTCTTTTTCTATTTCTTTTTCTCCTTCAAATTCTATCATATCCTCAATCAGTACTTCTTGTTGATTAAGAGGAGTGTTACCACATAGATTATCAACCTCTTTAGTGCTTACAAAACCTTCTTTAAACTTATCCAAATCAATATTTGAGGCTGCCATTGCAATCTCAACATTGTCAATAAAAATTGTATCATCCTTATGTGCTTCTGCCATAGGCACAAACTTCTCTTCCTCTATGGGTGCTACAACTGTAGGTGCTAAATCTTGAGGACTTGTATTCTATACATTGATGGTCTCTGACTCCTTTTCTACCTTTGTGGGCACTTGAGTAGTGGGCATAGTAGGTGGGAACATGTGCCTATTCAGGAAAACTATCTCAAAGACCTTTTCTATTTCCTTTGCAACTAGTTCATAATTCTTGTCCATTATATGAAAAGTTCTTGACTTGGTTCTAAGATGTGGCTTCACTAGATCTAATAATAAGGTCTTCTCCTCTAGAGAACATACTGGTAGACTCTCATCTAATATCTTCTCTCTTATTCTCAAATCTTCTGCCATTTCTTGTCTCTTCAATAAATCTAAAATGTTCCAAACATTGTTTGGAATCACAGTCTTCAATTCTAGCACTATCTTCTTAAACTTAAGCATATGCTTGATAATCATGCTATGAATCTTTGACTTATCTATTTCACTGTACTTATCATAAAATTTTCCTATTTGATCAATCCTTCCTTGCTCAATTATCCTTGGACTTAGCCTTTTTAGACTAGGTCTAAAACTTACTTGTGGTGGTGCTTGAGTACTCTTTCTTTGAATCCTTGTAGTGCGTGAGGATGGATGACTAGTTCCTATCTCTTTCTTCCTCTTTTCCATTGTCTTATACTTCAAAGGAGAAATAAGATCAATTGTTTCCTTGGGCACAGGAGGGGTATCATCTATTTTACCCTTTGGATCATCAGACTTCTCCACTTTTACCTTCTTCAATTTTGGATCATTAGACTCTGCCTCTACTACAGATGCACTCTCAATTCCCAAAGAAATCTTTTCTTGTCTTGCTTTGTCCAGGTCTCCTTGAGTTACTCCATGAATTTTCAATGTCTTAGAAGTAACCTTGGTTACTTTTCTTTTAGTTGCTGTGCTATTTAAAACTGCATCAACTTCTCTCATTTTCTCTTCATAAGTCCCCCATCTTGGCTCATTAGGGTCCTTAGGTGCTGATAATAGTACTTGAGCATATGCCTCTAGGATTGGCTCCTCAACCTCATATCCAAGTGGATGGATCCACTTTGTTCTTGGTTCCACTACTTCCATATAGGTTGTATTAGTTTCTACCATGAAACAAATAGTATCTTTTTATTTCTCAAAAATGTTTTCTGGAATCTTGTATCTCATCTGCATTCTAATTCTGAATGTCTTCAATTCCATTGTCATGTAGTCCTTTAGTGTACTCTCATTAGTTTCCTTAAAGGATATCTATGGCATTGTAGGTATACTCTTGTCCAAATACAAGTCTGACACCTTTCCAAGAATGTGGAAGTACATGTATATGATCAAAGACCCAAACCTGAATATTTTGGTCTTGTCATGTTTAATGGCTTTAATGTTGTCTATCAGTTGTGCACACAACATCTTGCACATATTAAACTCTCCATTTTCTCTCACAAGTCTTATTACTGCAAGAATTGTGGCCACTGACACACTGTTCACTTTGCTAGTTTGTTGAAACCTATACCTTAGTATCATAGACATCAATTTGATGTCATTTTCCTCTATAGGATCTATAGTCATTCCATGCCTATCACTTCTTGATTTGCATGTTTTCTCAACAAGTTTTCTCACATCCTTGCCTGCTGGAAGAACGACACCTTTCTTAGAGAGACCTATCATCTCATGAATTAGGTCTCTTGTTATTCTGACCAGCACTTCACCTATCCAAAATAGGTCATCATGAATCCTGCTAAGTAGAATCTTTATCCATTCAAACTCATAGAACTCATATGCTATAGCATATTCAATTATCGAGTGGTTTTCAAACTGTGCATACTCATCCAGGAAGGTTTTATTTGGTTTCATCATGGTTTTAAGTGTGCTCTTATCTTGTCAAGTCCTCCTAGTTCCTTCTTGTAGTAAATATATGCTCGGATGTCTTCTACATGCATAACACCTGTAGGAGTGCGGGAGAATGCCCCTTCTAGGTCATCCAATGTAGATTTGAATGGGTGCCTCTTAAATACATATCTTTTCTTCTCTAAAACATCAAATACAATAGGAGTAGCCATCACTTACTTGTATATCACTTTCCTAATGGTTTCCAAGAGATTCTAAATCATCATGATAGATTAGGGCTTTTGTAAATGATCAAATACACTTCTTTGCTAGTGAATCAAGCTTCAATCCTTCACAAACAACTACTAGGGCTTTTGTGATTTGTTCATCATAAACTTCTTGATTGTTAGTTAGAAATTTCTAAGAAATTTTTAGTGAAATTTTCTTTGCTATTTCTTAGCTCCAAGATTTCCATGTTTTCTTGCCTTAATTCTTCATTCAGTTGAAGGTTCTCCTTGATCTGTTCATCATAAACTTCTTGATTGTTAGTTAGCTTTTCATCAAACTCTTTTATACGATCTTTCAGAGATGTGTTCTCTTCATTTAGATTTTTGATCATCTTCCCTAAATCAATGTTTGAACATTCTTTCAAATCTTTTCTTAGTCTTTTGATGATTGCTTGAGAATCACTAAATTTTTCTTTCAGTTCTTCAATTTCTTTTTCAAATATATCAAGGTCTTCTAGAGCAGCTTCAAGATTCTTTTTCAGATGTTTCATTTCTATCTTGTCCATAATCTCCTCAAGTGGTTAAAATTATTTGTTGAGGACCAAAGCTTTGATACCAATTTTTAGGAATGGGAACACTGAGAGGGGGGGGGGGGGGGGTGAATTAGTGTTCACTATATTTAATCTTTTTCACTTTACTCTTTAAACTTAATTTGAATGCTTAAGTACTGAAATGAACATTAACATAAACAAGAAACATGAAATCAACACATAACACCAATGTGGTTATGGAGAAACCAAAATAGGTAAAACCCTAGTGGGAATTGACACCCACTAATAATCTATACTAGTGTCTTATGATCCTTGTTAGAAGATCCTTAACCCTGTTAGGAGTTGTCTTTACAATGCTTTTAGTACAGTGACCTTGTCAAGGGTTGGACCCTATTAGGAATCTTTTACAATAACCCTGTTAGGGGTGGGGACACACTATCTTAGAGCTCATTGCTCAAGTGGTGAAGGCTACAACCTTCTGATCTTAGATACACACTATATCTGCTGAATGAACTAGCATGGTGACACTATTTTTATGATCAATTCCTTTGATGCGCTGATACTTTGACCTCTTGAAAAGCTCTAATACATCTTAACTACTCTTTGCATACTTCTGCTCTGCCTATCTCAAATCTATATTTACTTCCATACTTATTACAAAGGGTGCATCTTATATTTATATGGGCTTATCAAAATAATTAACTAGGTCAGCCTATAACTGATTACATACAACACTTCCAATTGAATTAGCTCAAGCGTGTTTACATAAAAACATAATTACATGTCTACAACCTGAATGCAATAGGTGCATAGCCTTTACAAAACAATTTTATCATCAGTAAACAAATTACCAACAGTCGGCTGCATACTCTGCTCTGGCATTCACTGTCTGTGTAACTTCAACTGTCTGTATCTTTGTCAGACTGAATATTCTGATCATGTGCTCTTAGACTAAGCATGAATATACTTCTAGGGTGCATACCATAACTTAGACATATGCACGTGCACTGATGCTATGATCTACTGGTACTTTGTTAACTATTCGGTCTTTTGTACTTAGCCAAATACTGATCTTCTAATGATGTGCGCTGACTCCAAAACACTATATGACTTTGTTGCCATAATGAAAACACTATATTAAGTCATAGACAATAGTATAGTCAACTTGCCAACAAAAGGAACTGCTCAAAGCCAAAGAAAGAGTATCCACCAAAAAAGTGAGCAAGAGAAAGCATGAATAAAGACCTCCAAATGGGAAAGACAACACACAAAACCACTACCAGGAGCTGCCCTCCCACAACCCTAGCACTGTGACCACAACATCAAGGAGATGGGAAACATCTTGTGATTTATTTATTATTATTCTTTGATAATAATAAAATCAATTTTGTAATTTTGTGAGGTAAATTGACAATTAAGTAATCTTGTCAAGAGTTGCATTGATAATGGTTATTCATTCTAAGTAATAACTTTGTGTATTCATTTTAGAATGTATTTTCTAGAATCATATAGTGTTCATCCATTTAAGCATTTCATGTTGATGTATATGAGATTTTTAACACTAAGACAAATCTAAGACCATGGATGTGAGCCTCTAGAAAATTTTAAACTCATATTTTGTTGCATCCACTTAGACCTTAAGAAAACACATTGTGCTCCTTTATAGATGAAATATCATGAATCAAATCTAGTTCAAGGGTCAAGGCATAAATGTGTGGTTTAAGGATCATGGAAGAGAAGAACACTTAATGAGTAAACTTTAGGGATGAAATTAACTTCCAAGAGAATGAATGTAAAACTCAATCAATATGTATGTGTGTGTGTGTGTGCGCGCATGTGCATGTGTGTGCATGTGTCACATGAAATGATCATGGAAGACTAGGATAATATTGATGCAGGGGCATTCTAGGGTACTCAAAAAATTTGTATGGTGGTGTGTTGTTTTTCTTCCATGTTACTTAGTTGCAGCTTTAACCAATGGTCTTGGTTATTGAAGGAAGCTCGGTCACTAAGGGAACTCAGTGAAACCTCTTGTGCTCGGTGGAACTTATACTCAGTGATGCCCATGGTGCTCAGTTGACATGCTTTCTTGGTGATGCCTGTGTTTCTCGGTGATGCTTGGCATGCTCGGTTGTTTCACTAGTGCTCGGTAGTTTTGGTTCACCGAATGGAGTTCTTGGAGATTTGGTTGATGAACTTGGTGCATTTATTGTTGGTAACTTTTTTTGTATTCTCCTATGTAGATCCAGAGGCTGACATGGAGAATTAAATATTTTTAAGGCTATTTGAGAGCTAACTATTGTTGTATTTAATATTTGTTTGTAATAAAAGTCGACTTGGCTTAGGAGTTAATTATTTCTTCTAGCTGACTTGTGGTTGAGGAAATGTATTTAAGGAGTGTTTGGGTAGATGTTTATAGAGTCAGTCAGTGAAAGTAGATAGAAGATTAGATCTGGATCCTATGAGATCTTGAAGATCATATTGTTTACTTGATAGTTGTAATAGCAGAGCTAGTGGTTTGCATGCTTGGAAACAAGGAGATTGCTTGGTGGCTTGCAAACTCAAGTTTATATCTATCTTAGGGTTTCCATTAGTTGCTGATTTATTTTAGAGTTAGACTAGTTGAGAGGTTGTAGAAATAATTTTGAGATTGTATCTGGCCCTAACCTAGAAAGCCTCACAACCAAGCATGTTAATGAAAATTCAGTTGAAACATTATCTTGTTGTGTTATTCCGCATTGTTGGTGTTTTACTACAAGTTTGAACTGTCCTTAATTGGATCCTCCTTACTTGTCTCACGTCAAGTGGTATCAAAGTTTGAAGTTCTTGATTGTGTAAACTGATCTTTGAGTTGAGGTTGTTTGCATGAGGACCTTGGTTGGTGATTTATTTCCTTAGGTTTTCAAAAATCTTGAAGGATGCCTCTGAGAAGATTGGACACTAGAGCAATTATAGATCTTTGTGATGTTGTGGAATCAAAGATTACAACAAAGGTTAAAGTTGATTTCAGATCTGAGATGGAATTGATGAAGAATGACATGATCGCTGTGGTCATGAGAGCTATTTCTAGTATGTCAAGGAATCTTGGTACTGAAGATGGTTATCAGGAAGTTGCTGAAGACTTTGAAGTTGCTAGATCTAGTGGAGATGACTAGAGAGATAGATCTGGTGAAGATAGAATTGGTCAGTTGCATAGATCTAGAGCTCGATTAAGTACTAGTTACCGAATGGAAGTTTCTACTTTCTCTGGTACTTTGAGACCTGAGGACTTGATTGATTGAATTGGTGAATTAGAAGATTTCTTTGAGCTTGAAGAAATTGAAGATCCTCTTAGAGTAAGATTGACACAGACTAAGTTGAAAGGACATGCTACTCTTTGGTGGAAATAATTATAAAGAGATAGAGAAGATGAAGGTGAAATGAAGATCAATCAGTGGAGGTTGATGGTAACTAAATTGAAAGATAAGTTCATACCTGCTTACTATGAGCTTGACTTGTTTAAGAAGTTGCAGAATCTAAAGAAAAAATATTTGACTATGGAGGACTATACCGAGGAGTTCTATAAGTTGACTATTTAGTTTGGAGACAGAGAACTTGGTAAAGAAAAGGTAGTTCAGTATGTGAATGATTTGAGATTCAATATTCAGGATGTGCTTGGTATGTTGAAGATTGATTCATTTGAAGATTCTTATCAGTATTCTCTGAAGGAAAAAGATAAGTTGAAAAGGAGACAACATGGTAATTCTTTAGGGAAGAAGTTTGATCACTCAGTGGAGGATAAACTGACTGTTGAAGATGAACTGAAACCTATGGAACCGAAGAAGAAGACAGGTAGAGTTATCTTTACAGGCACTTGTTATAATTGTGGTGAAGAAGGACATTGATCTTTTGACTGTACACAGAATAAATTTGGTGACTGAAGGACTACTGTGGTAAATGAGAACATTTAGAATGAACCTGAATATGAGAAATTGCTAGTTCGGAGAACATTGCTTGGTGAAAAGGTGGAACCTTGTCAAAGGAGAATTTTTTTTAGAACTCGGTGCAAGTCTGGAGGTAAAATTTTTGATGCAATTGTTGATAGTGGTTGTACTGATAGCCTTGTAGCTGAGGACATGGTTCAAAAACTTGGTTTGAAGAGAATGAGACATCTTTATCCTTATAGGATTGGCTGGTTACAAGATGTTCATGCTCTAGAAGTGAGCGAGCAATGTCTTGTGGATTTTTAGATTGGCTAGTATAAGGATCAAGTGTTGTGTGATATTGTGAAGCTGAATAGTTGTCATATATTGCTCGGTAGATCTTGGCAATATGATTGCAGAGTTATGTATGATTGTGTCAAGAATGTATTTACTGTCAAGAAGAATAACATGAATCTTTTTGTTGGAAATTTGGTTGTTGGTTACATAGATGTTGTCATTATGGAAACATATGATCTACATGAAGATCGCGTAGGTTAGAGAGCTAGTATGTTAGAGCGCAATGAAAAATTGTCTAAGTATGAGACAATGTGTTTTTGCCAGTGTACTCGAAGATAGTTTTGTTTAATGATGTTAATTGGAGTAAGTTTAGTGCTTGCACACTTGAACATAGACACTATGGTGACTTTTAAAGACTCACCTTAGAGTGCAAGTTAGTATGGCATGTACGAAAGAAGTTATGATAGTTTTACTAAAGATAGTGTTAAGCCGATAGGACATAATATGAAGACATAATTGATAAAAAGTTAAGGGATTATTTTGTTTATCAAAATAATGACTTAAAAATATAAAGGGATGACATCCTAGATGTTAACCCTTGGATAAAGATATTTTGTAATATGATAGCTGACTGGAAAGTTATTAATCTTAATAACTTGTATAAAGATATGTAAAGATATAATTGTAAAGAGAAGTAATGAATATGTGTATAGCGATAGTGAAAGAGCAGCGAAGAGATATTGATGCAAGTAGTATAAGGTTATGTACCTTGACCTACTTTTTGTAATCAGTGAATATTTTATATTACTTGTTTGGGCAGTGGGCTCATCTGGTAATCACATTTTGTACTACCAACTCCTAACAGGGTTGAGGCTTCTAACAAGGCCTATAGTCCCTTAATCAGGACCAAGACACTATATGCATGTAATAGACTCCTAATAGGGTCAACATCCTTAACATGATACTTTTGATTAGTGGATCTTTGTGGGTACCATCCCCACTAGGCTTTTCCCTTGCCCAGGGTTTCCTCAAGAACAACTAATGTGTTAGGAGTTCTTTTGTTTTATTGCTATGCATGTTGTTTAGTTTCCTATGTTATGCATGCACAAAGATAATCTGTTATATCAATAATTGGGAAAAAGTTAAAGTTTGTAGAGTACTGATTCACCCCCCCTCTTAGTATTCCCTATTTCTAACAATTGGTATCAGAGCTTAGTTACTCAGAAAATAATCATTCAAGGAAAGCTTAGCAACTTGAGTAAGATCTCTATGGATATGGATAAGCTACAAAAGAATATTGAAGAAGCTCTTGAATAGATTTATATGCTTTTTGAAGAAAGAGATACTCTGAAAGGAAAATATGATGATGCAAAGAACCTCATTGAGAAACTGAAAAATAAGTTGGAAGATCTAAAATCTGAAAAGGAATTCGAAATTCACATTAAAGATTGTGATGACAACTAAGAAAAAGAAAATGAGATCCTTAAACATGAACTGAAGATAGAAAATTTGAAGCTAAGTCTGAAAGATGGAAATGGAAAGAATGAAGAAAATTTGAAATTTGAGAATGAAAATCTTAAGCTTGAAAATGAAGGGCTAAAATCTAAACTTGGTAAAGTAACATCTGAACTTGAGAAAGTCAATTTGTAGTATGATGAACTTGAGAAATGCAATACAATTGTGAAAGGAGAACTAACTCAATCTAAGCAGCAACTTGAAAGACTATATTCAACTAGTGAGAAAATTGATGAACAAATATCTTATCAAAAACCATTCTATGATAAAACTGGTGTTGGATTCAACACTTTTAAAGCAAATGAAGAAAGAGAGGAACAAGATCTAAAAATATCTGAAAGCATAGATGAGAAGAAGTCTGATGAGATTAACAAATCTGAAGATACAACTAAGGAATAAGAACCACCTAAGCAAGAGGAATCACCTAAAGGTATGCAAAGAGAATTCAAAGGTAGATGTTTTGCTTGTAATACTATTGGTCATATGAAGAGAGATTGCACAGGTAAGCAATTTAAACTTCTCAATGGTTATTGTTATAATTGTCATGGTTTTGGACATAGAGCTATTGAATGTAGAAAACCTAAATTTATTGAGAATAACAATAGTAGTAGAATGTTTAAAAATGCTAACCATGCAGATAAGAAACCTACAGAAGATATGAACAGAAGAAATGGACTAGTATGTTATAGATGCAATGAGGTTGGACACATTGCTAGAAATTGTAGATCATAGATCAATCAGCCTGCACCAAGATATGGAAATAATCGAATAGTTTTTTAGATATGTAACAAGATTGGACATACAACAAGGTTTTGTAGAATGAACAATAGATTTTTTTATAATAATCCTAACCCTAGAAGTCATGCAAGAAGAAATGAAGATAGCAACAATCATAAAGGATGCTGTAGTAATTTAGATGAAGTGAAGTTTGTTAAAAGCACAGATCAAGGAGACATATTCAGCACTGAAGGTAGTTAGAAAGGTGAAGTATTAAATGGTAAGAATGAATCTTTACCCGACCCATCTCTAAGTACTTAATTCATAAAAATTACAATAGAATAGGAACTTAGATTAGTGTAGGAGTTGATATATGATGAATTGAGTCTTGCACGGTTAATGCAAGATATTATATGATGTTCTAATGCTATGGTTAAGAGCGCAAAGAAAAATATTATGTTTTGTGAGATCGCAAGAAGTTTTAAGTTTTGCAGGTTAAAAAAATTAGCTTTGTGGAAAGAAGCGACAAAAGAATTGAATGCGATGTTAGATCTAAGTGAGATTGAAATGATAAAAGGTCATGAGTGGTATTATTTGATCATCAAAGTGAATAAAAGTGTTAAGGAGATTGAAGAGCAGTGATTGGAAGCGTTTTGCAAGGATTTGGTGAAGAATTTTTGTGCCAAATCTATGCAAGCCCTAAATCATAGAATTGAGGTATTTTACTTGGTAGACATTTAAATCAGTTAAGGAATTAGAGGAAATCATGGATATTTCTTTGATTCACAATGTCAGAGATAAGAAACCAGTAGAACCCTTGGAACATGATCCTAGGTTAGCTTTATCATTTGTACTAGATGAAGTTTTACATCTAGAGAATGTTAGAAGTTATTTGGGATGTAAATTAGAGACAATCAGTGATAGTGATTTCACTAAGGAATATCAAAAGATCTATAATCAGGACATGTCATTGAAAGTAGGGTTTGAGCATTTGAAAGATAATGAGATCATTAAGTATGCTTTATAATATGAATTTGACAATGAAGAATGTACCAAGATAATCCTAAGAAGAATTCACAATGGAAAGTTTTTGTTAGATGACAAAGTGATAGATATCATAGTTGACTTAACTCATGAGGTAACTGGAATATCTAAAACTAGAACCATTCCTTTGAATGATAAAAACATGAGGAAAATAGTCATAGACAACACAAATTCATCCTACAATGGCAGGGGAATAGTAATTAGCAAGATACATCAAGATGATGTCAGATACTTGTGTAAGATCCTAACAACTAAGTTTTGTGCTAACTCGAGAGAGGATGACATGGAAACTGAAATGATACTTGCAGCTTATTTGATGTGTGTTGATAAAGTACAAGTTGACATGTGTGAGATTTTGAGAATTCAGTTGTTTGAGAATTTGGAAAAGATAAAGAAGACTAAGTATTCACACTTTAGATTCTCATCTTTAATCACTTATATGTTTTTTCATTTATTGAGAAGATTTCCTTACACCATTGGAAATGATTGGAATGATGGCCAAACTACAATGGAAATGATTAACAAAGTGTATAGGAGGCAAGCTATTGATAAAGTAAATGAAAGTGCAGTGTTGGTAATTAAAACATTTCAAAATTTGATGTCAAGCAGATCACGGATCCCATAGTCTCTTGTGGGGAAGTATAAAAATGAGACATGTTTCATGGTTGATAATGAATTTACTTACATTGAAGTAGTAGAACTTAGAATAGAGTTCATAGACTCTCTTGGCTATGAAATATCTAAGATTGAGACAGAAGAATATGTGAGTAGACTACTTAAGTGCAAGATGGATATTCACAAGAATAGGTTTGAAACCTTTGAGGAGAACTTCAACTCTGCAAAGACCATCCTTGAAGAGAAACAATCAAAGAAATGAGTTGAGAGTACAATCAAGAAAATTCTAAAAGATACAGGGATGACTGAACATGAGTTCTTGGTAGCCAAGCAAACAACAACAACAGTCAGAGAAATTGGACAAAAAGAAGTTTTGTTTGTGCCACCTTTATCATCAATTGTAGTATAGCAAGGAGAAACACAAGTTAAGGTGAAAGTGGAAGAAACAGAGAAGGATCAAGAAACAAGAAAATCCACTAGATCAACCTCCTCCACACCTAGCAAAAGAATAAAAGAGATTGCTACTGGACCAGGTAAGAGGTAGAAGACATTGGTGCCACCAGTTCAAAGGGAAATTGCAAAAATCAAAGATGATGAAAAGACTCCTGTTAAGAAGAAAACTTGGAAACCTAGAGTTGAAAAGGTTAATGAACAGATTATTCAAGATGGAGACTTTATAAAGATGAGCAAATATTATGATCTCTATGATTATTGAAAAAGACTAAATCTAGAAAATGGAGTGGTGAAGTATATGATTTTATCTGATAAGAAATTTGATACAATTCAGGGTAAGATACCTAATGACTTGTACAAGAAACTTGTAAATAGAAAGAAGAGAGCATCAGAGGAAGATATAACTATTAGAGAAAATATTGTAAGAAAAATTTGTGTTGTGAGAGATGAAGAACACATCAAATAGATCATGAAGGATCTAATCACCCATTTGAGAACCAAGAAGAGATCTATTCAGATTAATGGAGGTAGATATGAATAAATTAACATAGAAATAGAGCAAGCAATCACTAAGGTTATGACAGACAATGCTGGAGAACCATCAGTTGCAGCAGAATCTAAAGATCAAGAAAAATAAGTAGAACAAGAGGACATTCCTTCTCCGCCAGCCATAAATATTGAGGACAAAGCCATGAATGTTGAAGGAACAAAGATCACCTTGGATAGTGATGATAACTTATTCAAGATTCTTGAAAAAATTGTTGACAATTCGATTTTTGAAGAGCAGGATAGTGCCAAAGGAGAAGAGAAGATAGAAACCAAAATTGTAGAACCTAAAGTGACAGAGAAATAAATACCTATTCCCACTCAACAAGAAATTAGTCTTACACCTGAGACTGGCAAGAAAACTCAGATTGGTTCTATGATTGAGAATTTTGTAAAGGAAGTAGATGATGATGGTTAGATGGAATTGATCACATCTTTGAACAAGATCATTAGAAAGAACAAGAAAGTAAAGAGTCTTGAAGGATGCCTGAAGGAGCTTACTGAGAAGTTACAAGGCATTATAACTACACAAATTGTAGAAGATGCCCCTTTGGAAAGAGCAAAGAAAGTGATGAATACTTTTGATGATGAGTTTACAAATTTATCTGATATAGCAAAGATGAAAGCTCAAGCAGCTTATGAGGCCAAAACACTTTTGGACATTAGTCAGAATATCAGGAATGATATCAATAACCTTGATATCTGCATAAAGGATTTGAGAAAGAATTTAGAAAGAGGAAAATATTTGTACATTCAGTGTACAAAATCAGAGAACTTGGCAGCAGAGAAAGTTCAGAAGATGAAGATAAAGGAAGTAGAAATTCAGAATGAGACAAACCTTCTTTCAAGCCCCAATGTGAAGGTATTTGATATTGAGAAGAAAATCCACAAGATTTATGATGAAATAAGAGTTTTGAGAGATGACAAGGACAGGAAGCTGAAGAGATTCACTCTTTTAAGGGAGCACATTTCTATAAACTTGAGCATTGTTGAAGGGAAACTGGAAGAATGTCTTTCAGCTAAGACATCTTTTCAGAAGTTTAGTTATGACAATCTTCAAGCATGTGAGATTGCATCTTATGGATTGTGCGCACTACTCAGTGTGGTAGATTCAACTAAGAAACCATGGGAGAAAGAGTTAGAGGCCATGAAGATTAACTTTGCAGATTATGTTGCAAGCCTACCGGCTTTGCAATATTGAATCAAGGTATAACTTTTTGTGAACACAATTTTGTAACCCTCCTTACCTTTTTTTGTCATTGTTGTCAAAGGGGGAGAGATATATAGCAAAAAATTGATAAGGATACATACTCTTAGGTGGATCACAGTATATAGATAAGATTTATGAAGTCATAAGGATAGTTTATACATATTTTGTACTATGGCCACAATTTTGAAATTTTTGAAGTCTGGGACTTAGCCATTTTTCTCATATGTTGCCACCAATGACAAAGGGGGAGATTGTTGACAATTTGGCTGAGTTGGTTACATAGATGTTGTCATTATGGAAAAATATGATCTACATGAAGATCACACAGGTCAAAGAGCTAGTATGTCAGAGCGCAATGAAAAATTATCTAAGTATGAAACAATGTGTTTTTGCCAGTGTACACGAAGATAATTTTGTTTAGCGATGTTAATTGGAGTAAGTTTAGTGCTTGTGCACTTGAACATAGACACTATGGTGTCTTTTGAAGACTCACCTCAGAGTGCAAGTTAGTACGACATGCACGAAAGAAGTTATGACAGTTTTAAGCCGACATGACAGAATATGAAGACAAAATTGATAAAGAGTAAAGGGATTATTTTGTTTTTCAAAATAATGACTTAAAAATATAAATGGATGACATCCTAGATGTTAACTCATGGATAAAGATATTTTGTAATATGATAGCTGATTGGAAAGTTATTAATCTTAATAACTTGTATAAAGATATGTAAAGATGTAATTGTAAAGAGAAGTAATGAATATGTGTATAACGATAGTGAAAGAGCAGTGAAGAGATATTGATGCAAGAAGTATAAGGTTATGTACCTTGACCTAATTTTTGTAATCAGTGAATATTGTATATTACTTGTTTGGGCAGTGGGCTCATTTGGTAATGACATTTTGTACTACCAACTCCTAACATTGTTGAGGCTTCTAACAAGGCCTATAGTCCCTTAATCAGGACTGAGACACTATATGCATGTAATAGACTCCTAACAGGGTCAACATCCTTAACAAGATACTTTTGATTAGTGGATCTTTGTGGGTACCATCCCACCAGGTTTTTCCCTTGGCTAGGGTTTCCTCGAGAACAAATAATGTGCTATGAGTTCTTTTTTTTTATTGCTATGTATGTTGTTTAGTTTCCTATGTTATGCATGCACAAAGATAATTTGTTATATCCATAATTGGGAAAAAGTAAAAGTTTGTAGAATACTAATTCACCCCCCCTTAGTATTCTCTATTTCCAACAATTGGTATCAGAGCTTAGTTACTCAAAAAAGAATCATTCAAGGAAAGCCTAACAACTTGAGTAAGATCTCTATGGATATGGATCAGCTATAGAAGAATCTTGAAGAAGATCTTGAACATATTGATATGCTTACTAAAGAAAGAGATACTCTAAAAGGAAAATATGATGATGCAAAGAACGTCATCGAGAAACTAAAAAACAAGTTGGAAGATCTGAAATCTGAAAAGGAATCTGAAATTCACATTGAAGATTGTGATGACAACTTAGAAAAAGAAAATAAGATCCTTAAACATGAACTGAAGATAGAAAATCTGAAGCTAAGTCTGAAAGATGGAAATGGCAAGAATGAAGCAAATTTGAAATCTAAGAATGAAAATCTTAAGCTTGAAAATGAAGGGCTAACATCTAAATTTGGTAAAGTAACATTTGAACTTGAGAAAGTCAATTTGCAGTATGCTGAACTTGAGAAATAAAATACAATCGTGAAAGGAGAACTGACTCAATCTAAGTAGCAACTTGAAAAACTATATTCAACTAGTGAGAAGATTGATGAACAAATATCTTATCAAAAACCATTCTATGATAAAATTGGTCTTTGATTCAATAATTTTTAAGCAAATGAAGAAAGCAAGTCCAACGAGATCTAAAAATATCTGAAAGCATAGATGAGAAGAAGTTTGATGAGATCAACAAATCTGAAGATACACCTAAGGAAGAAGAACCACCTAAGCAAGAGGAATCACCTAAAGGTATGCAAAGAGAATTCAAAGGTAGATGTTTTTCTTGTAATACTATTGGTTATATGAAGAGAGATTGCATAGGTAAGCAATTTAAACCTCTCAATGGTTATTGTTATAATTGTCATGGTTTTGGACATAGAGCTATTGAATGTAGAAAACCTAAATTTGTTGAGAATAACAATAGTAGTAGAATGTTTAGAAATACTAACCATGCAGATAAGAAACCTACGGAAGATATGAGCAAAAGAAATCGAGTAGTATGTTATAGATGCAACGAGGTTGGACACATTGCTAGAAATTGTAGATCACAGGTCAATCAGCCTACACCAAGATATGGAAACAATGGAATAGTTTGTCAGATATGTAACAAGATTGGACATAAACCAAGGTTTTGCAGAATGAACAATAGAGGTTTTCATACCAATCCTAACCCTAGAAGTCATGCAAGAAGAAATGAAGATAGAAACAATTAGAAAGGATGATGTAGTAATTCAGATGAAGTGAATTTTGTTAAAAGCATAGATCAAGGAGACATATTCAGCATTGAAGGCAATCAAAAAGGTGAAGTATTAAATGGTAAGAATGAATCTTTACCTGACCCATCTCTAAGTACTTAATTCATGAAAATTACAGTAGAATAGGAACTTAGATTAGTGTAGGAGTTGATATATGATGAATTGAGTCTTGCACAGTTAATGCAAGGTATTATATGATGTTCTAATGCTATGGTTAAGAGCGCAAAGAAAAATATTATGTTTTGTGAAATTGCAAGAAGTTTTAAGTTTTGCAGGTTATTAGAATCAGCTTTTTGGAAAGAAGCTACAAAAGAATTGAATGTGATGTCAGATCTAAGTGAGATTGAAATGATAAAAGGTCATAAGTGGTATTATTTGATTATCAAAGTGAATACAAGTGTTAAGGAGATCGAAGAGTAGTGAATGGAAGCGTTTTGCAAGGATTTGGTGAAGAATTTTTGTGCCAAATCTTTGCAAGCCCTAAATCACAGAATCGAGGTATTTTACTTGGTAGATCTTTAAATCAATTAAGGAATTAGAGGAAATCATGGATATTTCTTTGATTCACAATGTAAAAGATAAGAAACTAGTAGAACCCTTGGAAGATGATCCTAGGTTAGCTTTATCATCCATACCAGATAGAGTTTTACATCTAGAAAATGTTAGAAGTTATTTGGGATGTAAATTAGAGACTATCAGTGATAGTGATTTCACTAAGGAATATAAGATCTATAATCAAGACATGTCATTGAAAGTAGGGTTTGAGCATTTGAAAGATAATGAGATCATTAAGTATGCTTTATAACATGAATTTGACAATGAAGAATGTACCAAGATAATCCTAAGAAGAATTCACAATGGAAAGTTTTTGTTAGATGATAGAGTGATAGATATCACAATTGACTTAATTCATGAGGTAACTGGACTATCTAAAACTGGAACCATTTCTTTGAATGATAAAAACATGAGGAAAATAGTCATAGATAACACAAATTCATCATACAATGACAGAGGAATACTAATTAGCAAGATACATCAAGATGATGTCAGATACTTGTGTAAGATCCTAACAACTAGGCTTTGTGCTAACTCGAGAGAGGATGATATGGTAGTTGGAATGATACATGCGGCTTATTTGATGTGTGTTGATAAAGTACAAGTTGACATGTGTGAGATTTTGAGAATTCAGTTGTATGAGAATTTGGAAAGATAAAGAAGACTAAGTATTCACAGTTTAGATTCTCATCTTTAATCACTTATATGTTTTTTCATTTATTGAGAAGATTTCTTTACACCATTGGAAATGACTGAAATGATGGCCAAACTACAATGGAAAGGATTAACAAAGTGTATAGGAGGCATGTTATTGATAAAGTAAATGAAAGTGCAGTGTTGGTAATTAAAACATTTCAAAATTTGATGTCAAGCAGATCAAGGATCCCATAGTCTCTTGTGGAGAAGTATAAAAATGAGATATGTTTCATGGTTGATACTGACTTTACTTACATTGAAGCAATAGAACCTAGAATAGAGTTCATAGACCCTCTTGGCTATGAAATATCTGAGATTGAGATAGAAGAATATGTGAGTAGACTACTTAAGTGCAAGATGGATATTCACAGTAACAGGTTTGGAACCTTTGGGGAGAACTTCAACTCCACAAAGACCATCTTTGAGGAGAAACAGTCAAAGAAAAGAGTTGAGAGTACAACCAAGAAAATTTTAAAAGATATAGGGATGATTGAGCATGAGTTCTTGGTAGCCAAGAAAACAATAGCAGCAGTCAGAGAAATTGGACAAAAAGAAGTTTTGTCTGTGCCACCTTTATTATCAATTGCAGTACAACAAGGAGAAACACAAGTTAAGGTGAAAGTGGAAGAAACAAAGAAGGATCAAGAAACAAGAAAATCCACTAGATCAACCTCCTCCACACCTAGAAAAAGAATAAAAAAGATTACTACTAGACCAGGTAAGAGGCAGAAGACATTGGTGCCACCAGTTCAAAGGGAAATTGCAGAAATCAAAGATGATGAAAAGACTCCTGTTAAGAAGAAAACTTGGAAACCTAGAGTTGAAAAGGTTAATGAACAGATTATTCAAGATGGAGACTTTACAAATATGAACAAATATTATGATCTCTATGATTATGCAGAAAGACTGAATCTAGAAAATGCAGTGGTGAAGTATATGATTTTATCTGATAAGAAATTTGATACAATTCAAGGTAAGATACCTGATGACTTGTACAAGAAACTTGTAAATAGAAAGAAGAGAGCATCAGAGGAAGATATAACTATTAGAGAAAATCTTGTAAGAAAACTTTGTGTTGTGAGAGATGAAGAACACTTCAAACAGATCATGAAGGATCTAATCACCCATCTGAGAACCAAGAAGAGAACTATTCAGATTATGGGAGGTAGATATGAATAAATTAACACATAAATAGAGCAAGCAATCACTAAGGTTATGACAGAGATTGCTGGAGAACCATCAGTTGTAGTAGAATCTAAAGATCAAGCAGAAGAAGCAGAACAAGAGCACATTCCTTCTCCACCAGCCATAAATATTGAGGACGAAGCGATGAATGTTGAAGGAACAAAGATCACCTTGGATAGTGATGATAACTTATTCAAGAATCTTGAAAATATTATTGACAATTCGGCTTTTGAAGAGCAGGATAGTACCAAAGGAGAAGAGAAGATAGAAACCAAAATTGTAGAACCTAAAGTGACAGAGAAACAAGTACCTATTCCCACTCAAGAAGAAATTAGTCTTACACTTGAGACTGGCAAGAAAACTCAGATTGGTTCTATGATTGAGAATTTTGGAAAGGAAGTAGATGATGATGATCAGATGGAATTGATCATATCTTTGAACAAGATCATCAGAAAGAACAAGAAAGTAAAGTGTCTTGAAGGATGCCTAAAGGAGCTTACTGAGAAGTTATATGGCATTATAACTACACAAATTGTAGAAGATGACCCTCTGGAAAGAGCAAAGAAAGTGATGAATACTTTTGATGATGAGTTTACAAATTTATCTAATATAGCAAAGATGAAAGCTCAAGCAGCTTATGAGGCCAAAACACTTTTGGACATTAGTCAGAATATCAGGAATGATATCAATAACCTTGATATATGCATAAAGGACTTAAGAAAGAATTTAGAAAGAGGAAAACCTTTGTACATTCAACATACAAAATCAAAGAACTTGGCAGCAGAGGAAGTTCAGAAGATGAAGATGAAGAAAGCAAAAATTCAGAAGGAGACAAACCTTCTTTCATGCCCCAATGTGAAGGTATTTGATATTGAGAAGAAAATCCGCAAGATTTATGATGAAATAAGAGTTTTGCAAGATGCCAAGGACAGGAAGTTGAAGAGATTCACTCTTTTAAGAGAGCACATTTCTATAAAATTGAGCATTGTCGAAGGGAAACTGGAAGAATGTCTTTCAACCAAGACATCTTTTTAGAAGTTTAGTTATGAGAATCTCCAAGCATGTGAGATTGCATCTTATGGATTGTGCGCACTACTCAGTGTGGTAGATTCAACTAAGAAATCATGGGAGAAAGAGTTAGAGGCTATGAAAACTAACTTTGCAGATTGTGTTGCAAGCCTACTGGCTTTGCATTATTGAATCAAGGTATAACTTTTTGTGAGCATAGTTTTGTAACCCTCCTTACCTTTTTTTGTCATTGTTGTCAAAGGGGGAGATATATATAGCTGAAAATTGATAAGGATACATACTCTCAGGGGGAGCACAATATATAGATAAGATTTATGAAGTCATAAGGATAGTTTATACATATTTTGTACTATGGCCACAATTTTGAAAATTTTGAAGTCTGAGACTTAGCCAATTTTCTCATATGTTGCCATCAATGACAAAGGGGGAGATTGTTGGCAATTTGGCTGAGTTGGTTACATAGATATTGTTATTATGAAAAAATGTGATCTACATGAAGATCGCATAGGTCAGAGAGCTAGTATGTTAGAGTGCAATGCAAAATTATCTAAGTATGAGACAATGTGTTTTTGCTAGTGTACCCGAAGATAGTTTTGTTTAGCGATGTTAATTAGAGTAAGTTCAGTGCTTGCACACTTGAACATAGACACTATGGTGACTTTTGAAGACTCACCTTAGAGCGCAAGTCAGTACGATGTGTACAGAAGAAGTTATGATAGTTTTACTAAAGACAGTGTTAAGCCAACAAGACAGAATATGAAGACAAAATTGATAAAGAGTAAAGGGATTATTTTGTTTATCAAAATAATGACTTAAAAAGATAAAGGGATGACATCCTAGATGTCAACCCATGGATAAAGATATTTTTTAATATGATAGCTGACTAGAAAGTTATTAATCTTAATAACTTGTATAAAGATATGTAAAGATGTAATTGTAAAGAGAAGTAATGAATATGTGTATAGTGATAGTGAAAGAGCAGTGAAGAGATATTGATGCAAGCAGTATAAGTTTATGTACCTTGACCTACTTTTTATAATTAGTGAATATTGTATATGATGAAGGGTGGTCCCCTTAATACCACAAACACGTAATAGAAACAAAGAAACAACAACAATATGCAAGAACATAAAATTGGCTTCTTATTATCTCCACAAATGTGGAATTACAAACTTTCAGAATTACAATATGCAAAGGCACATGGGAATTCCCTTACAATATTCTATGGGACAAAGCCTCAAATTATTATTCAGATCTACTACCCAGAACTGTCCCCAAACTGCCTAAGACAACACTACGGGCTTTCTTTATATAGGCAATTTCCACCACCTGAGAAGGTTCTAGAAATTTAGCCCATAGGGCAGACCAAACTTAGAATTATTTTATTTTTCAATTTATTACATCAAAGTCAGCTCAAAATAACTTTTGAAATCCAAACAAAAATTTTGAAGGAAAATTATTTTCTGCCATTTCAGGTGGCCTGACTTCCGGAGACCATAAGTCATCACCAATTGCTCTGATTGACTATTATGACCCCAATTCGAAAAGGGCACAAAGAGATCTACAAAATTTGAATCAAGCAAGCTTCATTTAGCCAAAAATTTGACCTCATCCAAGGACTCTAAAGCCTTCAAAATTGAGTTCAAAGTTTCTGTACCCCGCTGCCAATACCAAAAATCTTCAATATCTTCAAAACTAGCCCTGATCTAGCCATGAAACTTTACTGGCAGGCTGATATGACTGAGATGAACCTCCACATGTGAAATCAGAATATTCTGAGATCATATGACCAACTTACTAAAAATAGTAAGTTTCCATAAATAGCAGCTTTGCACAAGATAACCCTTATTATAAAGCAGACATAAATATTTTTGGGTGATTCAAGATTGCTCTTACACCCAGGATGCTCCTGCATCAGTATATTACTTGTTTGGGTAGAGGGCTCATCTGGTAATCACATTTTGTACTACCAACTCCTAATAGGGTTGAGGCTTCTAACAAGGCCTATAGTCCCTTAATTAGGACTGAGACACTATATGCATGTAATAGACTCCTAACAGGGTCAACATCCTTAACATGATACTTTTGATTAGTGGATCTTTGTGGGTACCATCCCCACCGGGGTTTTCCCTTGGCTAGGGTTTCCTCGAGAACAAATAATTTGTTATGAGTTCTTTTGTTTTATTGCTATGCATGTTGTTTAGTTTCCTATGTTATGCATGCACAAAGATAATCTGTTATATCCATAATTGGGCAAAAGTAAAAGTTTGTAGAATACTGATTCACCCCCCCCTCTCAGTATTACCTATTTCTAACACTTTCCCTGATGCCATTGCTGGATACAACACTCGGTAGGAGAAACTTGAGATTTGGTAGCTGAGATGAGTTGAAGAATTCTAAAAGGATTGATTAGTATGGAGAACAAGCTTGTGTGTTATCCAAGAAAGATTTGAAAAGATAGAGGAAGCATAAGTGGAAAAGTATGCAAGGTGAAGAATTGAAGGGCTTGAATGTGAAGAACCAGTTCGGGGTTTATATGCTAAATCTCAGAAGATGTTCTTACAGCCTATGAGAACATCTTTTCAAACTTGGGGTGTCTAATGCAGGGGCATTCTAGGGTACTCGGCAAATCTTCATGGTGGTGTGTTGTTTTGGTTCTGTGTTACTCGGTTGCAGCTTTAACCGACGGTCTCAATTGTAGCTTTAACTCATGGTCTTGGTTATTGAAGGAAACTCAGTCGCTGAGGGAACTTGGTGAAACCTCTTACACTCGGTGGAACTTGTAAGTCTGGTGATGCCTGTGGTGCTCGGTCGACATGCTTGCTCGGCGATGCCTGTGTTGCTCGGTGATGCTTGGTGTGCTTGGTTGTTTCACTGGTGCTCAGTAGTTCTGGTTCACCGACTGGAGTTCTTGGAGATTTGGTTGGCCGACTTGGTGCATTTATTGTTGGTAGCTTTTGTTGTATTCTCCTATGCAGATCTAGAGGCTGACATGGAGAATTAAATGTTTGTAAGGCTATTTGAGAGCCGACTGTTGTTGCATTTAATATTTGTTTGTAATAGAAGCCGACTTGGCTTAGGAGTTAATTATTTCTTCCAACCAACTTGTGGTTGAGGAAATATATTTAAGGAGTGTTTGGGTAGATGTTTATAGAGTCAGTCAGTGAAAGCAGATAGAAGATTAGATCTGGATCCTGCAGGATCTTGAAGATCAGATTGTTTATCTGATAGTTGTAATAGCAGAGCTAGTGGTTTGCATGCTTGGAGACAAGAAGATTGCTTGGTGGCTTGCGAGCTCAAGTTTAGATCTACCTTAGAGTTTCCATCAGTTGTTGATTTGTTTTAGAGCTGGACTAGCTGAGAGGTTGCAGAAATACTTTTGAGATTATATTTGGCCCTAACCTGGAAGGTCTCACAGTCGGGCATGTTAATGAAAATTCAGCTGAAACATTATCTTGTTGTGTTATTCCACATTGTTGGTGTTTTGCTACAAGTTTGGACTGTCCTTAATTGGATCCTCCTTACTTGTCTTGCGTCAAATATACATAGGCATGCTTTTAGAGTCTAAGAATGAAATGTATTGTGGCTCTCTGAATCAATTTCTCAAATTAGTTATCAACAGAGTGATACAAAATGACAAAGAAAGGCATAATAGACCATGACTAGAAAAAGTGAACACACATCATAACTGATCTCAAAGATAGATCATGATTTGTAGATTCCCATTTGCTATAGTGGATAAGATTTACAAGTTTAGAATTGACCCAAATCATTTCTATGGCTGCATATCTCAATTTCAAATTTCTTAGTTAAAGATTCAAAATTAAACCATGTCCAAATCCTCCTTATAGTCGTTGTCAAGTAAAATAATGCATGTGTTGATCTATGTAAGAATATTATTGTTTGAACCTTAATATTATTTAAACATAAAAAAATTAAGGTAACTGAGTCATAGCCAGCAAATTTCTATTAAATTATTTTAGTAGATACATGATCAGTTCCCCCTCACCAGTAGAACCCAATTTGCATATGTGGAGATCAGTTTTCTATGCATGGATCTAGACCACAACAAGCAATAGTTGGTTAGTAAATATTGAAGCAATCAACCAATCAAGCTTTAAATTTCTAACACATTAACATATACATCTTCAACGTCACTTTTCTATCCTCATAATTCTGCAAAGTATTTTTACTTTTATTTTATTTAAATAAAATAACAAAGACCACCGAATGAAATTTATTAAACTGAGAAAAACAAGATTACATGGGAAATAAAACGAAATGAAAGCAGTCCAAACTTATTTCAATCCACATATAATTTGAGTACACGCCCAAACTCTGTCAGCTAAGAAGCTTGCATCATTGCTTAAGCAACCCAATTATGGAAAAATGAATGAAAGCGACTCAAATTCTCTGAATCGGTAAATGTGTGCCCCAGGTAATTAGAAAGTGAAAAGAAATCTTGTTGAGTAAAAATGAATGAAGAACATAAAACAGGAAGTACCCGTTTGGAAGTCCAGAAGCGCACATGCAGCTCCTATGAAATACAGAGTGGAGCCCATACACCCTTTTCCTTACATACTCTCAGATTCAGGTTTCACTTTTTGTTTTCCAGGGGACCCATGGATAAACCAATTTTACTTCTTTTAAACCTCTGCTTGAAACAACTCATCTATTCTTCACGCAATGATGCAGAAATGCACAATCATAAAGGACAAAGAGCGCAGTGAAAAGTTGTCCAATGTTTTGTCCAAAGCAATTTCTAGTGAAAAAGAGAGACAAAAAAGGCCAAACACATATAACAAATCTCAAATTCATCTTTTCGAAAGAGAGAGCAATTAAGACAATTCTTACGTGTGCAGACATTTATTTACATGGTCTGGTCGCCAACCAGAAAAGAGCTCTGAAAATCATTGGGGTGAGTTAATGAAGTGGTTTAAAAGCTTTGTCAAATGGCCGATCTGCTGCGAATCAGGATTCAACACTTGGAAGGCGTGACCGACGCCCTTGAAAACAACCCAACTCACAGTTTTCCCAGATGCTTTCAGGGCATGGCAATAATCCAGGTTCCTCTGCTTCAGCACGTCTCTTTCCGATATGCAAACCAGCACAGGCGGTAAATCGAACCGGGCGACCGGCTGAGAGAGCGGATTACAGGCAGGATGATGGTCTCTCTTGGCTCCAACAGGCAACGCCAGCTTCCAGAAAACCTCCACCCACCGCTGCGAAAGATTTGGGTCCGCCGCCGCAACTGCGACCGGCGGCTCCGGTCCCCCGAAGAAGGGCTGAAGAAGAATGAGTCCTCTCATCTCCACAGGCTTCAAATCCGCCTCTGCGCACCGCAATGCCACGTGATGAGCGATGTTACCTCCCGCACTGTCGCCGCCCAAAAAGCAGCGCTTGAAGTCGGCGTGCGATGATAACCACAACTCACGAGAATGGCGTTGCCGGAGCCACGTGACGGCGCTGAAACAATCGTCATACGCCACCGGAAGACGGTGCTCGGGAGCCAGTCTGTAGGCCACCGACATTACCATACAATCCGTTTCCGACGCCAATCTGCACATGAATGCGTGGTAAATAGACCAGGCAGGGGACCCAAGAACGAAGCCGCCGCCGTGGAAGTAAATTACGACAGGCAATTTGATTCCCCGCGAAACTGCCTTTCTGGGAAGGTAGAAGCGCGCCCACACACCAGTTCGCGAGTCAATCACGAAGTCCTTGGAAGCCACGGGCTCATCCGGCGCCTCCGATGCCGCCACGTTGGAGACAGCGTAGGAGAATCTCTCTACAGAGCCATCGTTATAGACTCTGATAAATCCTTCGAGCTCCTCTTCTACAGTTCTCCCTCTTGCAGTATCACGACAGTGAGTTTTTCTACGACGCCCATCTACCGAAATTGTGTCCATACTGCTTTGCTTCTCTCGCCTCTGTAATCGGCAAATTCGATTAACTGCAGTAAACGCTGGGTCTCCTGTTATGCTGGGTCTCCTGTTACGCTGGGTCTCTTTTTATGCTGGGACTCCTGTTACGCTGGGTCTCCTGTTACGTTGGGTCTTCTCTCCTCTTATGCTGGGTCTCCTGTTACGCTGGGTATCTCAAAATTTGGCGAGCGGCTTATGCTGGGCCTTCTGTTATGCTGGGTCTCCCGTTACGCTGGGTCTCTCAAACCAGGGAAGCGTGAAGGGCTTTTATGGGCAGAAGAAAAGTGCTATTCTGTTTGCCCCCACTCAGCTACGCAGTGGCCACCAACACGAAAATGCATAGACAAACTTTTCATTTTTATAGTCTGCAAATGACCCATAACGGTGAAAGAAAATTACTCTACACCGTGGCAGAATGTCGTGTTGCGGAAATTGAGAGAGCTTGGCGGGCCACGCAAGCGAATGGGTGAGGTAAGAGGAGGAGATGTATTTATTGCCTGAGGTGGAGTGAGAAGACCCGACACGCTCTGCCATCCCATCCGAATAACGACAGTTCTTCATTGCTTGTAACGTTTTTGCGTATATGCCTTCACAATCAAATCAAAAGGAGTATCAGTGAACTCTGAGGTGACCCAGTTTTATATAAAACGACAAGCAGAGAAATAAGCAAAATGCACGTTCTTTCAATAGTATTGGTTGCGTTTGCTATCTCTGCACTCAGATATACGCCGACTGCTGTTCGAGATTTGACATCGTTTGGACGTTTCAATCTTTTGAGTTCGCATGCAAATTACCTGCCCAGTACAACACAAAAACATTGCGAAATTGAAAACGAAAATCACTTGAGGGACAAGGATAAATTCTTTAAAATGAAGGTGCCTGTACGATTTTACTCTTGTGGGGTCTAAAGTAATACCCATTCTTTTTCATGATCTTCGTTGCCTTTTCATCGGATTTGACGTTCTGGAGTTGCTTATAAAATATGATATTATGGCAATGGTCTGTAAAATTAGTGTGTGTGGGGACGGTTGGAACTCCAGGGAATACGACCGGTTTTTCTTCTTCTTTGACTTCTTCTGGTACTCTATTTTGGTTTGGACCTTCGCTTGAACTTGTTTTGGCAAAATACTAGTTTAGGCAAATCAAAATGTATAGGATGAATTTTAGTTAATATGCAATTTACTAAATATGTCCATTAAGTTGTTTTTTTTTCTTTTGGTTAGTTAGGGGTGGATAAATATAAAATTAGATATATATTTAAGTCTATGATTTGATTTATATTACTTTGTGATAGATGTTTTATGTTTTATATTTGTTTCAAGAAATTATTTGTGATGGATGATATTATCTAAATTATAAAAATTATTTTTTGTTTTATTTTAAATTTATAGATCATGTCGTAATTGTATTTCTAATTTTCTTTTTTAGAATATGAACTTTTGTGGAAAGGGTTTCTAATTTGAACTTCTATGTATTTTTCTCACATTATCTATTTAGACAATGATGTCAAAGATAAACATAAGGACTTTTTAGTGTTACAACCTTCTTGGTGCCATTTTGACACATTTTCTTACAAAGTAATTATGTGTACACACACACACACACACAGGTGTGTGTGTGTGTGTATGTGTGTGTGTGTGTGTGTATGTGTATATATATATATATATATATATATATATATATACACACACACACATACATACATACATATATGTGTCTATGTATGTATGTATATGTGTGTGTGTGTGTGTGTGTGTGTGTGTAAGTATGTATGTGTATATGTATATATATGTATATGTGTGTGTGTGGAGATGGTTATGATATAAGAATAATTTTTTATTAGCTTTAATGAATGAGATATACATTTGTAAATGATCATTGATATATGTTTGTTGTTATATTTCTATTGTGTTGATAATGATTCTATTTTATGGGCTAACCATGAATGTGTTATACGATGAATGTACGGTAAACACCCCCTGGTCCATGAAAAGAGAGGAAGAGAATAACTAGAGAGAGGAGTATAAATAGGGAATGTATAAAAGTGTCATTTGAGTCTTTGCATATAGAAACACCGAGGTCAAGTGGTCTCTTCGTGACAACGGTCAACATCCACAAACCCAAGAAGATGCAACTAACTCTTCCTTCACATGTGATAAAATCTCAAAAATGTGAATAGTAAAACAATAAAGAGACATGAATTAGGTGTTTTGATACTAATCTAATAGCACCCTTATGAACTAATAGAGAATGAAAAATTTAACATAGTAGAAGAATGAATGATCGATAGAACATTTAGATTAAATTCAAGTTGTCTTTAGTAATTCCCACATCACAAAGAACTAGTTAACAAGAACCAAAAGGAATTGGTCATACACGAAAAACAAGTTACACATGTTATAGTTTGATTTGCAAAGAAACAAATACTCAGAAACATAGTTACAAAAAACTCATTCTTATTACCCCAACCTCATAACAGTGTACAATCCTATTTGATCCTTCAAAGGATCGGCTTCCCTCTCTCTTCATTAACATGTTCCCAAAAAATCTTGATCTTCTCTACAACTTAATAGTATTCCTCAACTTCAGCAGTGGCTCAACGCAACATTTTCTTCTTCTCTATGACTAGTCTATTCTATTGTGGCAATTCACACCTTTTTCTCTTCTTAATGATGCTCTTTTACTTCATCCAACCCCTCTTCTAAAACCATGCTCAATTCTTAAGAACTAATTGGCCTTTCAAAACTACCAACCATCCACTTGGTGGTTGTGAAAACTATAAACAACCTATTCCCCAAACACTTTTCTTTTGGAAACAAGAGGTTTATACTATTGGTGATAGGAAAAAAAAAACAACACTAATTTATTTAACAAACAGAATAAAGACTTAGAGTGGTAAGATCTATATGCACATTATGGTGTAGATTACTATGATTTTGGTTTTACTAAATTTTTTGAGGTTGTTAGTGATTTTGTGTCATCCATAATGAGATTTCATGGTATATACCTATTTGATATCAGTTATAATGGTTGCATGAGTACCAACCGGTGGATATGCTTTAATCGGTGACATGACACTATTCCTATTGTTGGAATGTATTTTGTTACCATTAAAATGTAACGACTATTTTCTAAAGGTTAAATAAGGTTAAATTGAGTTCATTTGTCACTTTACTTTCTAATGTGCACTTGTGAAGTTTCTAAAAGCAATCTAAAGCAATCGTTGTTAGTGATCAATGAAATTAAGAGTAGTGAATTGAGATAGTTTTCACAAACTTTAACTGGTGAAGAAAGAAGTATTTTTATGGTTTGTGATAAGATTTTGGTGTGTTTTATAAATTGAATCATGGAAAGAGTTGTGGATACTCCTATTCTAGTTGTCATTGTTGAAGAGCCATGACCCGTATTCAAGCTACATTCGATGAAGGCAAGCGAGAACAATAAGATGGGTGCCTTATCTTTCATAGCACCTAGAGTTGTATTGACCAAGGACATACGATCATACATACTATATAGGGGGAAAATTAGATCTACCCTATAACAAATGGAGAGAGAATACCAAGACTCCACCACCAAAGGAGGAACACAACAGAAAGTGTTAATTCGTAAACTTCACAAAGGGGCGAATTGCTTGGATTAACTTCTCTCTTACCTCCACAAAGAGAGGGTTTTGGAAATGAAGGATAAAATAGAAATGTAAGAAAGAAAGTATTGAAATTAAAAAAGGAAGGAGAAATTACCTTGGAAAATATAAACCTATAAATACCTTGTCAGAATGTGTCAGAAACAACTGAAATTCAGGAATTGGGAGTGAAATGTAAGGAAACTCAGGTGCGGAAACAACTTCCTACACTAATCTCTAAAGGAAAGTATTGTGCAAATTCTTTTAAATCCTTACAATTTCAAATTCGTTAACTACTTTAACAATGATATTGCAACCATATACCATGCATACAGAAAATAGAGAATGACACAATGATTTACCCTGGGGAAACCTTTTGGTAAAAAACCCCAGCACTCCAAAACCTGCATAGTGTATTAATCAAAACTATTATAGTTTACAATACACTTGCAATGCAAGTTCTTTCAGAAGATTTTTTCCAACCCTTGAAGACAAATCACGGCAGCATAAAACGTTCCAACAATACACTCTTTTCTCTCCTATCTTCACAACCCAAAAAATACTTATATCATGTGCTTCCCCTTTTAGGGAAACCTCCAAAGATAGCTGTATTAGGGTTTTACCATTCTTTGAGAAAATAGGAAGAGTGTACAGTACTCAATTTTATCAGTTGCCACATGTCTTCACCTGTCAATGAATCTTCTAGATATAGCTCTTACATGTCATAGGAATTCGTCATAACCATTTCAGCCATGATCTCCTTACACACAATTCAAGATGCCGACACATCAAGTGGAGTGACACATCAACATGCCAACTAGACATGTACACTCACACTTAATTACATTATTTGCAAGAAAAACATTTTACAAAACAAATAATAAGAATAGGAATTATCCAAGGTTGAGACACCTTATTTTTCAAAGCAAAAGCAAAAGCACAACTGGAATCTAACATAGAATAACCAAACCTTTCTGGTAGCTTTCTTTCTCTTGTGAATCTCCTCAAGGGCTGAGGTTGAGGTTGTTCTTCCTCTTCTTCTGAACTATCAGAGCTGCTAGAGCTCTCCTCATCATTAGGCCCAACATGGTCTCTCTATTCAGTCTTCTTAGGGGTAGGAGGCAACTGAACAACATCTTTTTCCTTTTCTTTTTCATCTGGTTGTAGCACAATAGGAGAAGATGTTAGCTCTCCGAAAATAACATTTCTACTATATAACACCTTACTAGTCACAGGATCCCAAAGCTTGTATCCTTTCACACCAACACTATATTCGATGAAAATACATTTGACAACTTTGTTTTCCAACTTAGATCTTTTCTCCTTTGGAACATGTGCATAAGCTTCACAACCAAAAACATGAAGATGTCTAATTGAAGGCTTCTTACTAGACCACACCTCCATGGGTGTCTTACCAACAAGAGCTGATGTAGGAGATCTATTAACTAGATAGCAAGCAATGGCCATAGCTTCAGCCCAAAACCTTTGTTCTAAACCAGCTCCACTAAGCATACTCCTAGCCTTCTCCATCAGTGTCCTATTCATTCTTTCTACAACTCCATTTTGCTGTGGGGTATAAGGAGTTGTCTTATGCCTCTCGATACCTTGTTCTTTACAGAACTGTTCAAACTCTGCTGAGAAAAACTCACCACCATTGTCAGTTCTCACACACTTAATCTTCTTACTAGTCTGATTCTCTACAAATCTTCTTACTAGTCTGATTCTCTACAAGAACTTTAAATTCCTTGAACCGACTAAAGACTTGTGTCTTACTTTTAAGGAAATAAATCCATGTCCTTCTACTATAATCATCTATGAAAGATACAAAAAATATAGACTTGGAGATTGAAGGAACTTTTACAGGACCAAATACATCAGAATGAATAAGATCCAAAACATCAGAAGATTTGTGAGAACTAGAGTAAAACTGAACACGATTTTGTTTACCATAGACATAGTGTTCGCAAAAGTTGAACTCGAGATTGCAATCATTTAACCCCTCAATGAGGTTTTTATTTTTCAGGGTTCTAAGACCCTTTTCACCAATGTGGCCAAATATCATATGCCACAACATTGTCTTTTCTGTAGGAAGCTTACCTTCCAAAGTGTTTGCACTGCCATCAGAACCAATAACCACAGACTTCTTCTCTGCTTGTTCAGATGGTGAGGATGAAGAACTATTACATAGAGGAATACATGCATCTAGCTGAAATAAGGTACCTCTCCTAGTACCACTTGCAAGCACTATAGATCCTCTCATCATCTTGCATCCTTCTTTCAAAAAAACAACTTGCACACCTACATCATTCAACATACTTACAGATAATAGGTTTTGTGCCAAACCTAGAATGTGCATAACTCCGTTGATTCCCTTTACTCATCCATCAGGAAATCTAATAGTGACCCTTCCACATCCAACTATCTTTAGGTGAGAATCATCACCCAAGTACACCTTTCCACCATCGAACTCTTCATATTTTGAGAACTAGTTTTGATGAGAGGTCATGTGAAAAGAAGCACCTGAGTCTACCAACCACACATCATCAGATGCATGGGCTGCCAAAGCTACAATAAAAGCATCTCCATCTTCTTGAGATTTTTTGGAAGCTGAATCTGAGCCTTTCTTCTTCTTCTTTGGTTCTTTGCAGTCCTTCCGGAAGTGCCCAGTTTTATCACAATTCCAACATTTCACCTTGGACTTTCTAGGAGTCTTAGAACTCCCACGAGATTTAGATCTACCCTTCTTTGACTTGTTGTCATTTTTCTTTCCTTTGTCGTTGGATCTCCCATGAACAACAAGGGCTTTCTTAGATGAATCCGAAGTCTTTCTTCGCATCTCCTCAGATAGTAGCGAAGACACCACATCATCCATACGGAATGTGACTATAGTACTTTCAAGAGCCATCACAAGATGGTCCCATGAATCCAGCAAGGAACAAAGCAGGGTCATATAATGATCCTCCTCCTCAATCTTGGCACCGGATGATGCCAACTGTGCAACCAATAAATTGAATGCATTGAGATGATCAGTTACGGATCCTCCTTCCTCCATTCTTAAAGAATACAACTTCTTTCTTAGGAAAAACTTATTCACCAGAGATTTGGCCTGATACACAGACCCAAGCCATTTCCATAAAGAATTTGCAGTAGTCTCATCAAGAACATTCAGAAGAATGGCATCTGCTAGACAGAGTCTAATGAGACCCTTAGCCTTCCGATCCTTGACCTCCCAATCCACTTGAGATATCACTGCAGGTTTCACATCAAGTGAAGTAGCCTCCCATAGATCATGATCTTCAAGCATGTCTTCCATCTCGAGTTTTCACAACTTGAAATTAGTGCCATTAAATTTCTCCACCTCCATTCTACTGTATGAGGAACTTGCCATCTCAATCTGCAAATAAGATTTAGAATGCTCTGCACAAAAAACTCCCACTTAACTTGAGAATAGCTCAAAAAACCCTACCCAACAACTAGGATCAAAAGTTGATCAGGCTCTGATACCACTTGTAAGGAAACTCAGGTGCGAAAACAGCTTCCTACACTAATCTCTAAAGGAAAGTATTGTGAAAATTCTTTTAAATCCTTACAATTTCATATTTGTTAACTACTTTAATAATGATATTGCAACCATATACCATGCATAAAAAAAATAGAGAATGACACAATGATTTACCCTGGGGAAACCTTTTGGTAAAAAACCCCAGCACTCCAAAACCTACACAGTGTATTAATCAAAACTATTATAGTTTACAATACACTTGCAATGCAAGTTCTTTCAGAAGATTTTTTCCAACCCTTGAAGACAAATCATGGTAGCATAAAACGTTCCAACAATACACTCTTTTCTCTCCTATCTTTGCAACCCAAAAAATGCTTATATCATGCGCTTCCTCTTTTAGGGAAACCTCCAAAGATAGCTGTATTAGGGTTTTACCATTCTCTAAGAAAATAGGAACCCAAACCCCACGATTGGGGAAGAGTGTACAGTACTCAATTTTATTAGTTGCCACATGTCTTCACCTGTCATTGAATCTTCTAGATATAGCTCTTACGTGTCATAAGAATTCATCATAACCATTTTAGCCATGATCTCCTTACACACAATTCAAGATGCCAACACATCAAGTGGAGTGACACATCAACATGCCAACTAGACATGTACACTCACACTTAATTACATTATTTGCAAGAAAAAAATTTTACAAAACAAATAATAAGAATAGGAATTATCCAGGGTTGAGACACCTTATTCCTAACATGAAACTATGAGCTCTACAAAACCCAAAAACTGGTCTACTCATGGTCTAGGCCATTTTTACTTGGGGTCGGCCTTGACCCAAGACTAGGCCAAAATTTGGCCTAGAATTTCTCTGTTGATCTTTCCTAATTCTGAATCTACAACTATGCCCTATTCCAGAAACTCCCAAAAATGGATCCGAAAACTTGTAAATCTAGATTTGCAAGAGAAAAAGGGTTTGTTTTTGTTGAGAGAGGTTTTCCTTAGTCAAACCTCGGTTTATAAAATAACCTCAACCTTTAAACAATAATAAAGAGAATGCTAGCAAGTAGTAGAAGTAGATCTAACATTAAAGAAATACTAATCAATGAATATGCAATCAAGTATGTTAATGCAATAGCCTTGAATCAACACCAAAGACCTAGAAAGGAAATCAATGTAAATCAAAACCTCAATGTATGTGTATGCTTGAAATTCACCTTAAAGAAGAATGATCGATCTTGGAGGAACGATTGTAGATCTTGAATATGTGACAATGGATCTTGAATATATGAAGGTAATCTTCCCTCCTTGATGGCCAAATCCACTATCTCCTTGACGAAAGAAGCTAGATCTAGGGGAAAGAATGTAAGAATGATATATGATCTCTGAATGTCTTTGAAAAATTCCTTCAATTGCTTGAAACTTGAAATCTTGAATCCTTGATCTTCAATGGATACCTTGACAGCTTGTGAGACCATGAAATAGCTTGAAAGTATGAACTATTAACACTTTTGGATTGAATTGATATTATTCCCTACCCAAAATGAAAAGGGAATACCTCTATTTATACCTAATTTTGTCTCCAAATTTGAGAAGGGATGACCAGAAGGTGAGAGAAAATTAAAATTCTAAAAGGGCTCAGGATCCTGAAAAGGGTGGCCCACAAGGTCAAGGCTAAAATTTGGCCTATACCAAAGGTCCAGAGCCAAAATTCAGCCTAGACCTAAAGGTCAGGGCCTCCCATAATTATTTCATGGTCTTGTAAAGTGAGAAAAATAAGCGAGGAAAGGGACATAATAGGGGAACATACGACACAAGCACCTAGGAGGATATCCAAATACTAAAGAGACATCTAAAAGTGGTCCAAAACATCCCATTAAGGAGGTCTAAAAGGTCCTATCATGGTTACTTCCATTTTAAGATGATACATTTAGCCCCCACTTTAGTGGGAGTATGGGACTAGCCATACCCACAGTAAAGGAAGAGAAGAAAGACTTTAGTGAATCACAAAGAGATAGAAAATAACTTAGTCAAAGGAAACAAGCCCCCAAACCAAGGATCCTAACTCCACACCCATGCACAATGGAACGAAAACAAAATAAAAAGAAATAAAGAAAAAATAGAAAAACCAAAATGAAATAAATAAAAAGGGGTTAGTACTAAAACAAACCCAAATCAACTAGTGAAAGAGACCTCGATCAAAAAATGCCTCATCCAATAATATCATTTTTGGAAGGCTATTTCAAGAGCATAAATGATCACATAGAAAAGAAAAAAGAAACATCATGTAGATAGCATACCCTCATTATCTAGTCCTACTAGCATTAAAGAAGAGAGAGAGAGAGAGAGAGAGAGAGAGAGAGAGAGAGAGAGAGATGATTACCTTGCCCAATAAGATGTCCACCTTACTGTGAATCACAAAAGGAGAGAAGAGCCTAATAGGTGGGTGTTCTTGGTAGTCAATCCCATAAAATTTGCACCTTTTAGTGGATTTGTGTATGTATGTAGTGCATCTTATGATGGATTTGAAAAACCATATATCAATGTCCTCATATCACCTTGGCGTATATTTGTAAATGCGTATCCCAAGTGATGTGGAGAAAAGTGGATAACTCTAATAATTCTCCAAGAAGTCTTCAAATCACTCCTTTGTGTCCTAGGATCACTCAAAAGGCCCCTTCAACAAGGTTCAATGTTAAGACCCAAGTCACTTGATTAGACCAACCAAGGGCTAAAATAATAGCTCCCACCTCCACTTGAATCCATACCATTTTAGTGCTCAAACAAGGTTCCATGCTTCCCACATTGTTACAAAACCATCTAAGGGTTTAAAAATCCTTAGAATACCTTGAAAATATTTTTTGACAACTTTATTGAAAAGGTCTTAGTGTCTAACTCTCAATTCCTCATTCTAGGCCAATGGTCTACTAGTCCTCACCAATGAGTAATTCAAGTTTATCTTCACACTTTCCCAAAAAACTTGCTAAACCAATGAGGGTTTTAGATACCCTTTTTTAAGTTCTAAAACATGGGTTAGTCTTGACTATTGGTCCTTTCGAACACCCTTTATAAAACAAGGCTGTCTCTCTTTTCTTGTAGGCCTAATTGGGCACTTTTACAAAGAAACACCTAGAAGGATTAATTCCCAAGATCCAAAACCCTAAAAAAGTCTTGAGTTATGATCTAAAAAAAGGATTTTCAAATTTCTTTGTGACTTCCTACTATTTTAATCCCCCATGCATCAAACCCTTTCTTTTAGGAACACTAAACTAGGGCTTACAAGAAATTGACCATGTAGTCACTTTTAGGACCTTCCAATAGTCATTTCACCTTGGATTGGGTGTAAGAATAAGGATTCAAACATAAAACTCCATCCTCATGTGGCTAGATTGCTCATTGCTGCTCCCATGGCTCTATTTTAGTGTTTTTTTCAAAGCACAAACTCACTGTCTGAGTGTATGAGTCATAATTATGACTTATCACCTACACAAAATGATTTAGATACACATCTTATCCATATTGGGGACTCTTTCCATGCAACACAATGCTAGAATAGAGTATTTAAAACATTGTACCCTTAATAAGAGGAAGAAACTCATTCTTGAAGCTTCACTATCTTGGTACAGTCAGCTATATCTCATCACCAAGAATTGAAAAGGATTCATATCAATGCAAAAAAATAACAAAAAATATGCAATAAACCACACATAGGAGTTCAAACCATATCTATCCAAGGAAAATGCTTAAACATATTGAAATCTACATTGTATTTACAAGGACTCTTTTCAGTCCGTACAATAGTGAATGCTAGGATTGCATTTCACTTTCTCTCTCTCATATAATGATTCTTCAATGCCTAAAATAAAATTCCTAAAATCTCTCCAACCGATCAAGAACAATTGGAGCTCCTAACACAACTAACTAATCAAGTTATGGAGTTTCCCTCCATATTACATTTGATTGTTAGGATTCAAAATTTTAAATTTTAAAACTTATTAAAAAAGACTCCTTATAACTTCTAACTTTGGATTTTTTCCTTTTAGGACTTCAACACCATTTCTAACCTCCTAGACTCATCAAAGACCTAATCTTAACCCTAAAAAACTTTACATTAGTCCTTATTGGCTATATTTTCCAATCTTGGGATTTTATTCCAAAATATGAAGGAAATGGCTTTATTAACCCCCTTACAACATTGTTATGATCTTATGGATCATGTTGACATTATAAAGCATGTTGAAATTATAAATAGACCTTGGAAATCCTATTTTTTATCTCCTTTGCGATTTTCATTATAGGTCTCATGATCAACCAAGTGACCCTTATCTAACTTCATGAGGTGCTCTACACCATACTTCTAGGTGGAAAGGAATCTGGATGTCCCATGGATTTTCTAACCTCATTCTTGTCTTCCAGTTTGTGGGCATTGAGTGTGGATAACCTACAATACAAAAAATTAGGGAAATCAAATAGTCCTTCATCTTGGCCGTGGGCTTGAATATAGCTGCATCATGCCATTGTGGCCTTGTTTGGCCTGTCCACTGTTGAGGTGCTTGTAGAAGAGCTTGTGGGTTTCCACCTATGATCAAAATGTGGAGCAGTGGCTGATCGGTACCCTTCATTGCATCTATTGTATACATCTTCCTTTGTTGAAGGTGTACCAAACATAGGTACCTATCCAATTTTTCACCAAACTGTCATGGCTCCTTTCTTGGAATAGATGTCCAAACTTGACCATTTCCTTGACCTTTATTATAAACTCAGTCCTCAACACATGTTTGGCATGGTTTGGTAAAATAAGTGTAGTATGTTTCTTCTCCTTAGACCTATGACCCAACTACACATGTGCAATTGGTTTTATCTGAATACCAAGTGTCTCTAAGTGACACACCTCTGAGGTTACTCATGCAATCTTCTTGTTCACCAATACTAAGGCCTCTTCATGGCCCACAAAACCAATTAGAGTCTCTTCTCTTGAGACCATATTAGATATTATAATATGATTACCTTTCTTTGTATACCATCCTTCTTGGAAAATCAAACCATCTTGCATCTGTGGTTCACCATTTAGAACCTCTTCAACCTTGGGTTCCTCATGTTCTTTACCATCCATTTGGTTTGCAACTTGTTGAACCTTCACATTAATAAGTTCCTAATCCTCTTGGTGTTTCTTGTTCAAAATAACATCCCTCCTTTCTTGTTCTAGGAGTTCTCTCATCATCCTCTTGGTTTCCATTATCTTGGCTTCATTTTCCTCTATTGTTTTCCTTAGGTTTCTAATCTCTTCTAGTACTTGGTTTCTTTCTTTCTCTTTCTTTCTATCTTCTTCCTTCATCTTTTTCTCTAATTCTTCTCTTTGATTTATTTCATAAGATTTATAGGATTTGTATGCCTAAAATATTTCATTCTCTTTTGTTGTCAAATACATATTATCTAATTCTATGAAATTGCAAGGATCTAGTCCCTTGCTTAGATACCAATTTGATGCAGAGAAAAGTGGCTAACTCAAAGAATTCTTGAAGAAGTCTTAAAATCACTCCTTTGTGTCCTAAGATCACTCAAAAGGCCCCTTTAATGAGTTTCAATGTTAAGACCCAACTCACTTGATTAGACCAACCAAGGGTTAAAATACTAGCTCCCACCTCCACTTGGCTCCACATCATTTTATTTCTCAAGAAAGGTTCCATGCTTCCCACATTTTAACCAAACCATCTAAGGGTTTAAACATGCTTTGAATACCTTGACAATAAGTTTTGATACCTTTCTTGGAAAGGTCTCAGTGTTTAACTCTCAATTATTCATTCTAGGCTAGTGATCTACTAGCCCTTACTAGTGAGTAATTCAAGTTTATCTTCACACTTTCCCAAAAAAATTGCTAAAAAAATGAGGGTTTTAGATACTCTTTTTAAATTTCTAAAACATAGGTCAGTCTTGGCTATTGGTCCTTTGGAACACCCTTTACAAAACTTGTATGTCTTTGTTTTCCTCCTAGGCCTAATTGGGAACTTTTACAAAGAAACACCTAGAAGGATGAATTAAAAAGATCCAAAAACCTAAAATAGTCTTTAGTTATGATCTAAAACAAAGGATTTTCAACTTTTTTTGTGACTTCCTACTGTTTTAATCCCCTATGCATCAAACCCTCTCTTTTAGGAACACTAAACTAGAGTTTTGAAGAAATCAACCATGCATACACTTCCATGACCTTCCAATAGTCATTTAACCATATCTTGGATGTACCAATAAGGATTCAAACATAAAAAACCATCCTCATGTGGCTAGATTGCTCACTGCTGCTCCCATGGCTCTTTTTTAGTGCTTTTCCAAATCACAAACTCACTGTCTGAATGTATGAGTCATGTTTCTGACTTATCACCTACACAAACCAATTTAGATTCACATCTTATCCATCTTGGGGACTCTTTCCATGCAAAAAAGTGGTGGAATAGAGTATTTAAAACATTGTACCCTTAATAAGAGCAAGAAACTCATTCTTGAAGCTTCACTGTCTCGATACAGTCAGCTATATCTCATCGCCAAGACTTGAAAAGGATTTATATCAATACAAAAAAAGAACAAAAAATATGAAATAAACCACACATAGGATTTAAAACCACATCTATCCACGGAAAATGCTTAAACATATTGGAATCTACATTGTATTTACAAGGACTCTGTTTAGTCCGTACAATAGTGAATGCTAGCATTGCATTTCACTTTTTCTCTCCCATACAATGACTCTTCAATGCCTAAAATAAAATTCCTAAAACCTCTCCAACTGATCAATAATAGTTGGAACTCCTAACACAACTAACTAATCAAGTTATGGAGTTTCCCTCCATATTACATTTGACTGTTAAGATTCAAACTTTTAAATTTTAAAACTTATTAAAAAAGACACCTAATAACTTCTAACTTTGGATTTTGTCCTTTTAGGACTTCAACACCATTTATAACCTCCTAGAATCATCAAAGACCTAATCTTAACCCTCTAAACTTTTACATTAGTCCTTATTGGCTATATTTTACAATCTTGGGACTTTGTTTCAAAACATGAACAAAATGGCTTTATTAGCCCCCTTACAACATTGTTATGATCTTATGGATCATGTTGACATTATAAAGTATGTTGAAATTATAAAGAGACCTTGGAAATCCTATTTTTCATCTCCTTTGTGGTTTTCATTATAGGTCTCATGATCAACCAAGTGACCCTTCTCTGATTTTAGTAGGTGCTCTGCACCACAAAGGATGGAGAATTATCCCACTTACACATTGTTCGAGATTTAGCATACTGTATGTAAGTAAATGCATATCCTAGGGATGGAGATTTGTCTCACTTACAACCTATTTAGGATTTAGCATACCTCAAAACAAAAAAGGTTAAAATAAAAACATAAATGCATAACTATAGTACAAGGGAGGCCATATGTATGCCCCCCTCCTTATTATGGATACATAGTAGACATAATAAGAAAGAGAAAAAAAGATACCCACTTCCATCAACAAGGTGATGAACTATAACTGATTTAGAACCAGAATGAAGAATCTATAATATAAGATTATTGAGGAGTTGATGAGTAGATATGCAAGATGATTAAATTAGTATTATGTTGTCATTGATGTCAACTAGCTTGACAATTATTATCTTTTAAGTTACTATACCGACACATTTGAAGGAAGGTGAAAGAGATGAAGAACAAAAATATCTACATGAGGAAGATGTATATGACAGATGAGGATAAGGAATACACTGAGTAACTTGTTGATGAGTCTATGATTTGATGGAATTGACTTTATTATGTTGCATTCATCTATGATGAAGAGTAGAGCTGAAAGACACAAAGCAGTGTTGTCAGTAAATAAAGCATTTTAGTAGACATCAATGAAGTGTAGTGTATACCAAGCACAGTATTAACCAAGCTTGTGTTCACCAACGCATTTCTTTGTTAACCAAGAAAAAAAGAAAGGAATTAAATGATCAGTTTAGCCGATAAAGTGATGAGCTGTAAAGTGTATGAAATCGAGGTAACAAATAATGTTTGTTATGAAGATCGACGGCTAACATAAATAAAAAAGGATCTAATGGAGCAGATTGAAATGTGTTATTGACACATTAGCAGAGGAAGCCTAAAGCAACAAAATCTATGAATTTGATTAAGCAACAAAATCTGATGGAGGAAAAGAAAATGATTTACTCATATATATAAGAGACATTGGTTTCATTATGAAACGTATGCCGAAAGAAGAAGATACTGTAGAATAATCGCATGGAGAAGTTTTTTTTTTGATCATACTAGTTAACAAGAACCGAGCTGCAGAACAGTTACCGAGCTACAAAGAGTTATTACCGACAGACAGTAAGTTGACACAGTATTGAATCTCAAGTGTTATATTGGTCAGAAATATTTGAATGAGTTGAACATTGATCTGTAAACTACAAACTGGAGTTGTATTTAGGTAGATCATCTACTGTTACACATTTAACCATTGTACATAGTCAAATCTCTTAACCGAGTGGACTATGAAAGTCTTTTGATGTTGCATTCATAGACTGAACATTGTTATCCGGTCAACCCTAGAGTGACTGCTAGTTGGATGATAACTTCTGGTCTAAAATCCTCTAACAAGGTCACACCTAACAGTGTGTTTGTAAACCTTTAACAGGGTTGGGTCTTTACCGACCTCACTTCAGAAGAGTGAACAATTTTGGGTTGCCGGCCCTAGGTGGTTTTTCCCTTTACAGGGTTTCCACGTTAAATCTCTTATGTTATGTGTTGATTGTGATGTTTGTTTGTTATCATACTTTGCATATTACATGTTAGATTTAATCAGTAATTATTATAGAGTTTAGATTGTCAATCGGTAAATACATAGAAGGTAGAAGTATTTTATGTTTACTGACTTGCAGAAGTAGTAGAATTGTTTTTGATTATACATTTTGATTTGGGGCACTGGATAACTGATTCACCCCCCTCTCAATTATTCTAACAATTGGTATCAGAGCGTTGGTTGCTTAGAATAGAGTTTTAAGGAATTTAGCAAAAAGGTCTCAAGATGTATAAGAGGGAAGTGCCAAAGCTGAACAAAGAGAACTTTGCAGTATGGCAAAGCTGGATGAAGCTGCACATATCTGGAATTGGGAATTCTGCACTAGAACTGATGGAGAATGGCTACATTGAACTGACACTAGGTCCCCTGACTCTTGATCAATTGAAGGGTAGGCATGAACACAATATTACTATGATGGAACTTGCTACTGCCTATACTGACACCAAATTTGAAGACATTAAGGGATGCACTACTGCCAAATCCATGTGGGATAAATTGACTCTAATATATAGTGGAGATGTGAATGTTAGGAGAGGCAGAGCAGAAAGCCTAAGAGGTTGATTTGATGATATGAAGATGAAAGAAGGTGAGAACATTGTGCAATACACAAATAGACTAAAATAGGTAGTACATGCTATTAGAGCATTTGGCGGAGCTATTGATGAAACAGTGATAAGCAAGATTCTTAGAGCTTTGCTACTAGTTTATGTGATTAGGATCTCTGCAATTCATGAAACAAGGGCTACATCCAACCTCACCCTTGAAACTCTGATTAGTAAGCTTACAACCTTTGAATTGAATAACTTTGACAATAGTGTTGTACCTTCTATTGAATCTACTTTCATGTCCTCTTTGAAGATTGGTAAGTCTAGTAGCAAGAATGATAAGAATAATGATAGTGACAGTAATACCGATGATGAACTTGATGAGCTTGAAGCTATTATGGCCAGAAGATTGCCCAAAGGTAAGGGAAGTTATAGAGGCAAGTTACCTCTAGCTTGTTTTAATTGTAAAGAAGTTGGCTACATCGCTGCTAGATGTCCGAATAAGAAAGATGATGATAGATCCAAAGACTGATCTGAAGGAAGCTATGGGAGAAGAGTCAATAGAGGCTACCGACACAACAACAGAGACAACTAAGATAGCTATGATAAAGGGAAAAAGGTATGTTACATAGCTGAAGAATTTGAATCTAAATTTGACACTGATGATGATGTAGAAGTAGTATTTGTTGCTATGAAGGATGATTCAGAAGAAGAAGAGAAACATGAAGAGACAACATTGATCTCTAAAGTAAGCAAAAATGATACATGGATCATAGACAGTGGCTACACACATCATATGACTGGTGATATAGAGAAATTTGATCTAATTGATGAATATGATGGTGGATCTGTTAGAATGGGAAATGATGCACCTTGTATGGTGAGAGGTAAAGGTTTACTGATGATTAATGATAGAATAAAATGTGAGAATGCATACTAGGTAGATGGACTAAACTACAATTTGATAAGTGTGGCACATCTGAACAACTCAAGTCACCGAATTGCTTTTGAGAGCAGAAAGGTAAGAATCTATGATGATGGAGGAAGACTTGTTGGAACCGGTACACAATCCAAAGGTAATTTATTTTATCTTGATATTGATTAGTCTTCTTATTTATTAATGAAAGATAAAGATGCATGGTTGTGGCATAAAAAGTTATGTCATGTGAATTTTGATAACATGGTCAAGATTAGTAAGAAGAAAAGAGTTATAGGATTACCTAACTTGTCAAAACCAGATCATGCTATGTGTCATGAATGTCAAAAAGGTAAGATGACTAAGTCCAGTTTTAAAAGAAAAGACTACTCAAAAAAGAAGATACTTGAATTGGTTCATACCGACCTATGTGGTCCTATGAGAACTCAGATCTATTATGGTGATAGATACTTTATTCTTTTTGTTGATGACTATACTAGACTAATGCATGTTATGTTTCTGAAAGAGAAATTTGAAGCTTTTAAGTTGTTTAAATGGTATAAGGCTAAGGTAGAAAAAGAGACTCAAAAAGAAATCAAATGCTTAAGATCTGATAGAGGAGGTGAATTTATCTCTGATGAATTTACTAATTTTTGTAATGAGAATGGTATTAAGAGACAGGTCTCTACACCGAGAACACCTCAATAGAATGGGATTGCTGAAAGAAGGAATAGGTCAATCATTGACTATGCTAGAACACTAATGCTACAAAAGAATGTTGCTCAGACATATTGGATGGAAGCTGTCAGTACAACTGTATATGTGCTTAACCCAGTACAATTGAAGAAGGACACCAACCAGACACCTTATGAGCTATGGATTGGACACAAACCTACTATAAGTTATTTCAAAATTTTTGGAAGCAAATATTTTATTCTAAAGGATGAGAGGAATGTGAAATTTTATTCTAAAGGTGATGAAGAAAAATATTCTTAGGATATTGATGAAGGGTGCTCCCCTTAATACCACAAAAACTTAACAGAAATAGAGAAACAACAATAATAATATGCAAGAACAGAAAATTGGCTTCTTATTATCTCCACAAATGTGGAAATACAAATTTTCAGAATTACAATATGCAAAGCCACATGGGCATTCCCTTACAATATTCTGTAGGACAAAGCCTCGAGTCAATACCTAGATCTACTACCCAGAACTATTCTGAACTACCTAAAACAATAATACGGCCTTCCTTATATAGGAAATTTCCACCGCCTGAGAAGGTTCCAGAAATTTAGCCCTAAGGGTCGACCAAATTTAGAATTATTTTATTTTTCAATTTATTACATCAAAGTCGGCTCAAAATAACTTTTGAAACCCGAATAGAAATTTTGAAGAAAAATTATTTTTCATTTCTGCCATTTCAGGTGACCCAACTTCTGGAGACCATAAGTCATCACTAGTTGACCCGATCGACTATTATAACCCCATTTCAGAAATGCCACGAAGTGCTCTACAGGCTTGACTAGCGCAAGTGCTTGTCACCCAAATTTTTGACCTCATCCGGGGCATCTAAAGCCTTCAAAATTGAGTTCAAAGTTTCTGTACCCTGCTGCCAATACCAAAAATCTTCAATATCTTCCAATATACACTTGATCTGGCAATGAAACTTTACTGGCAGACTTATATGACCAAAATGAACCTCCAAGAAAGAAATCAGATCATTCTGAGCACATACGAAAATTACCAAAAATAGCAACTTTCCATAAATAGCAGCTCTGCACAAAATAGCTCTTATTGAATATAAAAATAGAAATTTTTTTTTTTTGGTGATGCAAGATTGCTCTTACATCGAGGATGCTCTTGCATCAGACACCTAGGATAATTTGAGAAGTGACCCTGTCACGACTCAGGTGTGCAGAGGAAAACCCAGACGGCTAACCTCCTCCTTTGTTAGCCATGATGAATCTTCAACAGGTCATCCTTTCCACTTGACCAAATATTCTTCATATGTCCTGTTTCTTGTGCTTCTACCAACACGACTGTCCAGTATATCTTCAATCTCCTTAGTGTCTGAACTAGTTGCTGGAATACTCCACTGTGCTGCTGTGATCTCATCTTCAACACCTCCTTCATGATACTCTATCAGATCTGAAATGTTAAACACTGGTGAAATATTTAGCTCAGTAGGCAATTCTACCTCATATGCATTTCTTGAATCATGTTTCTTCAGTATCCTACATGGTCCAAACTTCTTCATTTTCAGCTTGTTATATGTACCAACTGGAAACCGCTCCTTCCGCAAATGAACCATGACTTCGTCACCAACCTAAAATTCTTTATACCTCCTTTTCTCATCTGCCTTAGCCTTATACTATGCATTCATCTTGGTAATATGCTTCCTCACCTCCCCATGGATGTTCTTCAAGTGTTCTGCAAAATTCTTAGCTTCAACACTACTTATTTATCCTTTATCTATCTTCCTCAATTCAGATGCATTTCTTGGACTACTTCCATATACAATCTGGAATGGTGATTTACCAGTGCTCCTGTTGACAAAATTATTGTATGCAAATTCCGCCTGTAGTAAAATCAAATCTCATCCTGTTGGCTTATCTCCAACCAAACATCTCAGCAAATTTCCCAAACTCCTATTCACCACCTCTGTCTGTCCATCAGTCTGTGGATGATGTGATGAACTAAACTTCAAATCTGTCTTCAACTTCTTCCACAATATACGCCAGAAATATCCAACAAACTTAGTATTTCAATCTGAAACTATGGTCTTTGGCAAACCATGTAGTCTCACCACTTCTCTGAAAAATAATTCTGCTACATGAACAACATCATTAGTCTTCTTGCAGAGAATGAAATGTGCCATCTTCAAAAATCTGTCAACCACCACAAAAATTGAATCATGTCCCCCTCGAGTCCTCGGTAAACCAAGAACAAAGTCCATACTGATATCCTCCCAAGGCTTCTCTGGTATAGGTAATGGCTGATACAACCCTGTATTCTGCTTTACTCCTTTTGCCATTTGACATACTCTACAACTCTGTACAAACTTCTTCACATCTTGCTGTAATTGTGGCCAATAATAATTCTCACCAACCAAAGTAAGGGTTTTATCATGACCAAAATGTCCAGCCAATCCTCCACTATGCTTCTCCTTGATGAGATTCTCCCTCATAAAACTTTGTGGAATGCACAACTGACTCCCTCTGAAGAGCATATCATCTTGGATGATGAAATCCAACCATTTCATCTTGTCTAGAGTAACAGGTTCTTTACAAGCTTTCTAAGCTTCACCAAAATCAGGATCCTCTGGATACAAATTCTTGAGTTCTTTGAACCTAACCACCTCAATCTGCATCTCTATCAGCAATAGTTGCCTTCTGCTAAGAGCATCTGCAACCCTGTTAGACTTTCCACTTCTGTGTTTCAAAACAAATGTATAACTCTGAAAAAACTCAACCCATTTCAAATGCCTCTGATTCAACTTTTCTTGACTATTCAAATATTGCAAAGCTTGCTGATCAGTATACAAAACAAACTCTTTAAGAAGCAGATAATGTCTCCACTTCTTTAATGCTTGAACTATAGCATAAAATTCCTGATCATAAATAGAATATTTCCTCTTGGCATCATTTAACTTCTCACTAAAATAAGCAACAGGTTTACCTTCTTGGCTCATAACAGCTCCTATTTCAGTACCACTAGCATCACAATCTTTTTGAAACACCTTATTAAAATCTAGAAGTGCTAAAACAGGTTGTTCTGTAACTTTTTGTTTCAACAATTGAAAACTCTTTTCTGCCCCATTAGTCTATTTAAACTCTTTTCTATCCCCTCTCATTGTTTCAGTCAAGGAACCACAAATACTGCTAAATTTTTTGATAAAATTTCTGTAAAAGCTAGCTAGACCATGAAAAGATCTTACCTCAGTAGCACTCCTTGGAGTAGGCAATTCAAGGATAGCTTGTACCTTCTCTGGGTCTATTTTTAGACCTTCTGCTGAAACTACAAATCCCAAATACACTAACTATTTCTTCACAAAACTGCACTTCTTCAAATTAATCAACAATTTCTCATCTCTCAACTTCTCAAACACCATACGAATATGCATCATATGTTCCTCCAATGTCTTGCTAAAAGTTAAAATATCATCTACGTAAATAATGACAAACTTACCCAAATTTTTTTTCAGAACCTCGTTCATGAGCCGCATGAAAGTGTTCGGTGCATTGGTTAGCCCAAAAGGCATGACTAACCACTCATACAGTCCTTCCTTTGTCTTGAAGACAGTTTTCCATTCATCTCCTTCTCTGATCCGAATCTGGTGATATCCACTCTTCAGATCTATCTTTGAGAAATACACAGCTCCACTCAAACAATCCATAATATCATCCATTCGCGGTAATGGAAACCTATACTTGATTGTGATCTTGTTTATTGGTCTGAAATCTGTACACATCCTCCATTCTCTATTTTTCTTTGGTGCTAATACTACTGGTACAACACATGGACTCAAGCTCTCCCGAATCAATCCCTTCTGTAACAACTTGTGTACTTGTCTGTTCAACTCTTCACTTTCTGCTGGTGTCATTCTGTGTGCTGCCTTGTTTGGAAAACTGGCTCCTGGAATCAAATCCATCTGATGACTAATCTTCCTTACGGGTGGTAATCCATCAGGTACATTATCAGATACAATATCCTGAAATTCATTCAACAAATTTGCAACCTCTACAGGTACATCCTCTACTTCTTCTTTACCAACTTTTGAAATTAAAGAAAAACACACATGCTCATGTCTCATACCATCTAAGAATTTTCTTCCATCAACAAATGTTATTCTTGCATTACCACATACCTTTTCTTCGGTCTAATTCAATGGCTTTAGCTTATGTTGCACTTCATCCTTTGTCAGGGAATAGGTATTCACATGACCATCGTGTACAACATATCTGTCAAACTACGACTGTCTACCCAACAACATATGACATGCATCCATAGAGATGATATCGCATAGTACCTCATCTTGGTACCCGCCGATCTTAAACTTTACCAGGCATTGTTCACTGACCATGACCTTGTGGTCATCCTGCACCCAGGCAATCCGATATGGATGTGGGTGTTTTTGTCTCTTGAGCTTCAACTTTGTCACCATCTCTTCTGACACCAAATTGTCAGTGCTTCCACTATCGATAATCACATCACAACATTTACCCTCACACTTGCATCTAGTGCGAAACAGGCTCCTCCTTTGTTCAGGTTCATTCTCACCACTCAGCAAGACTCTTCTGTTAATTAGCGTTTCTCCTCTTTCAGCATCTTCAGAATTTGATGATCTAGCATCTTCATCGACATGTGCAACTCTAGCTTGGCCTTCATTTCTCCTGTCTGTTCTGCCTTGGCACTGAGGACATTCAAATGTCCTATGACCTTCTTCTCCACAGTGAAAACATGTTCCACGGAAGCCACCTCTTCCAGATTCTTGTCCTCTTCCTCTTCCTCTCTGATCTCCATTATTCTGATCCTGAAAGCGATTGGAATTATTTCCTCACTGATTCTGACTGCTACTGGCCTCATCCTTCTTTTTTGGATCTTCATTTCGGCCACCATATGACCGTCCACCAGATCGTCCACCGCGACCTCTTTCATTTTGTCTGCTCTCAAACTTCTTGTTCAACTTTTCCTCTACTTTTAGGGCAAAATGGTATGCCTCTTCAATACTGTTCATTCAAACCAGATTTAGCTCCTCCTGAATGCTTGGCCTTAACCCATTAAGGTATCGGGAAACTTTCTCTTTATGAGCTTCTGCATGGCCTGTTCTGATGAGAAGTCGATAGAACTCCTCTGTATACTCCTGAACAGATCTTCCTGCTTGCTTCAAACTCTGTATTTTCTTCAGTAGGTCAAGCTCATAATCAACAAGAATGAACTGTCGCTTCAATTTATCCACCATCCGATCCCATCTCGTGATTTTCTCCTTTCCCTTTCTATTTCGCTCCAACTGAATCTTTTGCCACCATATCTTCACATGACCTTTTAGTCTGGCCTTCGCAAATTTGACCCTATCAGGATCCTCAACATCTTCATACTCAAAATATTCCTCACATTCATTGATCCAGTCGATCAATTCATCTGGGTTAAGATTTCCAAAAAATGTAGGAACCTCAATCTTAGGTCTTTTCCCAATCTTGGAAATCACCCGAAAAATTCTTTCTTCCTCATGGTTCACAATTTCAGCTTCTCCTTCTTGATATTCTTCTTCGGCTTCATCCTCACTTTCATCTCTGACATTAAGATTCATTCTTCTATGAATCTCTTCTTGCAATGTTCGCTCTTGTCTCTGCAGCTCTCTAACCTTAGGTGTCACAGCACCAGCTCTTCCGCCACGTTTTCTTCGTGGAGGTATTTTCGCGATGCGCATTGAAACCCTAGCCATGGTCTTGGTGCAAACTGCCTCATAGTCGGTGATTTGTTTACACACTCAGGAACTCTTTCTCTGATACCACTTGATGAAGGGTGCTCCCTTTAATACCAGAAAAATCTAACAGATATAGAGAAACAATAACAATAATATGCAAGAACAGAAAATTGGCTTCTTATTATCTCCACAAATGTGGAATTACAAACTTTCAGAATTACAATATGCAAAGCCACATGGGCATTCCCTTACAATATTCTGTAGGACAAAGCCTTGAGTCAATATGTAGATCTACTACCCAGAACTATTCTGAACTGCCTAAGACAATAATACGGCCTTCCTTATATAGGATATTTTCACCGCCCGAGAATGTCTTAGAAATTTTGCCCTAAGGGCCGACCAAACTTAGAATTATTTTATTTTTCAATTTATTACATCAAAGTCGGCTCAAAATAACTTTTGAAACCCGAACAGAAATTTTGAAGGAAAATTATTTTTCGTTTCCGCCATTTCAGGTGACCCAACTTCTGGAGACCATAAGTCATCACTAGTTGACCCGATTGGCTATTATAACCCCATTTCAGAAATGCCACGAAGCGCTCTACACGCTTGACTGACGTAAGCGTCTGTCCCCAAATTTTTGACCTCATTCGGGGCCTCTAAAGCCTTCAAAACTGAGTTCAAAATTTCTGTACCCTGCTGCCAATACTGAAAATCTTCAATATCTTCCAATATACGCTTGATCTGGCAATGAAACTTTACTGGCAGACTTATATGACCAAAATGAACCTCCAAGAAAGAAATCAGATCATTCTGAGCACATACAAAAATTACCAAAAATAGCAACTTTCCATAAATAGCAGCTCTGCACAAAATAGCCCTTATTGAATATAAAAATAGAAATTTTTTTTTTTGGGTGATGCAAGATTGCTCTTACACCCAGGATGCTCCTGCATCAGACACTGAGGGTAATTTGAGAAGTGACCCGGTCACGACTCAGGTGTGCAGAGGAAAACTAAGACGGCTAACCTCCTCCTTTGTCAGCCATGATGAATCTTCAACAGGTCATCCTTTCCACTTGACCAAATATTCTTCATATGTCCTATTCCTTGTGCTTCTGCCAACATGACTGTCCAGTATATCTTCGATCTCATTAGTGTCTGAACTAGTTGCTAGAATACTCCACTGTGCTGCTGTGATCTAATCTTCAACACCTCCTTCATGATACTCTGTCAGATCTAAAATGTTAAACACTGGTGAAATATTTAGCTCAGTAGACAATTCTACCTCATATGCATTTCTTGAATCATGTTTTCTTCAGTATCCTACATGGTCCAAACTTCTTCATTTTCAACTTGTTATATGTACCAACTGGAAATCACTCCTTCCGCAAATGAACCATGACTTAGTCACCAACCTAAAATTTTTTATACCTCTTTTTCTCATCTGCCTTAGCCTTATACTGTGCGTTCATCTTGGTAATATGATTCCTCACCTCCCCATGAATGTTCTTCAAGTGTTCTACAAAATCCTCAGCTTCAGCACTACTTATTTCTCCTTTATCTATCTTTCTCAATTCAGATGTATTTCTTGGACTACTTCCATATATAATATGGAATGGTGATTTACCAGTGCTCCTGTTGACAGAATTATTGTATGCAAATTTCACCTGTGGTAAAATCAAATCCCATCCTGTTGGCTTATCTCCAACTAAACATCTCAAAAAATTTCCCGAATTCCTATTCACGACCTCTCTCTGTCCATCAGTTTGTGGATGATGTGATGAACTAAACTTCAAATCTATCTTCAAATTCTTCCACAATGTACGCTAGAAATATCCAACAAACTTAGTATCTCGATCTAAAACTATGATCTTTGGCAAACCATGTAGTCTCACCACTTCTCTGAAAAACAATTCTACTACATGAACAACATCATTAGTCTTCTTGCAGGGAATGAAATGTGCCATCTTCAAAAATCTGTCAACCACCACAAAAATTGAATCATGTCCCCGCTGAGTCCTCGGTAAACCAAGAACAAAGTCCATACTTATATCCTCCCAAGGCTTCTCTGGTATAGTTAATGGCTGATACAACCCTGTATTTTGCTTCACTCCTTTCGCCATCTGACATACTCTGCAACTCTATACAAACTTCTTCATATCTTGCTGCAATTATGGCCAATAATAATTCTCACCAACCAAAGCAAGGGTTTTATCATGACCAAAATGTCCAGCCAATCCTCCACTATGCTTCTCCTTGATGAGATTCTCCCTCATAGAACTTCGTAGAATGCACAACTGACTCCCTCTCAATAGCATATCATCCTGGATGATGA